>JAWWMO010000043.1:46995073-47040243 GCA_035047845.1 Dendrocincla fuliginosa | reverse complement strand
TTGCACTCAAACCGCTGCTCCTCGGAACAGATGAAAGTAGCAGGATCCTTGCAGCACATCCAGCAGATCTGAACTAATTGGGCCAGGGAGAAAGGAAGTGGCAGTCAGTCAGCTATTGAGGTCCTAAAGTGCTGATACCTGATGGGCTATCTAACCACAGGCCTGTTAATAAAATTAAACTGCTGGAAAATGTGCATAGACAATTTCAAGCCCACTTTTTAATTACTGAAAAATACTGCCTAGGAAGTAGTCAGAAAATGACCAGCCTAAACCTGACTGCTGTTCAGACTACGAAGTCAGGAAAATTCTGCTGCATTAAGATTTTCTCTCCCTGTATTTCAA
The DNA here is from genome assembly GCA_035047845.1 of Dendrocincla fuliginosa. Taxonomy (NCBI): domain Eukaryota; kingdom Metazoa; phylum Chordata; class Aves; order Passeriformes; family Dendrocolaptidae; genus Dendrocincla; species Dendrocincla fuliginosa. The sequence continues at coordinate 47,039,901 of JAWWMO010000043.1, read as the reverse complement.
CAATCCATAGAAATTACAGTATTCTATGCCTGCCTGATTGACAGTAGCCTTAATATCTGGCCTCACTGCACAAGTATCAGATCAACAACAGCATCCAATCTGATTTCACTCAAAATTGTAGGCCTAATCGTCTACCAATCATTTGTGATATAACACATGGCTAATCACAAACTTTCCCTCACCAACTCAAGGGAGAAAGAAATTTATCTACCAATGGCATAGCTTTTAAATAAGGAATTGCAGGAACACTTTCTTCTACCATGATCTTCATGGTGTCAATAAACAGACGAATTAGGACACCTATGTTTCTACCCTACTTCCTCTCTTTCAGCACTCACTTTGCAGGAGAGAGCACAGCATTTTCTTTTAGCCGAAACACCACCTATTTGATGGGTTATGAACTGGCCAAATTAATGATTTATCATTAGTTGTCAGTCAGAAGTTTTAGACAAGCGGTTCTTTGGAAAAAGCCACAGTGATCTCATCCATGTCCCAGAGATTTATCTTCTTTCTCTTACCACAGATCTTCAATACCACACACGAAGACAGTATTTGGTGTCACTGTTGCCACTGAGGGATCACTAGCCTGGCTTTAGCATTTCCTTCTTGCTTTATCAGTTGCTGATTCATGCTTTATTAATAACACTTCCAACTGAGTAAAATATAAGCAATATTGCCTGGAATGCTGGGAAAGAATCTCTTAGTATAGAATCATGAGAAATAAACACAAATAAAAGTGAAGTAAATATTAAATTTAATGTTTTTTAAATGTCCACAGTTTCAGTATTTACTAGTAAAATAAAGAATTTAAAAAACAATCTGTTGCAACAAGTGCTGCTGTTTCTCAATGCACAAGAAAGGGCTCAAAGGCGGTATGTCTTCTTTCAGAAGTATGTTCTCAGCACAGCATGCAGAAACATGTGCCCTGCCTCAAGCAGCGCTTTCTCCACATGGAAGAAAAAGGCTTCGTTTTCAACCTGCAACTCTTTGGCCCACCAGCACAGCACAGGACTCCTTTCTGGGAAAGACCATTAGCCAGAAACTTTCCTTCTCTCCTTGCTCCTTACCACTAGAGAAGCATTAAGCTTCCTCTGCCTTTCAGCTTCAACACAATTTCAGATTTCTGCAAGGGAGAAGGGGTGTGTGTGTGTTGATTTTCCTTTTCCTTTCATTTCAATGTGTTTCCAGTCTTGAGTTCCTTTTGAAGATGGCAGCAGATATAAGGACAGGTGAACTCGTGTTTCATTTTCTGTTTCTGAGAACTTGTGGACAAATTTGTATATTTAAGGCAGCATAACATATCAGGGTTAGACCAGCTATGTGCCACACCTGCAGTAGTTTTTGTATGGTGCAGCAATGTCGGCACACATGTAGGTGTAGTGACAAACTGGGAGTATCTTAAAGGCCCCAGTTTTTCCTAACAAGAGGTACTTTTAGCTGTTTACATCACAGGATTTGCCACATCCATCTACAAAGCAAATCCACAGTTTTGGAAAAATTATAAATAATAGGCAATGATACATGTTGAGAGGCCTTTGGAGACTTCTGATTTAAGACAAAGAGCTCCATCATAACAGCATTAATACACAATGTGATTCCAGGACTGAAAAGACTGGGTACAGTGTGGAAATACCTGCAGACCTCTGAAAAACTTCTGACTTGGAAGATTGCCATAGATGTCTATAAATAGAACTTTCATGTAGCTCTTGATATTCTTAATTGGTTTACCAACTACCTTAAAAAAAGGTGTGTAGTCTGTCACTATTCAGTATACCGAAATGAATCTTACATTATGCAGAAAACACCACTTATCTGAAAGGTTTTCTCACTGATTATGGATAAAATAATGTATCTGCCTGTTGGTGTATGAGAATCAGAAGCTAAGCGTAAAAGTGCAAAAATGTCTTTTTAGTATTGCAAATTATTGGAATATAAAAATATAGGGGTATGTCATTTTCCATGGAAAGTCCAGAGAGTATTAGAAAAAATATATTCTAACTTCTAAACATTCTGTTTAGCATGAAGCAGCTATACCACAGGTGAATGGATATGTCAAGGGTATGGTAATAATAATACAGGAATTATTTTTGAAAGGAAATTTCCATATAGGTTCCCTTTGCTTTGTGATACGCAAAGCATGAGGTATGTTTAATTACAGTAGTGCAAACTCTTTTCTTATCTTCCAGAAGCAGTAGTAGCAAAGGGGAGATTTCTAAACACCTAATATTTCTGACTTATCACAGACTAAGATATTTTGAAGTCATATGGTGTCCATTCTCCCCTCCATTAAACCATGGCTGACATCAAACACAGAGCAGTTCACTCAGCAAGTTAACTATAGAGAGGTGGAGAGTTCTATGTTCACTGCTTATTCTTCGTCTCTCTCTTATGCTGTGAATGTCTTTTCCACAGACAACCACAGAAAAAATGGATGGATGCCCTTTGGTGAAAAGAAATACCTCAAAAATGTCCTCTACAGCCACAATAGCCCGAACTCCAGACCACAGGGACGGTGCCCTCCTTGCCTTCAATTCTTGTATTTTTAATTCAGTCACTGCCCAGAATGAGTTGTGGGCATGAGCACAGTCAAACCCACCAACACTGTGCTCATATCATCAAGGGGGAGGTACCTCTTAAGAGCAAGTTCAAATAGGACAACAACTGGAAAGAGCTGGTATTCCACGTCTCCACAGGGACAAGCAACCAAACTACTGGATTGCTGTGCAGAAGTCCATAGCCTCTTTCTTCACTTTCTATCTATGCTCAGAGGATGCCTAAACGTTCTGACTTTTGAAAGGACCCAAAGTTTCACACAGAAGCCCCAAACACAGAACGTCACACATCCTTATGCCTAATATTTCCAATTACCTGGCTCTACATGGCCCTGGTGCAAATCCTTCACCAGTCAGTAGAGGGACAGTGTTGCACAATAAGCCTTCAGAATTACTGTCTGGAAGGACCTCTTTTCACTAATAACACAAAGAGACAGGGCACCAAAGTGTGTGCTCTCCTCCTGGGAACAAAGCTGTCCTTTTCAAGTGCTGCAATGCCTGGGACAGGAATTCACAGGATACAGTCTGGAAAGGGCTAAAAGCCACAGTGAGTAACTGAGCAAAGACATTTCTGCACTGTTGTATACTACAAACAAGAACCTAGAAAGAGGTCTGAGATATAAACACATCGAACAATTCAGTCCATTTCCTATTACTCTTATTTGTATAAAACCAACAGTAAGAATGATTGTCTTTTAGGTCTTCCTCTTTCCTCTTACACCGTGAGCGCACATATGAAAACATAGCTATCAAAGATCACGATCACGTGTTCAAACATTTGTTGCTGTTTGAAAAATCTAACTACTTGTGAATGATAAATCCCTTAGTTATCATCTACCTTTAACAATATCAGGAGTCATTAGCAGGCAAGTCATAAAAGGCAAGAGAAGAAAATATTTGCTGAATAAACAGTTTATTGCAAAAAACTTGCCCAGTTCTCAAGGCAGTAGTTTACTGATGAGATAAGGGGAATATCTGGCTGTGTGGGAAATGACCTAGCAGACAGCTTAAGGGCACTCAAGCTTTACTTCATTATAACATGGGACAGCAAGACAACTTTTACAAGATACCAGATGTGTCTTTCAGGTGGATTTTAATAACCAATTATATAGACTCATGTCATCCCACATCACTGCCTTCACAGTCTAAACACAACCTGATAATTCATTCCTGCAGATTCATTGCAGCAGCTAAACCCTGTTGGGAACTTCAGCTGTCCTAAGACAGCTGAGGAATGAACATAGCATAGGAATGTGAGAACAGTTACCCTGAAGACAAGGTAGCAGAACAGAATTCTATCCAGTGCAGGAACTTACTTCTGACACCAGATGCTTAGCTAAAGGGAACAAGCACATCCACTCTATCCCTGGTCTGGCCCTTTCCACTTGGAAAGATTTAGAGATTTTTGGAGTGGAAGGTTTCATCTAGATGATAAAGATTCATGGCTACCAATGCCCCTTTTCTCTACAAATCTGTTCCTTTTATACTCTCTGTCACTTGTGAGATAACAGGCAGACATCACATTCCTCCCTCCCCCTTTTACGTACCTTGTGTGCAGTCTTCATGAGCTAGAGGGCTCATGATATTTACAATATCTTCCTAAGCCCCTTTCCAGGCTAGCTTAGAAATTCAGTCATCGCAAAGCCTTTCTTACTTTAGTTTCAGACAAGAGCTACCAGGCTGAACCCATGAAATACACGCCCCTGTACAGAAACTAAACATGGAACAGTGAATCCCACCCTAGTCTGTCATAGGGAGAGAACTTGGTTCTGTCATAGATGCTAAAAAACTCTTATGGTTTTGGGTTTTTATATATAAATATATATACAGATACATATGTAAGTAAAGAACTGTTATTTCCCTTTTCTACATTTTCTGCCTGAAGCCTTTTAATTTCAAAATAATAATAACAATAACAATAATAATAATAACAACAACAACAACTCGGAGGGAGGAGTTTTCTTTCTTTTCTACCCCAGGAAGGCTCCCGCCCTCCTTAATAGACATTTTGATCTTGTTAAATAGAGACAGGTTCCAACCTAACAGCCTGGGTGTGTGGACACCTAATTAGGGAGCGGTTATGATAAAGAGAATCATTCAGTTACCAACTGGAGTTGAAGAATGGAAGCAATATTTATATATGATTGTGTAAAAATATTCTTTCTGAAATTTTTTCTTTGAGAGAACTCCACAAGCAGCAGGAATCCTGCCCCTAATACTGGTGCAATTGGCCTTTCTTATACATCCCTGCAACCTATTGCAACCCACTAAGGAGAAATAGAGCACTTTTGTCATTAAAATGCATGGACTAGTTTTGGACTGTTCACACAGGATGCCTACGCAAAAGAAATTATTTTCAGCAACTGGACTTAAGCAGAGTCTCCTTCGCAGGCAGTAGAAGAGTATCTGAATAGCAAGGGTCACAATTTTCAGGCATTCTGATAGCATGAAAGGCCTTGCAAGTATGTGCAGTTTTGATGACCCTTAAAAATCTTTCATTCATATCTAAGTGCACGCTACTTTTTTATGCCATTGTTCTAAGGGCGCTGAATTCTTTTTATGTGTTAGGTGCATTCCTAAAGCAAGGTCTAAATAAAGTACCAAACTGTAGTGCTATCTCCCTTTTTCTGTTTTAAGTACCTTGAATGTAATCAGTAATAAAGAAGATCTCAAAAAGGCACATGCTTTGGGACTCCACTTGGCCTCTGAAGCATAACATGGTACAGAACTGCACTCCCAAAGGATATAACCAGCAAATATTGTGCCTCTGTGGAGCTATCCAGCATGGAGAGAATGCGTCTACTTTCCTGAGACATCCACCCACTCATGGCATAGGGACAGTCAGCCCTCTGTGTGACTCAAAGGGAGTTCTCAGCAAAAGAGAACTGATCAAAAATGATGCCACCGTGTTGCTTTATTGCTGCCCTTATGTGTGGTACAAGCTGTGATGTTGATTATAATGCAACTCTTTTGGGCTTTTTTTAGCACCACAGTACATTGCACTGTTTGGAATTTCTAGTGGGTTCTTTAGAAACCTGGAAGCACCTACCTGTATCATATCTACTCACCCAAGGAGTAAACCTCCCTGCTGTTTTGGTTTTATTTTGTTTTGATTTTTTTGTTGGTTGTTTGGTTTATTGAGGTTTTTTCTTTGGGGTTTTTTTGTTGCTGTTTTTGGTTTAGGTTTGGTTTTTTGGGGGGCTTTTTGTAATTTTTTTTCCTGTTGGTTTGTTTATTGTTTTTTTTTTTTTACTTTGTTTTGGTTTGGGGTTTTGTTTGCCTTTTTTTTTTTTTTAATTATGAAGAAATGTCTGGCTTAATTTTGAGGTATCAGAATGAACCAGCAGGCTTGGTGTTAGGAAAGACATCTTGCTATCTTTTGGACTGATACAAACCTTTTGTGGAAATTAGCAACACTATGAAGCCCTATTACAGTCAAATCCCTTTTCTGATTTTAAAAACATCTCTGCCAAAGTAGAAGCTAGTTTGTTCCATCTTTTGACAGTCTTCCTGCAAGAATCTTTCTTTGGAACATATGAAACATATTTAACATTAGAAATAGAGTCTTACATAATACTAGCCCCCTTTGAGCAAGAAATATAGAGCTAAGAAAAAGCCACATTATTCAGTCAAGCATTAAAAGAGCATAATAACTGATCATTCAAAGTCTCTCTCATTTTTTCTTGAGTTATAAGACATTTTTTAAAAGAAATGGGTCATTACATTCTCAGAAACATTGCAAAATTTTATATATGTTCTATTTGCTTCATTTAGAGTGGTAAAGAATCTTCTTAGTTGTTTTAAGACAGCTGTGGTACACTGGACTCAAGATATTACAACTCTGCTAAACCTGTTCCTATTTTGACTCCTTGAAAGAAATTCTGATGGTGGAATGATCAGGAATATCCACAGAAAGGGGCATTTTACAGACTTTGTGATGTGACTACATATTGTAAATGAACAACATCCAGGAGAGCTGAAATCTGAGAGTGAACTGTAGTGATTTTAAAGTAACCATACATAATTGATGGCAAGAGTGAATGACAGGTTGTTTTACAATAGCAAAGAGGAGACTGATCAAAGTAAGAAGTAAAAAAAATAAGTCTTTGAAAAGACTTGCGTTTAAAAACACATAGTTCCCAAAAAAGCAGAGCACCCTCAAAGCTCCCACTTAAAATTATTAATATTATTTTTTAAGCTCCTTACTGAGGGCATGCACAGGTCCCTGTCAGGTAGGTTTGGTACCTGTGTGTCACATGTGATACAAATTGATACAGAGGGATGCAATTTCTGCCTGTATCAAATATACTTAAATTAAATAAGACAGATAGCATTGAAAAACAGTGTTTTATATGCTAGCTATTTTTTTGTTCATAACATGGTGTTACAAAACTGTTCTCCAAACTGCCAGAATGAACATTCTAGGAGACTTTATACCATAGGACCAGAAATTTTCAAAGAAGCGACTTTTGTTCTGGAAAAGGGCTGAATGAAAGGGGCTGAATGACTAAGCAAAGCAATAGAAGATTTCAAGCTCTGCATCATCTGCTGGCTAGTTCAGCTCTTAATTTCGAAGTACTGCATAAACATCATGTGGTGACCTGTCACTCAGCCCAGTGACAAAAGGTCCTCATTTAAACTGAAGCAAACTGTTCCTGTTAGGAGCTTTGCAGAGGCTCCAGAGCAATAGTCAGGAGAATGAGCTGTCTTTGTGTTCAGCAGGGAGGTATTTCCAGATCATGCTTGAAGTACCGACCCAAGAGAAATTTTGTTTGCAATTGAACTTGCATTGTTTTGAAAACAGGCTGTAGAGAAAGAGAAAAGTTAAACATGCTGGCTTGTTTCATTGACATTAATGTCCTTTCTGCAGAAAGATGTTCCTTGTAAATATGTGTTGGTTTTCTTTCCTATGAAAATTAGCTTAATGAGGGGAATACTAAACTTCTTTGAAATCTTTTTGCTTTTTCTATGCTTCATTCCACATGAGAGAAAGTTCTATATTCATCCAGCAGAAGGCATATTGAAAAAGATTGTTCCCCTAATAATGTTAGACAAGTAAGATAACAGCATTACTGTCAGTGAGAATTCAAATTTCCAGGTGAGTTTTCATCAGCAATTCCCACACTGTGCATGGATTTGCTACCAAGAAATACTTGCACAACAGAGCTTGCTGACAGAACTAGTTGTAGGATTTTATTCTTTTAATCTGAGACAGATTCATGCCACATGTCCTGCCAGTCAGCAAAGAAAAGAAAATGGGATTTAACCAATAAGTCACATCTAACTAACAAAGATCTTCTAAAGACCAACTAAATGTGAATGCTGACAGGCAGATGCATATTTTCTAAAGTAAATTATCATTGTCAAAAGATTCAGTTCTAGCTTTCTTGATAATTCAAAGTTCATCAGCTTGTGACTAAGCTCATTAAACACACATTTCCTTTTCCCCTTTAATTTTGCTTGCTACAGTTTCAAGAACCATGCATTTTCACTTGGCTCCCAATTCAGTTCTGCTGGCCAACACCACTAGCATTTCTTTCTTATTTACAAGCCCAGTAACTACAATCATCAATAAAAATGCTACAGTTTGACAAGCAATTTAAAAAGAGGACACCAAAATAAAGAAAACCATGTCTAAATCAAACATGCCTTCCTTTAAAAATCGTAACCTGTCAGATACTACTTGTCACAAATGTCAAGAGATTGCAAAAAACGTTTCTTACAGAATTTCCATTACCCCAGTAGACTTTCACCATAATGCCAGAAAACAGTCCTTTCAGCACATACAATTTTTTCAAATATTGTGCATATGCCTATATGGATTTGAGGCAGCAAGGAATGTCCATCCCAAAAGTACAGTTCTTTGGCTTTGAAGGGGATCTTTTTGAACAGGAAACTCTTGAAAGCAGAAATTTCTAGGATATTTTTATGTGTTTCCTGGAGTAAAGAATCTTTACATGTTAACTAAATTTTAGAAATAAATTATTTCAAAGACAACCTTTCCTGCTGGTTGTATAGATTGCCTGTAGAACTAATCTGTACAAGTGATATAAATTAGTATCTACATCATTTTACATACATACTTGCATATAAATTTTGAAATGCATTAAGGTTTTACCAGAAACATAGAGAAAGAAAAAATTGTTGGAGAACCTCTGAATTCCTGTTATTACAGAATAGGTAAAAACTGTTAGGAAGTGTTGCAAGAAGAGAAGAACTAAGAAGATTCCAGAGTTTCACACAGTGAAAGAATTCACTTTACTGCTGCTTAGACATATTAAATAAGACATTTTTCCCACAGCCAGTAAATTTAGTGACTCCTAGAGAAATTAGATTTGACAAGTTCTGCAGAAACTGAAAATAAAGGAATTTGTCACCTGGAGAAAGTGATGCAGCATTGTTCTGATTTGGAATAGATTAACAATGGAAAGAGCAGACAGAAACTCAGAAACTAAAGTCCTGTTTATCACACAGCAAAGGGGCAACACCGTCAGAAGTGAGGCAAGCTGCTTTTCTTGTTTGTTTGTTTTTGTTCTTGTTTTTTTTGTCTCCAGATTTACCTGACCCTGACATTGAGGGAACAGACCTAAGTGATGATTACCATCTCTTTCAAAACGAGCCTCCTGTGTGCAATATGGACACATAGATCCTAAACTGTTTTCATGGGAATTGTACCAATTCACTGCAGCTAAAGGTCTGCCCAAGCGCTTTGAACTCTGTACTTCAGCAGCCTTGTACCTTATTAGCCACAACACATCAGAACTGCTCACAGAACTGGAAGATGATAACTGGACATTTCTCAAAACTGAAAACATACTGTCCCTCCCTGGTTTTGGAAGGAATGTATTAATGTCATTGCATCTAATTTTACCACCTGATTTCTATGCTTGTTTTCACTTTCCCTCTTTCTAAGAGGAAGTTCCCTCATACAAGTGCTCCTGCAAAGGTGTCCAAAGTCCTCACTCTTACAGCCATTCTCTTCCACTTGTTTCTCCATTTTCCTCTGTGTTTTGTTTCAGTTACTTGATACTTTTTGATCTGCTTAAAATCAGAGCTCAGAAGTTGTGCTTCTGCTTATAGCTAAGCAGTACTTAGTTGCAAGTTTGCACAGCACAGTTTTTTAAATTTCATTTATTTTTAAAGAAGGTACAGTACAGGCAACTTGCTGCTCCCTAGCCACACTAACACCCAGATTAATAGTAAAAGTCATGAGCCTCAGGCTCCTTACCAGTTATAAATAAAACTGGCAGAGAAGCAAACTGAAAAGAATGCTGTAACACTAAACCATATCTATCCTTCCCCTCCTTAGCATGTAGCTACCTATGAACTTCAATCAAAGGAAATGCCTTTCTATTAAATAGAATTCATGATAGATAATAAAAGGTGTCATTCTGGAAAGAAGAAAGGTGATGAAGGGAAACAAACTGCTGTGAAGAAAACCAGTAGTATGCAATCAAAGGGAAAAATTACACTCGACTGCCATTTTATCAAGGATCCTTTCTGTGGCTCTAGCCTTTCTGACTGATAGGAATTAGAAATGCCATTTTAAGTCCTCAAAAGACCTTTCCGTATAGTCTATTATGCTAGACTGCCTTCCTGTTTAGGGGATTTGCTAAGTGGACAAAGGAAATTTCAGACTGAACATAACATGCTCTAATCCAACAGTGAGACCTACTTGATAGTGGTAACAGCACACAAAAAGAAGAAAAACACCCAAATTGTATGAAATATTTAAAATTAGACTGAACAAAAACCTACAAACTTCCGGCATCCAATAGCAGGAGGATAGCTTAGAAAACACTGGTGTAAGGTCTGGTACCTGAGTCGTTAATATACATGAGGACATTTTCTTTCTAAAATATCAAAATCTTTATGATAATTTAGATGAAGTGCTGCTATTGGACATATAGTATATTAAACTATTTATGTTGTTTCAGCTGTTAATTTGTTACTGAGTTAGAGTGAAGAACATATGAATACCAGTTTAAATTAGAATTTTCTCTTAGGAGTGTTATTCATTACTGTTGCCACCTGACCATAATCTTTCTTAGACTCTACTTGCATATGGCTCAAATGGTTGCAATTTAATGTGGACACGGACACAAATTTAGTGCTCTTACGTAGACTTAAAAAGTCAGACACAAATCATAACAATCATTTCATTCCAGATGAAACAATAGCACCATAACTTAGTTAAGAGAAGACTCCTGTCATACAGAAACCTCACAAAAATCTGCAGTCTTTAAGGCTGTGGGTACTATTAACTTCTCTCAACTTCAGAGAGGTTTATTAATCTAAATGCCTCCTTTAACCAAGCTGCCAAGCATGTTCTCTGTAGGTCACGGATGCTGTTATTGTCTAAAGAGCAGAATATGACAGGTAAAACTAATCCTACACACTGAAAGGTAATTTCTCAAAAAATTATCATCCGAATGATGCTCACTAATGAGATCCATTTTAGAAAACCCTGGGGCCTACCTAAAAACGGATCTTTTTGTCAATCAGAAACCAGCATATGCTGCTTGTACATTATTTAGTAGTAAAGCACAGGCCATACTTATCACGGCATAGATGTAGAATGTGCAGCATCTCAAAATGAACATTGTTATTGTGCATGTTCAAGATACTTTGTTTTACAAAGTGTGATGCAGGGGTTTGTTGTCAATCTTTTAACATGCTACAGAAATGATGATGTATCTTTTACAACAACAACATTTCTTTAGTAGTAATTTCTGTACTTCAAAGAAAGAAACCAGAAGCTTAACAAACAGGACAAACAAGTGAACAGAAGAACTGAAATAAACAAAGCATATGGTTATGAGTCACTGTAAATTCTTAATTAATCTGTGTTGACAAAGATATGGTGACTAAATAGTATGGGTGCATAAAACTCATGGCAGTAGATCTGTATAGCAACCCACAACTGATAATCTAAAATTTCAACTTCTACCAAAATTAAGCCATTTACTAGATCTGCAAGGTAGGGGGAATACACTAGCAGTTTGCAGGCAGAACTGTTGTCTCACACAAACAGACTCTGCCCCCTGGCACCCAAGTAGCTGCACACAGCATGTATCATGCCCTTTCCTGGGCAGTAACACTGGAAGATTATTGAGATCCTTCAATATAGAAGCTACGAAATAGAATTCATGGGCAGCCTTAATTTTTTCTACTCAGGAAATTTGGAGTTTAATTTCCACTGTGAAGAAAGACTGAACATGGCCAGCACAAATGTACTCCCCTGCTATAAGAAAAGATACGTTTAAAATAGCTCTGGCAATTATCATAACAAGGAATGAACTCACGATGTCAATTAGAATTTGATGGTTCCCAGGAGATTTTGACTTTCTTTTAAAAAGTTTCATTTTGTTAACCAGTTAACTTGCATTGTAAAATCTCCATCAGATCCAGAGTTTTCATTTGTATTATAGCAGCAAGACTTTGATCTACACCCTGGATTGTGCCTTTGTTCAAAACCAACATTAGTGTCAATTACTGAGTTCCATGGGAGGATGCCTGCAGCCTCTAGAGCACTGTTATTAGCTCAGGGCTTAACAAAATTAAATATATAAAAGGGAAATGACTAAAAAACAATAGCTCAAAGCTCCCTCAGCATTAACATTTTGGATACCACTACATGTTGTACAATTTCTTATGATTAAACCTACGTTTTTATTTCCTGCTTTCATCTGTCCCAACTGCTATTACTCCCTATAATCTATAACCAACAAAAATATACAAAACATAAATGAAACACCAGTCAATAGTTTGAACAATCAATAGATTGATCAACATGCAAGCATGACTTCATCCTATTAATACCAGTTTCCCAACATCATGGCACATCACAGAGGAAATGGAACTGAAAAAGATACCAAGGCAAATCTGTTACCTGGCTGTTGGGTTTTTGCTTTTCCACCAGTGACTGCTGAAATCCCAGATCCAGAAGATGAGGCTTCCATTTTTATTGACCCTCTGACTTGTGGAAGTGAAGGATGCCCATCCACAGGCAGATGCTGTGAAACTGGGTAGCTTCCTGCAGTTCTCCTCTGACAGATTTGCACACGCTTTTCAGCCCCATGAATAGATAAACTTATACCTGACAGGAATAAGAATTAGTACTGTTAGATACAAGAGACCAGCATGGATAAAATATAAAAATTGGCATGGTTTAAAATGTAACTGCAACACCCCTCTTACAGAAAAAAAAAATAAAGGAGAGAACTATAAAAAGATTAATTTTGTATGGAAATTAAAAATGGGAACATCTTTGCTGCTGTGTTGCAGACATCAGAGTCAGCCACACTAATAGATATTGAAATTAATATACAGTCATGGTTTACTCCATTACTGGCCTGCAGGAGGAAATATCTTCCATTCCTTCAAAAAACTCACACAGCTCACAGAAGAAAATATTAATGAATTCACTATCACAGAGTTTATTAAATGACAGTTTTCTGACTGATGGATTAGAACTTGGCAATAATGGTTGCTTTTCTTCTGAGCATTTACCAGTATTAGGAAGTCTCATCATATGGAGAAGATGCTACAATTCAGATGTTAACTAGTTTTTAAGGAAAAAATAAAGGTCTGTTTTGAGGAAAGCAATAGGGCTACAAACAACAAAAACATGACCTTAAGTTTGAAAAAAATTTCCATTTTCACCAGATCTGTGAAACATTACCTTCAACGCTGGAAATTGTCTTTCACAATAAACATTCTCAAATTTGTCACATAATCATTTTTTTAAATAGAAATTGTGATAAAAACCAGGCTTTATTTTTCCAAAGAGAAAAGCAAAGTTGAAATTTCCTATGTGTCTATTGTACAGTCTTAGAAAGAAATACCATCTTACAGTAAAATTGCTGATTCTGAGTTCCTCCTGTTCACAACAACACAATTGCCCCAACTCCACTTGAATAACTTTCAGCATACTCTGTTGAAAACCTTCAGACAATCTTTTAGGCAAGAACACTGAATGATAACTCTACTTTACTGCTTTACACTTAATTTAATTGTGATGCCTATTGCTTCTAACAGCAAACAATCTTTGTTTAAAAAACCACCAAATGAAACACCCTCACCAGATACAAATAAGCAAACTGAGAAGCAGATGGAAAAGCAGACCCTAAAAACTGCAAATGCGGATATTGTAAGCACACTGTAATTTGCAGTTGCTCAGAATTGTTAGGTATCAATGATTAGATTGCTCAGTTTTCTGAAACGGGTCCTCACTGAAATGTCCAAGAATGCCTTAATGACTCCGCTCTTCCAGTTCCACTGGAAGTCAATGTATGTGAACCTCCAGGTCATGGGAGAGTTTAGAATCTCTGAAATATTAATACACTTATATCCATAATATACTACCAAGGGGAAGAGAGCTACCACTTCCATAGGGAATTTGTGAAAACAGTAGGGTTGCACACATGAGCAAAGGCTGTGCAAACTGCTGTCCTTTAAGATGGCTTTGTGCATTAAGAATTGAAGCTGCATGCTCAATACCTGACTTTGCTTCTCATTACCAGAGTTGATCTGCAGGAAATGAGAAGATGAGAAGACTCCTGCAGCAACTGCTCACCTGCCTCCTGGTTTTAGGGCTAATGAAACTGCCAGCTGCTAAAGGCTGTTGAAATCACATTTTCTACAGCATACAGGGCAAATTCCAGTCACTGTATTCTTGTGAAAGGCAGCGTATCAATCCAAGTGAAGAGAATGACAATGAACATGCCTTTGACCATGTTAGCTATAAGGGGCTTCAAACTGTAAGGAGTCAAGCCCCAGCTCTAAAATGAGCTCTTATGCAGTCACCAGAACTTCGTGATGCTCAAAATATTGTGCAATTATCCCTAAGGTATGAAAAAAATTAACTAAAACTGTTTTCCTTAAACACCACCACTGGCTGTTTTTGCATCATTTAAAACAACATCCCTCCAAAGTTTACAACACAGTCAGCCAGTCAGTTAACACTACACATGAACCTCCAATCACCACATATTTACTAGCAGGATCTCAGTAAGACTGGGCTTTCATTTGGTCATGAAATTAGGGATCTATTTTAGAAACTGGTTCCAATAAACTGACTGTTACATTTCTCTGAGGTTCACATAAGTTTGTTCTTTGCTTTCCAAAAACAGTCTATAAACTCATGTGCAGCTGTGACTTGGCTTCCTAAATTATTTCTGCAGCACAATTTTTTCAGACATCAAGACTGCTGCCAGATTACTATTCCTAAGAACTGCAAAATTTGCAGATTGATCACATCCAAAATTAGGTTCAATCAACAACTTCGCTCTGGTTATATGCAATGTTCTGTTTCTTCCACCAAGGAAAGGTGATAAATTATATCTCCAAACTACATGAGGAAGAAATTCCAGCACTGCTGGAAGTTTTTCAGATTATTCTTTTGACATATTTAAAACTTAGAAATTCCCCAAAACAACTACCCAAGGTGTGTCACAGATATATACAATATGTTTGGAAGTTCTTCACCCCAATCTCTTTGGTACTGCAGTTATATTTTTTTCAAAGAAGAGATATTTTTGACGAGGAGAATTAATTTCCATTATTTTCCCAAGAACCAGCTACAGAATAAAGATGCAAGTGTTCTTATTTATTTCTAATTTCAGATTTTTCCAGAGAAAGGCCACATTCTGCTTTTCTATGTAAGTTTCTTTTGTTAAACTAAAGCCTGAAAAAATGTAAGACAGTAATACTGCAGCAAGCTTCAGCATTACCTTGTTTTCATGTGGGCGAAAGTTCTTTTAGAAGAGTTATTGGCAGTTGAAAATACATCCCCAGATAACATGCAGAAAAGCAGAGACAAAGGGAGAGGAAATCAGAAGTAGAAAAGATACTGGGAATAGCATATGTAACTTACAGGAGATAAAAACCTGGGGAACCATTGGCACTAAGGAGACTCTGGAGTAAACTCTCCCTAGTCTTCCTGCAACTAAATCACACTGCTGATGAATCCTGGCGTTTGTGGATCAGAGATGTGAGAGAACAGCACAGAGATCTCTCAAGAGTAGATATCAAAACTCACATTAATTAGCTTTTTGCAGTGTGACAATACCCACACAAGACACCCAGAAAGGAAGAGAAGCTCTCCAGCAGCACAGCGCAGAGTGAATCTTCAACTATATTTGGTAAAGGTCTTCTCCTGTCTTCAGGCTTGGCCATATAGCTGTTGACATCAAAATCCCACTGGTGTTGCATGCCTGGCTCTATGACCTCTGGTTGTACCCGTCCCTGCAGCAAGGTCATTTTTAAGAGAGCTTGACACGTGTACTCAATACCTGGGTATGAGCGCACTGGTGTGCTCTGACAGGTGGTATAGAAGCTACAAAAGTCAGGAGTTTCTCCTGCCTCGCCCTCTGGCAGGAGCACCTGCTCATGAGCACCACTTCAACCCAAGGCTTCAGTGCAAATGCAAGTGAAAGACTTAAACACTGCCCAGTAGCCACAGCTGACTGTTCAGTTTGGAGGACTGGCGTCTGGATAGACTCAGCCACCTGCACCCAGTTGGCTGCAAACCAAATATGGAACAGTGGGAAGTAGAAGTTTAGTGTTTTGAATCTGGACAAGATTTGTGCCTTCAAGTATTATACATATCACTCAGCTCTTTTCCTTTTCTGCATGCTGCAAAAATGCTTCTCTGTATTTTCAAATCTTCACATGCTTTTCTCTTAGACCTGTATTTCTATCTTTTTTTTTCTCATACAAACTTTTTGTCTCCATGAGGAGCTGCTCATCTTGCTGCCCTTTTGTTCTCTGATGATTCTGAGCTTTCAGGTTCATGTAAGACAAACGTCCTTCCCTTCCTGCCAATACATCTCAGGTGTGCAGTTTGCCAGAAGAGAAGAGTGTCTGTCTGGCTTATGGATAACTTCTATAGCTTCCAGATATGTCTTTTTATTATAATTTTTTTAAAAGCAGTATTTCTTTTTTATTGAGCATATTTTGCTTCTTATAAAGTGGCAAGACACTTAGGGATTTATAATGTTCCAGATAAAACCTGCATATGAGAATATTAGAAATGGAGTATTAAAGCACTTCCAAGTCATGAAGCAATAAAATCAAATATAAAGAAGACAGAGGAGGGAGAAATTATTAAAAGTTTAAAACCCTACAGTGCATGCAAAGTTTTACATGACTGATATTTCTTTTGTAGGCTCATCAGATGCTACAAAGATGAAAAACAATATCCTGCACTATGCAGAAGTCACTCTGCCAGGGCATCTGAGGGAGAATCTGCTCCGGTGATGTCTTAGCCCTCACCAGCAGTCATGCACCACACACCTCTGCACCCAGCACATCTCATCCAGTGTGCCTGCACTGCCTCACTCAGCACAAGCACTGTGGGTCTGGCAGCCATGGAGATGGCTCTTGTAGCCGAGTTGGGGTCAGAAAGGCACTGTGCCCAAAAGTACACTGTACTGGGATAGAGACACCTCTTCACCAGGGAGGCACCTCTGTAGTGACTGTCAGGTTTGTCAGCTGCAATTTTTTCTTCTACCTTGTACCGCTTTGGGTAGCAGGCATCTATTTATAGGTTGCTTTCTGATATGTTTGTCTCTAGACAGAGAGTATAAGAACATGAATATACAAGAATAACACAATGCAGAATTACAAAATTGTATAAACAATCCATTAGCTAACAGTGCTTAATTAGCCTCAAGACCTTCCCTGAGATAACAAAGTAGTGTTGGCAGGTGAAAGCAGTCTTTCGAGTTTTGTATTATTAGAGTGTCAATGCTCATGCTGGAGGCAAAATACTCCACTCTTTTCTATGTGGGTCTTTTGTTTCAGCCCTATGGGGAGGCATTTGGAGCAGATTGAGGCAGATCCTTTCTTCAAGGCCCTTTTCAGAGATGAGCAAATAGAGGGGAGAACAGAGAATGAAGAGAGAAAATCTCAGCTGCAATGCCACAGAGCCACAAAAAGTAAAGGAGCTCTGGAAAGTCTGCACACATCAAGGCACAGAGAAACAAGGTCATAAGGAAGCACTTTGGAAGCAGGAGCAGAGAGCGGAAAATGAGGTTTAAGGAGCAGTATATAAATGGGAAAATTACATATTTAGTTCCTTTCAGCTTTTACACACAAGAAAGGAGAAAGTGAGCTAATTTGTCCACCTTAATAAGCTAAGCACCCTTTCCTCACCTTGTGAAAATTGCCACATTCCCCATTAAATCAATGATGGTCTGCAGAGAGCTTCAGCCTTTTCATATCTTTAATATAGCATTGATGAGGGGCAGATCAGAAAAGGAAGCAATGCAAAAGGTTTCTCATGCAAATGCAGTTTAATTTGAGACTCGGCAGAGACAGCTATGCTTGATGCCATGATGGACTCCTCTGCTTGCTCTGAATCCTAGGGGAAAATGAAGGCACATGAGGGAAAAGCTTTCCTCCTGCTCTCTGTACACATGTCTGAAAACATAGTCTAAAGGCAGTTCCCTTTCTTTTTCTCATCCTATGCCTTACTTAGGTAACAAATACATCCAGAAACCATGGTCAACTTGGTGGAAAATGTTATACCATTAGGATTCCCACGTTAGGCTAAATCAGTTTTCAGAAGTTTAAATATCACCTCTTTTAACACAGCATCAAAACCCTTGCCATTGGTAACACATGATTATGAAATTATACCTAAAACCAGATTACACTTCAAGTATAGCTTTGAAAATATTTAAATACTTCTGACTACATCAGATGTAAAAAAAACCTCACAACTGCAAACTCTTAAGCAAGCAAACAGAAAAGCTACTAGTTATAGAACTTCACAAGAACTGTGCTGGCAGAGAGAAAGACTAACACTGTATATCTTGACAAGCTACATGTGTTCAGTTATCAGAGGCTTTGTATGATTGCTTCCCCTACCCTGCTTCCTCCTGAATAGCAGAGAAATGACAGGATTTTCAAGATACATAGTAGTTTCAGAAACTGCTCCTTAAATGTTACTTTTTTCTAAGAAAAATTTTGTCCAGTTAGCTTCTGAATTTACATCCATTTTTAGCATATACAATTTTCCATGGAAAGAAACCACAGACCTTAAACATACAGTCAGTAGAGCAATTGCTAATTTTATTTGTCTGAAACAAAGTTTTGTATAGTAAGAGATCATGACCTTTTCCCTTTACATCTCCTTGCACTCATGATACTGCAGAGCTCTACCATATCCCCCGCTCTGTTTTTTCTTAGTTTAAAAGGTCTAGTTCACTCTGTTGCTTCTCACTCAAAAGCTCTTGTAGACCTCCAATAATCCCTGGTCACTCCTCCTCTGTTCCTTGCGTTTTTCAAAGAATAAAGACCTGAAATGCACATTAAGAAAGTGTCAACAAGCAGCATCATAAATGCCCATGATGTCCAGGCTGTGCTTTTACCAAAGATTTACACAGTGACACAATAATAGTTCTGGTTTTATTCTTTCTCTTGTCCCAAGATACTTTGCCTCGCTGTCACATTTGACATCTCTTTGGGCAATTTTCCAGTGAATCAGGGATCACTCTTCTAACCCACCTGCCTGAAGTCCCTATGTCAAGCAAAGACAGCAGGAAACAATACTTCATTAATTCTCTCATTTGTCTGTTGCATCATTTTCCACGTCAGTTATTTTCTAGGTCTCATGTTTATCACTTCTGTAGGAGCATTACTATAAAGTCCTTTTCTATCAGCAAAGCAAATCTTCACAAAGGTGTATTACTTGTCACTGCACTTGCCACTTTTTTCTTTTTTAATTACCTGCCTTCAGGGGGAGGAGGGTGGCATCACTGTGCCTGGCAGTCAGTGGTGGTGTTAGGGTCTGCACTTTGAAGTGGGATCAAAGACACATCTGAACCATAACCAGGACTCTGTGAAGAAGGGGCTTGTGTACACATTGGGTTTTATTCAGGTTTATCTGCCTTGATTTAGAAATGAACTGTTAAAGAGCCATGGATTCCAGGGGAACATAGGTTTACACTTCCTTGTGTATTTTAGATCAGAATAGCTTATTCTTCCCTGGAAAAGTGACTACACTACTTGTGGCAAAACTGCATCCAAACCCACTGTTAATTTCAGTCTGTCAAAGTCCAAATGAATAAAATGAATAAAAGATCATGTTCACCTTAGGCCTACCATCAAAGGGTTGTTTTTATAGCCCCAGAGGTGGTTTATTAAATTACAACATGCTAGCATTCAATAGTGATTATTTAGCATGACTGAAAGACTCCCATAGTGCTCACTAAGAGGCAAGATAACGACCTGAAGTCAGGAAAATGTCTTGCAGAGAGTCATAATAATCCCACTCTGACGGCCTACATGACACCCTGGAAAACCAATTGTCTTCCTTAGGTATGAAAAGCTTAGCTAGGTGAATATAAAGCTCTTTTGGGTTGCTGTTGAGTTAACAGTGATTGTCACAGGTAGGATTATGGTGCCAGACGCAAGGTGCTACCTACACAAGTTGTATGAGCTCAGGTGAATAAATGGAATATTTTTCCCTCAAGATACCGGATTTGATTACTTTATAAGTCTTCTACTTTTATTTTTGTGTGACAATTTATTCTTTAGTTCCTCCCTACAAAAAACAATGTACAGTGAATATATGCTGCTGTGTTTTCCAGGCTACTGGCATAAATGCCTAACAATTGTGTGTACAATATGTCTCATTTCAGCTCACCCAGCAACCTGCAATCAGTGCTGTTTGCCACCATCTCAGCTGACTGAATTGTTCCTGGGGTTGCTGGCATTTTGGCTTTTTTTTTTTTTCTTAAAATTTGTTTATTACCATTCTCTTTCTCTTTGTTTATGTCGACTTTAATTTACTTTATTCTTACTACTGGACTTTCACGAGTGTCAGAACTACATGCATGATGAAGAGTAGTTTGAGGGAAAAAAAAAAAGGGCATTCGAAAAATTTCCTTTGTTTGCCCCAGTAGTAAATTGCAGTGAGGAAGAATACCTTGTCTTGAACTCTGATAAGCACAACAGAAATCAAAAAGAGGCTGATGAAACATTTTCAGTAGAATGTTTCTCTGTCAAAAAATTGTTAAGTGTTTTAGGAAAAAAAAATTTGTCGCAAGTCAAGAGTTGCTGTCAAAAATTTTATTTAGAAAATAATTCTGACCTTATCTGGATGGGAATATCTTGCATTTTGTTTTGTAATGACTTTACACTGGGAAAAATATATTCCAACAAATCAAGTAGAATATAAATTATCAATTAGAATGCCAGTTACCTTTAAGCAAGACAAAAGAAATTGTCATTTCACTTACAGAAACATCATCTGTAATACCAATCATCAGTTCATATTGATTTAATATACAAAGAGTAAGAAATAATTTAAGCCCTAAACTTAACCAGAAAGCAAAACAAATCAAAGTAATAAAGCAAAATACAATGAAAACAAGAAGTCCCAACCAAGGTGAAATATTTCAACTGTCCAGAAGCAAATTCTGATAGAAATATTTCAAGCATTTTGTAGAAACGTGACCCCAGAAAGTGCACAAAAGAGATTTAAAGTGTGTGTGGGGAAGAAGCAAGAATATTAGAATTTCTGTGGATTGGATGTTCTGGATTTTGACTCACTTTTTCTATTCTCAAGCAGAATAGACTTATGTTAGAATGGATGTCGGTTCATACAAAAAACAATAGATTCATATTTCAGTTTCTGTCACAACAAATAACATCATGTCAACACTTCTCTCTTTGAGGCATTATCTATTTCTTTAAAAGAAAATAAATGGGAAGATTGAATCTGTCTCCTTAAGGGGCACTTACTGATGTGGAAACGATGCAGTAAATCTTGCCTTACTCATTTTACTATATATGCACATCTACTAGCTGAAAATAGACTCAACACTGAGATGATTTAAAACTTTCACCTGTGATAAGCACTCTATTTAAAATTGTTTTCTTTCTTAATGACCAGCTACTACTCTGATTTTCAAAATCAAGAGCATTCTCATTGAACCTGTTTGCACTGATTTGGAGTTTTTTAGTCATACAGTAAAGGGTAACTGTACACACAGCAGTGATACATGCTCTGTGAAACAAAGTGCCAAGTCAAGTCCCAAATGCTTATTACTGGCCGAGGAATGAAGAGAGTCATTAACCATGCAGATGCATTCTGAACGTAGGTAGATTTAAAAGCAGAGATTTCACTCTTTCTCCCCATCTTAATTTGCTGCCTGAATGTCAACTGCTACATTTCAAATACCACAAGTCTCATCTTATCTGATTTAATCGGATCTTCTCCATAATGCAGAACAGTGCAATCAGTCTGAGGCATCATCTGTGAAACAGGAAAAAGCCCTCAGGAGACTTCACAGATGGGAAAAGGAGATAGCTCAGGATACATCTGAATGCATCTGCCTCCATGGCACAGACACTAAGGATTTTCAGCACAGCAACTACGCTTAATCTAACTTTCTCTTTTTGCATCCCATTTCAGGGAACTGGTTTGCCACCGATACTCTCTTACTGCCCCAGCTCCAGGCCAGCCCTGTTCACACTCTCTGGGGAACCTGCAAGCAGCAGGTCAAGTGTACTGTCCTACCTTCACCTAGCCTGTGCTCCAATCCCAGCTATGGAGCTTTTTATGGGTTTGCTATCTAAATGCTCCCTGTCCACAGACAACTTTATTAACCATCAATCGACTTTTACTTTGATGATATATTATCATCAAAATTACACAGCCAATATGTTCAGGGGCAGGGCTTAAGACAAGAACGTACTTCTTCTTCCTCTCCCAAATAGGAAAAATTATCTTATGCACCATATTGCAGCAAAGTATAAACGTTAATAAAATGTCTTTAAAATAAATATGCATCTGGACAGATACATATCTGAGTAAACAGATCACACATGTTGGGTCATGTCTAATGCCTAGAAAGGTTTTTACCCTCTGAAACAACTGTCCATTGTGGGCATACAGGCTCTTCCTACAGCCTGAGACCCATGGGCATTTCCCAGGCTTCAGCACTTCATGTATCCAGCATCTGATGCTGAAGCCCTGCTGGAGGGAGGCCCAGAAGACTCGGGCTGGAAAGATGTGCTTTGTGGTGTGTTCCATCAGAGCCTGGATGAGCAACACTCTGCAAGGAAGAAGCACCAGCCTTCACAGCCATGCCTGCTGTCACACCTAAGTCTGCCATCAGGATTTTCCATGGAAAAGACATATTAACAAGTGCCAGTTGTATCAGAAATTTTGAGGCATGTGTACTAGTTGTCTTTCTTTTGTGCATCATTATTTTTCAGTACTCCTTCTCGGCAAGTAATTCTTTTGGTTGTAATAAAGCCTATGGTGCCAAGCTTTCTAAGTAGTCATAATGTGAAATGATGCCCAGAGGAGATGGCAGCTGTAGTGTGCAGCAAATGCCAGTGAAAATCTGTGTTCATCTGCCACCTCATCTTTCTGGCAAGACTTCAGACAATTAACAATAACAAAATACTATTGAAAAGAATGTGTAAACCTTCCATGCTTGTACATATGTTCCTCATAGGGATCCAGTTCATTGTTCTCAGCTTATGCTGATCTGGATGGGACAAAGCATGGGTGTTGCTTATTTCACTTCTGAGCTAGATTGTATTTCTGATGGAATACCAATAAACTGAAAGACAACAATAATCACATAATGATTCTCTGAATTTGGCAGATAAGTACACAGAGACAGAAAGAAGTGCTCTACTCATTGATACCATTTGAATTTCTTCATCTCTTTACAGCAGAATCAGAAGAAACAGTAGGAGACTATAAGAATGCAGTAACTGCATTGTCAGATGTGGTCTCTAACGTATAGATTTGTTTGTGTAAAAGGCAGTCCATGCTCTAACTCATTTACCAAATAACAGCCTTGTGCACAGGTAAAGCCTACAGTCCTTTCATAAAAAATTCTCTGATAAATTAACAATTCAGAAAGACAAGCAAAATATGCAAGACAGACTTCAAGCTATGTTTTATGCACTACGTAAAACACTGGACATTAATTTGATGTTCCTACAGTTTGAGAGAAGGCATGAAAGAGACACAAATTTTCTCAATCCACCTAAACCAACCTGATTATAGGAAGAACTTATAAAAAAACACATGTGCCTAAGTTTAGCTCCTCTGACTGACATCTCAGTGAAAGGACATGCATGAATATTCTTTCATAAAACTTTTCCTTTCTTCACTCTTACCCCTGACACTCAATGTCCCATTACTGTTCATTCATTTTAAAAACCACAAACAGAAATTAAAAAGAAATATTTAAAAATTCTCATCACATACACAAAAAATACTGCAAATATCTGTAAGTTGCACATGCAAATATTGCAAGTATGTTGCAAGTTATATTTGAACGATGCTGGATTTGTTCTGAATGTCATAGGAGCATGGAGGATTCGAACCAACAAATAGTTCAGGAAGAGAGACAGTTTCTCTTCACAGATACCACTTTGCCCAGAGTCAAGCACATAAATCAAAAGATGTGTAGAATGCAATCTTCATGAACAAATCCTAAACTAAAATGTCATCACCAAAACTGCCTATACAATCCTGAAACTTGGTAGAAGCAATTCTGAGAAAAGCTCAACATGTCATTAACAGGGTCTTATCTTTGAGCAATACACAACCCCTGAACAATTAAAGATGGTTGTGCACTCTGCACCTCCAGTGATGTAACATCCTTAAAGAGAAAATTCAAATACATGGGCAGAAAATAGTAAAGTCCACTAGTAGGTCAGTTAAACCTAAAAAAACTGATGGCCAGCCTAGTCAATGATAAAAACCCAAACAGAAATAACATCAAGACTTCCAAATATAAAATGTTTTTTAAAAAACCAAACACCCAAGACCCAACAACATAAAAATAACCACTCAAACCACCTACCTCATTTCTTCCCTGGGGAGATGCCTGGTTAGGCATAACTACATAAAGCTGTCTTACACACTCCCTGAAAGAAGGAGCTGTGAGTACATCTTCATATTAGATCTAATCCCCAGAATCAAAATGGCACTGAAAATCATGGGTTCCACTGGACTTGTCTTTTCCTTCTAATTCTTTATGAACACAATTCTAAATCCTGAAACAGCTGGGTTTAGAAATAATATTCTTGTTAAATTTCTATGAGTAGTTAACCACCAACCAGAAATATTTTAATTCATTTACAAAGCAATATGAGCCAGCTTACAAAACGCTGTTGATGAATCATAGTCACAATTACATGAACAGAAATCTCAGAATAAATTTCCTAATATGATTTTAATGCCTCAATCAATAAAGTACATTATGTGCCTAGAAATCAAAGAAGTAGATGAGTTAAAACTGAAATGGATGAAGGTGCATGAGAAAATGAATATTAGATAATATAATCTGTCAAAGAGTATTTCGTCTCAATTCCTGACAATGTTCATGACATTTTCCATCTCCTTATGTGACATCTCTTCTTGTTTAAAGTTCGGCATGGTCTTCATTTTATGACTACTGACAATACCTCTTTTAGTGATTAAGCCATGGGGCAAGAAAGTGACTGTGACACAACTGTTGAGTTTCAGGTTTGCTCCTGCCTTTGCAACTCTCAGAAGTTATTCCTCTCACAATGCATTTTCCTATTATGGGTCTCCACCTGGACTTCTAAAAAGTAAATCTAAGACAATCAAAGTAAAAACAATTTCATCATTGACAATACTGAGCCTTTCTTTGTTTTCTTCTCAGGTTTTCCCATTAACAATCCATTTTATATATAAATATATCAGAACCAAAATATTAGACAAAATAAAAATTTGTAAAAATTCAGAAGTTCTAAAAATTGCTGTTCAAATATGCTCGAAACAATTGGTGCTCCTGTAACTGTTTTCTTCTTCTGTTTAAAAGGTGTATGTTAAAATGTTTTATGTATTATCTTCAACCAAAATAAAATATCTCCAGGCAGTTACTTTGGCCCAATCTCTGAATATCTGCAATTTATAATTCAGGGATTATTCTCACTGACAATAAATTCATAGTCAGGGAATATAAAGACCATATATGTTCTGAAGTCACGTAAACTGATAATTCTCTGATTGCTTTCATTCTCATTTATACCAGGGCAAGATACTATAAATGCACAAAACAAAGTTCTTTTTTGTCTCTTTTTTTGCACTATGCTGCAGCTTGTCTCATCTCCTTAATTCTAAAATTGCAATTGTTACCTATAATGCCTAAAGTCTAATGTTTATCTTTATTTATAGACATGAACATGTATTGCCTGTTAAAACAGGACAATCCGACTTTCTCAGTAAAAGGACTATGCAATAGGCTTTACGATATGCTGATGGATGGTATGAGAGAGATTGTGACCTAGCTATAATCCCACCTATCAGAAGCACTGGGGAAGGAGAACATCTGCCAACTACAAAAGGTCAATCTGTCAGCCAATTTTTCAGAAACTTCATCATGGTAATTCACAACAGTCACTTATTTTTTGAAAGATTCATGTCCAACTTGCAACCACTTGGCATGACCCACTACCGACTTTCTTGCAGACACAATCCCATGCCTCAGTGGTATTTTGTAAATGTACTGCTTGCTGAACTGCTCACTGACCTAACACCTTGTCAAGCTTTCAGTTGACTTTGGAAATCAGTATAAATTTCTTGACAGGACCCTGTACATATTACAAAAAACAACCCTTCAGGTCACACTGAAGGGTTTTTTTTATCCTCCATTAAAAAAGCATAAAAGGCAATTCTTTACTTACCCACATTTCAGATGAAATAAAAATATCACTGCATGATGGCAGAGACATCTCAAAAGAGATAACTGTTACAAATTTTACTGCTAACTTTGCTCTAAAAGTTAAACTTTTCAAAAGATGTTGCATAACATGAGTAATGCAGTAATTGCGCTTATTTTTAACTGCATTTGCTTTTAATTGAGCTACTCAGGTATCGAACTAAAGGCTGTCACCTTTAAATTACTTGCTACAGTAATAAAATCAATTTTTAAAAGTATTTCTAAAATTTTCCCCTGCTTTGTAATCTTTTCTTCCAGATATGCAGAGCATGGAGAAATGCTGGACTGTTACCAGCATCAACTAACCCTAATTCCAGCAGAATCAGCTTGCTTTTTCCAAACTGGGAAAAAGACTAGTGGAATACAAATGAACTGTGGCCATGCAGCTAAATAACACCAGGTGGTGAGCTCATGGATGAAGCCCACCACGCCCTCTCCAGACATCAGTAGTGTGGCTCAGGCATTCTTCTGGATAGCTCAAGACCTCGCAATTACAGATGTCTTGAAAGAAGAAAAGGAAAGTCCTCTTCTGACCTGCCCTCCCTCATCCTACATGCAGTGTGGGAACACTCCCACACACTGATACACTTTTGAATCGTTATATTCAACCTTGGCAGAGCCAACTGGATTTTTTTTTAGCAGAATGTTTTCCATGGTATTTTTGCAACTTGAATAAAAGTGCCTGTCTCTTGCCAGTCCATCAGCCTTCCTACCATCCTCTGAAATCTGCAGAGAGACTGAAGTTCTCTGTCTATAAGCTTCTCCTCCAGTCTCACAACTCCTTTGGACATAAAAAGTTTCATGCTAAAATGCTCTTATTTTGATTATATCAGAATTAAACACCAGAGTTCCCATTTCAGGGAAAATGTCAAGATTTAATTTGATGTACAATACTTTCATTGGGGAAATTCCAGTGGGAAAAGAAATTATGCGCTCCTTGGTTCTCCTACCTACAAGAAAAAAAAAAAAAAGGATATAAAATAATCCAGCTGAGTACTGAGAGAAATAAGAGGAACACAGAGATGAGTGCTAAAGTTACATTTCACTGAACTGTAATGTATGAAGGATTTTCTTCTTTTAATATGTGAGCAACTTGTTTTTTTACCCCTCTATTCTGTTATCTCACTTTCTTTTCTCATTTTAAAAATATTTCCCAATAAGATTCTGAATATGCATGAAAAGGCAGTCCACAACTAGACAAAGGAAAAATAATATTATAAGTGTGAGAGAAACACTGGGAAATTGTTACCTAAATATCCACTTAGCTGATATCTAGTGATATCACATGTATTACCACCAGGCTCTATCTAGTTCTCCATGTCTATTTTAATCCAGCATTATGATGAGATTAGTTAGCATGCAGCATCCTTATTAAAAAAAAATAAAATATTAAAAAAAAACCCCACCAGGATCATATCACTTCCTTTCTGCATATAAAAGTCCCTCTAACTAATTCTTGTAAAATCTTATGCTCTGTGGGAACATTGTTAGAAGCTGTAAAAACTCACCTTTCTCTTAGCTGAGGATGCTTCTTAAAGGCAACTTCCTATGTTTGGAAACTCACTGTAAAGGTTGCCATGGTGATTAATTTTAAAAGTGAAATTCTCCCTTTTTAAAGTTTTTTCTTTAAAGAAGACGTGTTCTGTGCTAGAGCCCAGTCCTCAGCAAGGCAAATGGGAGTGAAAATTCCATCTTAATCCTGAAGATTAAAGGACATAGCCTCTGTGTGACTGAAACTTCAGCAGCAGAAACATTTTCAGAAAAATATTGGAAATATCTACTTTTACCTAAAAATGAAAGAAAAAATAAATCCATGGGAGAAAGAATTGAGGGGAAAAAAGCAACATCTTCCAGTGGTCAAACTGCAGCCAACAGGCTAAGTTACACTAGTGAAAGGAAGGAGGAAAGGCAAGGAAAGAATGGTAGGGGTAGCTGAAGCTCAACAGAAAAAACAGCAGAGTCAGCTCGAGATAGTGTCACTGTGTGTCAGGAGAGTGAAGTAAACTGCATCCCCAAAGAAAAAATGTAGAAACCAAAGGTCACAACGGAAAGTTCTTTACCTAAGGTATCTTCCATTTCCTTTCTATGGCTTAAGATGCATTTTCACATGGGTGTCTCCATCTATTGACTTCTCCTCTGCACAATAACACACAGAACCACATTAGACCATGGCTGTCCACACAGCTGTGTTAGTTGTCTGGGAGCAGGCAAGCGCACAGCTCTGTTCCTGCACTGGGAGATAGAAAAGTACCATTTCTACTCTAAAAACATTACAATGTTCAACATTACATCATGCAACTTGTCCCTGCCTAAGCTGTCACCGCAGAGAAAATAGCAAGTGTTGTGCCAGTTCAATACCCAGGCAATTTGTGGCTTCCTTATTCACATAAAGATCACAGGACTGTGAGACAGCTGCATTATTCATTGTGTGTTTAATATTTTATCTCTCTAGACAGAAGTATCTGTACAAGCACAATTAAAATGTCTGACGTAGACAGAGTTGATTTTAATACAACGAATCAAATTTGTTTCAGAGACCTGCTTGACCTTAAAGCTCTATAGTTTAAACCAATAGAAGGAAAAACATACTCAGACTCATGTGGTGTAGTGCCTGGGCATTACTCATTTTGCCTGGAATGACTACCCAAGAAAGCCTCATTACTTGACCTACTACTGTATTAGTCATGGTAACTGCAAGATATTCTAAGCTTATTAAATTATTTTACATTGAACACACAAGGTCATGATGACAATGAAAGAAATCACCTTTCTAAAAATGGCACAACACACAAATAATTACTATTGCTTCTTGGCCATTATCATAAATTTTAATAAACCCATATGCTTTGTAATATACCCATTAGGACTTCTAGGGGAAAAAAACACTATCTGTATGGCATCAGAGATACAGTTATGATTGCAATGAAAATTGACTAGGACATAGTCACCATGTCATTCCCTAGACCCAAGAACAGCAATGCTAGTCCTAAATTACTGGTCCCCAAGCCTTTTTGCCTCCTCTTACAGGGACAGATCAAATCTATCAGCAAGTCCCTGCTCCCTAAAGAAAGTCCAGTTTGGTCCCAGAGAACTGTATTTTGCAGCACAGAGTTTATGGAATGAAAAATCCATTTTCTGAGCAAGGAGGAAACTGGAGTTCAATGTGCAAACAGCTGGACTGGTACAAGCATTTCAAGGTTGTTATCTTTGTCATTAGCAGGTAAGTTCATTCTTTTGCACGCTAATATTTATAGAGAAAATAATTAGATTAAACTGCAACTATTCTCCATACTCAGTCTTGAATAAGGCCTTTGTAAGAATTATGGAGACAAGCCACCCTCCAAAAATCCATCCTTAGGAGTCCCTAAATCTTAAGAGTTTGATGGTAGAGAAGTTGCTGGAGGTCTCCAAATAACACCTTATAGGTCAGAACAAAGCTGAGAATGACCAGAGCTAAATCGCTACATGCTGTTTCTTTGAAAGCTGAGACTAATTTTGCATTGAGGAGTAAGCTAAGCTAAGAAGAGCAGTGAAGCATCATTCATTTGCTTTGCACCATTTTTTTTTTTTGGTACCTTTTTTCCTCCTTTTCCTTTGCCTGTGTTTCCTTTCCTGTGACTGGCATTTTCTTTAGGCCATGACTTGATTCTCATTTATGCACCATCAGCAAACTGCAGAATAGTAGACTGTTCTTAAGTAGGGTGCTTGTGAATTGTGAATTGCTTTGGAAACACCACTGCCTAGAAGTGGTATAAGTACAATGGGAACTACCCCAAATATTGGTCAATAAAAGGGCAGCAAAGCCCATTACAGCCACTTTATTTGAAAGGCATCAGCATGCTTGCAACAGGCATCAGATAATATACAAATTAAAAATCACAATTTGCAGACAAAGCATTTTTAAGTGTTTTGGTGGCCCAGCAAGCAGGAAGACCAGCTTAGCTGCTCACCTGGGACTCCTGCAAGTCTTGTAGCTGACATTAAAAACATCCAGAGGAAAAAGTGGGAGCTTTAACAGTCCCTCACACAGTACTGTGAACATGTTGGGCATTGAAAGCATAAAACCAGTTCTGCCTGTTTAAGCTTTGGCATGCAATAAAGTAGGTATTTAAAAAAAACCCCAAATCCATTCTGTGTAATTGTCTTGTATATTTAATCTGTACTGGATTCTATAAATAATAAAGCCCAGAAAACTTTAATTTAAAAGTTAGTTTAACTGGCACTGTTGTTTTTAAAGAGGCAAAGGCACACAGAGATTATGAAAGCAGTTAAGTATCTAGTATTTATCTGCTTTTGAAAGTAGATGAAAAATGAGTCTTGGCCTTTTGGTCCTTCATTAGGATTATGTCAGCATTCAAAACAATCAGGCAGCACATGAACATATTATGAAGGATGCTGGCTGGCAAGTAGAGTACAACTGGCTATTTCTTGAAAAAGCAGTATCCCATAAATGTTGCTTGCTCTTGAAAGTGTTTTTCAGCTAATACAAGGACAAATTAACAAAATAAATCAAAAGAAAATGTGGTTTTAGCTGAACCTTCTCCTTCAGCACCCTGTCTCAAGATGATTTTTCCTTCATGACAGCATCAATATGTTACAACCAGCTCCTTGCACTAAAACAAAAAGCAATTAAAGGAAACCCAGCACACAGAGGAAAAGAGAATGACACTGGGGGCGGATGACTGGAGAACCAGCCAGAGAAATCCCTGGGTCATTAGAGGCAGACACACATGGCAGCTCAGAATTATGTTGTGAACTTGCTTCCTTTCTTAAAATGCATGTGATGCCTTCCCAGGAGTTTGCCCAGCCAGAGATGAAGGTAAAAAGCAAATGAAGACACAATTGTTGAATACAGTGTCCAAAACATTTGATCATACAGTAAAAGTTCTGGACAAATTTTGTTTGTGCATGAAATGGGAACAAAAAGAGACACTGGGTCGTTTTACCCTCCTCTCAAAAAAGAGGGAAAGACTCAGAACAGGAA
The DNA here is from genome assembly GCA_035047845.1 of Dendrocincla fuliginosa. Taxonomy (NCBI): domain Eukaryota; kingdom Metazoa; phylum Chordata; class Aves; order Passeriformes; family Dendrocolaptidae; genus Dendrocincla; species Dendrocincla fuliginosa. The sequence continues at coordinate 47,008,633 of JAWWMO010000043.1, read as the reverse complement.
TAGATATTTTCATTATAAACCTGGAAGTTCCATACTATAGGTAACCTTGGAAACATAAAGGAATCATTTAATTAGAGGCAAAACTTTTGTAGGTGTTTCCAGATTACAAAGAAGCACTGCAGAAACACAAGTTAAATAAACACTTCCAGATAGGAAGGCCATCTGAGCCACTCTAGGACTGAATCAAAATGAGATGTGTTAATAACACAGAATGAGGAGATGAGGTTTCAACTGGCAGAGCTCAAATGAGAAAAGAGGAATGAATTACCTGTCAAGGGAGAAGAAAAATACAGCTCATTCCCTTGCCCCAGTGCTTTTCCCATTAGCACTGGACAGTGTGTCTGGTCAACCCCTCTGTTTCCAATCCAGACCATAGTTGTACCTATCTCACCATTTCCAGGTGGGACCGGGCTGCAGCGTGAATGTAGCAAAGAACTAGGTATTCAGCACTACCAGTACAAGCTGCCAGCAATTCAGCGGCTAAATTTGCAAATTCACTATTAGACTGATACAACCAATTATTTTCTAGCTGGATGGGGGAGTCACAGCAATGTAATCTCCTTAGCAATGCTAAGTGGCACCATTAGCCCAAAGAATGGTAGCCAAGTGTTATTAATATGCCCCAGAAGAAACCTGTGGCTGCTACACAAAAACATGGCCCTTAGGATACCCACGAAAGAGCAGACATTGCCTTTCAGCATCTGTGGAAGTAGACATGAGGAACACCCTCCACATCACATAAAGGAAGTGCAGGGGAAGCCAAGGCCTGAGAGTGGTTTTGGCAAATGACAGCAGCATGGTGCCCTCAGGGTGCTGGGTGATTAGAACTCAAGCAATAAGTCCCTCTATGCAGCTCAAGCTTCCTGAAACACTTGATTGTGTTACTCACAGAGGAGTCATTAAAACTGGTCTGACAGTAATGCAATCACTCCTACCAAGACAGTTAATAGCCCAGCTTTAGGGAGGAGGCCCTCCAGCTGAAAGCCTTCACAGGCCTGAAATCATGGACCAAAGCACGGTATATAAATTCCTATTTAGTAGGAATAATTGCTATCTAGTAGCTCTCAAAGACACAACACCCTGTTTACTGTAGGACAAAATTATCACTTCCTGTGGCATTGAGAAATCCCATCATAATGAGAAAGGTAATGAGTCTTTTCAGTATATTTAGACATTGTTCATAAGCACTGCTGACTTTATTCTGCTGTAAACACCAGCCAGGGTCTAGAAGTGAAGTGTAAACTGAACCAACTGTTAAAGCTTCACCAAGGACACCCTTGTAGGAGAAGAAGAGCTAAGGTGAAGACAATCCAGGAACATAATATTAAGTTACATCTAGTTCTTAATGAGTACTTGGAGCAGAACACCAAGGGGTATGGGAGGGCCTATCTATCCATCAAACATCAGATATCTGAGGACATCTGAAAGACTCAATCTGAGTCATCCAGGAAATGCTCAGACCAAGGAGACGTTACACCTCTGTATTCTTCATATAGCTTAGCAGACAATGAGAGTGGTCAAAGCAGCTAGCATGTACCAGTGAACAGTGGGAACAGTTCAAGAGCTGGGACCAGGCATTTGCCTGGGTAAGTAAAGAAATAGGGAAAACAGTAATCATAGCATACTACTTTATGAGTAATACCAACAAAGTGAACCAGCCAGTACTGCACCTCTGTGCCAGAGAGATCAGCCATGGTAGCCTTAGTCCAGAGCCACAAGCTCAGCACACACGAGAGCAGTCTTGACAAGACAGAAAGCTCTATACAGAGACTGAAACCTCTTGCTCACTGTTGGCAGTAGAAATACCAAACAGCATGCACTTCCTACATTGCCCACACCATTAGTCATTGGAACAGAAGACAAAGACTTCAGTCTCTGACAATAACTTTACATGCCCTACTGAAGGTTAAAGGTAGTCTGGAGAAATGGTGACAATTAAGAGCTCTAACAGGTACTCAAAAATTCACACTATTTTTACAAGGGGTAAAATATACTTCCTCTATCTCCTCCTATCAGCTGAGAAGTGAGGTCTCCTCTCAAGACTGGATTTTGTCTGAGGGTACTCCAGTACTGTCCCATGAGAATTAAGGAATGGCATCCTTAAATAAACAGGATTTCACAAGAAAGAAGAGAGAAAAGTAAAGTAGTATATCAGGTTACCAGTCCTAGTGCATGAGGAACAGAGCAGAGGGGGATTCATCAGTCTGGGAAAAAATTGAGAGAGTCTGTTCACTTTCCGTGGTAGAAGGCATGTAATAGCAGAGGACTCCTCCAAATTCTGAGACCTGGGCTATGCAAAAGCATTTTGATCCTTTGGCTATCAACATCATGTGTAAACAGAAGCAGATGTTGTGCTATCCGACATACTACCTTCAAAATATATGACAAAATACAACACATCAGAATAAAGCAGTTCAGCCTCAAACAGAAATTTATGCACACATAGCCTTCACCTGCATATTCAACACTAAAAACAACTTAGTGCAAAAGTAAGGCAAGCAGAAAGGAGTCAACACTTTTAAAGCTGGACAACTCCATGGCAAAATCCAAGGAGCTGCACAGCAGCCCAGCACTAGCCGGAGAAATAAGGCTGTTTGCAGGCAGACCACTGTGCTGCGCTGGGAGAACGCCCAGCTGGGGAACAGCTGGGAGAGCACCACTTGGGCAGAAGAACTGTCACAACTAGAAATCAAAGGCCAGAGGTCACTTCACATAATGTGCCATTTCAAGAGCAGTTGTCAGGTAGCCATCAAACTGAAAGAGCAACACTCATAGAAAACAACGACTGTAACACGGAGTCAGCTACTGCAGCTGGAAAATGATGGAGGCAAAGACAGCTCTGAAGTAACTGAATAGTAGTTGTCTCACCAGATAAACCCAATGCCAGTCTTCAGCTTGCCCAACACTAGAAATTCAGCCCCGACCTAGCAGACAAACTTTAGGATGACATAAGGAATTTTACTACTTCCCATAAAGATAAATTGGAAGTGGTAACTTACTGAGAACTTATTTAGAGGAATTTGAAGTCTAGCAGACAGTCTGGGCTGATAGGCAAAGCAGTAGCAACCTCTGACCTCAAAAAAAGAGCAAACATATGCAAAAACCCTCCACCCAAGCTGCAATGGCAAAAATGAAAATAGAAACCTGTAGCAACCTACATAACACCTGGAGGGAGAAACATCTTACGGAAAAAGGAAGTGGAGGACTGATCAGTCTGAGCATGTCTCCATGGCTGACACTGTAGCTATACTTTCAATACCTCTGCAAATAGCCAATTCACTGTTACATGGCTCACAAAACATAGGGTGTTTTTTTTTCTTGCTGTGAAAAATAAAAATATTACTTCTACACATTTAAGGAATTTTAACGTTATTAAAAAAAAAAGTGATCTTAAATTTTCTCCTTCAGTGCTCCACTTCTGTAATTAGTTATTCTTAGTTCTGTCTAGTTCTCTTTTTTCCTTCCCAGGTTTTTTATAAAATAAAAGTTTTATTTTCCTCTTTTTTATATTTGTTAATGCATTATAAAAGACAGGAGAAAGTATGTACCCTGCTTTAAACTTTAGTCATGTATCTAGCAGTTCTGGAGGTACAGTGATTTTATACTAAATACATCAACTTGCAACCTATAGTATCAGAGAGAGTAAGAATCAATGTTCTCATACAAAACATTAACATTATTATTAACAATATTAAACACACATTGTGGTAAAGCTAAGAAGAGATGCAGAATTCCAATCGTCACAGAGTCTCTTCACCAGGTTTACCTTGAAGCACAAGAGAGAAAACTCACTGCAAGAATACTTAGGAAAAAACAAGAGAATAAACAACAATGAAGGTGAATATCTGATAATGTGTCTTACACATTTCACTATGCAAGTCATCCACCTTCTAAGGCAAGAAGGGACAGACCCTCTCCCCACAAAAAGAGGGAAAATGCAAAGAAAAGCAAAATCCCTGAGAATTATCATATATGAAGAGATAGTATACCTTTATATCTCTTTATGAGATATCTCTCATAAAGAGACTTCACTTGTTTAGGAGCTCATTAATAATTTTTAACTCAAAAAGAGTCATATTTCTTCAGCAGAGTTACACCATAAACAATGTCACATTGTAATAGAACGTGGAGCACCACTGACATGCTGTAACTTGCTTTGAATGCAGCCATTTTCGTTTTCATACTAACCTACTTTATGCTGACATGTATAATAATGTTGACCTGCAGTTTTTACAAGGAAAAAGGGAATAAGTAGATCAGTGGCAAGTGATTATTGTAGCAAGTATCCCTGTTTCCCAGTGGAATGATGCCACCTCCTGCTAACCTGCCCAGTCCCAAGTGATGCTGTTTAAAAGGTGAGGTTGGCAGTGACATTCCGGGGTGCTCACTGACCACTACCAACAAGAAACATGCTGTCACACACAGCACAGACATTGCAATGAGCTGCGGAGAGTTTGGCGCAGCCCTGGCTCCAGGCTGATGCCATTCACTGATGTGACCTTGGGCTGAGCCAAGACAGGGCCCAATCAGTTCTGAAATGGGAGAGTTGGGGTCTGCCATTGCTGCTGCCTCGGGGATAAAGGGGTGGAGTGACAACCTTATTTCCAAGGAGACATCTCAACCTGAAGCGTTGTTGCTTCACGTCCTCCTGTCTTGCCCAAGGGCCACCTTGCCAGGACTCTGAGAGGAGAGCAGAAAAAAAAGACTGGCTATTCCCTCCTGCAGTCCTTGGTGGCCACCCTGCCCTCCTGGCTCTCCAACCCTGGCTTTGCTCAGTTCCAGCCCATGCTGCATCACCTCTGGGTCTACTTTGGCTTCCTGGGCAGCTGTTCCTATTGGGAGCCTGACACCCTTTCCCCACCCAGTCTCATCTATCACTCAAAGACTTTCCTTCTTTTTAAAAGTCTTCCATTTCACTTGTTCTCTGTTTCCTTTCAGATCCCTTAAAACAAGCATTCCTTCATTTCCTCTATCTTTGATCCTTTAATTAAGCTTTCATTTGTTCAAGTGCAGTCCAATCACTATGCAGCACTATTTTCTGTACTGTGTATTGCTTCAGTTATTTAATTCTCTAAAGCTGTCTGGAGACAGCTTATTTACAGAACATCATATAATTATAGGAAGGTTTTTAGATTGTGGTGGAAATGAAGTTGTCATTGTGAAACTAGCACTGTTTCAGTCTTACATCCAGATACAAATAACACCTAAATGCTAAAACCATGAATGCAGATTTCACAGTAAAATCAATTTACTCCCAAACAGAACAAGAATATCCTCATATAATTGCCCCCACTAAAAGTATCTGTTAATTACATTTTAAAATCAATATGGAGAAAAAAAATTCCATCAGGTGGTAAACTGTGTATTATTCACAAATATTGTAGTATGCTGAATATTATTTAGCTATAGTATTTAATGAAAGCAAATCCCTGCTTCTCCCCTAACAGCTGGGAAATGGCACTGTTTGAACTAGTATAACACAGGAAAAATCTGTTCTGCAGCCTGTGTGACCTGCTGGAAGCACTGTCCTCCTCTCCTGGTATGCAGGGAAATCCTCAAGTAGTGAATTCACATACAATTTATTTCTACTTCAGACTGCAGTAGAAAGCAGATCAGAGATAACCATTATTTTCTTTCCAATATGTGGATATTGACTGGAGTCAGTAAATGAATTTCTCCACCAGAATACCATCTCCACAACAGCAAGCAAAAGGTATAGCTGAAAGAATTAACATAAATATGCCCTTATGGATTCCAGCTGCAGGACTCCAGGTCTCCTGTGCCAACACTATCGTTCTGGTAACCTGGTGATGACTTACACCAGTTGAAAGATATAAATGCAAACTCAACAAATATCCTCATGGTCAGGTTAAATTCTTATTTACAAAGAAAAAAGTAAAACACAAGAAAAATAAATTTGATTTAAAGTACTTTAAAAGAAGTATAGTTGATTTAGCGCATCTCTTCTTGCAAATAATTCAAACTATTTCACCCAATATATAGCTAATTTGAGGTCCATCTGCTTTGATATCCATCTACCATCATGCTGCCCATTAATTTGACTTTGCTGAACCCCATCAGGAATACTTAGAGTATTTTCTAGTTTTGCCGTTTCTAAATAATTATTTATTGTTTGTAAATTTTGCTGCATTGGTGTTAACCCTACAAAGGGACTTTCAATTTTCATTCCCAACTGCAGTGTCTGTTCTCTTTCTCTTTCCTGCTTCCCCATGAGCATTTAACAGCCTCTGCCTTGTAGCTATGACTAATCTTCTGCCTTGAACCTTTTACTTTGCCCAAAACTACCTTAGGAATATGTATTTTTTGTTTGCCCTTTCACTTTGAACCACCTCTTTTTCCTAGAAAAGTAACGCTAATTGACGAGACATCAGAAAAAATTTCAGCAATTTTCATTCATGGCTTCCATGCCATGCTCAGCCTCCCTCATCTCTGCATTGTCTGTTCAGTTCATTTCCAGGGGCTGAGACTGCACTTCCCTTATTCTTCAGCAAAATGCCGCAGCAGTCTCTGGCATTACAGGCAGAAATAATTTAAGTCTATTACAGTCAACTAAAATGTTTCACAGTAATTGCTTGGCCTTGCGACATTTCAGATATTATAATGTTACAAACATCATTATCAGACATTTTTCTGAGAGTGCTAATCCATGGAACTCCAAACACAATGTGTTCAATGCAGGAATTATATTCAAACAACTGAAGAGGTTGAAAGAAATAGACCCAGGTGGTAAACAGAATCCAAACCAAAAACCGAGAGAAGAAAAATCATCTATTAGAAATCTCTGTCCTACCCACAGGAAATTAGTCAGAAAACTAAACATCAGTGAATATGCAGAACAAGGGGTTTTCTATCTTTTTGTGTATGTACTCTTACACACCTTTGAATAAAACCCCCATTATATATATATACATATATGTGTATATACATATTTAACAAGTCATCAGTCACCATAAGTATTACTACAGTAGCAGTCATACTTGCCATCTCTACAAAATACAGTCATAAAGATATTCTAAACCTAACAACATTAACATTCCTGATTTCCCCAGGGAATATTGTGGCAAGAAGGAAGACCTGCCAGGCTTCAGCAAAATGTAGCAACACTGCAGTTTCCTCAGGGAAATCTGTTTCAAAAAAAGTTTCAATAATAATGACAAGGAAGGTAGAGAAACACTTCCAAACAAAACTACACAGGATCCCAGAGCTGAAGATTAGCCATGAGGTTGTTAAATTGTACGGCCATTGGCAAAGCAGATCACCTCTAATGACACAGGTACATTCAACATATGGCTTTTGAGCAACTGACTGCAACAAAACTAAGTTCAAGACATAAAAATATGCAGTATGTAAGTAAGTTCGCACCAGCTAATAAAAATTATAAATACTAAGAGAAGTCAGGGAGACAAGTTGATTGGCCAAGTGAATAAAATCAAGCTTTGACTCAACCGATGCCTTGCGGGGTTTGAAGATGGGCAGGATGGGTCTGAAGTGTATGTTGCCAAGTGGAAAGCAACACTATGGGCCATCCTACAGATGTAGGATTTGAAATGATGTAAAAAGCCACTTTTTTGGTACTGAGGAATCTGGGAAAAAAGACCATTTTTATATGACATGCCTTCTTGAATACTTCTTTTTCTCTAGCCCAATTGTATCTACTGTAAAGAGAATAAAAATTGTTATTCCCAAATCCTTTTCAACAAAGTTCAAATTTTCTGTGTGAAAAATTCTGTTACCTGGAGGGTATGAAACACAATGAATGAATGGAGCCTTCTTCAGTCATAAGTTGCCTCACAGAGAAAGATTAATTTTAATTTGAGTGGAGTGATTTTTGACTACATAATTACCACCTGGGTTGCCTCCAGCATGATTTTGCTATACAGTTCTTAAAAGTATCAGTGTATTACTTATTCAATTCTATGCATGTTATAAAACTTTCCTTCAGATTCACAATAGGAAAGAAGAGGTAAGTAGATACTGAGCCTATGAAAGTCAAAGGCAGGTAAAATATGGTGAGTGAGCTCACCCTTTTTTCTCAGCACCGATGTGAATTAAAACACCATCACAAGTTCATTGCACTAAGTTTTATGTCATTTGCCACCTTATACCCTTAGAATCCATCCCTCTTGTTTAAAGCACATAGGCATTGCTAATAATTTTGATTGAATCTATTAAGTCTTACTGAGCTATGACCAGCCTTTTTTTGCATGCTGAAATTTTTGGAATTATCAGTTAAAATGTGACCACTCTATACCATACAAGACCTTTGAAACACTGACTGATATTTCCTTGAATAATAGAAGATTGTTGTACACTGGTTTAGCAAAAAGGTGTGAGTAACTCCAGGTGCAGCCAAACTCTGACAGAGATTTTGATGCTCTCACAGAGCATCCCACTGTAATGCTTCAGGAAGACACAATTTCTTAGTCCACAGCTATTCTCGGATGTAGCAAGAGACATTTAAAAAGTAAGATATATGAAAGATGAACCTCAGGTGAAATGAGGTTAAATAGTACCTGGGACTCTTTTAAAGCATTATGTGGAGACATGCATCCTAAAGAAGTCTCACCCATAACCTTGCGAACCTGAAACATTAGCAGGAATTAGAGTCGTAATCCTAACAGACACAAAGCGTTGCAAGGACCACAGGCATGAAAGCACACCTGGCTCAGAGCCTGACAGCTTGTCTGGATTCAAAAGGTCAGAGCCCAGACTGATGTAAAACTGCTCTGCAGCACCATACAAGATACTTGGAGATCTCCTTTGCTTAATAGGAACAGGTAATGCCTATAATGATATTAAAACAGTGCCAAAAGTCTGGTGATGTAATGGCCCCAACAGCACCTGGTGGGTGATGCTTGTGTTGAGCTGTCTTACTGTGGAGCTAAGCCTGCAACTTGGCTCTGCAGTGAAGGACAAACCCTGCGGCGTTAGGGCAAGTATCGCAGCAACAAAGGAAACAGGGAGGAAAGAAACTTGCAAGGTCACCCAGCCTCTCCCCTACCTTCTATATTGGGAGACTAAAGTCACATGGGACACAAGCCACTTTAACCTTCCCTGGAAATCTTCTATGGCACAGACCCCTGCCCCATTCCCAGACAGTCTCTAGTGTAACACTCTCTTCATGATTAGAAAGTTTTCCTTTATGCCTGAAGCTCCTTTGCTGCAGATTAAGGTCTCTTAATCCTTAATCTAGTGGCTGCAGACAGAGAGATCAGACTATTCCTTTCTTGTCTGCCACCACCTTTGAGGTAACATAGCTGAAGGAACAAACAGTCTTTGCCACAATGAGCACCAGCAGGTCCTTAACTGAACTCTGGCACAACTTGTTTTCCAGGTCCTGCTGCTCTCTCCCAAAATTTCTTCCTTCAGCTTGTATACCTCTTCCTAGAAGGGTACTGCCTTAAACTAGGCAAGATACTACAGCTGAGATCTTTCTTGTGCCAGCAACAGAAGGAGGGTTTCTCCAGGTATCTTCCAGACAGCTATCCCCCTCCTACACCCCAGTATGTTGCCTGTTTGCAGCAGTACAACATTATTGGCTTACATTCAGATGTTGTATCACTGTAACTCCCCCACCCCCAGATCTTTTTCCAGAAATCAGCTACTCCTTGTTCCCCATCCTCCACAGTTTTATTGATTTTTTTTTCCTGCCTAAATGTGGTCATCCGAAATGAATAGCATCCAGGTTTGTTCCAGACCATTTTTCTGGTTTATCACAACTTTTTGGGTTTTGACGCCTGCCCTTCAACACACGGGCAGCATATCTGACAGGTTTGTGTAATGTGTAAATGTAGTCAGAAAAGTATATATATATATATAAATATATAATGGAATATCATATTATGTATAATAGACTGTCATATTCCATCAGTAAATATATAGTACAAAACTTCAGGCGACCTCCATAAAAAGTCCTGTACTATACAGCATCTCAGGATAACAGGAATAATATTTATTCTGTGTCTGGGTTTTTTTTCAGAACAATGTTATACCCATGAGCATCAGAATTCAGTCTTTTGCAAATGAGATATCATGAAAGACTCTAAAAACCACTACTGAAGCCAAGAAATATGCCAACTACTATTTCTCCCATGTTCAGAAAACATGATACTCTCTCACAAGAGAAAAGAAGCTGGATTTATGCAATTTCCTTTTTATATAATCTGATGGCTTCTGTTCATCTCCTTGTTACCTTCCAAATATGTGGGAACAGCTTACTTGCTCAGTAACTATTTTTTCTTCTTTTTCCCCCATTGTAACAGTCCTGTACTGTCTTGATGGACCACGATTCCTCTTTAACATACTAATACCAAATTAACTCCTCTGCCTGCACTGTAAGGCAGCCAAGCTGCCTTGGCACTATCATGCTTTCCCTCTCATTACCTTAAATAAGTCTTTTTAAGCCAGCCTCTCCTCTTTTTCTTATTTTTGCCTTGGAAAATGTATCTCTCCTAGTTGCTTAAAATATACCCTGTTTCTACTAGGACTCCACACTGGAAGACTCTTCACTTGAAACATCTAAAAAGGCATTTTAGTCTGTCTTAGAAGTGCTTTGCCTGAGCAGTTTTTACATAACTTACATGTAAGTCTTACCCATAGGCCTTGTCTCAGAAGTGGCAGAATACTGAGACTCTGGAATTTTACATGGCAGTCATCAGGAAAGAAAGATGTATGGTTTCCTTTGAATACCAAATCTGCCTTTCCATATAGCCTTTCTTTATGAGTGCCAGAGTTTAAGATTTTGAGGAGGGTAGGGTTTAAAAATTATCTTTGTTCCACTAGAGAAAACAGCAACACTTTGACGCTGAAGTGAAAGCAGCCTTGCTTCCATAGAAACAATACTGCCAACTCCTCAAATATTTTCTACTTCTCTAACCACTAAATTTAACTTAAATTTGCAAATAATTTAAATCAACATGAAATTACATATGTTATCAATTATTTTGGGTAAAATAAATTCTGAACTATTTGTTTTGTGCCTCTGTTTTCTGTCTCTTTATTGCTTTTTCTTTAGCTATGAGTTAATACTGATTTTGTGGGTTTTTTTGTCTCAGCAAAACACTCAAGAGTTTTTCATCAAAGCAGCAAAGACATACCACCCTGTCAAAAAGAATTTGTTACAAATCAAAAATTTGCCACAAAGCAAAGTTTTGCAAAAGCTGCTCAACAGAATTATTATTAGGATTTTATTAGCATTAACAAAACAACATTTCTATAATGGCATATAAAGTAACTTAAACGCTTTAGCAGAGGTATTGGAGAAGTAAAAACATTCAGCAAAAAAAAAAATCTGAGGGATTTTTCATGTGATCTGCTCTCTTCCTTCACCCTCACTTTGCTGCTGCCCCTCAGATGTCATAACAAAAAGCCCAGCTACTCACAGATGCACAGATGAGTTTTACCCAGAGAAACAGATGTTCATTGCTCCCTTGGATACTTAGACATCTGAAGAATTTTCCACCAAAACTTCAGGGCACCGGGCTAACACTGCTCTGTTGCTACAAACAGATGGGAGCTATAAGAGGCATGGGATTTTTTCTTAACATAAAGAATATGGGGCTTAAGTAACTATAATGAGAGTGAGAAAGGTAAGTAAGGAAACATCAAGGTTATCAGTAGAGGACACAGAGCACTAATCCCAGGCTTGACCTGAATTTTCCTAGTAAATGTTGGATTAGCTTAGATATTTTGCATTAATCTTTTCCACCAGATATTTTCATTCTGTGGTCTGAAAGTGCCAGGTTTTGCATAGCTACTCTCCTCTCCCTCATTATGTTATATTAACTTAAAATTATACATGTCTATTGCCAAAAAGCTAATAGTCTTCCCTGTTAATGCATTTTATTTCACATTGACTAAGTTGGATTCTGCAATATTATATATAGCCTTATATTTATTTACAGCCAAGCTGCCTGAAGGAATAAATTCCTGTTTGTTCAAGGAAGATATACATGCTCTCTGCAGTATACAGACCATTTAATGAAAAAAATTAATATTATAGTTACAAGTTTTCAGGGCTTTGTGAAAACCCTATAAATGTTTCGTTCAGCTATTCAAAATGAATAATTTAATAATTTTTAGGTATTTCCCAAATACTTCCTTAGGACCGTTTGTAGATGAAAAAATTCTTTTGTGTCAATTCATGAAAAAAATTCAGAAAATATTCTCTTAGGAGAAGTAGACTTGACCAATAGCCCTCTGTGCTGCCAAAGATGTTCAATAATGGATTGCAGTACATTATGAACCTTGTATGCCTTATATTGATCATTAAACTGGAATGTCATGAATAACTCCCTGGGATGGGAGCTGGGGGGCTCCAAACCAAAAGTGAGTGGAAAAAAGAATGAATGAGATTAGATGATGCGTTTGCCAGACAAGAAAGGAATAACACAGATGCAGTTTAACAGGAATATGATTACTGTTGTGATGGACTAAGAATATATCATTTAGTTATATATCATATATATATCATTTAGAAATATATCATATTTCTTTCAAAAAAGAGATAAAATGATCAATGAAGAGGATATATACTGCCCCAGAAAACTGCAGTTTCTGAGGCAGGATGCTATTTTTCAACAGTTACATTTAAGAAATCTGATCTTCTTAAAGCATAAAAAGAAAGTATTTGCAAAAGTTCCTGCATATTCAATACAAGTTTAGCAATCAGAGAAAGAAATGGAAGAAGCAGCTAGTAGAGGGTGTAAGAGAAATATCAGCAGTGCCAGGCTTTCCCTGGCTTCTCCCCTCAATAACCTGTGGCCTTTCTCTCCGTCGCCAAATGGTGTTACTCACCAAAGGATGCTGTGAAATTTAGAAGAAAAAAACCACAAAGGTAATGTAGAAAAGCCTAACAGGAAAAAAAAAAGAAAAAGAAAAGAAAAAGAAGTAACAAGGTAAGTCTCTACTACTGTAATTAGGGTAATTAGGGGAGCAGAGGAACAACACAGTAATTAAACCTTTCTACCATGTTTCAGCCCATTTCATGGCATCAACGTTTGTTTTGCTATAGAGCAGAGGTGAGAGGAACCTCTGCAGAATTATGGTGCTACTGCTTTAACTCCCAAGTAGATAAGTATATTCGTGCTCTAAATAAATATTTAAATTTATTTCAGTTCCAGTTTATTCAAATTGCCACTGGTTTTCCTCAATCCTGCCACAAATACATGATCTGCTTACAGTATACAGTAGGGTCACTTGACATTCAAAAATACTGCAGTGAAAAAAATATAAACATATCAAAATCTAGTAATTTCTCATGTATTAAGAAAAACCTCTCTCTTCCAGTAGTTGTTGCTAAGTTACTCATAATAACATCATTTTAAGCATCTCCATGATTACTATCTAGATGTCTTTCCAGCCATATGAACTGCACTAAGTAATTCTATTCAATACTAATAACAGCACAAGTATTCTTAGTGTTTATTTGTGGCTTGCCTACAATTTTTGCCTCATCCCTGTCTCTCTTTATCTAAATTTCCTACTAATTTGTTTTTTTTTTCTGGAGACAACAGCCAGATAAAGTAATTTGCTGTAAGA
>JAWWMO010000043.1:46959429-46990416 GCA_035047845.1 Dendrocincla fuliginosa | reverse complement strand
TGCACAAGACAATTTTTATACATCCTGGATCACTTCAACACATTAGCAATTTTGCAAGTTCTGACAATGAATGTCACATGGGATAATAGACCTTGTCCTTCAGAGAAATAAATGAATCAACTCAATGAGTTAAAAAAGAGTTAAAAAATAATCATTCTAGATGTATTCTGAGAAAACTTCACTGTTCTCTATAGTATTAAGAGCAGTGCATTTGCAAACACAATGAAGTAGATGAGGAGAGTGTCTGAGTTAGCAGTTTCTGCTCCACTTTGTAACAATCATAGATTTGCTTAATCTGCTGTACTGATTTAAGATCTCAGATTTTCCATCAGGACCTTGGTTTTTGGAGGTAAGGAGACATTCTGTAACTACACAGTTATATCTGAAACTGGCATTACCACAAGCAGGGACTAGCATCAGGATTAAAAGAAGAAAATGGTATTTTCTAGCTAGCTAGCAGTTTTATTCTATTTGCACTGGACAGCCCTCCATGTATGGTGGTGCTGACTCCATTTTTTTCATTGTTCTCCTGCATGAATATCTTGTGAGCTCCGCCTTCCCAGCACAGCTGTGGCTGTCCTGGGTACAACACAGCTGGATACAGCCCTCTCATTTAACAGAATTATTTTTTTAATTTATGCCTGTGTAAAATCCTTATGCATGCTGCAATACTTACAGACCAAGCACAAGCTTTATTACATGGAAGTGATTCCTTGCACCTCACTACACATAGAGGAGTCAGGAAATGAATTAGGAGGCAGGATGCATTCTTATTTCCCAGCAATGTTTTCTGCTCTCTCTTCACATGCCCCTGTGGTTTCCCTGCTTGGAACTGAGCAAAGCATAGGGATGGGAAAAGGTGCTATGTCAGCTACCAGGAGATACTGCAGTTGTTTCAATGACAGCAATCCTTTCAAAATGGAGATCAGAGTTTAATCAGCAAATAGCTAGTGACCTGGAAAGGCAGGTAATTTAGTGCTTGGCTGCAAGATGAACACTTAATTTAAGCCTTATCAAGTGCTTGCAGAACTTACTCCCAGAGCTTTGAAGCAGGCTCAAATGCCCCATGAAGTAAAAGGGATTGCTGTTATCTTACACCGTCCAAAACAATTGACTTATATTTATGAAGAGCCAGACAATCCAGATGGAAATAGATGGGGCTTTCTCAAACTTTACTGTTCCCTCTGTCTTGTCAGCAGTTTCCAGTGATATCAAAACTGTCACAAAGCACGCAGTATAAGCACCAAAGCTCAAGTTTGTTGAGACAGGGCTCTAGACACATGCTGATTTTTGGGCAGCTCTTGAGTTCTTGGTTTAGACACGGTGGAGCAGGATTAGAAACACCAGTCTGTTTTTCATCTCCCATTAGGAAGGTGACCTCCAGCCTTGGGCAGGCTACAATGCACAATGAAACAGTGAAAATAATAATTCAGAAACCAGTGGGCATGTGCCCATAACCAGTTGACATATGTCCATAAGTGTTACCTACTCTGTTAGGTCTACTCACTTTTGTGGACTGGCTTAGAAAACTGGTCTTTGCACTGTGAATGCTATCATAATGTCTCCAACCATCTTTGCCTCTGGAAGAACACATTAAAACATCCAAACCCGCAAAAGCAGGAGGATAAAAATCTTAGACCGTTTTTCCTGGAGCTTCAGCACAGTTTTTGTCATAACTAAATGTGGGGGAAAAGAGATTTACTGAGTAAATTTCTCCTTACCTTTCTCCTCATAACTCCCTTTCCTTTGTGCGCTGTCAATGTTTGACACAAGAAGAATCATTTCCCTGGGAAGAAGCCTTGTTTGGAAATTTTCAAAGTGTTTCTTTGCTGGTCAGCAAGGCTTCAGAAATATAAATGCAATAACCACCAACTTTTATCCAAAACTGAAACAGAAGTTTATCATGTGTTATACTCACCTAGAAGGTGGAAATGTGGTCCTTTATTTTGCTTACCCTCTTAAGCACATAAAGAGAAATCAGCTAGCAGTCAACTGTGCCACGTTCCAAGCGTTTTTATTTTTTGTGCGTGCATGCACTGATAAGAGTCATGATGTTAATTTTTTAATTGACTTTGGGAATGAACAAGAAATGTTTTGAATTAGTCTCTGGGGTGGTAGTATTTCCCTGTGAAATAAACCCCTTCATCAGTGCTGTCAACTAACAGAAATGTCAGGCTTTGCAGTGGTCCTGAGCAAAGCGAGCATAAATCTGCACTTTCTGTTCTTTCCCCTCTACATCTTCTGAAAAGTACAAAAGGACATAAGTTGGCCCTGGCTGCCAAGTGGAGATCAGCAGTAATGGAGAAGAACACTCAGCAGGCAGGAAAGTAGTCTGTGCCTTGCCCTGAGCAGACTGGGCAGAGGCAATGGGCTAAACCAGAAGGCATGAATCCTTGCTTGTAGTTTGTTGGTGCTGACAAGCAGAGGCATCTGCTAAGTCAGGTATCAAGATGGCAGCACAAGGACTGGAAACTTGTTCTGACTATTTTTACCCTTCTTCCAAACAGGAAACAGAATTTGAGAAAATCTTGACCAATACTTTGAATATTTCTCCTTATAAAACCAGGAATCCATTCACACTTTAGAAATAGGCTTCAGTTGTAGAAGTCTTGTTTCGCTTGCTTATGCCGCTGGATATATTCTTCAGAATACACAGGTATGATGAAGACAGAGCCTTCAATACCTTCCTCAGCAAGAATAGTGTAGTGATGGAGACCTCAGCAACAATATAAACATAAACAGCACTTGACTGAGTGAACGTGTCAGAAGAGCTCAGACATTAAGTTGAAGGTCAAAACAAATCCACATTTTCTGGAGGTACATTAGTTTTAAGACATCGTGGAAATTTTATGGCCTTTCCTCAGGGTTCTCTCAAATGTGTATTATTGTAGCAATGTATGAGACACTACACTCCAGCTCTTCTGAAACTTCTGCTGTTGTTGCAAAATACACAGTCAATTTAGTTTCCTGCACTGGCATAGAGATAAACCTGCTGATCTGAAGATGTGACCTTCAATTTCTTTTTATCAGAAGCTCAGGAAGTTCTTGGATGTCATTGGTTTGACAGTATGGAAGACTATTTTTTCCTAACTCACTTGCAAACGTAAGTAAAAATGCACTAAAGTGAGGTGATAAACTCCAGTTTAAACTCAAGGATTGTACTCAGCACAGCATACAGTGCTGAATCTGCACACTGCATATTGCTTCATCACCAGTGACCTTCTTCAGATTCTCATTCTCATAGCCCACTCTGATGAGGTAAAGTTATTTTAGATAAACATGCCTGTAGTCAGATAATTAAATTAAGCAAACTTGTGTTATTTCCCCCTCAATTTAGAACTACAGTACTTTTCAATAGAAATTACTGCTTCAAATTTTAACATTTATCCTATATTTCCAAGCTTTGGCTGATCCATCTTTCAAACCTCTCCCATATGACAAACTTTATTTTACACAGAAGAAGGTAAGGCATGAAGGGCTGCCTATGCCTCAGTCATCAGTGTAGTATTATTGATGGGTCCACACAAGACAAACATGAAAAGCTGTATCTCACTGTATCTGCTCATTGCTATGTGGATCTGGTGCAGCAATGGCTGTTACTGAGCTTAATCACCAAAGTAGTAGGCAAGGACCAAGTGATATGACGAAAACTCAAAATGCAAAATATTGGCAGAACTACACAGAAGGTTCCTGTCCTCCAGATGAGATCAGCCCATTACCTAATTTACTGTTTCTCTCCAGAAAAACAAACAAACAACAAAAACCCCCAAACAAACAAACAAAAAACAAAAAACCCAAACACCACAAAAAAACCCCAACATTTTAAATGGAACAATTAAATAATGAAGGAAAACTTGGTAATTCACTACAGTTCCAAATACTGATCATATTGTAATGGGAAATTGTTCTAAAGAAATCTACCAACAATGCATTTGGCTGAAAATATTTACTTTCTATTAAAGTAGCCCAAGGGAGCCCATACTTAAAATTTATAGCTCTTCTTGCATCTACAGAATGTTAGGATGGTTTTGTCATAATCCTGCTATTGATACAGTTTCATGTTGTTTGGTATAACTGTGGTATTAGTGAAGAAATTTTGTCCAAGTTGATGATGAAACCAACAGCAGTGTAGACTGCCTCTGTGTTCATTGTCTCTGGATAACAGAACCCAAATAAATTCTCTCAACATAACAAAAATTAGCTAAAGTGGACAAATCTGCACCAAGTCAGTGCTTTTTCCCCCTAGTCAGCAGCCTGTGTAGTGTCCCTGCAGCTCCTCTGGATTTTGGTTTCAAGAGCAGGTAACTGAATCTGGTAGGCTTGCACTGCAGCTTTTCAGAAGCAAGCACACATTGCAAGCTCAGTTGGAAATTTATTAAAATCAGATAAATTTCTTGCTACACTTAGGGATGAATTCCTGAACAAGAGACTATTTACTGTACCAATTGTTGGATCCCACTGATGAGACTCCTTGATCGTTCCATGTATCACATCCTAGTGGGCATAGGATCTCCCTTTAAAATCCTATACACCTAGACATATCTCCTATGGTGCTTCATTAAGCAGTTCAAACATTCTTTCACTAGTACCTATATTCCTTGACTAAAACTCAATATTCTGTATTCACTTTCTTTGGAAAGTTGCAAACCAGCATCATATATATGGAAAATTTGTTTTAAAATTATCATCCCAAATTGTTTCTTAAAAGTCAAAGAGAGAAGTTTGAAAAAAAAGAGTTTTCATCAGAAGTGCTCTGTGAAATGCTAGAGAACTACAACTCACTTAATCTAGATTTTTCAAAAACATTCACTTAATTTGTAAGGCCCTTTGCCCTGAAACCAGAACTCATATTTTATATTTCTTATACTATCTTGTTATGAGTGTGACAAGGTCATCATGTGGGAATTGCAGTATTTTTAAAAATGGTATAGTTCTCTTCCACTTTCGTCAGTTTAGTTTATTCACTGCATAAGCAGACATATAAAAATGTGTAAGTATTCTCCAGATAGTTTAAGAAGTTTATGAGAAAAAATGTTTCTTGTTTATTAGGTTCATCACATTTTTTTAGTGTCAGGTTGGCCCCTATGTGTTCATTTTCACACCAGACAGTATAAAAATTAAAATACTAAATAAAGTGAGAGATAAAATCCAAACTCAGTTTTGGATAATGTTGAAAAATGGCTATGGGAACAATATGGGGAAAAATTAAAAAGAGCTTAGTTGCCTTATGATAATAGTTAAATTCTATCCAAATTAATTCTGTGCAAGTTGAACATGCAAGTTCTGTGCATGTTTACAAAGGATCGAATCACCAAGCCACCCAAGCTTGATGGATGAGCCCACCAAGCTTGAATGGTGCTTTTGCTCTTGCTAAGGGAGCTTCATCTGTGGGCTGGTAGCAAATGTTAAGACTGTCCCAACTAAGCATGGACAGCATCAATAGCTCTAGAGATGAGCATCTTCCTTCTGAGTTTCATGTTGGGATAGAATCGTCTCTTCTGTTTGTTTCTGATTTCCTCACAAATGTTCCTCAGAGACCCCACTGTTACAAGGTCACAGATGTAACCTCGGCAAGAAACACTCCCCACTTCAATCCTGAATTAAGCATTGCCTCGTGTTAATCTCCTGGAAACTGCAACATGAGCAACTATGGGCTAAATCAGATCATCTCTAAATATACACTGTCACACCTGAGGTTTCTGCAGTAGAACCATGCTGACTTAAGCCCACTGAAGCTGTGTTCCTTTTAGCTACAAAAGTGCTCAAGGGCTAGGACTGGATGAAAAATTTTAAGGTTAATTTTCTTTAGGAATCTGGAAGCATTCAGGTTTTGGTCAAGAGGAAACTGAATAACTGCTGTACTCCATCAAAATTCGTGCATAGGCTGTACACCACGGCACAAAGGACAATTGAATGATTTTAGCAGTGTGTGAACAAAATTGTCAGGGTCTTTATCTCCAATGACCAAAACATACATGTCCAGGGATTCAGCTAGCTAGAAAAAAGGAGCTTTCTGTCTGGAAATCAATGCCTCACAATAAAAATTAGTTGTCAAATTAAATTTCTTATTAATTTAGGACTAATTCAATCCAATGATTGTGATATACTACTCTTAAAGTAAAAGAGTATTTTTTTTCTTCATTGATCATTTCATAAACTTTAATAAAGAACTGTTAAGTTTCAGTAATTTAGCCTTCAAACTCAATGTGGAGCCCATAAAATCCATGGGCCTTCTATGATTTTAATGTGAATTTAGACCATTTATTTGACTGTAATTACCTAATTATTTCTCTGTGCTGACTTGAGTATGGCTCTGAAAGAGAGAGATGTACCTCAAGGAAAAGTCAGAGCTTTATAGCGTGAAGAATGCAAGTTGCATTAAACTATATCCTATCCTCATTCACACTTCTGCAATTTTTCTGTGTAAATGCTGTATCTAGAACATAGTTCCTACCCTAGTGTATTGTTTTCTACCTTCAATTCCTCTTTAAAACAAAACATATTTCTTTCTAAGGGAAGAGAAGGGGGAAAAAATCCACCCTCCTCCCCCTTTTTATTTTTTTTTAACCCTGAGGAATATAAAAGTCTATTTAAACACAAAATAACACAGTGTTGAATTTTGTAACCTTATGCACTGTCCTACAGCAGGTAAGTGCTCCATGCAGATAATTATTGTATGGATCAGAAAATGTCTTGCCTCTGGGGCTGGCCAGGAGCCTGGGTTGCTCCTTAAACTAGGAGGAGTCCCAGGGTCTCCAGGGGGCTGGATGACCTATGGAGTGAAACTGAATCATCACCATGAATAACTGCTAGCTAACAGCCCTTAGTTACCCTCCCACTGTGGGAAGAGAAATTAAAAAAAACCAACTCTGCCCATTTCCCGCATATCTGATTTCTTGAATATCCTCAGTAAAATCCAGCTCCAAGTTCCATACATCTGTGCTGCTCGGAAACTGCAAACTGTGCTGAGAAAACGCTTGACCCTGCTGCTCCTCATTCACACTTCCACTTGTCACTGCCATTCACTTCTGCTGCATTAGCAGAAGCATTCCTCTTCAAACACCAGAAATTAGAATTAGTCAAAAAATTGCACAGAAATAAGGAGACACTTCATGGCTCAACTCCACAAAGAATTTCTACTTAAGGCAACCATCCATTGTCCAAACCAGACTGAGTGGCTTGATCGCTGTCCCCACTGCATAGGCTACTGTACTGACCTTGGTATTATATGGGACTTTCAGTAAGGAGTGGAGATTTCTTTGTCATAGTTTTGTCACTACCCAAAACAGACTTACAAAATGTTAGGAGCCTAGAAATATGTACAGGGCACAAAAATTTATTTGATTCCCAACAGGATTCAGGATCCCACGATCCCAGGTGCTACACATCACATGCTTTTACAGAAAAACAAAAATCTCATCTCAAATGCCTACTGCCTGTCTAGGAAGAAGACAAATGAAGCAAAAGAGTGAAACCAGGGTGTACTTAATGTGACGAGCAGGAACTGGACAAACCTCATTTGCTGTTGCTCATTCCCTGCTACTGTTAATTGTACAGATCATTTACTGAAACTTTCACAATAATATGATATGCTTTATAAAAACTGATACCAGTCCATTACGGAAGATTTGGCTACAATCAAAAATATTGCACCAAGATAGGCTTTGATTTTTATTTTTTTTTTGTTGATTTATTCTAAAATCAACTGGACAAGTATCACTGTATGCTGCAAATTCCAGCTACTGAGATGCTGTTTACTACAGATGAGTGAGCCAGACAACACTTTTGCAAGAGCAGAATGAAAATGGGAAGTATGCATTTTTATTTATAATTGATTTCCTGACAAATTGCAGCACTGGAGTCTATATCACTTTTTCAAATATTTTTGATTACGGCAATTCTTACTGATACAAGATCAGAAGATATGTAATGTCTCTTGCTTGACTCCATTTATTGAAAGCACATGTCTCTGAATTATTTTATCTCACTTGTAGTCTGAGCTTGCTCAGCAAAATGACAACACTAAACCCAGAGGATTAACATTGCACCAAAATGCTCATCATCTGACAGTTAACAGGGTATAGTATTAGTGGTATGTCAGGCTTTTCGTATGAAGACTAAGACAAAACTTTTCCAGACTTTCACAAAGCATGAAATTCAACACAGAAGTGACCCTTTGCTTAGCTGTTGAAGACTGCAAGCCTGGTTTTGTCCTAGATCAACTAATAGGTGTGCTTATGCTGGAAGGAAATGGTCTGTGTGAGAAAACAAACATTTCATGCATCCTTTAGTGGAAATCAATAAGTCTCTAATTTCCTTGACACAGAATTAGGTGCTTACTGCCTTAAAGCTGCCATATAGAGTACATAAACCTACCATCTTGTTGTCTATGCTTTTATTTATGCAAATGGCTCTCTCCACCTTCTGAGAGTCGTTATTTTTAGCATACAATTGTAAGTATGATTACATGTAAAAACATTTAAATGATGCATTCAAGTTACACTTTTAGTAATAAACAATGATTGAAAGAACATCCTTTCAATGTTCCTACTGTTTCCTGAGCTCTGCAATCCTGTCTTTGACTTCAGAGTGTATTAAACCCATGATATTTCCACTGATACATCTTGATCCCTAAAGTAATAAAAAGAAATTATTGTAAAGCATGAAAAATTAACTCACAGTTTTCCTTCAGTTGAAGTCAGAGTAAGGTGTTTACTGAAGCTCAACAGACAGACAGGGTCAAAGCACTTTCCTGGGATTATGCATTAAATGCAATTCTTTGTCCTGCCCTGGGAGAGCAAAATGCAGGTGACAAACCACTGCAAAGCCACAGGTGACCTCTTCCTGCCAACAACACTCTGGTAGCATTTAGTAGGCATTGCTGATGCAAAATTTGCATTTCCATAACCTTGGCTCAGGCCAGATGCTGGCAAAGCTTCTGAAACAAGGCAGTGCCCATGCTATTTTCAAGGGTACAAGAGCAAAGTATTAGTTGCTTTATTCATGGCACTTAAAACAGGACAGAATTTTTTTTTTTTGGACTTGATCAACTGCAATTTTACTATCTGTAGTAAGTCTTTTACTAAAAACCATGTTAATGAGTTGGAATGAAAACACTTCCACAATTTAATTGGATTTACTTGTAACACTGAAACTGTAAAGATAGAATTTGTGCTCACATAATAGCTAATCAAGATCGATTTTTCTTTTTAAAAAGCAGCTTTAAAGTATTAACCACATCAATGAATATGCTATAAAATCACTAGCCACGCACATACAAACACAGCTGCCTCAAAATTTAAAATACCATTCCTGACTTTGGACATCTGCTCTGATAAATTTAAAAGCAATTTTGCTGGAAATTAAGAGGGAGAACATTAAATATTTCAGGCTACTTTAGAAAATCTTGGCTACTGAAAAGCACTAGTCCATTTTAAAGTTGTGTGGTATCAATAGCTATCTATCTATCTATTTATGAGAGATAGCTTTATTTTTAAAAAAATATAAGATTTTTCAAAGTTATCAGCCACCTAATCCTTTTTTCTTCTATCAGCAATAGATGTGGTGCTTTTTTTCTTTTTACCCCCTGCATTTTTCCCTTTTATGGTTTAAGGGCGTCACTGTGATGATAGAAGAGCAGAGACCTTCTCTCCTAGGATTGCATGGCTAGGAGTCACACCACATCACAAAGAAGGAAGAATTACCCTAATGGCAAGATAGAAAGGTCTGTGGCAGCAGGGGACACTTTGTTCCACTAAACTACCCTCCACAGATTAGGGAGCTTTGTAGTAAAAGATGCACTTCCTCCTTCTCCCTGGTCTACGAGCCCTGGAATGACAGCCATGGCCACCAAGCTCTTGAGCCCACACTATGCTCAAGACCAGGAAGAAGAAAACTGAAACTCTCAAATAGCTGTCATACATATAGAGGTAATGTTTTTCTCAATATCAGAGAATGAAAATTCTGGATTTTATATACTCTTTTAAAATATTTAGATGTTGACATATAATACAACTGTATCAGAAGACTGTTGAGTTTGCAGTATCAAGTGTCTAAGAAGTGCTAGGATTAATGCTGCATCTGTGAAATATGCTCAGCACTTCTGTGCTTATGCAAGGTGATATGGCTTTTAATTCCAGACCACACAGAATTTGCCACCCTCAGCGTAAACTTGGGATGGACATTTCTGCGATTAATGTCGGCTCCACCTGGCCTCTCCTCCACCTCCGTGCATAGGGAAAGTTGTACAGAAACACAATTTGAAACTGCTCGAAGGCAAATGTTGGTCTAAGGATCAAAGAATTTCAATTTCAATTTGAGGTATTTGACTGCATGCCCACCTCTGCCCTCAGTGCTGCTTAGGAATTGACTTCAGTGGGTGTATGTCACTGTCCAAGCACCCAGCAGACAACACCTGATTAGTAAATTTATGGCATTCAAAGCTGAAGCCAGTCTCCACTGAAGCCTTATTTTAAGAAATACTATACTATGATAAAGACATGGAAAAAATCATGCCCTTGACATTGCACATTCAGGACCCTAAGCTAATGAGTATTTCTCCTTTGCACACTAAAAATCTCAAATAGTTATCTATGAAGTAATAAGAACAGACAATATCAGCAAGGGAAATAATATCATCTTAACTCATAGTTTCAATGAAGAGCAATTATTTGCCATTTGGACATTAGCAGAAGTTGTGGTGATTGCCACAAAACAAATATAAAGAAGTATTTGGTTTGGTTTTCATTTGAAGGCTGGTTTGGATCATAGACACAAACTATGAGACAGAATGAAATATTTCACAAGGAAAACAAAAAGAAACAAAGATAATTCAATGAAAACACTGCATGTGAACATAAGACTACTGTCTCCAGGATAACACATAAATGCAGCCAACCAAAATTTTGGCATTTAATAATTTTTAAATGCTCAAAAGTCCATCCTCCCATGGTTTTCAGTAAAATAAAACTAGCAGTGCCAGTATCCAAGAATGCAATGAAGTAATCCCAAGGCCATAGTGGAGATTTAAAATTGATTGACAGGATTACAGATGTTTCCAAAAATGCAGTCCGAAAGATGTAAGTGCTAATAGTGTGGCCTCAGAAAATGTTCTTCCCCTGGAGTCTATACAGAAAAGAGAACATATGTTTGACAAGAGTGAAGGAGAAACACCACATCAATTGCAAGTTACTTAGCCTGGAGTGTACTGCAATCAGAGCAGAAAAAAACCTAACCAGACTTCATGGTATGCCCTGGAAAACAAGCAACTGGGAATGTTTAGACAAGCAATGACAAGTTGCAATGTTATCAAAGCTATTTAGTGAGTATCTTAAATAATACTCCACATTCTGTAACAATATAATTTTTTTTTTGATAAAATTTCTCTGAGGACTTTTACCTGCTTTATAACCTAGAAGATTAAAAGTTTCTTGCTTTACCTTGTGTATTGGAATGTAGCTTATTTAGCATTATCTGTTAGTATTAAAATTTTCATTTCCTCTATACTGTGGGAAAACAGGCTGGCCTGGTATGGCCAGGCTACTGGCTCAGGTTTCAAGAATCTTGGGTTCAACCAAAACATACATTTCTGTATGATCTTGAGTGAGGCACTTAAACATCTGATGATGAAAAAGCTCCTGTGCAGTAATTGCCATTCTAGAACATGATTGCTGAAAGCACATAGCAATTCTTAGATGCACAAAGTTTCTTACATTGCAACCTGATCCTGAAGCAAAACGTCAAAAAAACCCCAGTGCATCTGAGTCACATCCATCTCTCAGCTGCTCCCTCTTGGGACTGAAATGAAGTACATATCCTGAATCTCACTATCCCCTTCTCAAAAGAACTTATGAGCAGAGGTGATACCATTTAGCAATGAATCTCCCACAAGGAGCATCAGGATAAACACAGACCTATCATCCCTCCTCACTGCAACATATATTAAATTTCAATTTGAGCTGTGTACCTTAGGGCCAGGAGACAAGATTATCTTATTGAAACCTGAGACCCCACTTCTGCATTGTAATGTCACGTTTAAACCCCCACTGCATTGTTTCACAAAAAATTCAGAGAGAATTTTTATTGCTGTTGCTGATGTGTGTAACAAGCACTGCTGGAGTACTCAGTGGCCTGAGGTTTTTTTTTTCACAGCTCAGAACTTCAAGTGAAAAATAATACCAGGACATGGATGGGACACCTGGACACAGAAATAGCCTTGAGGAGCAGGTAAAGAACAGAAGGAGCAGAAAGAGAAATGCTGGAGGGGGAATGGAGCAGAGCCTGGAAGAGAGTTAGAGGACAGGAGGTCCAGCAAGAAGCAGAAGTACAGAATAGAGAATTCTAAGAAATACAATCAGAGACAGAAGATGAAAAATTAGAGGCAGAATTAAAACTGCAGTGTTTTAATTCTAGCAGAGAAAGAGCTAGCTGAAAGCTGATTTGATTGAGTTTTACAGAAAACAACTGAATAATTTAAACCTAAATTTTTTCATACATATACTAGCTTGTGGTATGTTAACATACTGTACTAATCACAAAATGATTGAGTCATGTTGGGTTTTAGGCAAAAAGGAAAATACAGTAGTATTTTTCCCACAAAATAATGCATACATGGTTCACAGAACTTTTCTAGGTGACAATAAAGCAATGATAAGTTTCATGGTGAACAGCTTCACCATGGGACACTGAGGACTGATGTAGGCTTCACAGAAGTTGTTTGCATCATCAGAATTACACCATAATGTATTAATCAGAATATTTCAGAGTCTATTATTAACAGAAATGTAAACTAAGTAAAGTTCATGAAGCATGTTGAAGCAGAAAGTTATTCAATCTTTTGTCAAGGCATTTCTGAAATCCACATCACAAATTCTATGCTACAAAGGAAAATAAGGAAATTCTGTTTATGGCTCAACAGCATTTTCAGTGGCACCAGCAAGAAAGAACTTCTTGTGTTTGAGCTGATCTGATGGTCAACATAACGAGGCAGAGGGAAAAACAGGACAACTATTAGCAACACTCAGCATCATATAAAACAAAGAAAGTCTATGGGTAGAAACTTGATGACCCTACATTTAATTTAAGTGGGATCAGGAATTTCCCTCAATCTATTTCTGGAAGCGTCTAAATGACACAGGTTAGAAAAATCAACTGCTGCAGATGTTTCTATGGGAACAAAGCACAATAAGAAATTAAAAGAGGTAATCCTTTCCTTCTCCTGAGGGCAGAGCAGCATTCAACTTAATTAATTTTCTCTTTCTCATGCAAAATAAAGAACTTTTATGGCAATAGCATCAAAAGCATTAAGCATAAACCAAAACAGTGTAGCCTGCATGAAACTGCAGAGAGGCTGAAACAACTCAGACCAGTACCACCTGCCTAATTCCTCTTTGTTATGGTTCTTTGATCTCAGATTCCACAACTATAGAATATACTATTTTCCTTCCAGATTAAGGAAAAGTGTATTTATGCTAACAAGGCCGACATTTCACTTGGCTCTTAGGTTCCAGTCCTTTTGTCCTGCTAAACCTGCTTATCACTGCCTCCTGTTCTCCATTTCTCTATGCATGCTTCATAATATATTGGGCCTGCAGCCCAAGCTCTTAATTTAGAAAAGACAATATTTGCATTTCCCTAGGCACTGAATCAGAGCAAGCAGTGCTCTGCCTAGATAGAATACAGCTTAGGATGGCAACTAGGATGGCTAAAACAAAACAAAAACAGCCCACCCCAACTAAGAAAAGCCCAACAAACAAACAAAACCAACAACAGCAAACAAAATCCACAATCAAAATTAAGAGGAAAACCAGTAGGAAAAAAAAATAAAAAAACTCCACAAAAAAAAACACACACAAAAAAACCAAGCAACCAACCTAACACAGATATTATCTTTATGAAGAATAAAGAATAACCAACAAAAGAAAAGCAAAACTAAGAAAAAAGTGAAGGCAAAACAATATGTGAAAAGACAAAAAAGTGTGTCAAGAGAAAAGAGTGAAAGAGACAGTGAGACAGAGCACAAACAAGAAGACAACTGAATTGAGCCTGGGAGAGAGATGAACAACATGGAGTGAGGTTGCATGTCTGCCAG
The DNA here is from genome assembly GCA_035047845.1 of Dendrocincla fuliginosa. Lineage (NCBI taxonomy): Eukaryota > Metazoa > Chordata > Aves > Passeriformes > Dendrocolaptidae > Dendrocincla > Dendrocincla fuliginosa. The sequence goes on along the minus strand of JAWWMO010000043.1, from coordinate 46,976,327 downwards.
AATACATGGACATAACAGACTTCACAAAAGCTCTGGATTTCAGCTGGTATTTTATAGGAAGTGATCCTCCAAAAACAACCAAGCCCATTTAGAAACAGTCTCTGGTGATCTCATACATCATATATAAAGTATTATGCTTAATTTTAATGAAAAACAGTTTCATCAAGAAGTGGAAATACATCTCCTGGTGATCCAAGACAGCTAATCACTAGGCTAGCTTTTCCGTACCGCAAACTGGCTCAGAGGATATTCTGGTTTTCTCTTCTCAAGGGATTTTGTTAATTAACTTTTTCCTCCAAAAATGAAGGGAAGTAGAATCATTCTTCTATATTTGAAGGGTGTAAGCACCATATAAAATAAGAAATTAATATCAGTACTGCAGGGGGCTACAACAAGAGCAAACAGATCTGATATGGGTATCTAGTTCAATAATCTCACAGCAGTAGTTACATAAACTGAACAGATAAATTATACAGAAGCCTACTCTTCCTAGCTTCTTTTTAAACAGCAATAGGCTCCTAAAGGAAATTTGGGACATCTCTCTGAGATATGTCTCAACCCACCCTCGAGAAATGCAAACTTCTGGTATTCTGCCTGTGCAGAGAGCATGAGAAGCCCATCTCCTACAATCAACATCAATACCTTCGTAATCCTGGAATTTTAGAGCATCCTTACGGACAGCATGACACGTCTCTAATCCTGGACATGTCTCTAGTTCTGGATGGTGTCATCTGAGTATTGACTGAAAATCGTTCTTGTTATGATGCCAGATGTGTCTAATCTCACTCAGATGACCTGATAGCTCAGGTCTTGAATGGAACAACCACTACCAAGAAGTAACTGCAATATTGTTTCCAGGGAATGCATTCAGAATAATTAATTTGGTTTATCTTTAAAAAAATATTTCTCTATGGGTAGTACAGGCTTTTTGAGGGACCAACCTGTGCAAAATTCTTGGACAGTAAGCCTGCCTTTGGAAATTCAGACCGCAAATGCCGAGTCTGGAAATCTCTGAACTCATATTCAAATATCACCTTCTGGTGGGAACAAGTCTTCTCTCAAAGCTGGATTTGGTGGCCCATTTGAAGGTGTGCTTGCTGTAGCTCCTCCTGTGGTGGTAAAGGCAAACTATTTTGAGAGATTGATCCTGCAGTATTATTAGCATCTGCATACAGCTCTTGGAAATATGAGGCTTTTTCTGAAAACCTTCTCTCAGCTTTGTTCTCTCCTAGAGTAAAATCTATCCATATGCAGAACGCTGTACACCATTAGCTCCTCTGTTTGGGGATCTAATTGCAGCTCCAGTGATACTCATCCTGTTCAGTGGTGTTATTCATAAAGATTGAAACACTTGCTGCTGAAATTACCTACTCCAATGCCAAGATCCCTTCCACTGGGATACTGAGGAATTAACCCCTAAGCCTTAACCAGGTTATTGCTTCCCTTTATTCTGCAAACAGAACAATGTGAAGGTCTTGATTCTAATAATCTCACATTACCAGAATGTGAACACTTAATGTTGGTTAAGTCAGTTTAGGATAGAGTTTTGCATTTTCACATCTTCCACCAGAACAGTCTACAAATGTTTCCACAATCACAAGAAAGTAAACATTTTGCCTTTGAAATGTTTCATTACATTTCCTGTTCAGGTGCTAAAGAGAGACTGATCCTTCAGAAACCCTTCAGGCCTTTGATATTTCCCAAGGCAAGCAGGCCTAATGTTGCTCCACTGATCCCACATTGAGTCTGCAACAACGTACTTGTGAATTTTGCAATGGAAAGTTCTTTAACACACAGAAGTTCTTTAATGTACCTCTTACTTTATTGGCCAGTATTTCCTATGCAGAAATTACATAAGAGCAAATCTGCACGATATGAGGAATCAGACAGATCTACACAAGCAGTATGCAGCTGTACAAATGCAGAAAATGCAATCCCTTCCTGAGATATATAGGCATAGAGCGCAAACACTTCCTAAGAAGGCAGAATATGCACAGAAGACACAGGAGACATGGGACCATATAACAATGCCTGAAAGCTAGTCCTTCCCCTCAGATACAAAGAATGCATGTAGCACACAAACACCCTGCCTAATACTTCCCAAAGGAACTAAACTTGTGACAAATTATGCAGCACAGGGTTCACACACAGCATTTCAGATGCCCATGAACTGCCAAAGTAGCAGCTGACCTGAGAAGAGAGCTCACCTGTTAAAGCCTCAAGACATACAGACAGAGATTTGTAATACTTGCAATATTAGAACTATAAAGACCTTGAAGTCATCCTGCACAAAATCTGCAGACTAAGTGAGATCATGTGTTCAGGAACATATTAAAAGTTATCCCTATGAATACGAGAGGAAACCTAGAAGTTGCAGACAGCTTTTGATTATCCATGTGTGCTCATTCCTGGGTTAGTATGCAGGAAGAAACAGCCAGGCAAAACAGCAATTGATATAACATGCAATTATATATAAATAGAATACATATACTATAACTTACAATTATATGTGCTTTGTTAAAATATGATGTAGCACATTACCTTTGAAAATATTTGTAAAGCATTTTCAGAAAGGGCTTTGAAAAAATCACTGGCCACAGAACTGCCTCGTACTGATGACTTCAGCTCTGCAGCATGTATATTCCAGTACTACTTGCCAGTCTGGGGCATAGAGGAAAGTTGGATCATGGTCAATCCACTGCTTGGATTCTTCAGTCTGTATAGCTTTTGTCAGAAAGGATATGAGCAGATGGAAAGCATAAAATTGCTGAAGCAGTATGGATAAATGAGTGAGCTTTCTGTAAAAACATATCCATTTATATTCACAAGCTAGATGTATATGGTTGAATATTTGTCAACCACAAAACTCCAAAGGACTTGCTTCTACAGACAAGTGGAATGAAGAATGCATACTGAACATACACAGTAAAAAAAAAAAAAAAAAAAAAAAAAAACAAAGAAGTGACTTCCTCAGACCGTTGGGTGATTTTGGCTGGCTAAGGAATAGGGCTTTTTTTTTTCCCCTGCAGTTGTTTTCTATGCAGTCTTCAGCCACCCTGCAAAGGAATTAAGATGACACCATGCTGTGAAACAAGGAAGCACTATGCATTCCCTATCAGAGCATTGGAAGAATTCCTGCATATCTATCTGTTTGAATTTCATTTAATTTGGGGAATTTCATCTACCTCTAAAGGCTATTATAGTGGACTGTATATTTATTTTTCAAGCCCTTAGTCTGCAACAGGATGTGCTGGCAAGGATTTTAGATGCACAGACTTCTCAGTTGCAGTACACAGCTGTCAGGTTCCAAATGTAAACATCCCATTGCAAGCTCAGGTGGTTTAAACTGGAGAAAATACTTCAGGATCATTTTCCTCCCTTGCTTTTGCCTCAAGGTTATTGAAAAAGCACATTACATTATGCACTTCAGTTTTTAAATTTTTATTGAAAAATTTATGCACTTACATTTAAAATTAGCTTTGGTTAGATAATCTTACTTAAATATTAGTAATTTTTAAGTGAAAACAGTACTTTTGATTAAATGTGATTTAAAAATGCAGATTACTTAAAGACACAGGAATAGTTGATTTTAAAATAATATTTTTAAAAATAAAAATATGTCTAATATTTAACTGTGTGATCTTCAGAATTATTTAGGTTGTACATAAATTTCACAAACTCTCTTGCTTTTTAAGTTTACAATAATTCTATATGGAATCAAATGGTAAACAGCTCCAAGTGTAATGCACACACACAATTACTTGTTACATTTAATCAAGAAAAGCCTAAGGCCAGTTTCTCCAGGGCAATGTCACAGCCTTCAGGGACTCAGGACTGCTTCTCCATGCGTGTTATAAAGAGCCCTGCCAGGATCCTTCCACAGCAAAAAGTTTCTTTGCAGCTGTCACTGTGTCAGCACTCACTGAAACTCAGGCACATTTGTGACTGATTTTAAAAAATCAAATTACACATACACCCAACATAGTGCCAAACCATTCTGTGATAGGCAGTGTGGAGGACTGCTCTAGAAGTAAATGTTTTTAAACAGTTCCTTGAGTTGCACAGTTGCCAAAACAGACCTGCTCCCAGCAGAGTGGGAGGGAAGCAGGTTTGCAGTGCACCCTCATCACATCAGTGAGAAGGGAAACAAGGCTCAGGATCAGCTGTACCAATGGGTACTACACGATGTCAAAATGCATGATCTGACTGGGGAGATGACTTGGACTACTAACATTTGGGCTATGTGCTGGCCACCATTGCTTTTTGTGAAGGCAATGCAGCAGGTACCTCACTGCACCATGAAGTCCTCTACCTGCAGATCTGTGTAAGCTTCCACCTCCCGCAAGTGCCTCTTGCAATTGCCTACCCTGGCCTTCCTCCCTCCTCCACTACACACACACATGCTTATCAATACAACCAGACACTACACCTAAGTACTGAAAAGAAATGAAGGGTATTCAAAATAACAGCAGTGTTTTAAAGTTTTTACCCATTTGGGAGCTGAAAGGAGACATACAAAATCCATTGAACTAACCAGCTCATGTGAAGTAAAACTCTCTGAATTACAACATAAACAAGGAACTAAATTGTTTTATAAAGCCACGTTGTAAGCTACATTAAACAAAGAAAACAATTCCCAGACATCAGCATATCTCTTGCTTAAACCCAGAAATAGCAATGCAGAGACAGAATAAAAGCTTTATTCTTATCCTACCTCAGTAAAACAAAGGTATGAGAACACATCACCTCTTTGCCCTGCTTGAAGTCAGACCACCCTGTGACGAGTTTGAGACAGTGTTATATCTATGCCTTCAGCAGACCTTTGAAGATGTAACAGAGTCTTTATTATTCCTGCAGTGTGTAAGGGCTATGCATAGTCAATCCACGTAATGGAGTCACAGCATGAAACACATTTAACTTAAAAGAAATACTTTTGTATTTGTCTCATACCAAAAGCAAAGGAAGATATCTATCTACCAGAAACTGTATATTTGCATTTACTTTAAATCTCTCAACAAACTAGGAAGAAAAAAAAAAAGAGAAAAGACTAAGGGCACAGTTCACTGTGGTCTAAATAACAGCCTTTCCTATTTACAAAATCAGAGCTACTAAAACATCTTAGTGGATGAATTAAGCCAGCACAGGTTTTCAGACATTTAAATTCACTTATTTTCTACTGCAGAAATGTAAAAGCACTCCAAAAAGCTAAGAATTTGCAACTGTATAGACCAATGAGGGATGAGGGTGATTAGGTTGCCTATTCTGTAACTTCTTGTCCCAGCCAGTCTCCACTTGTAAGGTGCAAAAGGTCCAACTTACAAACACCTGATGACAAAGGCTTATGCTGAAAATGTTGAAAGAGCCCATCTGTCCCATGCTAATGACAGCAAATACCAGTTCAAACCACATGTATGCCCACACTTGAACACTGAGGGGCTTCAGAGTTTTTTAGATGACCAGGCAAGCAAGGGATTTCAGTGCCCTTCCAGTGTGATGGTACAGACCCAGAGAAATGAGTCAGTCACCTTCACCCAGTCTCTGTTGCAGTCCCCCAGAACCGTATCCCATTGCTACCACAGGCAGTTGGGAGCAATGCTCGAGCCTCCCGTTTCAAGGACAAAGAGGCAGCACTCAGCTTGCAATCAATACTTCAGAGCTCCGGGTCAGAAAAGGGAAAGAGCAAAATAAAGAGAAAACTTGTATTTTACTTAGCCAGCATCTGCTATGAAGATGCTGAAAATTATGACGAGATATTAAGTGAAGGTCACGAGGCTTATCTAAGAATACAGGGGGAGAAAAACAGATGGGAAAGGGGGAGGGAGAGAGAGAGGGAGAGAGCACGAGCACTGCAGCAAAGAAGCTACGCTCAGCCAATATATGCTGGCACTTACCATAAAAATAGACAGATCCAAAGAGAATCAGATTAAGGATCCTTTTTATCTCTCTTCAATAGAAAGATTTCCACATGAAGCTCTGAACACAGCTGTCCAGGGAAAAAACAAGGTAATAGGATGATACACAGAAAACACTAACACACAAACGGTAGGTCCTTTCATAGCCTTCGGAAACCTGCAAGCAGTTTGTGCTGAAAAACCAAAGGTAAGAAGTCTGAAGAAGACTCCTACATAACACTGCAGCTAAACCAGACTGCTGGATTTCCAGTCACTCACACCGCACTGTTTTCATCTTCATCTTCTCACCATTACTTACATCCTAGAGGTGGGCTTGGGGGTGGGCATAAGAGATTTCTCCTCCAAGTGGAAAGGATCACAGAAGCGGCATCAGCATTTTTAATCAGTCGCCGCGAGTACCCAATGAGAGGAACTGAGTGGTGGCAGCGTGACAGTTGTCCAACGCAGGGCAGTCCGACGCGTCAGCCGCCAGCACGGTCCTGGCTCGCATAAGAGCACTGAGGGGCTAATCTGCTTCTTAACCCGGGCAAGGATTTCTGTATGCGCATGCAAACAAACTGCCTTCATGCACTGTGTCTGCTCCTGCGAGCAGCAATGCTTAGGAAACGACAAGCTCGCCTGGGTAGCTGTTCTGACAGGCTGTTTGCTACATCTGTGCAATGGCACAGAGGTAAGAAAAGTTTGGAGGTTTAAATATCAGCGTCATTTAACTTGCAATTTTATTGTCCAGTATTTTCCCTGTATAAAACATATATTAACCATTGCTTCCTCCTCAAAGGTTTGGTTTTGAAGGAAAAAGAAGTCTGTAAGAGATTTTACAGCACAGTGCCACTGTTGGGAACTGCCTTGTTAGAGAGAGTGCTGGGTTTGACCCAACATCGCAGACCCCTGACAGCACCAAATTCACAGAAAATACATACCTGCCAAGATGACAAGCAGATTAAATGATTATGCTGTTTTCTATTATACCATGTGTCACCAAAAAAAAGGCGGAGAAGGGGGGGGGGCGGGGGAAAAGACAGACCTCAACTTAATTTGCAATAAGGATAGCCAGGATCTGGGAACAAACATTTATGTGGCATTTAAACAATTGAACCAATTCACACAGAAAAGTGATTCAGTTTTTGGCAGTCAAAACTGCCAAACCCTGTTACTTTCAGGAGATGTTCCTAATTTCAAAATATAAATGCCTGCATTTGACTGTGAGGGAGAAATTCTTCTGGTCCTACCACACAATGCAGTCCACAGTGGAGGAAATCTAAATACAGCATGGAAATTTGTGTCTACTTAGAAGAAACACTCTCCCAGTAGACAAAATTAGATGCTTACCTTTTCAAAACATTTTAAGAACAGTCAGTCCTGAATTTCTGCTGTATCACAAAGTAATCATGAATATCATCCAACTGATACTCACATTTCAGAAGATGAAAAGGCTATGTAGGGCAAGGGGGGAGTGCAGGGAAAACAAACATCAAAGCAGTCCCAGCAGTGGTACCCATATTACCTGATCAGTATCAAGTACTTGTAGAAGAACCCAGGTAACAACACAGACCTATCAGAGAAAGAGGGTACCTAACAACAACAACAACAAAATAAATAAATAAATAAATAAATAAATAAATAAATAAATAAATCAGAGCTTCTATGGCCTGAAGCACAGACTAACAATCCAAAGTGCGATTTAATATAGCTAATCTGTTCCAAAATGTTGGAGAGTGCAAAAATAGTGCAAGAGCATACAAATTCCAATAGCAGCACTAGCAGAACACCAGATTGACATCCCATGTTGGTCATAAACAGAAGCACATTTTGAGGTTGGTTTGGCTTTTTGTCCCTTTTGTTTTGGTTTAGGTATTTTTAATAAAAAAGTTACTCCTCTCAGATGACAGGACACTGGAAGGTCCATTACTTCCTTATATTTCATTTAAGTTTTAATAAAATTTTTTCATACCGTCAATAGAACACACATAATATTTATTCCTCCCTTTTCATAAACATAACTAGTTCAAAACCCACGAGATAACTGTAGGCATGGGTGAAGGACAGATTAAAAGAATAAATGAGAAAGGAGGGCAATTACCATATATAAATAATACACATACAATCTATACAGATACTAACACATATCATATAGATAATCAAAATTAAAATACAGCCAATATAGGAGTGAACACAAGAAAAGCAGGAAGCAGCAGAAGAAAATACATTTAAACTCTTCAGTAAGCTTTCAAAACAAACTGCAATGCTAGCAGAAAGATTATTATTTGATACATCACATGCTTAGTGAAGTAGGCAGTTTCGGTTTGGTCTCAGGGCTTGTGAGCCTTCCCAAGGTGCTCAAACACCTTGGCTGGTGCTGAGGAACTTGATGAGAGCAACAAAAAGCAGAAAAGTTTCTGCTAACTGTATCGTGCCTAGAGGTGGCTGAGGACAATTAGCATTTGGTACTGCTCAGCTTGAACATCCTTCAGCTTTCTGATTTCTCTATTTTTATTGTGGATCAAATTAAAGTGCCTTCAGTTATCAAATTTTTGACCTCTATATTGATCTATTGAACACTGGCAAAAATCCCTCCTTAGTTGTCATACTGGTAAGTTCAGATATTTTCCGATCTATTCCTCTGTCATATAACTCTTGTGAAATTTTTCAGGATTTTTTTTCAGTTCAATTAGGAATTAAAAGGAATATTTTAGAGCACTATAAAAGACATCTTGCTACTTATTTTAAAATAATTTAATTTGTGGTTTCTAATGAAAACGATTGAGTATTCGAATGAAGCATTTCAGGCTATGACATCATTTTCCCCCTAAATACAGAACAAAAATATTTACTACTTCTGCTTTTAACATTATTATGGAAAATCCTACTATTTCTACATCAGAATTCTAACAGACCAACACATTTTAAGGAAAAAGTAATTTCCTAACATATTGCAAAATCTTTCCTGGTTATGAGAGGCCCATTACCTATTTTCTACTGAATTAAACACACATTAATACTCATGGCTGTCAATATAACAAATATTTTTTTCTATTTTATCATTTTTATCTTACAGTTATAACATTAATATGGTCTTCTTAGTAAGACTTCATTCTTCAAGATGTCACTTCCTTAGAAAAAACAAAATGTTTTTAAATTATTTTCACATAAATAAACAATTCATAACTATAGAAAGTTGACTTCATTTTTCAATTCTCTTAACAATGAAACAGGAATTATCAATATTAACTCAAGAAGAAACTTTATGACTTTTTTTCTAGAAAAGTGAGTGGTTCACAAGCTTTTGTTCACGCTGCTGATGCATTATTTGAAATTGGTTAAAGGAGGTTCTAAACCACATGCACAGATGAGAAGGAAGCTAAAAAACATGATGGACTTCAAGAAAAAGATGTTGATTAAGCAAAATCAAAATGACACTAGTAAAATAAATTCCATACAGCCATTTCTGAAGTATTACAAATATCCAGAGGAAAAGAGAATAAGTAAGTAATCATCTAGACAGATTTCCATTTCTGCAATGTAAGTTTAAATCTCATGCAGGTGGGAAGCACTACAAGTAACTGAGAAGACTGTGGATAAAAATGGTTGCTGCTTACCATAGCAACTTTATTTCTAATAAGAGACCTAATAGACTCTTGCTATTAAAAGAAAAACAAAAAACCAACCAACCAACCGAAATACCATCAAGCACCAACAAACAAGTTTTCCAAACATAAAGCCAAAACCCATGGGAGAAAAGATGTTCATAAAAAAATCCCCCCAAAAAATCAAAAAAGCACCAAACCCATGTTTCTTAGACTTAATTTGGGAGAAAAATCAGTGATGGCCATGTCTGTGTTCCAGAGATTTTATGTAAAAGGAATTTCTCTAGGGAATAATAGCAAAGTGTTATTAAGGGATCAGAGAATTTTTCTAGCTGTTTTATACAAAAGGAATTATTCCACGTAGCTTCATTGTGGCTATCCACATACTCACATGTGGTTTATGTACCCATATTTATAAAATAAACAAAAAACCCACATCAAAACATCCACAAATTCTACAACTTTGGCATAAATAGACAACGAGAATGTTCCCCTCTCCCACACACTTCATACCTCCTTCCCAAAGGGATAGTAAAATCAATGCACTACAGAGGTAGCTGAGGGACACAATTCATACCAAGCACACCATTACTAGTCCCACTATCTATAGGATCATATTTGATCTTCAACTCAGGACCTCCCAATAAGACTCTCCATAAATCAAGTAAGAAAATCAGAGACAGATAGTATTTCTTAAAGCATAAAGTACAGGTGTTGTTAAAAGCAACTTTGTGGGGGATCTAACAAAAACAATTGCAGCTTGAAGCCAAAACTGGTAGATATAAGCGGAAAACAGACCAACAAACCAAACTTTTGATTTAATGTCGCTTTTCAAAATAGAGAACCATGATTAATTATTTAGGGATCAATTATATGAAAACTTTTAAAAATCAGCCTACTGCTGCATAATTCCATATTAACTATATTTTGTGCAATAAATTTGAAGTTACCATGCACCTTATCAAGACACAAGTGCCATAACACATGAAGCAGCTAAAGTACTCCTAACAGATCAGAATTTGTTTAGAATGGTACAGAATATTCCATTTATTTCTAAATATTTCCTTAACTAAAAAAATTAAACTTGGAACAGTAAAACAAATCTTATGATAGCCCATAAAATTACCTGTCATCTAAACAAAGCATTTCTACTTCTATTTATACAAAACCTAGAACAGTCAGACAGGAGATAATCTGCTCAAAAAAAGCAAACTGAGGGGTTTCCTTAAAGTGTATGGGAAGTCATTTTGCCACACATCTTTGTACTTTACTGTCAATGCAAACAGAAAAGTTTACTGTTCCTTTGAAACAGAGACAAAAGCGGCAAGCCTTTCCAGGATGATTCATTGCAGCTCGATGATTTAAACTGCACAAAGGACATCATCTCATAATCAAAGTTCTACCCATAAGTTAGTTCCTAGTATGAATACCCTGAGATGACAGTCTGTCTAATAATGGATTAAACTGAGGTCCACTTATCTTTTACTGCAAAAACTCAGATGATCTACTTTCCCACCTCCTCAACAGAAAAAGAAAAGAACATTTTGAAAAACCTTTGGCAACATTTTCTGTCAGCAGGATAGGAATTTAGTGTCTAGACAAGGAAAAAAAGTTTTAGAGCAAAGGGTGGATTTTATGAAAATTTTTAAGTACTGAATTACCATCAGTAGAAGATGGTAAGATCCAAAATTTGGTGAAGATTCAAAAATAACAGTGAGCTGCACTGGAAGAGCACAGCAAACTTTTAAGAAAGCAGGTTAAAAAACCCCAAAACTTATATTCTTTACATATTGATCTTGTGGACTAGAGAGAAGTGTTAGGACTGGTTTTCCACCTGAAAGGAGACAGACATTTTCAGAAGGTTATACAGCATGGAGAGGCTGCAATACTGTGCTCGTGAGAGGAATAGAAACACATCTAGAAAGCACAGGGCCAGCTTTCAGGAACAGACAGGCCCCCAGACACTCATGAGGGCTTTCCAGTCCCCTGTAAAAACAGCGAGCTTAGGGCTGTGCCAGACCATTAGTCAAACTGGAGGTGACCATATACTAATCATTCATCTTCATGAAAGTAGAAAATGAATGAACTGAAGTTAATGCTGAAGCAGAGAGGAAGGACCCAGCGTGGGAAGATTGTTGGAATGGCTCCAACAGAACATCCCGTGGTAAATTGGGCTCTATACCCGTGTGCTGCTGGTTCTGAGATGCTGTTTCATTCAGCCCTACTTCCAGTGCAATTTGCAAACAAAACATTAAAAATATAGCACAAGGATATGGGAGAAAGCGTTAGATGCCATGAACAGGCCACTGAGATGTGGAGGGCAGCTCTTTGGGGTCAGATGCGCCAACATGAGGAAGCAAACAAAAAAACATTACCAGTTACATGTATGTGCACACAGGCAGATGTGACAAGCATCTGAGAGCTTGCAATAGTAGATAATATTGCTGAGCATGTAAATACTTGGCACCTTCACTGCTCACCTTTAAGGGTTTTAGATAAAGAATCATTTAAAATAAAATGTGATAATTAAGAATGCATCTCTGTGATGCATAAGATCTCTGCGAAGAGACAAAGGGTTTTATTAACTCTTGATTTGAGGTTTACCATTTCTTTATTAAAGAGTAGCAATATCATTTAAAAGAGTAAAAATCTAAACTCATCTAAGCTGTTCCCGTTTTCAGTGGGCACCTGGACAAGATGATTTCCAGATGCCTTCTAACATAAATTACTCTACAACTCTAAAAAACCGTACCAAATTCCAAAAACAATCTACCAAAGAAACCTCTCAAATCGAAACAAACAACAGCAAAATTGTTAATGATAACCACTAAATAATCATATCCATTGATGAATATACATACACACGCACACATCATAACCAAGGAGCCTGATTTCCTTTAACTGGTATTTCAGGTAGAATTAAGAAAATAGATTTTTTTACTGGGCTTCTTCTCCCAGCAAGGACCTACATAAAAGGCTTCCTACTGAGAGCTTTCAAAAGTTGGCTTATCAGACACTGAACACTGACTCCATTTATTGATGACCTTTTAAATACCACCCCGCCTACCAAGGCTGGGATAGTTCCCCATGGCCTAGTCCTTCATTGAAGTTTAAAGAAATTTTTGTTCTACAGAAATATTTTAACCACATCTTAGAAATATTAATAGGATTATTAAATGTTCTTCCAGAAAGTGAAGCTATTTTTTAAGTTTTCTTCCTACCTGATTAGCTGATTCATTATTTCAACTCATTCAGAAGCACAGACCATTTTCAGACATTCAACTTTTAAAATATTAGGAATGCAACAGAATTAAACTAACCACAAACGCTCATGATTTGAGTTTTCCAGCTTTGCATGGATTGCAAAGAACTGTAAGAAAAAGAAGCTCTAGAAATGTCACCGTTAATAATCCTTTTGGATCTCTATAATACCAAAAGCAAGAGGAAATGAAAAGAGAAATCTGTAAGTAGTGTATATAATTGAAACTATACTTAAAAATGCATCACTCTGGGCCACATTCATAAATACTGCCAGCCACTCACTACTGTAATTCAAAACAATCTTTTAACACCAGCTTGCATCCCCTTGTAAAGTACCCTGCAAAAAGAGCTCAAAAGAACTGGGTCCCAACCAAGAAATAAATCATATTACACAGCATTTAGGACCTAATGCAATGGAAAAAAAAGGAAATAAAATTGATATCTATTTGTAACACAGTCAGTATTTTGTGTGTATTTACTGATGACTATTCCTGTCCATACAACAGTGATATATAAAAGCCTGTGAACATATTTTTAAACCACTGTTGATTGCCCAGCATAGAAAGAGCCTAAAATATCAACATAAGTTCCTTCAATTTGGCAGGTAAACTGAAGAGTTATAATAAGGAAAAAAAGAGAATAGTTTTCTAGCATGGTTTTACAGGTTCTTCAGGCTTAGTTAAGTAAAGGCCCTTTATGGGACAGTGTATGCTATTTTGACTGAAGAAGAGAGAAGCGCTTTATTTAGTTGTTGGTTTATGAAATCCTTGTATTGATTTCCTCCCTTCCCCATTAATTTAGGTGGATTTTTGGTTTGGTTGGTTGGTTTTTTCATGTGAAAAAAACTAGTTTTGAAAAAGAATATTTTCAAAAACTGATTTCCAAATTTTCAAACTATATTTTTGGAAGAGAGACCTTGAAAAAGAATGTTTGTAGTATAACACTGTGCACTGCCGTCCAGCTTCAGCACCTATACTGGTAGCCTGGTGGGAAATTAATAACCTCAAGGCACCTAGAAGCCAAATGTGCAGTACAATAGTTCTTGCACCTAACCGTAGAGCTACTGCTTAGACACAATTTTTGGGAGATCTATTACATGTTTTAAATTTTTCACTAGGGGAAAAAAGTACCCAAAATATCAGAATCTTGGGAAATATCAGTATTTCCCAAGTGAAACACCTCAGTCTGAAAGCACCAAAGGCAAAAAGGCACTGACATTGCAACAGTTCTGCTTGAATAAGATTTTAATTTCATCTGTATTCACTGCTTTGGTTCCCATTTCCCCCTGACACACACACACACACACAAATCGCTTCTAACGGTGAACTTATAATTTATTATTTTCTTATTATGTTCATTCTAACTGCCATGATATTTAATTTAAATATATTTCACCCACTCTAGAATTCTTTCTCCTTTGTAGTGAAGAAAAGGAAGCGCCACTTGCTGGAAACATGGAAGACTGATGTGCCAGCCCTGGAAGACAGGAAAAATACGAAGTCCTACACAGTTCAACAGAAAGATTCAGAAAGAAAATCCACATGTAACCCAACAAACCTGTTTCTGCAGCTGCCTACAAAGAACTGCTATTGATATCTGAATGTAATGTTGAGTTAGGTCTTAAGCAAGTTGCCTGAGACTACCATAAACCATGCACAAGGAAAGAAGATTCAAGGAACATGAATATCCCTAGTGGAAAGAGCTGTTCTGTTACTTAAAGTTTTGATAACTGCTGCTATTATACGAGACTAAGACTGGGTGGAAGGATTGCTGACTTAGGTGCAGATTACCCTGCTGCTAAAGCATCATGTGAGCAGCAGCATCCAGCTGGCACCAACAATACAGCGCAATGCTTCGTCTGCGGCCCCCCATGTGCACACTGTGGGGGCGATGTCCTGTGCAAAGTACAGCAGATAACGGGGCAAGAGAGGTTAGAAATACAAACCAAAGAAACCCTTTTTGCTTACTGTGATCCATCCCCAGCTTCCCAATACCCTCAAGGACTGATGAATGACCAGTGCACACCTGGAAGTATTAACTGCCAACTGTACTTACATTTTTTCAGCTTCAATATTATTACCATCTGAAGTGAAACACTATTTGAAGACAGTCCTGAAAGCGGGTATATGTTTTGTATCCAGACATGCTCTGGTTCTCTTTTCCTGTCTTAGTCTGAGAAAAGCTCTTTCAAACCAACATATTCTCCATATTGACTTTTTGACACACTCCATGCTTCGTAAAGCTGCAGATTCAGAAGAATTTTCTAATGTTGTAGGGCTTTTTTTCCCTCATTTTTATACTTAAGAGCTTTGCATTTGGATGCTATCGTGGCCATGGAAGAAGTAATAGTGTGCCTATTCAGATTAATGGCCATTTCCACGCTAGCATTTACACTTTCAAATGTCCCCAAGATGATGTGAGGCCATGCTGTCCTGCGCGCTGCCACTACAGAGTGGGCTAGAAGAATGTGAGATGGGGTTTTGCTCTCCAGTATCTTCCAATTTATCACTGATTTCCCCTCCAGAGATGATAGATCAGGAGATAAATTCCTGACTAGATGAAATACCTCAATTTTCTGACCCCAGTCTGTGTGATTAAAGCAATTACAGAACAATCCTCCATCATCAAGTCAGGTCAGAGAGGAAGGTGACTGGGAGACCTCCACTGTGAGCACCATGGGCAAAACCCGATGTCCATGTTCTCTCCTTTGTCTGAGCTGAGTTTTCTTCCCGTTGCACGCACTTGTATGGAATGGTGTGTGCAGGTGTGGGAGAGAGCTGAAGGAGGTTGTCATGGATCAACCTGCAGCTTTCAGCATAGCAGTGCCAGTCTGGGATCACCTCAAAAAGTGCTGCTGCTCCTCGTCGTGCATGGTACATCCTGTTGTGCCTGCCTCCATGGCTGCTCTGCCTCAACTGAGGCAACAGCACTTTGTCGAGGAGACAGGGTCTGCAAGCCACAAACCCCACTGAAGAGACCACAGTGCCAGTGCCAGAACAAGTGTCTCCTCAGTACAAAAATCAAAGCCTGTCACCAGACCATCATAGAAGCAAAGCCATTACAGCTTCTACACCACCTTTTTCAAACATGACATGAGGCAGCCAAGGGAGGACTGAGCTGGTTTTCCACAACCTCTGCTTGTGAGGACACACCAGTCTATGACAGGAAGATTTCTGCCTGTAACTTGACCTCCCATGATACCAGTCTTTAAATTGTCCTTGCAGCTTAGCAGAAGGCATCCTTTTCCCCTCCCTAGTGCCTTCCTATACCTACTGACTGTAATTGGAGGAGTAACATACATTAAGTTTGCCAGCTTCATTGGGATTCATTTTAATAACAAGATTGAAAAGGTGAAAGCGGTACAAATTTATTCTCTCAGAGCCAAAAGCTTGTTTCTGAGGACAAAGTTGCAGAGAAGAACAAAAGAACCAAAACCTGTTTTATAAGATGACAGAACCTTCCATGAGCTCTCACTTGAAACTCCCTGAAGCACCTTTTTTGCTGCAGGGGTTAAAAATGGGGCAGCTGCATCCCCTTAGAGCTGAGTCCTGCAGGCATCCCAGGGGCTGCTGCAACAAACAACTTAACTCCTGCACAAGCAGGGCCTCCCAGCTGCCATACCTGTATGTATTCACAGCTTCCTCCCTTTCTTCTGTTGTTCTCATCTGCTTTCCTAACAAGCAGCAAAGCTGCTCTTGGCTTCATGTTCCTCAACAATCGAAGCCACCACTTGCCAAGTTTTATTCCCAGACTCCAGAATATGAAAGCACAGGAGTGAGGTCCCTCCTGTCCCTGTAGCCCCTCTCATCACAGAGTGCCATCTGCTCTGTATTACATTTCTCCAAGCTTATGTAGCTTTTGAGGTACTTGCAATACCTTCAGGAACATCATGTTTTTTCATAAATAACAAACTACAAGGAATATTTGTCACACACCTTACAAAACACTCCATTTTCAGTTTGCTTTCAACCCTTCACACTGACCAGCCACAGTGCAGAATAAAAACATGAGAGACAGGTCTGGCATGCAAAAGCAGCCTTCCATGTGCCCTGCTAAATCACAGTTCAGAGAAATCTGTACTTCTAGTACAGATTAACTTCCTCAGCACACCTCTCTCCACACACATTGGAGTCAAACACAG
>JAWWMO010000043.1:46918525-46947397 GCA_035047845.1 Dendrocincla fuliginosa | reverse complement strand
AAAAAAATTCTCCCATTTCTGCTGACGCTGGCCTGAGCTTCCACATCCAGCCATATGGAGTAGCTGCTGACACAACAGCTACCTCTGTTGTTTTACCTCTGTGCATGGTAAAACACTTCACCCTGGTTACATGAAGTACCCTCCACTCTTCTCCAGGAAATAATTAGATTAAAATAATCCTGTGGGTTATAATTTCTTTTATTGGATACAGAAATTAGGATATTAATTCATCAGGATGAAGACTGTACCTTCTTGTGCTAGAAGTTGTACTTTTAATCAGGACTGCCTAACCCTGCTGGAAATGGACATTACTTTCGTGCTGACACGCCACCAAGCTGCTCTGCTGCTTTTCAGTATGGCATTTTCCTAAATATCTTTTCAAAGACCTTTTAGCTTCTTATATTAGCGTGAAAATTAGGGCATTTTTATTTGGCTTGCTAATCTAATATCATAATGGCATCTTTGGTTATATTAATCTGTATTTTAGAGCTGGGAAACTTTTCTTCAGTACTAACACCTCCTTATTAAGTTTTATTACACTTTTATTATACTACTACTATCTTATTTTAAATTAACATTTCTTCCCTTCTCCACAACATCACCTCTAGAGGTCAGGTGCCTGTGAACCTCACAGTTGCTCACTTGCCACCTCACTGTCCCAAAACAATTTCACAATTAAGACCAGAGATGTTACGTCACATGGGGAAAATATCGATGGTCTCACAGCAGTACAGTATTACTATCAGTAAAATAGATGGTAATGTAAACCATAATGTAAATTACTTCCAGAATATAGTCATAGAGTTCATAGAATGAACACTGGGTTGAAGCAGGATGTGCAGATTTACACAGCTCTTAACTAGAAGAAGAAAAAAAGATAAGTGAAAGTCACAATGTTTAACCTTGTTTGAATTGTTTAGCATTTGCCTTATCGCTATCATTTTGCAAATGTCACCATCAAACTAGGCATTATGATAGATACTTGAAGTGTTCAAACACGGGATTGTCAGCTGCCATGAGCATCCAGTCAGGTTCAAATTAGATCAGAAAGTTCTGGGAAAGGAGAAACCAGTTTTGATTGGATTTCAGCACCACCACAGAGTCTCAGGCCCATTATTTTTTGGTAACCTGCAGTAATGTCTACAGCAGTTACACCAAATTACATTAATGTACCAAAATACTTACAATGAAAAAAGCAGTAATACAAACAACAGTAATATGCATATTTTATTATAATTTTTACTATAGATTATATTCAGCCACAATTGTCAGCAATTATTAAAGTTTTAAGAACTAGGTCAGCACTCAGTATTTAGACCTGCCCTTTTCCAGCATTACCCATTTTAATACTGGATCCACTCTCCATATACACCAATCTGTACCAGGCCCATAGGCAGAACCTTTCTAATTCCTCCCACTTAGGCAATACAGATAGGCAGCAGTAATTAAAACCTTTTTACAGGGTTTCATTTAGAAAGCATGTAGATGAGAGTCTCATTTACCAACCAGAATATTTCACTGAGCTCGTTACTCACTTCCTATCATCATCAAGAACTCTCAGAGACAAATGGGACCAGACTGTGGGTCAAGTGATTTGTTCTAACATCACAACTCTTCGTCAGCCACCATCTTTCCTGTAGATCCTGGGGGCCCTCCAAACCTCATGGTATGGAAGAATGTCATCAGTGATCAGCACACTGCTGCTGCCCCTGATAGCTTCTGATAGATGTAAGCCTTTTAACAGGGTGGGAGCACAAGTGTAAACTTTTAACAGGGTGGGAGCACATGGATGTAACTGGATGCTTCTTGTACACACTATTTTGTGATTATCCAGGAGCTAGTACCATTTTGGATACACAGGATATATATCAGGGTATTGTCCATTATGCAATGTTTTATGACAGGTACAGAAGAGAGGATACTGTCCTCAAATGCCTCCATATGCTACTGTGGATCCACCCTCATCAAACAGTTGGTCTACCAGTATTATTGTTGCTGAGAACATGATGATCTTTGTTTCTGACATTTTTTAAACCATACGGAAAGTTGTTAGAATAAGGATTACTTGGCATAATGATAAACCCTTCCATGAAGTTTCTGTGGTCTGATTCTTTTTTAGGAGCAGTCAAAGCAGCCCAGCAGCAGAAACAGCTATTTAAGCTGACCATGAAAACTGCTGATCAAACTAAGCTCAGACAGGTAAAAAATAAATAATGACTTACCTGTAGAGTCTTGACTCAAAGTTTCTTGACTACTACTGTTGTAAGAAGGCACTGGAGTGACAGAAAGTGATGCTGGACAGGAAAACGGATACGAGAAGTCATTTTGTGTGGCAAAGCGTTGACATACAGGAACACAGGCATCTTCAGAGAAAGTGAGAGGGAGGGGAGGGTTCCCATACACACACAGATTTTTCCAACGAAGCAGTCCTATAGCAAGAGGGCCAACAGCATCAGAACCTGGAAAAAAAACCCAAACAAACCAGGAGTTAGAACCTGTGCCCTTGTATGTAGCAGTTTGTAGTTTTGGAAAAGAAAGCTCTAACAAGGTCATATTAATTCCTGTTTTGATCACTTAGCTAGCCTGTCCCTTAGAAAAGAATGCTGTATTTTATTTTGGTCCACTATCAGTAATGTTGTTAAATGATGGTGTAACGCTGCAAGTATACTTTCAGTACATGTTCTCCTTGTACTGAACAATATAACGTTTAACATGGAATAAGCCATCATAATTTCAATGTGAATTTACAACAAGTTGTGGTCTTGCTTATACCTGGATTTCTGCAGGAACTCACGTTACATCCTGAAGGTTTCTCAGTGTGACTGGAAAACCAGTGTTGATTTTTCTGTTTGTTTTTGTTTGTTCTGTTTGGTTTTTTTAAATCAACAACTTGCTGCTATTGTTCTGACCCCTGTGAGGTTCAGATCTCAGCAGAAAATAGGAAGTGGGGAGTGCAGCCACTGCACTGCCACAATGCACTTTGCTGTTCTGCTATAGTCTTCAGCAACTCTCTCATCCACCAATCAGTGGTTTGGAATGTCTTCTATCAATACCACATTTTCTTTAAATTACTCTTATTTTGCATTCTCTAAATTCACTTTCTGAAGGTTTATAATTCATCTTACTAAAAGCTCAACTGGACGGAACACCTAACACAATACTACGGCTTATTATGACACTATACCACATGACTGTAGGGGAGATTATTCTACTGCACATGATGTTATCTCCACTGCCCTACCACCACCCTACATCAAAATACAGAAGAAGAAATAAAAAAAGATAACGCCCTCGGAGTACTGATTACCTATAAATACAAAAAAAGGGTACTTCTATAGGTCTCTGCTACAAGTAATTTCCTACTTTTTAACTCTCACGTTTGTTATTCTTGCAAGACTGGGAGCATCTGAATACAAAATGTCCTATCCACAAAATGGGACTCTCAAATGCAGACAAAGCCAATCTGTGATGGTCTTACTAATGCCCTCAGGCAATTATGGCAACATTCACCTGAGGCTAAAAGTGCTGCTGCATCAAGCAAGCACTGAAATAGGATTCAACAACTCAGACTTCAGACATGATCATGTAATGAATTCTGCAGAAAATGAAGCATGTAACAGTACAGCATGCCTGAATAGAACCGGTGGCTCAAAGTACTGGCTCACAACATCTGCAAGAGCAATTTGAGAGTATTTAATGTAACAGTCATTTCAGTTGCTCTAAGCACCATTCTGTCACTGTAACTAGGCAGCTGAAAAGTGGCAGTCGTCTATATGTAGACCAGTTAAAGGGGAAAAAAAGAATAGAAATTTTTCATCAGATGTCTCAGAAGAGGAGCCTCTAGGAGTCAGGAAATTAACCTCTTTAAATAAGCATGTGTGCCCCAAGAGCTATATGAGTTACCCACTAGACAGAGAGAGGACTTTCAAGGGTGCCCACTCCAGAGAAAGAGCTCTGTGGTACTGCAGAAAGTTCAGTGAACTGCTGTCAAATAATAATGTTCACTGCTAGCCAGTACTGTAGTAGACATGTTTAATAACAAGCTCCCATCCTCCCTATTTTAATCCTTTCCTTCATACAAAACTTTGGTTTATGTTTTTCTTGAAACATAAAAATTATTGGATTTTCTAGTGAGCTAGCTGCCAATATATATTATATTGCTCTTGCAAGCATTCAGCACATTTGAGCCCATCAATAATGCTGAGCATGGAGCTAATAACACGTAACTTTGCCTGGCTACACCTGAAAGGACACAGGTTTTACTCACCTTTCCTAGTTGTAATTTGGGTTTATTTGTATACAGACACCCATTAACAAAAGACTGTGGTTAATCCCATAGTGCCTGCCTGACTGCTTTACCGTGAATGCTGAGGAAAACAGGAACATTAAAGTGTACCTGCATATACAGGATAGGAAATTTATGGCTCTTTTTAAATGTCGATATATTCATGAAAAATCAATAGGATTTTTTTAAATAAGCTCCTTTGTCTAGTATAGTTTCCTGTAAACATCGATTTTCACTTAACAATAAAGAGTCATTCCATGAACACATTTAAAAGTACATGGAATTGATAATTTCCAAGGAAAAAAAAAAGCAAAATAAACCAAAAAACAACGCACATACATCACATCCGACAGACTATTAGTTATTTTATTTATCTGTTCACCACTGCAAGGCCATTTTGCCTATATTAAAACCATCAGCTTAATTTCCATTTTTTTTTCTGCAAGAGAACACACGCTGCAGCTGTTAGCATATAACATACTGACTCATAATAATGATATTCAAAAACTAAGCTAGAATATAAAATGTTCATAAGTAGAACTATACATAACTTTTGAATGAAGACAAGCTTTTTAAGTTTTTGAGTTTATTTAACCTCATTAGTCATATCAACTAGTCATAGCAACAGCTGTCACCATAACCACTACTTGTGGTTACACAAGTTAAAATAAATGTCTAACTACACATTAAAATAAATGTCTAACTGTAAGTAACACATACAGAAATGTGTATATATATCAGTGATATGTAGAAGTGTACCCAAATATGAAAATATATATACACACACCCCCATGAAAGCACAATATTGTACCTATGAGAAATGAATGCAGTAGTTTTAAATTCTCAGATTACAAAGTGATAACAGTCTTGTTTGCAGAAAGCTTTTTCTGATTTTGTTTTGGAGTTTTTTTGGTGTTTTTTTTTTGTTTGTTTGTTGTTTTGAGGTTTTTTTGAAAGGGAGAAGAAAGGTCCCAGATTTTTCACTAAGAAAAAAAAAAAAAAAAAAAAAACAGAAAAAAGAAAAAAAGAGGAAAAAAACACTTATAAAATTTGTCAAAGTCATGTCTTTCAAGGTAAGTACAACACCATGGATCAGTACAGACAGATGCACTTGACTACATGATCCATGCACAGGTTTCTTCTGCCTGCTTTTCCAACTGGCAACAAACCAGCAGCTGAAACAGAAGAAAAAAATCCAGAAAAGAAACTTCTGCAGTGATTACATATCTTTTAAGTTGTGCCAAAAGTCTCAAAATTATAACAGCAAAGGAAAGCAGTATCTTGCTCTCTACACAACATCAAGGCAGAGAAGAGGGTTGCCCGAGATGTGCTGATGGAGGCTGTGTAGCAGCCTAATAGAATTTGTGGTTGGAAACACGGGAACACCTACAAATTCACAGACAATATTCCTGCTGCAAGCTTAATGCCTTTTACTAGTGTATAGATACAGCTATGCCTTGCAGAAAAACAAGCACTTGCACCCTCTATTAGCAGTATAAAATTTAAATGAAATTGTACAGCCTGGAGTCATTCCTCCTAGTAAGGAGGACTGAAAGGGGCTTGATAGTCCCTCAGACCTTTGCAGATGCAATGCCCCAAGGAATAAAACTTAAAGCTTGAAAATGGATACAAGCCTGACTACTCTGCTCCCTTAGGTTTTCCTATTAGACATTCACTTTTGATGCACTTGCTTGATTGTTAGAGATGTTGCTTGATTGTTAGAGATGTTTCCCTCTCCCTCTGCAGTTTTCTCTGAAGTGGTTGATTCCCATCTCTGAGTTTTTTCTTTGCTGGATTGCCCCCCTAGGATTGTTCTCTCACAGACACCACCAGACTCAAAAATTCTCCCTAAAAACCTAAAATTTTGTGTATGTTCCTGAGCCAGTAATAATCAAAACCAATCCTCTAATATTCCTCTTACCTCATAAATGCAATAATGCAACCACACAACTCAGTAAACTCCTGCCTCTGCCTCATAACATAGTAAGCCAAAACTAAGAAAGATTAAAAAAAATAACACATAGTCCACACGTTCTCCCTACCTGGGCTCCAGGCTGAGTTTGCTGCAGAGTGACAGCAGACTGTCTGTCGTACTTCCAGAGCTCTCCTTTTTGCCAGTGTCCTGGAATCCCCCATACTGTTACGCTGCTTCTCTCTGGTGCTGCCCAGCCACAGCCTCTCACCTGTGCTCCTGCTGCCTCCTGAAGCCTGTATGCCACATGCTGGCCACATGTTATAAGTGCAGTCTTGCCATTTAAGGCGCTTTTATCCACCTCCACCCCCCCCCTCCCTCCTATCTTTGCTTCTCCCACTTTTCCAGCTAATCCTGATCTTCACAATCAGGCACACCTTTCCCCTCCTGCAGCTGAGGCGGAGCAGGAGCTGGCTATGACTTCACGTGGTGCTGCTCCAGCCAGGATGCTCCATAGAGAACTGAACACCCTCAGGGAAGGGGGCACAGAAAAAGGCACCAACATGCATGGAAGGATATATAAAGACACGCAAATATTTATTCACCTAATTCCTTCTTGCTCAAATCCTTTCCTGATCCATGGTGGTGAAGGATAACCAGACACAGACACCTCGCTTGGAGACATGAAGTTGCTGCAGAATGGGCCAAAAGTGTCTACACAAAAGATTGTATGTTAATAAGAACTGTTCATATGGGGAGAAACCCCTCGCATAGCACACATTATAACAAACCAAATCTTAGTACAAGAGACTTGGGTGACAAGTTTCACTGCTACATTTCCCCCCCCACCCCGATACTCTCCCACCTCACCTGCTTCTGTTTGGAGCAGGAGGCAGAAAGCCCAACAGGTTATCTGGGCCTGATATTTAGTAAAGGTCAGGACCCAGCCAGCTCCTCCCTTTCACTGATGCCACAGACAGGAGACTGTGTCCACCAGAGTTGTGCACACTGATGTTTTCCTCCAAAATCTTAAGCGCAGCTGTGGGTGCTCCGCTCGCAACTTTCTCAAAACTCCTAAAACCCATTCTCAGACAATCCCACTGAATCGCTGTCACAGACTAGTTTTCTGAAAGGCCTTAACGTGCTGGGGAGGACGTGCTACGGCTGGTCACAGCTGGAACAGGCAAAGCAGGACACCCCTTGTCCCTGGGGTAAAACTCCCCCAGCTGTAGTAACTGCTCTGTGTTTGTCCCAGGAGGCTGATTAAAAGCACTGGAGAGCAGAAGAGAGACAGGACCAGGTCTGACACCAGAACTTGCCTTGCCACCCGCTCTGCTTTCTTACAAACCTGTCCTGAAATACCCTCTAGGGTTACATGCTCTGAAAAAGGTTCTCTGTATCCTCTCACACTTCTAAGCAGTTAAGGGATAGAGACATGTCATTCCTAAACCTATTTTCCATATTTGAAATAATTTGTTCTGAATAGCCCTTTGCATTTCTTTCCACTGAAAAAAAAGACATTTTAGGAATAGATGAAATATAGCTAACACGGCAAAAAAAAATTTCACAAACGCTGACCAAGAGTATCAGTTTTGAAATAAAAAATACATAAAAAACCCCCACCAAAACTCCTAAGTCTATATAAGCATTTTTTAGTCTTGTGTGTTTCTGATACATTTATAGATATATTTAGCCAAATGGAATGACAATAATTACTTTCAAGAAATTATGTTCCAGATAAGCAGATTTGACATTCGCACACAGCATAAAATTGAAAGTGCATACGTGGGATTTTTTCAAAGTTTGGGTTAAGCAGAAAAAGAGCTCTTAGCTTTTTACTATTTGTATGTGCCCAATTCAAGATTTTGAGCTTAACATCTCCTTGTACAGCTTTCAAAGACTGGTCTTAATTGGTAGACTGGCTAAGACCTAACCAGATACAAAGAGCATGTTATATTAACAGGGATTTGTCATGACTAAATTATTTTCCATCTTAGCAATCACTCTATCCTTTCCCCTTTGTGGAAAGGAAATTACCCTTTAGCTGTCTCTCATTTGGAGATAAACTCTCCAGATTAAGCCAGATTGCCCATGGACATTATTAATTCACATCTAAAGAACTGAAATTTATATGAATCTTTGGTAGAAAATATACAGAACATTTCTTCTACTAAAGACCTAAGTCCCATTTATGTATATACTGAAGAAACAAAAAAAAATATTATTATTGTGTATACATAAAAGCATTATGTGGAATGTGTATACTCACATTGCACCTGCTGACACATGAGCAGGTTCCTTTGGTTCATGTCAGGACTACACATGAACATCCAAGGAGAGTGTTTTGCATCCAAACAGAGCAGACTGGATGTTGTACAGCAGAAGGGCATATTCTCACTGCCTAGCGTCAGTTAGGTGGTTGATCTTCCCAGGTTTCTCTAATAAGTGAAGTGAGAAAGATCAACTGGAATAATTTCTAGTAAGATTAAAACTCTGGTCTGTGAATCATTCTCGATAAAACTTTGTTCTGTCCCTATTAAGTACAGATACAGCAAAAGGGAAGGAGCTACCTAATTTAGCTGACTTAGTTTACTGAAGATATAAGTGTAAACAATGAGACCATGTATCCATTTTTTCATTCAGTTTCCTTCCATTTTTTCTGGATTCAATAAGCAATTATGATTTTATTCTGGAGACGCAATTCCTCAGGTGCATTTTCTAATTCTGCAGAAAGGAGCAGTACCAGCCTCTACTATTACAGCCTGTCCTCTGCACAAGGGATGCATTAAAATCAGGACAGAGTGCAAATCATGGGCTGATGATGCAGATCACACTGCTTCTATACAGCTCAAGGCAAAAATAATAAGGTATTAAGGACAAGTTGTTGTTTCCACAGGTCTCACTGCAGAGGAGTGGGCAAAACACCCAGCATAGCCAGAACAGCCAAAGGGTTCAAAAACTGCAAAAGATTTCCTTGTCTTCTTACCTGAGGATTTTAAGACTGCTTCCTGTGGAAGGAAGGAGTGTAAATAGCAGTTTTGGAAATCTCTAAAAGAAAATAGCAAGAAAAGATTTTGCTCTGCTTAGATGCAGAAGGATCTGTGTCAGTAACAAAAGCCTTGTCCTTCAGCTGATCCCCTCGGACTGATTAGCTGTTGGATGACTTCAACTTGATTGAGAGCCTTTGCTGAGCTTTTTCATGTTAGTGCAATAAAGCCGACTGTTTTGGATGTCCACTTCATCAGTAGTGTGGTTGACAGGATGGATTTTTTTCTTTTTTGACCATCTGTTTAGCTACACAAGATGTGGTAGGAGCACTGCAAACCACTGCTGTGGACATACCATAATACTGACTGGGGAGAGTTTGAGCATACTGCACAGGAAACAGATTTCATTTACAACAATACTTTATATTTACACTAGGGACTGCAACTTCATTTAAAATCTCCACTGCAGAAAAATTCTTACTTGTGTCTTTCATATTGCACAAAATCACTGCTGAAGAGAGTCTCCAAAAAGTCTCGTATGCTAGAGCTAAAATCCAAATGAAATATTTCAGACTCCTTCTTCCGCCCAAGAACTTCTCCCCTCACTGACCTATAGAACCACTGGCAAAGCCAGGTATTTTACTAGATCCTAGGCAGAAACACAGCTCTTTCTTTGTCTGATCATTATTCCACTTGCAGCTCAATGGCTTTTTCAAGCATTTAACAGGAAAAAGCATTCTGCTAGTTTTATTGTAATTCTCTCTTGTCCATGTTCTTATGTGGCATATGTTTGCAAGGTGCATTCTATTAAGGCCAAGGCACAGAAGGTCAAACTCTAGAAGAAAGTATTCAGAGTCTGGAATCTAGGTGACTCAAAATGAGGACATATTAGTTGTCCTCTTTCCCAGTAGCAGGTTATAAATGTTTAACATATTTCTATTAATTTTAAAAATATATATATTGGTAAAACTTACTGGCATTTTAATGATAAGACAAGTAGTTCCAGAAGAGACTGGCTTGCTGTCCACAGCCTATACAGCAAGAAATCTTTCAATGCTTTGACATCAAACAGTACCAAAATGCACAAGCTTAACAGCTTCTCTTCCCATCAGTAACTGTGATATTCTAGCTGAATAAAAGTTAAGTAAATCCTAAAAGCCTTACTTTTTACTATGGAAGTGGGAAACAAAAGATCACACTTCACAGCAGTATGAAATTCACTCAGTCCTCTCTATTTTACTGCGTTTTCATATCTAGGAAAATAGAATTGTGTTCAGAAAACAGCCTTGTTGCAAGTGCTGACAAATGAATAACACAGAGTTTGCTATAGACCTTGACAAAAAATAATTGAGAACATCAATCACAATTGATTCAGAAAATTTCACTGTGTATTAGATGCAAGTTACAAATGTGTCTTTCTAATTTAAGCATTCAGTCAACAGGAGTGAAGAGTTAGATGCAGAGTGCTTGAAATATACAACCTGACATCATCATTCACCAAAGGGGTGGTGTCCCAAGAGCCTTGGCACCATAGATCTCACCTTTGCCTGAAAGTGTGTGCACACAGAGACACATAGGGACGTTGAATTGTACAGTGAGGTTTCCTTCTAGAACATGCAAGAGACTGAAGTACAAGTTAACCCTTTAAAGGGACACCTCTTTTCTCTGCAAGCCACACAGACTAAATAAAGCCTTCTCATTGCTCAGAGTAGAACAGGTCCTCTCCTCAGCTCAGCAGCCTTAATCAATTTCCTGTCTTTTACTGACTCCACACAGACCTTCGCAAGCTCTTGAGAGTCTCTTTTGCCTCCAAAGGCTCAGAAGGCTCAGGGATGTCTGCTTCACAATTGCAGACCCTGACATTTGAATGAATGGCAACCTTCCTCTTCTGCAAGGGGAGTGTCATCTGAATGTATTAGACTCCATAAGGTACCACCACGGTTTGTCAGACTAAAATGAATAGTTTGATACGTAGCAAATGGAGCACCTTGGGGTTTTTGTCACTGGGTAATGTGGTCTTACTGGAAATTTCAGACAAATTTGAATGATTTCTCTCCTTTTCTGATTCCTCTCCTGACCTCAGCACATACTCACACACAGACTCCTAATGTTTTTACTTCTCTCCCAAAACATTTATCTGTCCTGTTATTCCACGTTTTAGCCATAAATTACTGAGACTTAGGGAGTTCTCTTGTTAAAAAAAAATAAAAATCAAAGGATTGTTTTCTAATTCTTGTTATAGGATTATGAGCAAAAGAACACATACATAAAATAGCTGCTTTCAGTTTAACAAACTTCATTTGTTATTACTGACTTGCAACCGTTGAATTGAACAGCAAGCATTAGGTTTTCACTCCATTTTATGAGATTGCTCATTAAGGTCCATTTTTGCAACTTCTTGAGCTTGAGTTTAGCTTTAGGCACATAAGGATCCCATTGACTTAGCACAGCTGGAGAATTCCTGATGCATAGGAATAGAGCATGAAGACAGAGAGCCTGAGCCTTGCTTCAAAAGAGCCTATCAAAACACCACTACATACCCATCTCACATTAAAACGCTGGTTTGACTGCATTGAGAAACATTGTTACATCTCATGTTTGTCTCATACTTTATGAACTGCAGAAATCTGTGAAAGCTCAGGCAGCGTAACAGCACATGCCCTTGAATTTTTATTAGCCTGTCTATGCAGAATCAGGTTTTACAGAGGGCAGTACTTGTTCAGCTAAAACCAAACGCTTAATTGTCACAATACCACTTCATTTGATTTTATGCACACTGTAATATATTCCAAAACCCAGATTTCTACTTTGTTTTTAAAAACTCCTTTGTGTTAGCTGTGTGTCAAGTGAAAGGCAAGCTAAACCAAACACTACCATAATTCACTACCTACTAGAACATTTGGTGATGAGAATTTCAAAAGAAGAGTATTCCCAGAGAAGTAAAAAGCTGAGCAAAGAACAGGAATGAGCTCACCTGCAAACTTGGCTTTACAGAAGTCTTACTCAGTCACTCAGCACCCCTAAGGCAACATCCCTCTTACCCAACCCACTGGTAGTCACCTAGCCACCAGGGTGTTCTTGGGCAAAATCTTTGTTTATTCTGTTTAATTTTTGAGAAAAAAATACAGCTTTTTAATCTTCTAAGTGTGACAATGTTGCCTGTACCCAGGAGCAGAGCAAAGTATGTGGCTGAGGCGTTGTAGGCTGTGACTGTTCTGGGTGTGAAAAGGGAGATGGCAAGGTCTGAACAGTACTGTCATAGAACGTCAACAAAGGGTTTTGAGACCACAGATATGACTTTGTGACTGATTAATTTAATTGCCTTATTCAGGGAGAGGCAAGCAGTAAAAGACCTAAAATAAGTTTACCTGCTGCTTTGTTGTTTTTTTCACCTTTGGCACAGGGACTGTACTGTTCACTTACAATCCAAACCCATCTGAGTAACTCAAACTCTCTCTGAATCGAGCTTAATCTTTCACAAGCACAAACACCTACTTTTGCTTGATTTGAACAGGAACACTTGTAGCAGTAACATATGGAGTAGAATAGCTAAGTTGGAACGGACCTACACCAATCTTCTAGTCCAATGATATTTCCAGCGTGATCCAGAGCTTGTGGAACAGAAACACTTCAGGTTTCATTCTAGAGAGCAATATACAAAAATGTCAAATAACACTGAAGTCAGACATTATAAATTTAGGAAGTAACAAACCTAAATTGGTCAGAATTGCTTCTAACTCCTGAACTCAGATCCCTTACATGCATTTAAGATAAGATGAGCTGTAACTTCCTGAAGACTGGCTCTGCTTTCTTGGGAGTGATGGATGGAGATGAACACACTGAGGTAGTACAGGAAAGCTGGATGATCTTCTCATCTCTTGCTTCAGGCAAATAATTTCTGTCTCTAGAAACAAGATTTATATGTTCTTCTTTTATTTCTCCCTCCCTGCATGATACCAGACAAATGAGATAAGCCCACCCTTTAAGAAAGGGCTACTTCAATTTCTTATAATGAGTGTCTGACTTAAGCCCATTCGTCAAATTTGCAATGCTGTTAAGCACTCCCAGCTGTAAGTAGAGTCACCCGAAATTTTCAAGTTCTGTATCACACTACTTTGAACAGTGAAAGTGTAAGTCAACTCAAGTGAATTAACTCAACTGAGTGGACGCTTTAATCTCAGTGATTTTCAGGCTTGACTTCCCGTCAGTTTAAGGAGATAAACCTATTTTGACCTTATACCTTAAGAAACACTCAGTTGCTGGTGATGAGATCCTGGAAATATTCATGACAATGAATCACTGTCTTCAGCACAGGGTAGGAAATAAGGCAGGGGGCCACACACTGCAGTACAGTGAGAATCCCTAATACTGAATAACTGCTTATGCAGTCAGAGCTGTCTCTTCCACAGGCTGATGAAACAGCAGCCTGATGAAACTACAATTTATAGTGGAAGTGTGTGTCAAAATTATAGAACCAAGGAATGGGTTTGGTTAGAATGGTTCTTAGAAATCATCTCAGTCCAACCCCCTTATTACAGGCAGAATCATTTTCCACCAGACCAGGTTGCTCCAAGCCGCATCCAACCTAGCCTTGAGTATTGGACAATCCGCTCCAGTGTCTCACCACCCTCATAGTAAAGAATTTCTTCCTAACATCTAATCTCAACCTACCCTCTTTCAGTTTGTCCTAACACTACCTGCCCTGGTAAAATGTCACTCTCAGCTTTCCTGAAGGTCCTCTTTAGATACTGGAATGCTGCTATAAGGTCTCCCCAGAGCCTTCTCTTCTCCTGCCTGAACAACCTCAACCCTCTGAGCCTGTCTCCACAGGAAAGATGCTCCAGCCTGCTTATCATCTCCATGTCCCTCCTCTGGACTCGTCCTAGCTGGTCCATATCCTTCCTATGCTGAGGCCCAAGAACTGAACACAGTACTCCAGGTATTTCATGCATGCTAGGGAAACAGTTGCATTTACCATATGAATGATAAGTTTTTCTAAACTGTGAATGTTTGACTTTATGATCCTAATACATTACTTTTACATTGCAATGTAAATGGACTGTGACTTAAGGCTGCAATCCTTGGAGGAAGCTCATGGGCTTAAAGCAGGAAATCACACAGAAACTTCCCAATATTTTTCTTTAAACAATCAAATCCATCCATAATCTAGCACAGATGTTCCTATGGTCATTTTCATGTAGATCACCAAAACCAGACACTTCTTCATATATATATATATATTTGTAAATAATTTGACGTAGCTGAATATCCTATACAGCTAAGGCTGTTTTAAAATTAAAACTATACAACTGTGTATAGTTTTAACAAAAATTTTAACAAAAATCTCCCAAATATAATGTATTATACTGGAGCTTAATTCCAGGACTATAGACCCAGGGCATGCTTGATTTTTAAATAAACTCATTGTGCTGCTCTTTTCTTTGGATGCAGCAATAAATAACATCAAGGTACTGCAAGGGTCAATGCTGCAGTGTGTACACAGTAAAAGTAATTTATTATGGCTTTGTTTCACAGGTGTCTATAGAGTATTGTGCTCAGCAAAAAGAAAAACAAAAAAAACCCTGTGAAGAAGCATACTGTTCATCACAATGACACACCACGGTAATTATTTCTGTCCTTCTGGGAATATAAGTTCCAGTACAAGGCACCTTTTGTTATAGCAGCCGTGCTTCAGAGAAGGAAATAATAATAATGCTTATATAAAAGATCAGCAAATTACAAGATTCTGAACCTGAATTTCAACAATTACTTTTATTTTCAAATGCAAGATAGGTAAAGAGTAAGCTCTCACACTGTAAAAATGCATGTAACTGACCTTAATATGGTTCTTATGAGGTGCCATATGTGAGTACTTTGACATACACTAATGTATTCTACTTTTCTTGTGTGAATATCCAAACGTGGTCTTTTTTGAGGAAGCATTCAAGTTTGGCTTTGTTTAGTAGGATCTCAGTTTTGCATAGTACTTTCTGACTCAGCACTAAAAACCAATTTTATATCAAAGTTCTATGCTGCAATCCTATGTCCTAATAACTCTTAGCACAACTAATCTGTCAATATTTTCTGCCTAGCTACATTCCTTGGAGAAATGGCCAGCTGTTCCCATCCTGGAAGTTTATTCTTCCACCTGGAACACAATACTTCACACAAAGTGCCATAATAGCATTGATTTAGCCATCAGTACAGTCCCCAGCTAGAAAGCCATCTGCCTCTGGCATTCCCACCAGGTGACACACCTGAAAGTTTGTTTCTGAGTTAATGGGGATTACTGGCTAGATAGATCTGTACTGTGAGTAGATCTCACCTCTCAAATATTGTAATGTTTTACTTTTCCTTAAGATATCTGAAATGTACAAAAGTGTTGAGCTTATTTACATGTCACACAATTTACTTTTCAAAACTTTTAGTAAGGAAGTGACTCAATCATGGCTTTTAATAAAATAATGAGAGGGTTTTCAAGAATGTGTTTGCCTGAAATGAAAGGGTCCTACAGAATTAAACATCCCTTGGATTATTTATTGCATGCCAAGTCTGGATTTTGTCAGCTAAAAGGTTTAATTTGAATCAGAGAAAAGTTTTGCCTATAGACTTCAAGAGAAGTTAAAGGGTTTACATTGCCAGA
Source organism: Dendrocincla fuliginosa (assembly GCA_035047845.1). Taxonomy (NCBI): domain Eukaryota; kingdom Metazoa; phylum Chordata; class Aves; order Passeriformes; family Dendrocolaptidae; genus Dendrocincla; species Dendrocincla fuliginosa. The sequence goes on along the minus strand of JAWWMO010000043.1, from coordinate 46,931,570 downwards.
GTATCCTCTATAAAACTCATAGACACCAGATGGCCCCATAGCACTCACTCTCATGTAACAAACAGCTTTCAATTTCCCTCTAGGGAAATAGAGAAGCTGTACAGCCTGATGTTCCAAGCTATGGCTGCTCAAAGTTTTAGAAGGAAAATTTTATCAGACATATGTATGTGTGTTTGTATGATGAAGATATATTAGTAAGGGTTAGGATACTTACCTGAGACAGTCTTGGGTTCTCTTTGTATTTTATTGGCCAGCTGTAATGTCATGTCTCAAAAGAAAGCGGCAGCTAACATCTCTGCAGAACCTGGTCCTGCAGGAACAAGTAAAGTGGATGCAACAAGAATGTGACTAGACAAAGCTGAAGTGGAAGCATAGCCATATCTCTGTGATTAGTCACCAGCATCAGACTGGCAGGAGCTGAAGACACTGGACCAGGCAGGGAAATGCAGATACTAGAAGATTTTTAAAAAATCAAATAGGGAAGGGGAAAATAAAGTTCATTAGATGGCTCCAGTGAGAAGACCCAACTCTCTTCTCAATAAAACTAATTAAGTTTCTGTTATTGATGGCAACAGACACAGAGATCAATCTTAAGTTTGTTGGCAAGAGGTAAGCATGAAAAATATTGGCACAGAAGGGCTTTATATTTCAAGTAGAGCTGCAAAGAATAAAACTCTGAGGTATATCTGAAACTACTTAGACTCACTGTCAGCTAGGAAAGAATAAGAAGCCACTTCTACACGATTAGTCATACTGAAACCAGGATTAGAGTAAAAAGGTCTTAAACTCCAAACAAAGCAATGGGTTTGATGCAGCTGTTTATGTCTTTATAACAGCCTGAGATAAAGCTACTATTTATGAGAGAAAACGTAAGCCTTATGAAATACACTCTCCCTCCCCACAAAAAGATGGCAGGACTAAAAACATATGTGCACATAAAAAGGTGCAGTGTATGTTTATTTGAAATAAGTACTCATACAGAAGGACATTGATATCACATGGAGAATTCACTCAGATTCTTGCTTCAAATTATGTTTCCCTCAAAAAAAAGTAATACAAGCTGAAGATTAGACTTGCTGTTTGGCAACATGTACATTGCAAAAAGAGTATGTATTTCGATTAGGAGGTATTTTGTTACATCTTATTCTTGGCTCACCTCATGTTACATGACACTTGTAGTTAGAATATGACTATGCAGTTGGAGACTACAATATTCAGAGAAGTTGCTCAAATACACTATTTTAGTAATAAACCAAACCAAGTCTACCCAGTAGTGTAACAGGAGAACGATCTTCAGCTGAAAAAGGTTTTAGCTGTAAAAGCTTATGCTTCTTACTTAATTTTGAACCATAAAAATCAGTTTATTACATGACATAACAGATCACAAAGATGAAGCCATCTGCTTCATTTTCTCTGTAGTTCAAAAAGGTAGGTGTTGAAATTGCCTTACACTGAGATCCAAGAGTCTCTGAGTTGAAATTGTTACTAAAAACCTTATAAATGGTTCAAAAGGTATTGTGGGTTGGCCCCAGCCAGCAGCCAAGCACCTATGCAGCTGCTGCTCCCCAGCAAGAGGGAGAGAAGAGCAGCAAAAGCAAAACTCACTGGCTGAGATAGACTGTTTAATAAGTGAAGGAAAAATATAAAAAACAAACCACCAGGTGATGCAAAGGCAATCCCTCACTACCTCCCACAGGCAGACTGATGCCCAGTCAGTTGGAAACAGCCACCTTGGAAGCCACCCACCCCACTCCCTCTTCTTTCTTCACCTCTTCCTTCTTTTTATTGTTGAGGTGATGATATAGGATATGGAATAGCCCTTTGGCCAGTTCAGGTGGGCTGTCCCATCCACATCACTCCCAATCTCTTGCCCACCCTCAGCCTACTTGCTTTGGGGGTAGAGCAGTAAAAAGAAAGACTTGACCCTGGCAAGTGCTGTTCAGCAACAGCCAAAATGCTGGTGTGTTATCACCATTATTTTGTTATCAACATGGTTTAGCCACAAGTCTAGAACACAGCCCCACATAGGAAGCTATGAAGAAAGTTAGCTCCATCTCAGCCAGAACACAAAGAAATCCCAAGAATTCATCTATTAATCTGGATGAGATGTAACTCACTCTGCATGTAACTCACTGTTCGGAATCAAAAGCAAGTCATCTACTATAAAATGTTTTCAACATATAAAGCCATGTGCCAAATTTATCAAACTTGACAGCAAACCACTATAGTCAATACTTCTCTTAACATTTGTAGTAGTGCCTTTGACCAGTGTACTTATGAAAAAAGCAAGCCTAAGGACTTCCCCAAATACACAACTTTGTACACGACCTTGTGGGCCTTGTGTCCACATTATTAGAACTGATCTGTTTTCCTTCTACAATCTGGATATTGGTATTTACTGTTTACTCCCAGCAGGTTGTAAGCAGTATTGTACAGTAGATATGCATAAATAGATTCATAAATAAAATGAAAAAAGCTAACAAGGTGCTCAGAAAGGCAGCTCAGTGACTTTGCCATGGTGCATTAGAACTCAGGTCACAATGCTTGCTTACTCTAATTCCAGGATAAAAAACAAAAACACAAAAACAATAAAATCTCATAACAACAGAAACTGTAGTTTCCATGGAACTCTTCAGGAAACTTCCCTGTCCAACTATCCAGCAGCTACTCTGGCTCACACCTGCTCCTGCCCATAAGTAGATTGGGAACAGAGAGCAGAAGTGACAGTCTGTGGAAGTCAGCAGTGTCTCTTCAGAGACCTTCAGAACTCCTCAGTGTTTCCAGGGACGACTGTTCATTAAACCCAAAACAACCTAAACAGCACTACTGCCCCAAAGACAGTAGTTTTCAATCTAGCATGAAACTTTCTTCTGTTAAGGGTAAAGATGCTGAGCACCACAGATGTTCAACACACTGAAAGCCTTTAGGAGTTGAGAGTGTAAACACTGCATAACTTTCTGGTATTTTAAGATGTTTAAAGGTAAATGCAGCCCTAAATTACCTCTCGGGGAAACTAATTCTCACCTCCAGAGAGTAGTAGAGGAGAGCCATTATGAAGGTCTCCATAAATAAAACAAGAAGGCCGCTTCAGACTAAGAGCGCCCATAAAAATTAAGCTGTAGCACTGAGAAAAGTATTCAGTGACTCAGTCTTACATGCAAAGCCTGCTCCTGCAGAGCAGTAAAACTCTGCCAGCGCAGGCCAGTACTCGCAGCTCAGTGTTGCTGCAGCAGGAGTGGCTTTGAGGCTGCAACCCAAGAGCAGGAGCCGCTGTGGGGCTCCAGCCCCTGGAAAAGTGTCCTCCCAGGAATACAGGAACATTTCTTCATGCAGCAAGAGCTTTCTAGGAAAGCCTGGGCTCACTTACAGTCAGATTGACCGTGGGCTAAGCCCTGGGTTTTAAAGGTAGTATTGCTCACTGAAGAGATCTGCTACGAATTTGAGAGGCTAAGGCACAATGAAAGAGAGAGATCAAGGCCATGATTTTCTATGGCCAATTTAACACAAACCAAGAAAATTCCACTTCCAAGCGAGCTGAAGAAGGCATATGAGGGGCACAGTGAACACTGCTAACAGCATCTTACAAATCTAAGCACAAACAGAGATTTCTTTCTTTTGAATACACGCCGGTGACCCAAATTTGGGTTCTGGGACACCAGGGAACCATAGTTTTGTTGGAGGTATTAGAAATTTTACAGCTTGTGCACAGCCCTACTGTTTGGCACAGGCCTCCATGCAGACGTGCCAGAACCACCAGAGTCACTCAGGCTCTGCCTCTAGGTAGATGTGTCTTGGGCAGGCTTTGCTCCCTTGAAAATGAGCAGCAGCAGCAGAAGCAGCAGCCTTAGCTCACCTCTCCTCAATCCCACCTTTCTTACAGCAGGTCAGCAATATTTTCTATTCCACAGTGCTACATACTAAGCAAGCTCACTTCTAAATATATCCAAATAGAAGTTTCTAAACCACAAAAAACCCACCATTCTTACAGTAAGTTAAGCAGCAAAATGTAGGTTATACCTAATATTTCATGTTAAATGTAGTGTTATTTAACATTTTTAACTTGTTCTCAGTGTTGCAGCTGTAAGAGACCCCTTTGAACAAAATAAGTTTACTTTCTGGGCTTTTTACTCCCTGTCATAACGAAATAGTGATCATCCTGCCTGCTCTTCATAAGAGGACCTTTTGACACACCAGCTGTTCCTTTGTTACATGCCTGTTCCTTTGGGAGAGGCTTCTTGGCTGCTGGGGCCAAGCTTTTATTTGTTTGCAAGTTTTTGGCTGAAGGTTGACCTTTTGTGGAAGGCTGTGCTTGCTTTTTGGTCACTGCCACTTTGGCTGAAGTTTGAGGAAGTCGTACAACAGATAAGGGTGTGCGTTCAGGACGTTTGGATGCAGAGGGCCCAACCTGAGGGAGATTACTGACATTTGGCTGCTTACTGGCAGCTGATGACACATTCCTGCTTGTAGGTATCAGTGAAGGTGATGACTTTGATGCTTTGCTAACTGCAAGGGAAGGTGAAGAAGTGGAGAGTTTTAGGGCTGAAGCACTTTTCAAATTCCTTGCCAGGTCAGAATTTGTTGGTGGGGTTTTCTGAGGATGCCGAGACCCAGCTCCTGAGATATGAATACCATTTTCAGAAGGAGGTTTTGCAAGGAGCTCCTGGGAATGTGTAAACTTGGCAACACCACGCAGATTTGTAACAGGCAGCTGAGCAGCCCTTGGAGCCACTGAATTCGCTTTGGTTCTAGTGATAGATGCAGGTTTGCATTTAGCAGGGACACGCTTCTGTTTTGAAGCCATCACTTCAGCTGTCCCAGACGAGTGAGGTGGCTGTTTTTTAGAGGATGAGAGAGTAGGATGGAGTGCTGGTGCTGGGGAGCCCCGAGGCTGGGCAGTTTTCACCTTGGGAGCATCGGGGGACCGAATACGTTTCCGCAGTGTTTCAGAGGGAACTAGAGCCGTTCTTGTCCCTGCACGCGAAGAACTTTTGCTTACAGGCTGCGAAGGAGCAGAAGCTGGTGAACTACATGAGGGAGACTCCAGCTTCTTTGAGGTGCCAGCTAATGGTTTGAAAGGAGACTGCACATCTGTTGCTGAAGATACTTGTAATTTCGACTTGACTGTCGATGACTTGGCTGTGGTATATGGGGGCATTGGCACTCTTGGTGACGCCAGGGCAGGGGACTGAGGACGTTTAGATAAAACCTTCTTGGTACTGGTCCCAGGAGTTAAAACATGAGTAGGGAGTTTTGATGGCTGCTTTTGAAACATACTGACAGCTGACATTGGATTCATATCAGGAGGCTCTTGATTCCTAGATGATGCACTGGGGACACTGTCAGTGGTGACCCCTTTCTGAAATGCCAGGATTTTTTGTTCCAGAGTTGCAAACTGAAGCACTCGGCATGGATCGTATTTGAGCAGAAAACCTTGAAGAGTGTCCCAGCCTCCACCAACACGGACCATCACGTGCTTGCCATGTAGCATCTGAGAAAGGAAGAAGAGGGGTTGGGAGCAGAACAAGAGAAATTTCTTATCTTCTTTTATGTAGCATTAGGGGTTCATCTTAGATTACCAGCTACTGAAATTGACTAAATATAGCACCTCCTGTCTTACAGAGAAGAATTTTAAAACAGTGAAATTATGTGATAAACAGAGTTTATGCTTCCCAATTTGTTTATCAGATAGCTTCTTGTGTAGAGACACTCATGTGTCAGGAAATAATGGAAGCATCTTTACAGAAGACATTTCAACCATTCTGTAAGCATCTTTATTTAGTATACAGAGTTTTGGATACAGGTTTTGTTCAAATTATGGAAGTCCTTGTAACACAAACTCTTATGACTGCTCAAGAGAGTACTCAACTATCCTGAAAATTATAAATCTCAAGAGTCAAGGTTTTAAACAATCAACATTCTCAGGATATTCCATGGCATTTCCTTACTTATATTGCAAATCATCACTGAATTTTAAAATGCACAGAAAAGCATTAACTTAGTTTAATGTGATTGTAAAATTAATAATTGCAAGACCAAAGTAACTACACTTATTTTGAATAGGTGATTGAATGGCAAGTTGTCCCACAACCCAAATAATTCTGTAATTCAAAAACAACACCATAAAAATGAGGTACTCTACTTAAAAGCATTTCTCCGCCCAATATAAATATAAATTTGAGTTCTAAAAAACCACTTACTCTTATGAAGAGTATTTTATCTCCCAGCCTATAACGTCCTTCTGATAAGTATTCAATTGAAAACCGATGGGAACAACTGCAGGGAGGATCTTCTGCTATATGTTTCACCTAGTTATTAAAATTGAAAGCATTTGTTACTATTTTGAAAGAAGCACATGTTTAATAGTCTCTTGAGACACTTAAGAAAAGATACCAGTATCTTCATCCCATAATATAATACTAGAATTCTATTCCTTCACAAGAAAATCTAAGCTGCACAGAAATTCAAAATATAGAGTAAAAGATTAAAAGAAAGAAAAAATTGTATGTACAGACAAATATTTTGAGTTGTTCTAATCCAAGTTTTATTATTTCTTCAATTTTCTGTTATTTCTACTTCTGGTTTTAAGATTTTTCTATAACACTATGCACAGTAGCCTCATTTCCAACCATGACCTTGTAAAGACACTGCTGTGGTCTCTAGAGATTGAAATAAATGCCTGGGTCTCTCCTGTAACCAAACCCATTGCTACACCTGGCCCAAAGCTACTTCATGGTTGTCCCTAACTTTTTGTGAGGATTTTATCAGTTAATCTTCTATAAGAACCAAGAAGGAAGCCACTGAAAAAAGGAGAAAGATAGTCTCCAAACAAGAGCCAGGTTAGAGAAGATGCACCTCTTAGAGCCATTTAGAAATGTAACAAGTTGGAAGGTCAAGACTATTGCCAAGGAGGAAAAATAGTGAGAGTTTTCAGAGAAAGCAAGGACCTGGTGGCTCATATTCCCAAAGAAACAGAATTTTTACATTACTACACAGAGGACCTTTAAAACAAATGAATTTTAATGACTCAACATTCATTTTTAAGCAGAGTAAGAAAATTATTCATCATTTCTTTGGGACCAATTACTGAGTTGTACCAATCATTTCATTTTCTGCACATATACTCATTTCTAATTGGTACAGCTACACAAGGTCTATTTAAAGTCTTTTTTTCAAAAGAGCTTCATCAAAGTCTGCTTTAACATTTGATGAAGTTTTATGAGAACATTAAATTGAAGAGAAGCATTCATTGCATTCATAGGATATTGACACACCAGAAAAATTGAATGAGAGTATTTCTTATTCTCAAAGAAGCAATGAAAAGGGATGAGAGGGAAGGAAATCAAGGTAGGTTATATGCACTGAGGCATTTACTCCAAAACACATAGAACAGTATTTTATTTACATTTTCAAAAGAAAACAAAACTTTGATAAAAAGAGGTGCATACCCTTCTATCTTCTGTTTAAAGGGGCTCACACATTAGACAAAAAACAGCCTATGCTTACTGAGCCAGATCATACAAGTATGAAACTTAAAAGCTTGATTTAAAGCCCGTATCACACAAAGTAGTACTTACTGCCTCGTGTAGCTCCCCATGGTGACAACATGACTTTGCTGTGCTAATAGGTGATGTTGGCCCAGAGGTCATCAGCAGTGTTTCTTCTAGCTCAATTTCCTTCTCTAGTTTTACAAGTACAGGAGGTTCAACTCCATACCTCAAATACCAAAGTAGAGACTTTAATTGTTAACTTACTAAGAAAACAAAAAGAAAATTATGAAAGCAAACTTTCAAAATTCTAACTGCCTTGACTGACAGGGCACAGCACTAAATGAGTTAGAGGGATTACTCTCTTGATAATCCAAGGAGAAGGAGCAGTTCTGAGTTTCCAGCAGAAGCCCTCCCTAAGGTGGCCTTGGTGTTACCAGAGAATGAAGTAAAAATACTGTCAAAACTACATCATATAGGTCACATTCAATTTAGATAAATTATCTTAAATGTCTTAAAATGTCCAGCTCTGCACTAGAAATAAGTTAGAAGTCTAAATGTAGAGAACAAAGAGATACCTGCCAAAAAGATGAAAAACTAAAACTCTTAAAAAATCATATTTAATGTTCAGTGAGTTCTTCCAAGAGGTACACACATCTATAAGCTGAATGTATAATTTAAACACACAACTATAAAAGGCAGCGTGGAACAGCGCCTCTCCATGCAAAGACTCTGATAAATATTTGAAAAAATATTCATATTGTATGTTGACCCAAGAAAACCTACTCATTACATTTTGCACAGAATTAACGTCCACTGCATTGTACTTAATGACTACAGATTGTCTTAACTTTGTCTTAGCTTTTACTTAATATAATAGGATGTGTTCTTCAATTTCTTATTAAGGGCATATGCAGATCACATACTTGGATACAATGCGTCCGATTTCCAAGAGACAAAGATACACTTGTCTTGGATCCTTGTGCAAAACTAAAAGGGAGAAGAATAAAGACAAGTTACAGTTCATATTTATTGCAGGGAGGCCTATGCAATTAGGTACAGAGAAGGGAAGATAAGGCATAGTGATCTATAAATTTCCCTTTTTACCCAGAGGCAAGTTACATTATCATTGATAAAGCACTCTATGCTTTCCAACTCTAGTTTTCTACTCCATAAAGTCTTTAAACCCATCTTGGCACTCCTGAAATCAAGCTCTTATCTTCTAAGAGAATTATGTTTTACTTGATTTTATGATCTTCCTTCTTGATGAGAACAGGAAAGAAAGAGATCTGAGAGCTTTCCCTACCCCCAGATACACTATCACAGTCTTATAGATGAAAAGCATTTAAGAACTGCAACCAGGAAAATACACCCATCTCTTCATGCTCGTGCACAGAGACAGAGATAGGCACAGGCCCTCTATAGGTTAACATCCATAGGAGGATACACTGTTACCATTTCAGTAACCAACAGATCTTTTTTTATTACCACTTCCAATGTTCCAGGTGCCAGCAGGATCCATCCATATATATGGCAGGTTCATCCAGTTCCACTGGAAGATACCACTTTGTCAGTGGCAGCTCCTATACCCCATTCTATACCCTCATTTCACCCCTCCTACCAGCCCCAATCTCCTGCCTCATCCACCTAGCAGTTTTCTTCAGAATTTGGTATCTTTGTGAGGCTGTATCTGAAAAGGATGGTCAAAACCCCCAACCATAAAAAGGAGGTGAGAACAACATTGGTTTAAGAGACAAATGCTCAGCTTCAAACATGAGATACTAGCTATGATTACAGAAAAGAAGCAACACACTTCCAGGGATGTTAGCAGCAGAGTTTTGCACAAGGCTTTCCTTCTCAGACTTGCCCACATTAACTCAGCTAGTGCCCAAAGCAGAGGCTGCTTCACACCCCTCAATTCAGAGCAGCTGTAGCTACACACACTTGATCATGTAGGCACACTAAACCCTGAGCAGATGGAAGAGTGGAGTGATAGCTAAACAATGTGAATATGACTGTGGCAGGTCTGGGTTTTCTTAACAACTTTGAAATGAAAGCATTCAAATATATCTACTCCTGCACTGAGGAATGGAAGAGGCAGAAGGAAAACAATGTCTGTTTTGGTTTCTTGAAACTTCCATGTTTAGGTGTGCCAGAAAAAGGAAAAAGAAGCAAGGCCATGAACAGAGAAAGAAAATAGTTTAAAACCTCACACACAAGTAACTACTTCCTCCTCTGTCCCCATACAAGCCTCAAAATTGAGATTCTTTCAACATGTTCTAAGAACAGTTGTATGAATGCTTTAGAAAACAGACCATCACTGTGCTTTCTTAGCTAACTAGAAATACTGCCTGATTACTCAAAAATCAAAGACTGGGAGAAAGGTCTTTCAACTCACCTCAATCCCCATACAGCACCATTCTTTCCCCCTCTACCATCAAGTATAAGAAATCAGACAAGTTGTAGAACATTTATATGAATAAGTCTGACTTTCTTCCTACTGTGTAGTAGCAATATTCAGTAGAAACTGGAAATTCCCTCTAAAGAGAAACATGAGCCAGCTCTATATTTACAGATGAAATCTGACATCTTTCTGATGTTCAATTTAATATTTAAAATTACTTTGATTTAAATAACATTGAAGTGTTTCCTAAAGCATAAGCAGAGTATGAAGTCAGATTTTCTTGTTTACATCATCTACTCCAGTTTGTAAGTCTGCTTTTTAAAAGATCTGATTATGAAAGGTGAATCTAGAATAGAAGGTTGACACACCCGTAATTTAAAAGCTACTAGAGGTCAGCTAATCTCTTTTCTCTATGCGTTTACGTGTGTGTGTTTGCCAGAAGCATTTTAAATTGCCTGAATCCAAGAGAAAAATCCAAATATAACCCTTGCAGAGATCAAGTTACTTGTTTTGCCTTGGTGTCAGAGGGCATCCCATCATGTCTACTCTTCCTTTGAGCTGTCTCAGAACCCCCTTAATTTATTTCCTTCAGTCATTTATGCTTTCAGGAGGCATTGCTATATGTATCTGATGGGAAAAAGACAATTGTTAAACTATCTTTCCCCTATTTCATTTATAAAAAGTGGCTTGGAAGTCTAATGGAAAACATTGTGAAAAGAATGTTTCAGCAAGGATGCTGCAAGTCTGCCCATTTCAACTACCAAAAAGGCTCACAGAAGATATTTATGCCATAAAGCAAGCTTGTGTCAAGAGTTACAATCAGAATTCAAAACACTTCTTTGCTCTGAGTGAATGCCACAGCACTAGGAAATCCTGTCTGCTTATCTCAGGGAGGCTAGACAGGTTCTAGTTACCCAGCCACTGACAGGAACTAAGATGTTTAAGCAATACAATTCATACCAGGAACTAAAAAAAATTATTAAAACTAATTTTCTTATAGCTCAGTTCTACTCATCTGTTTTTCAAGGCACTGAAAAAAAGATACACTCACTAGACTGGTAAATCGGAATGAGCCAGATGCAAATGATGGTGTTTTCTCAACTATTTTGAAAGATGACTTATCTAGTAGAGAAGGCATGAGCAGTCCAACAAGCATGGAAATAGCATTAAGAGGCACAAAGTCTTCGAGAAATCCAGTGAATATTATAATAAATTAATCTGATTACTGAAAACAAAGGTACTTTTCAATTTTTGCTATTCTGCTGAAGGGCAGATATTTTGCTTATTAAAAAAAAGCAAAACAAAAAAAACCCAGGAAGTTTTGTATCAATTAATTTTTACTGACATAATAACTGGTAGAAGAGAATTTCCTTATTTACCATGCAATGGAAGTACAGTTCCACTTAACAGTAAAAAAACAATTTATTCCATCTGTAAGTATAAATCTAGAAGCTGTTTCTTATAAGGGACCAACTGTGCATTTGGGCAGGCATAAACATAGTTGGCAATATTTAGTTTTATAACTACCTTATTAAATGGGAAAATACAAATGGTTTAGAGGCACATCAAGTAGGTCCTGGAGTAAACATTAATTACTAACAGAGTGTTGCCACTTCAGGAACAATGCCCTAATGTAGTTACCAAATTTATCTGTCATGAATGCATTATTCTGAGGGATTCCTGCTACAAGAATGAGCTCTAATACCAAATAAAGGCTCTTATTGTGTGTTGACTCCATGGCCCTGTGGTCTTCCCACACAGGGAAAATGAAACCACAGTTTTCTCCTCTGTTTCTCAGTGGTTCTTTTTACTGAAGGACAACGTGCAAGTTTGTTGCACAGCTGTCAGTCCCCGCTTCATCCCACACAGCAAGTCTGAAAAAGCATCATGCAAGTTAGGGCAGTCACTGAACTGATTTTTCAAGGCTTTTACTTGGACACTGACTTGAAATAAATAAAAGCATTAGTATCTTTATGAGACAGGAACAGTCAAGGGATGTCCCTGACCAGGTAGTTATCCACATACAGATCAAAGCAAATCTTACAAAAAGATAGATTTACCTAAACCTTCAGATTCAAATAGATAAGTTTCATCAACTCCAATGGCCCTACACCAGTTAAGAAAGTTGGCTGTATTATCTCTGGCAAAAAAAGATCCTGATGGAGCATCCTTCTTACATGGAACTTTTCTCATAGGAAAATTCTGGCAAGGGAAGAAAACAAAAAGTACATTGTGCACATCAACATTGCCAACAGATTTTAAAGCATATTTGCAAAGGAAAATACACCCTAAATTCAGAGTACAGAAACAGTTGTAATTATTTTGTGTTCAACACATCATGTGCTCTATCAAAAAAGCTACATTAATACAGAAGGCATTCTATCTTATCGTTGTGAAAAGTCACTGAGTGAAAAATCCTTAGCTTTGCAGCCTCTCCCAAAACTGTCCACAGAGTTGCTTCCCCATTTACTCACATGCTGGGGTAGAAGTCTTACTGGTGGTTTCACAGGTCTGGATAATTATTCCCCCTTCCCAAGCTCTGATCGCAGGAACAGAATAAGCACAGCAACAGAACCTCAAATCAACTAACTATACTTAGCTGACAGATTTCAGCATTTTGGAGCCTTTTCTAGAAAGCGAAGGGAATCATGAGGGAGCAAGGAGCAGTTTCCTTTAAAGCAATTCAGTACTTATTTGTTTTTAAATTAAAATCTTCAAAGCTAGAAAAGTAGCTCAAAGATAAACAAGTTGTAAATTTCATCCTCCTTGAAAAACCCTAAGGATTTGCTGGGGAGCTGGTGGGCAGTGGCTTACACAGGAAATCCATACCAGTGGGAAAAGGCAACAGAACCACAAGAATCATAATATTGTTAACTTGCATATTTTTTGTAGCCTGAGTAAGGAAGCACTGGAACAGGCTGCCCAGGGAACCAGTTGAGTCACCACCCCTGGAGGTATTTAAGGGACATGTAGATGTGGCACTAAGGGACATGGTTTTGTGGTGGACTTGGCAGTGTTAAGTTAGTACTGGGACTTGATGATCTTAAAGGTCTTTTCCAACCTAAAAGATTCGATAATTCTAGGATGTGCAGCATCCATATAGCTTTCATATAAATACTATTTGGCATCTGCTGTCTTGTACCCTGCCATTAATAAT
>JAWWMO010000043.1:46864455-46918425 GCA_035047845.1 Dendrocincla fuliginosa | reverse complement strand
AGTAGCCCTGCTGCAGGATGTGCTGCAAGAACTGCACTGGCTCCTGGGAGCCACTCACTGCTTGACATGCAACTCCATTTTAAGGGACATGTAGATGTGGCACTAAGGGACATGGTTTTGTGGTGGACTTGGCAGTGTTAAGTTAGTAGTGGGACTTGATGATCTTAAAGGTCTTTTCCAACCTAAAAGATTTGATAATTCTAGGATCTGCAGCATCCATATAGCTTTCGTATAAATACTATTTGGCATCCTAAGTCTGCTGTCTTGTACCCCGCCATTAATAATAATTCTAATATTAGCAATTATATTGATAAATATCCATTATTTAAAACTATTGTTTTACTCGATAAAATAGTAACAGTTAAACATTAAAAAAATGATCTGGGTATGGTGAAACAGTTCCTCCTGCCCCCCAGGGCACTTTAGCTGGTGATCTACTGTTTGACAAATCCAAGCATTGCTGTAGCTATACAGGGTACTTGTACATTCAACAAATGTTGCCTTGACCAGTTTTACATGGTTTTGTGCTCCAAAGTGACAGAGAACTGCTTGAGATTCACACTTCAACTGAGCACTGATTTTCAATAAAAACACTGAAGCCCATCTTCAGGTACATATCACTTTGGATACTTTTATGGCTGTACACTAGAGTTCAGCCACCACTTGCTGGCAAAAAACATTCTACCAAGTGCCAACAGATATCTTATTATCAACTCACATGATGCCAGGAAACAAACTCCAGACCTGGACTAAATCTTCCTCTGGCAAGGCTTCTACTGAAATCAAACTAAAAACTTAGTAAGGACCTTAGGATTTGATTAAAAAAGTGCGTGCGTAATTTGTTGCACAAGGCCAGTTTATCCATGTACAAAGCCACACTGCTGTTAATTGGCTCACGATATCGAGGTAAAGAACATTACTTTGGGAAGCCTCACTCACCTGCTTTCCTTTGAACTACTACTTATAACTATAGAGTTTATATATGTATTTTAAAAATCATGGTATGACTCACCCCTAAGTTATTTGAGCTACAACATTTTTCAATTGTGTTTTGAAGAACATCAACCAATTGGCAGAGTAGTACCCCATTGTCAAGTTCTTCTAGTAGTTGTTCTGCTTTGACTTCCATTTCTTTCAAAAAAAATAAAAACGTTGATATTAGTGTTACTCCAGAGAAGGTAAAGAAGTTTCATATGGACTTAGAGCCAACTCAAACAGTATTCCAGTGTTAAAGAATGAAAATTAGTAGAAACATAAAAGTAAACTAAAATCAAATATCCAGTTAATTATATTTTAATTAGACTAACGAAACTCAGAAATATGAATGAGAATTATTAATTATCCTACCTCTAAGAGGTGACAGCTAATAAAATCAGAAACCAAAGCATGCATTTTAATGCAATTCTCCCAGCCATTCAGACTCAAGTACACCACATCTTCATAGTACTATAGATATTAAGTATCAGCATTGACTAGAACATTGGAAAGTTCTTTGAAATTCCTTAGACAGTGATTGATTTTTAACCTCACCCATCAAGCCAGACAGCCAAATGGACAGATCTTCTTGCATAGGCACCAAAGTTGCTTCATGCCGCACAGATATCCACTGGTCATACAGATACACATCTGCCAAACCTGGCCCATGTCTGGGAGTCAGAGGGCTTCGGGGACTTAAGGGAAGGTCATCTCCAAACCACACCTGCAGAGGATTTCAGTAAGCTGAAGACAGGAAGCTCTACTATTTGTAGTCAGATGACAAAAACTCGTGGTTCTGAATTATGCTGAAGAACTATTAGTCAAAGTGTTCATTTCCCTTTGGACAGATACGCCAAATCAACACAACACCGAGAGAATGGTGAAGTTCTCATTAGTAACTCCTGCATCAAAATACTACTACATTCATTCTCTTTACTTCTTTGGACTTAAAATGACATACTTTCTTGAATATTGAATAAAGAAAACATGGATTAAATGTATGAGGGTTTTTTTTCCCCCAGCACCAAGTTATGAAATCTGCAGTTTATCATGTAATTTACTACAGACTACTGATTTCTCTGATCAAATATTTCAGAGGCATTTTGTGCTTAAATCATTAAAAATTATGACATTAGAAGTGGAAATATGTTCCCATGCAAGAACATAACACAATTATTGAACAAGAATCCTTAGCATTTCTCTTCAGGACTGCATATTTTCAAAATGAGAGACAGCATACATTTCAAGAATAGGACCACACTGAAATTTTATGTACAAAATTCCCAAACAGAGTCCTTTTGGTATTCTTAACTACTTTCCTTCAGTTCAGTGTGCGTAAAAAATACATTTATTTATTTATACTTAAGTGATTGACTAGAATGTTTTAAATATATAAGATTTTAAAAAACACTTCTTAATCACCAAGTAAGTTTTGCAAAAATCTCAGCCTCTGACTTCAAAACCTTTCTAGGTAACAGCACCAAGAAGTGAAAGGATCATCTGACAGTAATGCTGGGTCATCCATTTTGTCACATTTTCCCACTTGTAAAATGGGAAAATTATTACTTTTTTTAATTAGAGGTAACTCTGGCGAGTCTACTATTTCATCTGCTTCAGGGTAGATCTTTGCATTAAAAAAAAAATTATACAGGTATACAGGATCGAAACACTTCAAAAAACATTTACCTGAACTGCATTCTGCATGGTCACCTGCATTTACATTAGTTTCGCCCCCTGGGGAAAGATAAGAGATTTTTAATGCAGTTTCTCCTGCTTTCAGGAAAATCCCAAGAAAAATTCACCAGTACTGCTTTGGAAAACTAAGAACAAGTCTAATCAGGAAGGGAAGGGAAAAAGGGGAATTATCTTAGTAGCTAAGGTTTTGATCTGGTATTCAGTCAACTTCAGTTCTCTGCCCTGAAATAAAGGGGCAGTTATACAGCACAAAGTAACAACTACCTTTGTATGCATCAACAATAGTCCAAAGCCGGCATTTTAAGGAGCTGTATGGCATCGATTTTGCCAAGGAGTAATACAAATACTTCAAACCATTCTTAGATTTAACAGTGTTGGCATTCATCTTTTTCTTCTAAGCTATCACATGTATACCTTGTACATGTGTGTAGGCAGACATATGCATCTTGACTTTACATTAAAGACTCTGAAGATTATGAAAATCTTAAAGGAGATAGTTTTGAAGAATAAGATTTTTTCTTATAGAATCATAGAATGATGTGGGTTGGAAGGGACTTTAAAGATCATCTAATTCTTACACAGATACATGAGAGAAATAAATGTTTTTTATTAAATTCCGTTGGGATTGTGACTTTCCAGGCAGCATGCATACACCTGAGTTTTCAACAGAATGCTGCAAACTATTGCAGCAATATAGTTATCAGGACAATTCCCTGGCAAAACAAACCTTATGGAAAGTTTTAGAGGCAATCTGGTCAACGCTTTCTCTCCTGAAGCCGACACAGTATTTTCCAGAAATGCTTTCAACCATGGGAAAATCCAGCACAAACCCTACCCTGGGCTGAGGATTACTAAGTGGAGGCTCCATGTCTAGAGATGTGCAGCATTAACAGGTTAGCTACATATGCATGTACCAGAAGGTATTTCTCCATCATAATTCTCCACAGTGGTACTGGGGGGCATTGCAACATCAAAAAGTACCTGTCTCTGTCTTGCAGCCAGTTAAAAAACCAACTTTCTTGCTCTGTTACTTAATAGCTGCAATAAAACATCTTATTGATTAAACTGAAAATCAGATTGCAGACATTATCAGACATTTTTAAATCATCTGTTTTCATTTAAAAATAAGTGACTTTCCTCTCCTGTCCCAGATGTTTAAGCTTTGTATGTGGAGGGCATTGTTCTCTTCCCCTGCACAACTTGGCCTCCCTATGACAAAAGCCTCAATAGCCCATCACAGAAAACAAAATTCCTGTAAAAATTCTCCCCCTTCATCCGACACAGAAAGAAGAATGGTGTTATTTCCTTCCCCTTTTTCCCTCCCACTGCCTTAAACCCCACACACTACATAGGACACATGTCAGACATTCAAACAACTTACCTCTATGATCAGCAAACAAACAACCAATTTATTTCCAGGCTGGAGGCTCTTCCCTGTACCAGAACTGCTAGCACTTCTCAGACTTTATCTTCCCCCTTCCTTTTATTTCTAGAGAAGGAAAAAAAAAACAAAACAAAACAACAAAAAAAGACATCCTCTCCTTGATGTCATTTTTCCTTCTATGAATGAACAAGGGAAGGGCAGGGTATGTACCAAGCATTACTAATGAGCATGTTATGCTTCCCAGAGCTTTGTCCAGGGGAATACATTTTCCTTTGGCATAAGAAAGCTATTGTCCCAAGAGAAGCTCAGTAAGAGGCTTC
This sequence comes from Dendrocincla fuliginosa, assembly GCA_035047845.1. NCBI lineage: Eukaryota > Metazoa > Chordata > Aves > Passeriformes > Dendrocolaptidae > Dendrocincla > Dendrocincla fuliginosa. The sequence continues at coordinate 46,914,051 of JAWWMO010000043.1, read as the reverse complement.
ATTGATTAAAAAAATAAATAAAACAACAGCAGAACAGCCAGTAGAGAAGTTGGTCTCATTAAAATAAGGAGCTCCATATAGGCTAACAAGAGCTCTGGCATATTAACTGCCAAGGGAAAACAAAAGGCAGCCTAATTCACAGGGAGAACTCAAAACACGAACAAAGCAAAATATTCACACAGCAGCTATCACAAGAATTCTCAGCATCTGCACTTCTGTGGCATGCCTAACAAAAAAAAAAAACAAACAACAACAAAAAAAAAAAGATTGAGGAAAATTGTGGCACTTGAACTTCAAGGGCCTGCTCAGTTAAAACAAGTTCTTTTGTATGCCCATATGCCAAATGGTTCCCTAGAAAGTCAAAAAGCTTCACTTATTATCAGCCCATCTGAATAACACTTAACAAAAAACCATCTGATGATATAGACTACCCTGCATGAATTTTGAGTTGAAAAGGTAATATAGTAACAATTACCCATTTTCAGATCCCAAACAGTGCAGCTGTGAGATTGCAGAGAATACAGAATAATGTAGCCTTACCACTTACTGGGAGAGGCATAGGATGAGCAGATGCAGAGGTCTGCCACCTTCAAGTAGTCAGCCTGCAAACTTTCTGAAAGTGCTCTGGTGAGGTGAATCCTGCAGTACTGGGCAGAGTCATAACCAAATCTGACTTTTTTTAAAACCAGTTGGGTTCCCTGCATCACAAAGCTATACATAATGAAGGAAGGAAGTATTTGATACTGAATTCTGGCAGTTCCAGCTAGAACTGTATCAGTTTCTCCACACACCACTTTTATCAACTTGTCTTCATTCAACAGGAATTTGGTGTTCAGGGATCACAGTTTGTGAAAGAAAAGACCTCAGAATTAAAATACACTGTAACATGTTCTTCACATAGCTTCAGGCCATGTCATTCCCATTCCCAGGCCAGCTGATATCCCCAAGGTCTCTTGGGATAATAGGCTGAATAAGCCCATTGCAGTAGACACAATTTTTTAAATAATTCTTCCCCTTTCTCTTACTCTTTTTGGGCAGAGAATACTTTCTGTGGTGCTTTTCCTCCTCATTTTCCCCCCCCTGCTTCACTCCTTAAAGCTCAGGAAACATTAGAAACTTGCAAGAGCTTCCCAACCAGGGGGCAAACAGTCCAGCTCCAGGCTCACCAAATGTCGAAGCCTCCCACCACCAACCCCAGCCTGAGAAAATACCTTGTTTCCGCTGGCTCTTCTGCTGCCAATGGCTCTGTGGGGTGGAAGGATAGAAGTGTCACCTAGCTACATCTCACTGCTGGATCAAAACAGCAACACTGATTTACTGCGAGACAGGAGGTAAGCCCCAAATGATATATCAGGAAAGGCAAGCACTGCCTTCAGCTGGCTGACTGACAAACATCCAATGATGGACCAAAGCTATGGATCAACATTAGGTAAGAGAGGTGAGAAAAACATACATAACTATTGACATGTGGCATAGGGACAGGCATTTCTCAGGAAAGAGGGTGCAGACACACCCTGGACATGACTCACACAACCTCGCAAGACCATAGTCTGTCTCTGCTCTCCAAAAAGATGCCTGCCACTTTGCCCTGCGGCAATTTGAGAAACAGCAAAGTCAGCAAACTTATGCAAATACTTCAGGGTGCTAAACACATGCTCTTAGATGCTACATGAGATAGCCTGCTTAGTATCAGTTGTATCAGGATTTGTAGATCATTCACTCGTGCCCAACCCAACAAGACATGCTACACTAATTACAACTCATTCTGTAGCACAAGATGAACCAAGTCCAAGTCCCATTTTACTTGACTGCACAGTTTACAAAGAAAGAAACAAACAAAAAATCTACAACTCCGTAGATAGTTACAACGTTGATGAAGCAGGCATTGACCTAGATGAAGAGGAACCTAAAGGGCTTTACAGACTCATTAAAATGCCTTGGATTAACAGGCTCATTAAAAAAAAACTTGGGTAGAAACACTTTTACATGTTTACCCTATATAACACATCATCTTCTATTCCATCAACACCCAAAGGCAGTCATAATAGACTAACCCAGAGCAGCTGGAAACTGTAGATTAGTCTTGACAGTACCTACTGAAATCCATGCTTTTAAACACACTGAAATGAAAGAAGCTGTCATGTCAGTATCTGTTGAAACCTACTACAGGACAGTCAAGATTTTATTTGGTACACATATCCTAACATGCAGAAGAAAAGAGGTAGGCACAAAAGATCCACTGAGTGGAGCGCTACTCCCTCCTCACTACAGCAATTACAGAGACTTTTAGTTGCATTACTGAGTCAGCAGAAGCTCTGCTTTCCTGGGGAGGCCTTAGAGGTATAAAAGAGAAAGAACCAGACTAGTCAGTCTAAGGTGATGGGCATTAAAGTGGCAACCAACTCCTTACATTAAGGCATGCTGACTGCTTTCCTCAGGGACTGCCTTTCTGCACCTCTGCATGACGTGCATCCAAGCAGTGGCAGTGAGTACACTCTGCCCCCCCAAATGGCAACAAAGGGCCTGGATACACCTGTCAGAGCAGGGAAACCCACTTGAAATCAGGGAGGAGCACTTCATCTCAACAGCTGGCATCTCTGCAGGAGACATGCAGACGGCTCCTTTACCACAGGAGCATCCAGTTTGGGGAGAGGCTGGTTAACACAAGACACACTACCCCAACTGCTCGCTCGCTTTCACAGCCATGCTCTTTTCTCCCCACCCTCTTCCACCCCACACTTCTTTCAGCAAAGCAACGTGGAAGAGAGCATTGCTCGATGTCCATGCAGCCCGCTGCTGGCTGGCAACAGTCAGAAGACGTTTATTATAACTTAAATATAAAATTCTGTCTTATTATGAAAGGTCCACTCAGTACAATTTCAAATGGATTATAGATCCTAAAGGAATATTTGCAGTTTATTTCCATGGCGTGATCTGATACTATGTCAAAGGTGACACAGAGCATCCCCCGAACACGGCCAACTTTTGGGCAGAGAGAGGAGCCAGCCACTTTTCGGCTTATTAAGCAACGTGAATGAGTGTTTTAGCCAAGAACACTAGAGTAAACTTCCTACAGAAACAGCACTGCGTCCTCAAACGCCTGCATGGGGCACAGGAGAGACTGGTTTGAAGGCTGTTATGCAAAAACTCTCCCCTGTCCCGTCCCCAGGGTAAGTTTCGCGGCGCTTCCCTTCCGACATCCCCTCCACAGACGCCGGATGGGAGCTGCTGCCCATGGGCGCTTGGCCCGGCGGATCCCGGGACCCGGCTCAGCCCAACCCCAGGCTCTGTCCGCGCTGCTCGGGGCTCCGCGCCTTTCCAGCACTGCCCCTGCAGACCGGCGGGGCTCACCGCGGCGCGGGCACCAGCGGGACCCTGCCGCCTCCGGGGACCGCCATCCCCGGCCACACGCCGGTCTGGGGGACCACCAGCACCAGCCACCCCCGCTACCCTGCTCTACGCTACACGACCCCGTCCCGTCCCGTTTCGGCACTCACCGCCCGCCGCCGCCGCGCATCGCATCGCCCCGCCCGCCGCTCCTTTCGAAAGCGCCAACCAGCGGCGGGGGCGGCGCCGTCCCGCACACCTGGCCCCGCTCCCGCAGCACCGCCCACGGGCACGGCTCGGCTGCGAGCCGGACACCGACCCCGGAGCACCCGGGACCTGCAGGGCCCTCTGCGCCCCGAGCCCCTCGGCACGGCGCTGGGAGCGGACACAGGCACAGGGAGCCACCCGCCCTGCCCGCAGACCCCCATGGCATCAGGAGCCTCGCACGGCATCCTGGCAGTTACCGCTTTCAGGGATGTTGCTGCTGGTATTTTTCAGGACTATTAAGCACCAACAAAGTAATGAAGCAAAACAACCTGTGACACACTTTCACAGAGTAGAGATACTGTATAATTTTTACTTTGAAATAGTTATGCAAATGAAGTTACATGTTATATCACGAAAAGGGGTTTTGTGTGGTTTTTCTCCGTGTCATAATTTTTCTTCTTGTGAAGAAATAACATCTTGCACATCTTACATGAACACATTTCACAGCTGAACAGCTAATGGCATTAACCATTTCATCTGGTTTATTACCCTAAATACCTGGAATATATTCCGTAATACAGGCAAAGCATACCCCCCCCCCCGACCTTAAATGAAAAAAATGCAAATGGAAACTTACATTTCCCCATTTCTCAAGAGGAACTGTAACTGCAGTCAGCTTAATTGCAGAAAGAATTAAGTGTGTTCTTCTGAGGAGGTGGTGGGCTCTTTCTGATTAGACAGTATAAATACAGGAAAAAGTTATACTCACGCGTGAAGATCTGATAGGTATACAATATTCTGTGCATAGTGAACAGAATTACTTTTATGTATCCATGTCATGTTTCTATAAAAATGCATTATAGAAAATACAATGCATTGTGGAATACTTCTCTATGAAAATAAACGCTATGTGGTCCTTTAAAAATGTATTTCTCCTACAATAAAAAAGTATCTGTCACTGCACATCCCAGATCTCACAGAGAAGAGGGGTGAATTTGTGATCATTCACTCTCCATGACATCAGCATCTCCGCGTGATGATGGTTAAAAGTCCGTAACTCTGTGAGACGACCCAGAAGACATGCAAAGTGTTGAGGGTTATCTGGGTGGTGAAGTTTGCAGAATTTTTGTAGAATATCCAGCAGTGGCTCTTGAAGCCTTTCCACAGAATCTCTGTCCTTTATGTATTGTCGATCTGGTTGCGGTTTTGAAAGATAAGAAGTAATTAGAAAATATATGTTCTGATACATTGCAATTATTTACAGGGATAAATAATACAAAAATATTCAAATATTTACACTGGTCAGTGATATTCACACCTACCAATAATATTTATTTTCAAATTAAGAGGAAATAAAAACATTTAATATTGTACTTTTGCATTAGCGTTTTCATGTAAACTTCCCACTTCTACCTAGGGAAACTTTTAACTTTCTCAAAACCCAAAGTGTTTTAACTTTGCAATGTTTCACTGGAGTTTTATCATCATCTCCTCATGTGGTTCTTCACCAGAATCCCTTTTGTGATGCATTGCAACAACTGAGCAACACAGCATAAATTTTTGGAGGTGTGTAGTACTCCTGAGGAATTTGGCCAGTACAGAGAGGAAACAAGCAGGTCATCAGGGCAAAATCAAACATCTTCTTCCTCAGATGAAATTTCTTTGTTGGAAAATACTTGTCTTTTTATTTTGTTCATATGGAAGTATGTGTTTGGGTACTTGGAGAGGGAGGGAAAGAGGAGCATGGGGGTTTTGCCCTGGAAATTTTCTATGTAAAAAAATTTCTTGAGACACACTGATTCAAAGAGTGATGGAAATGCTTCACCTTCCCATCTTCCATGAAACCTGATTTGGAAACCTCTGTGTCTGTCTTCTACCCTGAAGCATCAGGCTTCTATTCTCCCATTCCTATAATAGTCAATTTGTTTGAAGCACTATACAATTTCTCCATGTTTTGTAGGTAGAGATGATTAGTTTTGTGTTGTCAAAGAATTAAATTTTACAGCAAAGCCTGGCATCTCAGGGCTGAGATGCTATTCTGACAGCACTTCTGAAAGATCTGTTTTCCACACTTTCATAGTCAAGAGGGCAGCTTGCTACTGTCCTTTTGCTCTTGGCATCTGGTGTTTGTCCAATAAAGGCTGCATATTCTATTCGAAGTTATAGGTTTCCCCAATTTCCCTCTTTAAATGTAACAATCCATAATGGTCAATAGTGGTGTGCATGTAACCACAAAGGATTTTTTGAAGGAAGAAGCCTGTTGTACTAAGCAGTGAAAAGATACCAGTAAAGTTTTTAAGCAGGGTATTTAAGCACTATTTTTTCCTTGTATAAAGAACCCAAATGATATAGGAGGACATTTGAAGCTTGGATTTGTGTACTTGTTTTCTGGTTTAATAACTGCATATACTGAATAAACATGTATGCTCACTTACTGCATGTAGAATGTAAGTTCTTACAAATCTCAGGTCACGCATCTCATGCTCTATTTCCAAAAGCACGAATATTTAATTTTGGCTGAAAAGTTACCTGGGGACAGGATAACTATGGCTGTGAGCAGTGCGTATTCTTCCTGTGTCATCTTCAGCTCTCCAATGCTCTTATAAAAATTAAACATGGGAGTTATGAATTCATCTGAGATACCTGTGAGAGGGGGGGAAAGTTATAGTATTTCTTAAGTATTGAAACAATCTGGTTTATTGCTACACAACAATTATTTCGTATTTCATATTGACTGTCTTAATGGGAGAAATTTACTACACAAATTAGGCCTGATGCAACACAGTTACAAAAGTGTGAACACATCCTTGTTTTCCAGAGAAAACTAGACTCAGGCTAGCAATGGCAATTTCTTTTCACATGGTTTCAAATTCTCGCTTTCAAAAAATTCATTTTCCTCTATAGGTTCGTCCATCTGGCTCTTCAGAACAACTCTCATACATCGCTTCCTCATAGTCTGATGATATTCTAGCTGTTTCCTTTTTGTGAAGCAGTCCTCATGTTCCTTGTCTCTGCATTAGTTCTATGGAAACCTCTCAGGGCATATCTGGTTTAACTCTAGCCCAACTCTATAACTAACTGCCTTGGGCAGTTGCTTCAGTTGTCTCCATAAAGACACTTAATTAGTCCTTTGATGTAACCTGAAACTTTAGCTAGGTCTAGGATTACCTGTAGTCCAAGATCAACTTGCTTGCAACTACTACTACCTTAAAGCTTAAAATAGTGTATTATAAAATACAGAGCCATAAATAATTAAAATCCATCCTGATTTAGGGAGGGGATCATATGGTTCTCTCACTCTCTGCAAAACCCTTTGGGATTGCCAAACTGTGGTGTGTCTGTGGGGCTTCCTCTTACTGACTTTGTCATCAGGTCACAATGTTCCTACTTAGCCTTAAAATACAGATGTACTCCATGCCGCATTTTGGTATAAAAGAGAAGTAGGTCCTATGACATAAAAAATACTATTTTTTAAAAATTATATGTGAGTCAGAGCAGATATTGGACTATCGATAGCAGCTGCTTGCGACTGAAATGATGGCACTGATGAAGTGTAGACATCCAAACCAGTGGTTCTGCAGCAAGAGCCTTTTGGCCTTCCTTGGCTGAAAGGATGGAAACCTCCTCTGTTCCCACACATAAGTGCCATAGGATCTCTTGTAGTTTTAATTTTGAGCTATTCTAGGAGAAGTCTTTACAGCTTGGTGTGGCAATCACATAAATAATGCAGTTTTGAGTGCTAAGTACACAGCAAAGCTCAAGTCCAGGATTGGTGAGGTTTGGAGTGCCTCCAGCAGGGGAAATTCAAAATGAAACTCAGCAGGTGGAACTCAAAGAAAGGAAACATGAAGTCACTTGACTTAACTATGAAACAGTCACATTTTGCTGTGAGAGTGAATTTATTTCAACCAGTGGAATAGTTATGTATCCCAGCAGTCAAAGAATGGTCTTGCAGGATGTAGTTCATTTTATGGCTAAGTCATGTGTTTGAACACAAGACATGAGCAACCTATGTTCACTTCAGATTACAAGCCACAAATCGTTTTTTTATGAGTTCAACACTACTGAGTCTAAGTCAATTAAGCAGATATATATGATAAGGTTAGCTCATCCTGTAGAAGTTAGTAACACAGCTAGAGTTGAAAGTAGTCATAGATTCTAATGTTCTGTGAGGTTTATGTTGTTAGTCATAAGCATTAACTATTTAACATTTTGAACACTTGTTATTGCTAACTTTCAGGGAACCACCTGTCTCTCTCATGGATGGTTTTGAATGCCAAAGTTCCTTAAAATATGTAAATAACACATATCCATGGCACACCAAAGAATTAAAGTTTGCATGAAACTAGAAACAGGAAAAAAGTAAGTCTAACTGAGCCATAAAGCAGACCAAATGAACTCCTCTAATGAAAATTAATAGGTCAGCAATGACATGAGAAAAGTCCACGACAGATTTGATATTTTTAGAAGTTTCTGTGCAAGGTATTGTGGCGCAGAGCACAATAGTCTTGGCAGAAGGAAGTGAGCTGTGACTAAGACTCCCATCATTTGTTTCTCATATTCATAATTTGATTTTCTCCTTTTTTTTTGTTGTTGTTGTTGGGTTTTTTGTTTGTTTGTTGAAGGTCAGGTTCGCTTTCAGGGGGATGAATTTGTTGTTTTGCTGACCACAAACTCCTCAAGTCCTGCTGTCAATATAGTAGAAGTAGGATGAAAATTATGCTGGTGAACAGGGTGTGGAGTAATTAATTTAGGTCCTCACTGGTCCAAACACTGCATAAGCATGTAGTAAAATATTCCATGCCCCAGAAAGCTTATACGCTAACACTAAGGAACTAAAGTATGGATGGGTGAAGAAAATAATTGGTATAGATGTGGAAGCAAGTGAAATTACAGAAGAGAATTTCTTTGCATTACTGTGAGAAATAAAACAAAACAGAAGAGATGAAAAGGAGTAAAAAAGGGTATTTCAGCAATGCAACTGATTTACCTTTTGACTAAGGAGAACAGAACTTTGAAATCTTTAAACCCATATATGTCACAAGACAATTATTAACAAAACCATGCAAAATGAGCATTTTTGAGACTAAGATAATGGAATTTTTTGTTAGTTACTAGTTTTGCCGTCATCCCATCTGTGCTGCGGTTTCCCAGTTACTTCGTCATCCTGTATGCACGTTACGCAAATTGCTCTTCCATCACAAGAGGGGGCTATTTTCTAATGTGACTGAAAACGCGTCGGTTTGGATTTAATAAACTCCACCAGAAAGAAAAAAAGCAGGAAACACAGGAAACAGATGTTTATAGTTCTTACCTTTTTTTTTCTTAGCTACTGTACAAGATGTTGTCACTTTGATTCAGATTATCAGAACAAGAACTAAAGGCAATTTGGTGCTTGTAACTGGAAACACTAGAGAAGAAATTAATTACATGGCTTTCCCAACGACATTGTTGCAGGTGATATCCCAAAAGTGAAAAGAAGTCGAGTAGATAAAGTTGTATTTCTGTTCCCATTGAGAACAGAAAAGTTAGTTCTGTTTAACCCTCTTTATTTAGATCAGCCAAGAGCCCTGCGCAACACAGTGTCAGGCAGGCAGAGCTTCCTGGTCAGTGCTAATAGCGTCTCCTTCCTAACTTTTTTTGAAAAAGCTTTCAAAAACCTCGTTTCATGCAGCATTATGGCAATAAGAACATGCTCATCCTTCATGATTCATTGTGCATCATTCTGAATTACAGGGATTCCTACCTAACTACCAGCCCAACTCAATCTTTTTAGAAGATACTGGAGGTCATTTGATGGATTTCCCCATGTTAATGCATGACTGGCTGTAAACCCAAGTGTAGCCAGTTGGAAACATGAGCTTTACTGAGTACAGCCTTGCAACATCAGATTAGAGCAGATTTAAACCCATGAGCATTATTCATTCAGCACCTCTTACTTGCGTAATTTCATCATTGTCTGTAGCTTAAGACACAGCATTGTTTTAGACCTTGCCTTTTTTAGAGTTTTGTTGTTATAACTTCACTAAAGATGATTGATGCTTTCATAAAGTTTGCAGTTTCAGGCCATAAATAATTATCTAATTAATGTAATCCTGGAATAGGTGTTTTGACAGTGATATCAACTCAGTATTGCCAGCTTTTTGAAACAGTATTCTCTGTTTTGTCTGTTTGGTAAAACTGAATAATTAATCTATTGCAAGAAGAAAGCTTGAGAGTAAGTACTAATTAACAGTAACTAGCACTGTGTTATTAATATAGATAAAGAGATCCTTTTTCCTGATAAACATGGAGGCGGCAGTGGATATGAAACCAAGGATATATTAGCAGCTGCTTTATGCAAATAAAATATTTTAATTACTTGCAAACTTACGTTTTATCTTGCATAGTGTTTTATCTACCAGAACTACTTTCCATGCTGCTTATTAGCTGTCCTTTCTGAGCTATTCAAATGCATCACTGACCCTTTAAACACTGATCAGATTCACTCCATTGATGCTGAGTGCCAAATAGGGGAAAATCTAGCCAGCAGAGGAGACACACCAGAGCATGCGCACATGACCTCTCTTCTGTCTGTCTTCATCTTGTAGGCATTAAATGGCCAACTTACACAAGAAGTTAATATGTGTCAAGGAGAACTCACAATCAGGGTATCAAAACTCCATCTTCTTTAAAGCAATTCATAGGACTTCTATGAAGTCATCATTGCAAGCACAGAAACCTTAGTTTAAAGAAAACCCAACCAAACCTTCAATAAGAGTTCAAATGACGTTGCCACATACTATCCTCTGGCAGTGACCTGAGTGCCTGCAGCCAGGAAAGAAATGTGGTCTGGCACACCGCAGCAGCATCTGCACTGCCTCGAGCTAGTCTACATAGGTAGAGTCTAAATAAATTTTTGGTCTGGAGAAGCACACACACAGAAGAAAAGAGATTGAGTCCCTGACATCTGTTCTTGTTTTCATGGGCATAAATCTACTCTGCAGATAAGCCTTAAACACTTTTAGCAACTTTATTTGCAATTCAGGAACATATCACTGGCTAACTCATTGTGGTAGATTGTGCAGGGAAAGTATGCAAACAGATAAGCTCTTTCCTATATTCTGCAACTTAAAGTGGTTCTAATTTCTAAATGTTTTAGGCAGCATGCCAGTTTTGAGTCAAGTCACAGGATGGTGAGTGTCTCTTTCCGTGAGGATGCATATGACTCTTGTGAGTGTTAGACACTCTGGACTAATCAGGGAAGACAATTTCATTTTGTTTCTCTGCACAAACCCCAGTACAATGGGGGTTTGAAGTACCACTGTTTCTCAGTACCAATAACGAATTATAAAAGCCAAAGACAATGGAAGTGATTAGGTATCCATTATTCTGATACCAGATTTTGCCTTTGGTTGCAGGAGTCTCTTGTGCTTTGTATCCCACATTCAATGGCAAAAGGTGCTTTCTTGCCAATACTTTGTAAGTGTGGCTATTTCTTTTTTCCTTGAATCTGACTGCACTTCAGAACCTGTAACCCATCCAGGAAGACAATGTCAGTATGTATTTTACAATGTCAGATATCCTGTTGCCAACCTAATATTTGCATCCAGATTCTTCCATTTCTGTCAATATCATATAGTATCTTATTTCCCAATACTCAAATCTTGTAGAATAAAATGATGAAATAAAAATATGTGTCTCTTCATGACCACTGAAAGCTCATATATTTAGGAAAACAAACTACAAATGCTGGCTGAGAAAAAATTCAGTATCTCAACACTTTTTTAAAAAATACTCTGCTGCTCAGTAATGGTGAGAATTTGCTTTCAAAATAACAGAAAAAAACTAAGCAATTACTAGGATGTCAGCCTTTCACAGAATGAGTCATTCACATGTGGTTTATGCATAGTGAAGCACCAAATAATATGAGTAAGTGGCACAAATTCTCAATAACATTAAATAAAATGTCTATATTTCTCATTAAGTCTCAATATTTGAGAGAGTAGGAGAGGATTTCAGTCACAGAATCAGCTAATGTAATAATTTCCAAAACAGCTTATGGAGAAAGACCGTCAGGACACAAAGACAGTCTCTGAAATGCAGCAGGACTTGAGCAATATGCACAAGCTAAGAAATAAAAATACACTTCATCAGCATGAGAATGAAAGTGAATGCTGATAATGCTGAAAGGTCATCACCACCAGATCTTCTCTATCGGAAAAAAACCCCAACACATCATTCTATACAATCAGACTGGGGAAGACATAAATATTAATAGATGACAGCAGCTTCAAAGTGGACGTGGTGGCAGGTGACAGAAATCTGGACAGCTTGTGACTTTAAGTAAGGATCACCACCACCCTCCCTGATTTTATGGGTAGAGGCATCAAGGCTTGACAACAGGACATTTCACTGTGTCTAAAAATATGCAGACAGAAGTTCTGACTAACAGCAGTAATTTATGGCTGCTGGCATGACAGTGTTTGGGACCTTACTAGGAGCCATGAATAATCTTGATACTGTTTCTCTATTTTTTTACTTATAAACTTAATTTTGAAACTCTCACTCAACCATCACTGAATTCTTCTGTTGTCTCGATTGTCTTTGCAGGTTTTAGTTTGCTGCATTTAGTATTTTTTTTTTTCTCACCAGTCAGGTGTACATTAAAAAAGGGATTTAATCCCTTCTGGCCAGTCTTATCTCTTGGACTAGTCTATAACATGCTAATGGCCAGCTGCAGCTTTTAGTAGCAGTTGTCCTTACAAGTTAAGGCTGGAAAAGACTGCTTACATTTCTACCCCAATATCACATTTGGTGCAGGCTACTATTCAACCTAGAGCCCTGCTGTTGAGTCGTATGACATGGATATTTAATATTTTTAATACACAATACTTAATATTTTTGAAAGCCATATGTGTAAACAATGATACCAGAAGGATTTGAATGCCTTCCTTTCATTTTGTTTAAGCTTGTGACACCTGAAAACCATGAATATTTAAGCCACAATGATAAGCTATTTCAGTAGTAGGTATTTTAAAACTATTTTTAAGTTTCACTTATTTAAATAGGTTCAGTAGCAGCAATTCAATTAACAGTGCTACAAATGCAAAGATTTACAAGCTGATTTTGTTGTTTACTGTCACAGGAAATCTTTCTTTTGTCTTGAAATTTTCTTCCACATAAAATGTTATTCTTTAAATCTGCTTCATGGCAGGTAAATAATAATAACAGGTAAATAAATGCAGAATACAGCTAGCTGTGTTATGATGTGAAGTGTTATCCTCAAATCTAGTACAAACTTGCAAAAAATAATATTGCATCTTAACTGGATTCAGTAGTTGCAGTGAATTAACAGAATATCTAAAAATTATGACTAAGAAAGTAGTATTGGTATGATATAATGGCTTATGTAATGGTCTAGATTAAAGTATTTCCTCTGTTTCTGTTTTGGTTTTTTTTTTTATGAAATGTCGATATTTTGAACAAGAATGTTGATACTCACTGTATAGATTAGAGGAGAGAAACTTTCAGTAATCATGTAGCCATATGGATTCATTTCTCTGAGACCTATTTTTATCAAAAATGTAGGTTATAATCCATTAAAAAAATTCTCTGGCCTTCATGGCATACTTCTCTGCCTGCAGAGCCTGGGCAAAAAGCTATTTCATATCACTCTGGAAGTCATAATTTCCAGTCCATCAAACAGTACCCTCTTATAATTAATCAAAATGAAGAAATATAAAAACACCTACTAAATATTAACATAGAAATGAGTGCGCTAAGCCAAAATAAATACATTCCTTCAGCAAGTGAATTATTCTCATTTTCCAACTCCTTTTCAGTGTTTCAAATATGTAAATATTGGTTTGATTTTGCATACATAAGTAGTACTTTCTGATTCAGAGCTCCAGAACTGAATTCAAGCCCATTTCCATGACTAGTACTGAGGTTACATATTCTTTTGTCTCTTCTCTTTCTGACCCTTAAAAAGGAAAGTCAGAAGCCAGAATCTTTAGGCTGACTCTCTGATTCATAATTGTTGGCATATTCTGTGATTCTGTCATTTGTATTTTCAATGATGTGTAGCTGAGGGTTGGCTAAAGCTTGCTAGTCAAAACAGCAAGAAAAAGGCAAAGCATTCAATATTGCATTGACGGAGTACAAAGAATGCATAATAAGGCAAAACACAACTTGGCCTGCTTTAAGAAACAAACAATATCTAGAACCATTTGACTTTTCATGATTATGAGGATTTACTTCTAGAACCAGTGGAATTTATCAGAGTCACTGAGCCTGTGATGGACCTTATGAAGCAGAAAACAAGCTAAGAACATGCCATGTTTCTAATTCTTCTATGCACCTTGCACAGTGTCATTTAATTTTACCAAACTGACCCTAAGAATAGGTGGTTCCCTTCAGTCATCTCCATTAATATCCTAAAATAATTTTTTCTTTCCTTCTTATAGTGATTACTTTTGAAAGTATAAATACCAATACTTTATGTGAACAAAATGAAATGGTGATGTTTCTTCGTCATTCTTTCATGCTTATCACTGGAGACATGCACTGGGTTTATTTGACATAGCATGATTCATAATACTCGCAATGTATTTATAAACAAACCTTTACCTTATGAGTTTTAGACTCAAGGCTGAGTTAGATTTGTTCTAGTTAATATAAAGGACAACGTCCAGATAAATCTGTGTCAGTGCTAATAAACAATTTTACTAGCTTTTTGACACAGAAGTGTAATGGTGTGGTTTGTTTTTCCCTCATTAAACAAGACACTTACCACTATTGCGAATTCTTTCTTCTAAAAGGACTGTATGTCCCGTGGGAAGTTTCCTACTGAAGATCTCAGCTGAACGGAGGAACATGGCTTCTACTGCTGAGCCCTTCAGCAAAGCAATCTGGTCTTCATGATCAAGGGTTTGGAAGCCTGGGGAGACATTAGAGATAAGTCAGGCAGTAATGGTACAAGTTTCCAGTTCTTTCTGCCCTGAAATTCTCGCACATGAGGTGTCACACATCTGTGTAATCTGGATGTTGGTGTCAGTAGGGTTGCCAAGTGCTGCATAAATTGAAACCCAGATTCCAGAAAATTACACAGATTTGAACATCATCGAATTTTATGAGGATTACACATGTGTTTCAGTGTTCATGGTACTTTTAGGGGAACATAATAAATGTAATCTAGTGGCATAACATAATCAATAGAATTTTGTCTAGCCTGATCCTGCTCCCTAATATCTTCTGTCATGTTTCCCCCAGAGTTCTCTATATGCCTTTCCCACTGCCATGCTGCTTTCAGTCCTTTCCATGCTGTGATGGCAAAAATCAGCATTTGAAATGGCTAATTTTGAATATTCCACCTTACCTTTGGACTAATATACTATTTTACATAGGGGCTTCTTGTTGTGTTTTAAATATGCATTTCACTTTCAATTACAAATCTCCTGCCTTCTTCGTTTCCTGCAAGCCAGTATCCCAGTTAAAATAAAAAAAAAAAATATAGTTACAACTGCAGTACTAGGCTTTAAAGCAAGCCTGTGAGACATAGAGGAAGGACCAGGAAAATCACAATTTTGTACAGCAAAGTGTTAAAATACACCTTCCTTAATTAAAGGGAATCTCTGCAGTGCCTGGTGTTCAGTATTGAGGTAACATCAACTTGGAAGTGAAAAAATACTAAAGATAAACTCAGATTTTCAGTGCTTGTCAATAACACACAGTACAAGGACCATAAATATTGGTGCCACCAATGAGGGGAAGTTCTCACATCAGACTCACAGTTCAGTGGATGTTATGACCTAGAAGCATTGCAAGAAAGGCAGCAAAGAGCATGAAGCAGAGTGTGGCCAGTGTTAGAAGTAATTAGAGGCAGACTATTTGGCACTGCAGCAATATATGAAAATAAAATATCTCTAGAAACACAGTCCCTTCTCTGAGCATTTTGTTTGTCAATAAGTAAAGAATGCCACATCTCAGAGAAGCAGCATTTGAATTATTCAGCATATTATTCTTCTGAGAACAAAGCACCTTTTCTTTAGACAGTGTCTGAATAATGTGTAGAAGCAGGAGACATTTTCATGTAATCTTCAAAATATACACAATTGCCAAATGGCAACTGCAAGGCATGTAAACTTTGTGATATAACAAAATTTGCCCAAATACACTGGATATACCTGGTAGTTTTTTAGTGAATTCCACAAGAACCTGCACATGACTGGTAGCCATTTCTGTTAAAATCAGAAAATTTCCTTCAGCACTGAATTCCTCATTTAACTGTTAAAAATCAAACAAACAAATAAACAAACAAACAAATCTTGTAATTTTCACTGACATTTCACATTTAAGAACATAAAATATAAGAACAATAAGACAGGACCAGGCAAAAGTTCCATCTAACACTGTATTTTGTCTCCAATACTTGTCAAAACCAAGTATTTTTGGAAGGCAATGTGAGACGTAAAAGAAGTAGACAGTGTCTTTTTCTCTGGAATACGTCAGTGTCATGTCTAGCCATGATTTAGGCACTTACTGAACTAGAAGTTCTATGTCTATCATATTTAACCAAAAGCCTTCTTATAAATTAATTTATCTATTTCTTTAACAATATGTTTTTTCTTTTGACCTCCTCAATCTCCCACAGAAGTAAGTTCCACAAATTAATTAAAGCTTATTCAATCCTCCCCCTGCAAGTGTCTTTGTTTTAGTTTTCAAGACCCTTGACTTGGAAAATGAATTTCTACAGCTTTTTCTATAGTTTTGGTTTTAAGTTTGTTGGGTTTTTGAGGTTTTTTAGGACAGAACATTACAGTTTTATAAAAACTGTATCTCTTTTAAACCCGTTTTTCCTCTTCTCCCTGTTTCCCAGCTTTTTTCCATCCTACCACAAAAACTGGGAGTTCTTAAAGGAAAATGGAATGTCTAAAAGGTATAGAGGAAAAGGAAACAAGAGATAATGAAAAAATAAAACCTAAACCTGGAAAATGCTGCAATTTGCATTAAAAATATTAAATATTTTCAACCTTCCAGGCTGATGTCTTAATAGAAAGGAAGTTTGACTGCAAGTCAAACTCAAATCACTGCTTATACTGACAATGCAAAAACCAAAGTTCCAATCAACAAAGGTTACATTTGAGCATAAAAATGTTATTCTAGAGTTGAAAGCTTTTTCTTAACATTTAAGTTTGATAAAGGTGTGGCCTAAGTGTTGATGGAATGGGAGAAATTCTGCCCCACTGGCAGCATACTTTAACTGTGAGCTTTTACCCATGCTTTGTTCTGCTACTTACTACACCTGCTCATGCTGACTACAAATAGTTTTTGCAGTGTAATCCTCAGCTTCATTATCTCCATCTCAAAAATTAATTCATTAATATACTTACTAGTTTTTTTGACACCTCCTGTGGTATTTGTTGCTTACTGTATGAATCCATGATATAATCAAGAAGGTTCTGCTGTTCTGGAGTAAACTCTACTTTCTCCTATACTGGCAAAAAAGTAAAAAAAAAAAAAAAGCCCATCATAAAATGCAGTCATAGAAATGATCTAGCATCTCTTGCTTTAGGCAAAACCCTCCATTTTTCACACTTGGAGACCAAGCAGATAAGAGGTTTGTTTGTCACAGAGATTTTTATGGAAGTGTACAGAAGAGAGTTGTACAATGCTTTTAAACTGCATGAGTTTGTGTAGTTAATTATTAGAAATAAGGAAATGTTTAGCAAATAACTAGGTACGTTCAAGCTTTATTATCACACATTACCATATGTGATATATGCCTGACATATATACCACAGAAAAAATACTGTATGGATTTTATAGATACTTTACATATATACATACATATATGTATATGATTTTCGACTAAAAATATCAGAACCACTCCTATTCTCAAGGTACTTCCTTGGCTTGGTGGAAGATGGAGTTTTAATTAATACAGACATCTCCAGAGAGTTTGCAATACTCTATATTCACTGTACTAGACACATTTAACAAAAACCACCAGTACCGCACAAACTGTTACAAGAATTCTCTTACCCTATATATTTTAGTTGTAGATGTTACTTGTTTCACATCATGGCCGTCATTATCTTCACTGACTGCCTGATCTGGGAGCTGCTTCACATTTTTCCGTAGCCTTTTTGATTTGCACTGTATCTCTGTTAACAAACCTAGAACATGTAATCCAACACAATTTGGTTTATATATGCCTCAGGTACATAAGCATACCTGTGAATGCCCTTTACACTAACAGACCCATTTACCTGTGCAGATCATTTCCTGAACATGTCATTATCTTTAGATGTGAGTCTAATGAGGCATGCTAGGTACACACTAATGAGTAGTCTAGCCCAGATGGAGCTCATCTGCAGAGCAAAAAAGTTGTTTCTCGTGACCCAGCATCCTCACAATGAGCATGTCGGGGGTCTTGCTTTGGACCAGCTCTAGTCTGTTCTTACAGACAGAAAACCTGTGGTCATGGGAGTGTGCTGGATTGTGCCTCTGGTTTAGTTTTATAAAAAAACAAACAAACAAACAAACACAAAACCCCACAAACAAAACCCTTCCTGTGCTCCAAGACCTGAATCAAAGTGAAATAAATAGGAACAATTGGAAGACTGTCATCAAAAGTGTGTTCCTCGTCTGATCCAAAACAGTAATCCAGGTGCATCTGTTCTTACACAATGGGCATCGGATGTTTTTGATAATATTTAAGCAATATTATGTCTGTTGTGCAGAATCTTCAGACAGAAGGGCCACTCAGAAGAGTGGACTTCAGGGCTTTAGCCACTGTTGTGTCATTATACAGGTAGACGAACAGCTACATATGAAGACTAAGAAGTTACTCGGCAGGCAAATGTACCTTTGAAATGCATTTATTTAAAATGTTACCCAGCTGGTCTTGCTATATTGCTTTTCATTGTATTAGAGAACGATATAAACCCCTGGATTTACTGTAGGGTTTCACTTGCCCTAATAAAAAGATTTTTGCAGTTGTGCTTTGTGATTTGTGCATTTGCAGTTTTGTTGTTGTTTTTTGGGTTTTTGTTCTAGGCTACATTTCAGTACCTTGAGCCAGGGAGCATCCTTGTGTGAATGCTGTAAAAATTATCAATTCGCTTGTGCTAACAAAAGAAAGGGACAATAGGTACCCTACATAACCTGTGGAAGACAGCTAAGTATTCATCTAAAAATAAATCTATCAGCTTGTGACTTTCTTTCTTACTTTGCTTCTTTCAAGGGTCCTTCTCATTCTTCACCTTTGAAAATGCAGATCAGGAAAAGAAGCTCATTCAGTGAGTATATGATGTGGAGGAAGATACCATGAAAACAGTGAATTGGGTTGTGAATATTTTTAATTTCCTGTTTAAGCCCTATATAAAATAACCTACCTGAACTGCTGAGAGAAGAGGAAATTTACATGATTAAAATAAGACCTGCAAATAATACCTTGAAAGAAGGGAATAGGAATGATGGAGATAATAATTGGTATCAAGCCATGTAATTTGTGGTGCCACATAGCACCATAGATTTCTTTTTCTAAATTATTCAGAGCATCCTTTGATAGTGTTAATGGGCATGTGCTGTTTTCCACCAGCTTAGGATCTGGTCTACTGCTTTCCTAGAGAAAATTTGCTATACATTTGCCGTAAGCATTAAGACAGATTTTTCTCATGTTTCCTGCTACTGGCTATTACCTTGGCATGTTATTCTGGTTCCATTTAAGTCAGTCGAAAAACTCACGTGTGAGATAGGGCTTTACTTTTTACCTCAAAGATATCTAGGTTTCAATGGCTATTAAATTCCAGGAAGAGTGGCAAAACCTGGGTCTTCCCTAGGTAGACATTTCACCCAAGAAACTTGCTGTTTAGATCAGAATGACAATAAATTGCTGAAACTGATGGGCAGTAATTTTAGTCTGTCTGTACTTTGTGTATAAAGGGCAGGAATAGGATTGTTGAGTAGCTGTGCCATAAATATTTATAGTACTTTACCTCCTTGTTCAGACGGAAAAAAGAATCCACAGAACTTGTGATTACCATCCTACAAATCGTGCAAGTAAAACAAAGTTCAAGGTAACCTTTTATTTCCTAGTCATATTTTTTCACATAAATGCTCTATACTACCAGAAGTTTCATGTTTTACTGTCCTGGATTGCCTTGAACTAAGAGCAATTATACAGCACACTCCTACTTAAAAGCCATTAAATAGTGCCTTGCCAAACATCCTCATTGCAGTGCATTAGAGCATGCTTATGGTTAAGTCATGAGCAACACAAGATACCCCGTGTTTCCATTGCAGAGAGAGAGTCAGGTGGCAGTGGCACTCACTGGCTTTTATTTCACATAAGCCAGTTTGTGAAAATGATAGGCCAGAATAAAAGTTTCATGTGGTCCCAGTCAGTATTATTTACGCTGACCTGTTTTATTTCAGCAACAAGTTGTTTCTTTTGTCACACTGAATGACTCAAGCTATTCTGAACCTCGAAAATTTTGGAACAATAAATCAGGAATCAGCTCCACAGGGGAGTTATTTTCCTCTGACACTGCAGAACACATTGAGTTCTGTCATCACAGTGGTGTCTGCTCATATATTTATGTGTTGCACGAGAATATGTCATATCTGAGGATCTTTGCAGCCTGTTCAATTTGCAGAATGAAAGATTAATTACATTATGCTGGCAACACCTTCCAAATACTGATGGAACTTATTGTTTCTCACATAACCAACAGTTAATATAGCATCTTCTGATCAGATTGAAGGATAGAAATATATTAAAAATTCCAAGTAGATTAATTTCCTGTATGAACCTAAATTGGTTTCACACATATGTGTATGCTAAAGTGATTGGAGCCATCAAGAAAAATAAATTGTAGCCCTATTCATGGAAGGCAGAAGAGCAGATGTTTACAGACTGTTTTCAGGAATGGGATGGCAAAAATAGTGTAATAACTCAAAAAGGAGCTTTAAACATGTTCAGAGTTGCACTCCAATATGCCTGTTGTTCCCTGTTATCCAGGTTGAAGCTCAATAAAGTTTATAAACTGTTGGTCTGAATAGAATATTTATTTTAATACAAAACATTATTAAAATACATCAGGTTAATTTAAGTTCTACCTATGTGCCTATATGCAAGGCAGGAAAATCTACAGTGTCATGAGAAAAGCTAATGAGACTATAAAAAAGGGCTAACCCTTAGCAGGCTTTGCCTGATTTCTGGGTGAGGTCTGGGAAACATATACTTGGCAAGTCCACAGAAACTTCCTGCTAGCAACACTCCTACTCTTTTCTTGAAAATGGCATTGTTTGTGTGCCAAAATTTGGACTTGGCTAGGAAGAAATCGACAGGGAGGGCCCCAGAAAAAAGGGAAGAAAGTGCTAGGACTTTCCTGCTCTGGCTTCCCCAACACTGCAAACTCTTCACTCCTGGGGAGTCTCCCAGGAGTGAGGAGACTTGCTTCCCCTCACTGCTTTTTCTTGTCACTCAAGCAGACTGATAGATATGGTCTAGTGCAGCACAGCCCTTTCTTCCCCATTTTCTCAGCTCCTACACCCTTGCACCCCTGAATACTAACAAAATCCCATTGCTTTTAAGTGCATTTGTCTTTTTCAACAAGATTTGATGAACAGGTGCAGCATCATCTTTAACGCAGCTTTCACCTGTCAAATGACTTATTTTATAACTTTATTATTAAAACCAGAGCAATTAAGCAAAGACAGTATGTGATGCACACTGAGTATATGATGCAAATACCTGTATACATACATTCAGCCAACATGCCCATTTGCTTGCATTTCCTTAGACGGCACTCCTGACATTTTCTCCTCATGTACATGTCCATCTCACAGTTGCCTCCATTTTTACACTTGTATACTGCATTCTTTGTGATACTTCTTCTGAAGAATCCTGCACAACATAGAAGTGACAGAGATGAAAGAAAACACTCAAAGAAACAAAGTCATCAACTTGAAGGGGCAACTCCATCTGCATTGGATTTTCTGAATTACGTGTGTTCTGCCACACCACAAGTTTCTTTCAGTGTTTGGATGACTGCACTCTTGATATTTGTATTGACAACAGTATCAAAGCTATATAATTTAATAAATTAACGTAATAAATAATGGGCCCAAACATTAGACATTAGCCCAAAGTAACATCCTGGAATTGTGAATATTGTGAAAACTGAGACCCAAATCTGAAGCCTGCCAGGAATAGGCTGAGCACCAGCCCTAGAGCCATAGGGTGATACTATATAAATAGTCAGTGAAAAAACCCCTGAGTTTGTTAAGTCTCTTGAGGTACAGGATCTGCAGGAAGAGGGTTGAGTAACTCATCACCCGTCCCCCAGTTCCTGGGAGCAAGAGAAGCTCCACATACTGGTCTGCTCACCCACCCTCAAGTTTAATAAGGAAGCTGCATTGAATCTGTCAATTGTACATGTGGCCTCCTCCCCTGTTTACAAGATACTCCAGCCTTATTCACTAAATATTGTCCACTTGATGAGTTTATCTGTCACCCCATTTCACCTGCACAGGCAGTCTTTGCTGTTAAAGTTTATGGATTTTTAGTGTGACTCACTGTACCATCACAATTGTTTTACATTGTTCTTCATATGGCAGAGACTATTTAGCATCAGATACAGAGAAAATCAGTTTTCCTTCCCCCATGAGTGCAGGTTTCTGAAATAAACTCCTGGGAGCTTCTGCTGGCACAGTGATTTATACTGTGCTTCAAACTAGAGCTCTGTGTAAATTTACATTAACCAAAGCTGTTCAAAACCCTTTTGCTTTCTTATCACCACCACTGGCTGGACCAATAAACTCACCATTTTCCAACGTGGCACTTTGATGCACTAAGAGAGGCACTAGGTAAGACCCAATCTCCCATATTCAAATCATAGAACAAATTCGGATGTGAACCTGAAGGATTTGTCTGTGTGCTTGCAGAATGCATACAGCTAAGGTACCTTCCCACTGAATCTAAGCAAGATAACAGACTACATGATGATTTTGCCATTGACAGATGACAATTTCCCAAGTTTGATCCATGTTTTTATGGTTGTATAATCTTTTCCAAGCACCAGTGTGTAGCAACCAGTAAAACAATTCCACTACCTGGTCACAAAAAATCTGGCATTTCTTCGAATCTGCAATAATTCCTGCTTGAAATATCTTCCATGCTGTCTATTTTATTGGCCGCTTTTCAAATAAATAGAGTTGACTGGCATCACTTGCTTTTGAAATGCAGATTACTTAGAACCTCCAGCAGCCCCGGGCATTATTTTTATTCATCATTCAGATGGCTTTAATACATTACCATTTACTGGTCAAGGAAGGGAGAGAAAGGCCTGGATTTAAGCTGTAGGTTTTCACTGTCAGTTAAAGGCAAGTGCATCTGCTTTATATCATTTATGAATTTTGTTAACTTTAAATCCTGCAATTTATGACACATTAATTAATAGTCAATATTGAAAAGCTCCGCACAAGTGTTTATGACATTCTAAGACTGATCAATGACTTTATCACTCAGCCTATCCACAAGGTGTGCATTTGCTTCTTCACAGGGGAACAAAGAAGAGCTTTAGTAAACAAATATTTTAAGATATGCAAAGTTTTGAAAAAGTGACATTATATGAAATTAAAAGCGAAATAATTTTTTTGGCAGAAGTAGTTTTAACCCTACTCTTGTTTCAGTTTTATTATGAAGTGACTCAAATAATTGTCTTCTTGAACAGACTTCATAATTAATTTTGAAATTAGCTTTTGGTATGAATGAAAATTAAATGTATTTATTATTCACTACTAATTAAAAATGAATTTAAACTGCCTGAAATATTTAATGTGTGACTTTCCATAACAGGAGTTTCACTAAAATTTAAAAGTAAGTCAGAAATGGCATATGTTAAACTGACAAAGAGTTAGTAACCCCAAAAGATGAAGGTTTTTCTGGCACAGTCTAACTTTTATCTGATCTTGCCAAATTACAAAAAGCTCATGTTGGCTGGAAATGTTGAATTTTCTTTGTTCTCTTAGATAATCATGAATATGATTAATTATGGTAGAGCTGCTTCAGTGTTACTGATGCTGTTTTTTTCTTATGGAAATTATGAAAGTTGAAAGAGGACAGCTGCAAAAAGTGTAGATGAAAGCTTTGGAAATATCTCTGTATGCCAGCCTGATCAGTTTTACATTTAAAAGTTTTTGAAGCTCATAATTGCTAACAAAGCTCCTGCTCTGCTCTGTCGGACTATCAAGACATCTTCTGGCATTCCCTACCCCTACGCCCACATGGGGGGTGGTAGTGAGGAGAAGACTAAAGCAAGACCCTTCTTTGCAAGACGAATTCTAAGTCTAGTGTAAGAGACATCAAGCAGTACAGGAGTGATTTGAATACTGAAAAAACTCATTCTGTGCATCTGCAACGAGGGGAAATTAGCTTTTCATAAAATCTTAAAATGGTTTGGGGTGGAAGGGACCCTAAAGACGGGGACCTTTTCTTTCAGCAGAACTTATTCCGTAGCTTTATTAAACAAGCACAAGACTATGTCACACTTGTTCTGTAACATCTGCAAATGGCCCTTAAAACCCAGTGTCACTGTACAGGCTGAGGGTATACCCGAACATCTTTGATGTTTATCTTCAAAGGTTGTCTCAGAAATGGCCTTTACAGTAGCAGGTTTAAGTAGAGTGTGCTGTAAATGTTATGTCAAATATTAATTAAATAGTTCATACATATTTGTTAATGTATTAAAAAATATATAGCAGTGTATGCTCCCTCCAGTATCTTCAGATGAATATTCTTGTGAGGAACAATAAATAAGATCTTAATATTGTTCCTTCTGCCCAACAAAAAACCCTAAAAAGAATGGAAGGTGTTGCTGAATGCATTACCTAAGAAAGAAATTGAAAAAAAAAAAAATTAACATATTCATCACAGAGGATTGAATCCCATAAAAATATGTGCAAAGCTTCTCCCTTTGAATAAGAACGTCCACAGCATCAATAGAGCAGGGATGTTGCAAGGTGAGCATCAGTCCAGCAGAAAGGGATCTGCATACTGTTTTGGACACACAATGAGTGTGAATTAACAGTCTTCTTGTCAAAAAGAACGGCTAATCTCATACTTGGGTGTGAGACACAGACACATGAGGTAGTTCTTCTACTGCACTGATAAGAGAACAACTGAAGCACTGAGCTTAATTTTGGTCCCCATGCTTGGAAGGTAATGTCTACCCATGTGAAAAATTCCACAGATACACAATAATCGAGGTCTAGAAAACATAGTATCTGCCTCATCTTGTCAAACAGAATTACTGTCCTCAGCACATCGTTTTACTGAATCAGCTAGTACTTTAATCACCTCTAAAGTTTATTGTAGAAACAGAATGCATTATCTTTAAATAATTCAACTTTTACTGTCTTTGATCAAGCGTACTGTTCTTTGTAATTGATGTCAGAGTCATGAAACAGAGCAAAAACATAAAATAGATTATCCCAATAAAGCAGTAAAATTATGGTCACACAGAGTGATTCAAACTGAATCAGTAGGGAGGTGGATGCATATCTCCTTTCAGCATGGGGTTTAGGCTGAATATTTGCCTGGTGGTTTTAACCTCTCTCCCAGAAACATTCTTTACAAATTTCAAGACTTGTAATTTTAAGTATTTGGAAAGTTGCTAAGACATTTAACAATGAAGTTAATAAACAGTAGGAATATCTTACTATCAGAATAAATGTATCATTACTTGGAATCTTCACACCAAAATTGAGTTTAATCTGGTTTACAGTGATAGCATTCATAGGAGTTAATTTGTAGTTTTTGACTTGGAGACTATTCACATGTCATCAGAAAAAAACTAATCTCTTCTTTATTGGAATTAATGAGATAAATTATGTGACCCTTGACTGCATTCATGTTTAGAGTGGTTGTCTAGTGTGGTCTGTTGTTTCCTCACAAACGATTTTGTGATAAAGCAAAAGTCTGACATTAGTTCAAAGTCCACTCTCTGTGACAGTGAATTCCAAATTAAGATATTTTAGTGCTTCAGTAGTGTCCATGCTTTAGTCTTTATCCATAGAACAGAAATTATAATGAAATATTTATTCACAGAACAGAACAAAAAACTGGGCACTACTTTTCTGGCTGTAATCTACCTCAGCCCTGTCACAGAGCAACTGTCTTCAGGTATAGTAGTTGGCATAACCTTTTGTCTCTCTCTGCTAAAATATCTGGCAATCATTTTTCCAATAATGGCAGTGATTGTCGATATCCCACTTATCCTGATACCAACATGTGAATACTGTTCTCCTAAGAGGCAAGATATTTGTCCTATAGATACCACCTGCTTCCTGAAGAAGCTCTCTCCCTGGACATTGGGGCTATCCCTAGAAGAAAGTCTAGAACTAGAAATCCTCTCATTTCACAAACCTGAAGACACCCACTATGTCCTTTGGGAGCTGGGGCCTGCAGGTAGGGGCTTCCAGCTTTCACTTCTTTTCAGTGCACACTACAGGGGGCAGTGGGGCTAGTTTTACAGCTACTTTCTAGGGCAGCCTACCACTGAACTCCCAGAGGCCTCCATGGATGTGGTTCCTTCCACAGGCGGAGAATGGCATGGGCAGCCTTCAAAGACAGCAGAGCCAGGCTGCCATGCTCCACATAGAAGCTTTTATTCAGTTTACCAAGAGGTATTGGTTGGCCTACTGTGCTGTATAATGACAAGACAGTGGTAGAAGACACTGCCAATCTGTCTTGGGGAAAATACGGAATAGGGTACACAAGAGCCAAATGCAGATCTGTAAAACGCTTAATGACTTGGATAAAATGGATAAGAAAGTAAAAAAAAAAAATCCTCAGAAACCACTGTGCTTATTAGCTGAATTGCATTCTGTAATTGATTTCATCCTACCTTTGCATCCTTCACAAGTAAGGGCATTGTAGTGGTACCCAGAGGCTTTGTCACCGCAGACCACACAGAGCTCTTCTCCTTTCACTCTTCCTGTAGAGTGACCTAGTCTGGGCTTTTTGGCTGCAGGGATATCCATTATCTCTGTCTCCCTTGTGAAAAAGGTCTCTGAGGGTAACCTCCTGAGTTCGTACATCCCGGGGGAATACCATTCCTCATGCTGTGGAGGGTAGAAGCCGAGGTTGGAGTAATAGGGCTGCGATGAAATCTGAGGCTGAACTTGAGGAAATGGAACACTGTTGTACTGTGCATAAGGTGACACATCTGCCTCTTGCACTGGAGAACTCATTGATTCTGAAAGGACACCTGGGAAATAATAATGCAAAACCAATTGCTATTACTACCATGAAACTGTAGCAACCAGAGAAGTTTCCACTTCCAGGCATCTATCTCAAAAAACAGGCACAAATATAAAGATTGCACTATCTGAGCTCAGACTTGCTACACAAATACACTGCAAGATGTTTTAAAAATAACTTAGTCATTTGCAGTCACTCCTCTATCATTGGTGAAAATGTCTGGAGCTAGCACTGACATTAAAAAAAGTCTTGAAAGATATTGTGCAGGTAATCATGTAATTGTTACATTTACAAGAAAGAGCAACCTCCACCCTAGAGAAGCTAGCAACCCATATTAAGTCTTACCCATATTAAGTCTTCTTCTTAAGGACAGAAGAAATCCAAACAAATGCCAAAAATTCTATGGCATTGGTGAAAGGTAGATCAAGACTCAAACATCGTATTAGTCTCTATTTAATTCAGAATGAATAAATCCTGACAGAAAAACTGCACTAGGGAAAAATTACAAAGGTTAGGCTTAACTAGAAGAATAAAAACATGAAATAAACCTTCAAGAAGGGCCTGAAAAATGGAAGTCAAATTACCATGAAGGAACAGGGAAGGTATTCCTAATATACGTGGTGAAATGCAACCTTCTCACCGTCCAGCTTCCAGCGGCCAGCCAGCCCCTGCAGCCTGGTCCACAGCCCCTACAAGCCTGTGCCATTCAGTGCAGTTGTGCAGTCCTCCTGGGAAGTACCTCGGTGAGCCAGCATTAGTCACCTCTGAGCCAACAACAGACCTAGTAGTGGTAAAGGAGTGGCAACCTTTCCGGCAAGGATCAATACAGTATCTGGGGGCTACCTTAGCTTTGTTCATTAAAATGTGTGTTTAAAATTGCAAACAACTCAAGACTTTTATTTTTTTCTGTACTGCAGGTACAACATCTAGCAGTTTCTGCATGGTGTACTTAAAATCAAGCTCATGTCAAACAGCTGAAAGCGGAATTTAAAAGTTGTTTGCAAACTACTTCATATTTTCTGTTGGGGAGAGCCTCATCTTGCTGTTT
This sequence comes from Dendrocincla fuliginosa, assembly GCA_035047845.1. Lineage (NCBI taxonomy): Eukaryota > Metazoa > Chordata > Aves > Passeriformes > Dendrocolaptidae > Dendrocincla > Dendrocincla fuliginosa. The sequence continues at coordinate 46,886,215 of JAWWMO010000043.1, read as the reverse complement.
TGCAAAACCACAGACTCAATTCCATTAATAGTTCCAAGAAGAGTCTGAGAAAAGTAGTGCATATTTCCAGGAAGATGACTAGTCCACTATTATTTGAGTCAAGAGGAGTATTTACAAGGAAATCTTAGATTAATATTCATTGGTGACCATCACTTAACAGTGCTTCAGAAGAACTCCAAAACATTTTTGCTGACATAAAACTGGTTCTGAGCAAGTATCCTTCACTTCTGGGGAATCAGAAACAATGAAGACATGCTAACAGTTAAGAAGAGGGAACATCTTTAACTACAAAAATAATTAAGATCTATAGTAGGGGATCCTTCCCTCTCCTTTGTCTCACTTCAGTCAGTGCCAGAAACTAACCTTTTTATTTCACCCATTTTTTCACTTTCAAGGTCTCATGCTCTTGCTCTGCAACCTTCTGCTCTTCCTACTTTATCATGTTGTAGAAGCCATGCAAGTATTTTGGATTTGTGTGGTCAGTGTATTGCCCACAGCACATTGCCAATAGCAAATGTTGAGATTTCAGTTTCAGAATAAGCAGCAAGCTGTATGTCTAGGAAACCACGGCACAAAAGGAATATGAACAATTGTGCCATCTATCACTAACAAAGAGTTTAATTACAGTTGCATTTGGAAGAGGCCAGGGCCCCACGTACTCTACTGGCAGAAGCAGAGTAGAGGAAGGCACTCTCCAAACCCAACTTTAGGACATTTAAACAAACAATATAGACATACAGAAGGCACCTGGGGCCCAATGAGTCTGAAAAAGACGTTACAGCTTCACGCATCAAATGTGAACTGTCACTGATATCCACCAGCCACAGTGGTGACAAAACAAGTAAAGGGTGAGAACAACAATGATTTGATGCCTGGTATAGGTTTAGTGAGTGAGTGGGTTGGTCTTGAATTATATTTACCACTTCTTGCGACTGATGCTCATTAAGACTGGTCAAGGTACTTCAGGTACAAAAACTGATGTTAACTATGGGGTACACAATCAGTCAGTCTCTCTTTGAAAAGGAATCTGTTCATCCTGGAAACCTGAGCTGTCTTTCGCTAGTTGGAAATTACTTAGTGGACTGAGTTTGCTAAAGGAAAGTGGGATAATCCCAAAAGGAAAGAAACTGTTGATTTTTAACTTTCTGCCATCCACAGGAAACTCCATAAAAGTGTTATACCAGTATCCTGAACTGCTTAGTCCTCTGAAAGAGCAAGAAGAGCAGGTAACATTCTTTCCACAGCAAAAATCCCAACGCTACTTAAAAAACTCAGAACTGCTAAAGCACTGCAGCACATCCTGAGATAATATTGGGTTTCAGGTATATTTAGAAAAATCTTCACCATCACTAATTCTACTCTGCTTCCAAAGGAAACAAAAAAATATGGGTCTCAATGCATGAAGCTACATTTTGGGGGGGGGGGAGGGTCGGGGGAGGGGGAGGGAAAGCCTATGTATCACCTTTTCTCTTCTCTATTAGACACAGTTAAACAATTTAGCTGAACTGAGTCCGTGCTCAGAGCAATGCAAGGGAAAAGGAAGAATAGAACAGGGTTGAAAGAGTCTGAGAGAACATAAGTTTGTTTTACTTGAAATAGATTTACAGCTAAAACTCTGGGAAGTCCTCAGAGTTTAGTATGATTTTTAAAGCTTAGGAAGTTGCAATTGTGTAGGGTTTCCCACTTTAGCTTAAAGTTTTGAGGGGCTTTTTTTTTTTTGGTTCTGGTTTGGTTTAAGTAGACCTGAACATGATATACCTGTCGATCTGTACACGAGAATCTAGACCAAATAATTTCTCATCACAAAACAAAAATAACCTTATCTTGCCAAGCAGAATGTACATAAGCTTTTCTCCATATTAGGAGAAGCCTGCAGTGGATTTGTCTCATGCAACTAAAGCATAAGCAGCCCAGTAAAATCATCGGAGTTGCAGTAGCTTAAGCAGTGAAAGTGAAATCAGAAATGAGCTCATTGGACTACACTGACATTTTATGTTTGCGTGGTCTTAGCTATTTTGAAACACTTATCTGTTTTTCTTTTTGGAAGCATAACTTTTACATTTTTAGGAAAGACTATTTAAAGTGCACACAAATGTGGTGTTACTTACAGCTCTAGATCTTTCAGATTATGTTTTCCAAATAGATGTTTTTCAATAAAAACATTTTACAGAAATATGGAAAGCTTACTAAAACCAAAGTGAAACCCTCACACGGATGTGATCATTGTTTTACAAATATTTTTTCCACTTGCAACTGAAACTCCTGAAGAATTTTGGTTTTGTTACTTTAACGTTTAGACTTAATATTTTACATAAAACTTAAAAAATATTTTACTTTTAGAAACAAAGGGTAATTTTCCTCGTTGGAACTAAAGAAAATGTTCGCAGTTTTCAGAATTATACTGAGGTTGTGTATAGAAAAGGCTGGTTTTATGCAGAATATTACAGAATTACAATGAAATCAATAATGTAAAATTGTTCCACTAATATAAAGCTAATTGAAGAGAATAAAATTCTAGGCAGGTTTAAAGTATAAACCTCTGGCTCTCCTTTGATATTCATGAAGGAATGTAAAGCAATAATAATATTCAAGATTAAGTAATTTGGAAACCATGGCATAGCCATTAACAAAATCTTGATTTAATTCCAAACAATTTATTTACATATCTTTTAAAAATCACTTGGTTTAAAAAAGCCTTCTAGCATCCTACAATTTCAAAGGAGACTAAAAGAATAGGTGGCAAAAACATCCAAGCAAGAACACAGCAATATCCTACCTCAGGCTGAGTTCAGTCTGATCATTTCTTGAAGCAAAATACTCCCCTTAAGGTACCTAGTCTTCCTTTTCCTCTCTTTTTCTATTTTTTTTCCTCCTAAAGACTATGCAATTCTGCTTTGTTTGTATCCTGTTGACTTCTTTACTGTGAGAACTTCCTTTAAGATTAGAAAGGAGTGACACAGACCAGGGGTTATATAGTTTACTGATTAACTTCATTACAGAGAAACTTGTTTGTAAACGTCTGAAACAATGTCTGTTCCCAGTGTGGATTTACCTGGATAAAATTTGGTTCCCATTCAATGGGATACCTCCAAGTAGCCTAGACACTGTGATTTTGTACCTACTGTGGTTTAGTTGCAACAAAATTTTTTATCAATAAATATTTGAGAAGGTCAGTTGTTTTTGTGCAATAGATTAACCACCCCAAGAGCACAGGAAGCCTGCTTTAGCTGGCTGGATTAACAGATGTTAAGCACAGAAAATTTTGCCTTCTCAAAAAAAAGGCCAAAGTGCTCTGACCATACTGGACACATCTGTATGACTAGATGGAATGGTTTGGGTTAGAAGGGACCTTAAAGATCATCCAGTTCCAAATCCCCTGCAATGGGCAGGGACACTTTCCCCCTGAAGAAGGTTGTCAAAGCCCCATTCAGTCTGCCCTTCTCATTAATTTTTCTTTTTTTTTTTTTTTTTTTGTCATATTGCTACTCTGGTTTTGCTCTTTTCATAATTATTATACATATGAGATTTTCTGTTTTAATTTGTGTTGGTTTGTTTCCTTTTGATTTGGGGGTCAGTTATGAGCCTAATTATCTTCTTGCAAGGATGGAGCCAGATGTTGCAGAATCTGCCAGATGGTGCTAAATACAAGTAGTTATTTAACCTATCTTATGATCTTGAAGCTGTTTAATCAGTTCGGACACTTGACCCTATTACCTTTAAAAAAAAATAATTAAAAAAAAAAAACAAAAACAAAAACAAAAAAAAAAACAAAACAAAAAAACCCAACATAACCAGAAACAAATGCAGATTTATCTAAAAACTGTTGGCCTTTCAAGCTCCTCTAAGGAGGAGCCTGTTCTATGCCTACCACAATTTTCAATGGCATTGTGTTGTTCTTTTATTTAGAAGTATTGCTTTCCTTTGCCCTTTGTTGCATGTATCTTTTTTCTTTCTTATTCTTTCTTATCCATTTCAATAAGATTTCTTATCCATTTCAGTAAGAAGGCCTGAGAGAAGTGTGTATTCTAAGGGTCATCTGAAAGAAAAGCTTTCTTCCTGTTTGCTTGCGTTCACAAGTCACTTACTGCCAAAACTGAATGTCAAAAAAAATGTAAATAATTTACAAATACAAAATTAAGAGGCAAACCCATTTCCTACAAGCCTTTTGAAGAGAAGAACCATATTTACACAATGAGTAACTTTCTCTGTGGACTCGGCTGCATATTATTTTTGAGGGGTTTTTTTCCCAGCTCTAAAAGCAAAAAAGACACCACATTAGACTGACACCCCATGAAACAAAAGTCAGCTTAAGCAAAACACAGCAGGTGTCCCGTGTCTCCTTCCTAATGGGCCCCCTGAATCAACCCCTTAATACATTATTTCTTTCTGTTACAGAAATGTCAGTTTGAATTAAATCTCCATTGTGCTAAGCTCTGAATATCTATAATGGGAGACACAATCCCTCTTCGGAAGCTCTCGCAATTTGTAAGATTTCCCTGTGCAGGAAAATATTTTGCACATTAACATTTTTTCTTGTATTTTCAAGCTACTTGATCATTAGTCTTTAAAAATAATGAAATAATTAGTGGAAAAAATACATATTGGGGGCAATCATAAAAATTCAAAGTAGTTCAGTTATGCAGGAGTTTTAAAATGATGACTGGATATAAAATTTGGCACCCTAGATTTGAATATCATTCTCCTCTTTGTACATCAACACCTGACATTAGAATAAACAGGTATCAAGGAAGAGTTTTAGCTATGTGCATATACTTTTTTAACAACTCCAAAATATTTCTCCCACTCAGCACCAACACAGAGGGATAAAAACCAGTAACACACTAGAATGGAATGGGTTCTGCTCATCATTAGTGGCAGTGCTTTAGCTTAGCTGTATGGAGCCAGAAGACTGGAAGTGGCCTGACTTTGAGAGACGCTCCTGACTTCAGAGAGCTCTGCAGCCAGAGTGGCTCTGTGTGTCAGAGTCCTTTCACATCCCAGCCAATATTCTTCTTTCAGACAGGTGAAACTGAAATGTTTTCAATTTTTCCAGCACTCAAAAAGGCAGAATTCTGGTCCTACTTGGACTGGAAACTTATGAAGTGTTGCAGCATTCTACGTATCTCACAATATGTGTGAGGCTCTCAGTGTTTCATGTTATCAATTAAGGACCCACTCTCCTGCTGCACAAAAAGCTAAAAAAATCTATTATTCTCCTTTTCTTAGAAGCACATATATCAGAAGGCAGCTCCCCCAAGCTTATAAAATATTGACCAAGAATTTTTCATTCACTAACAAACCCATGCTTAGCCTTGAAAAATTCAGTGGAACTAGAGCATGGAGAATTTTTCAGCCTGCTTTATAAATTTTCTTGTGCACAGAAGTTAATAGGATAAGGTTTTAAAAGCCTTAAGAAAAAGATTTTAATTTAGGTGAAATTTCTTTCTTAAATTTGAATAATTTGACAATGCAAATACATTGCAGGATAATTTTATTACAAATTAACTGGAAATAGATCTGCTTAGCTTGATTAAATGACTTGCATGAAGACAACAAACAGCTTGCATGCAAAGGTCTGCTTTTGCTGAATATTTTCCAGTATTAGAAGAGTGTCACAAAAATAAACTACAGGCTCTGCTACAAGCAGTGATGGGATCAGTAGTGTGCAGGATTACATTAACATCACAGATTCATGGGTTGTTATTCCTTTTATAAGTATTGAAGATTCAAGAAGATTGGCACATGTCACTCATGTGTCCTTGACTTGAAATTTCCATGCATTTTCTTCTGGGTTTCTGAGTAAAGGACAACTTGCTATTTCAATCCAATTTGGTGACTTACCAAACAAGTGAGGACCTTCAGCAAGAGGGAATCCATCAGCAGTGGCTAGCTGATGATGTCCAATTAAATTCATTTCAGATCCCATTTATTCTTCAGTTCAGGAGGAATATGCTCATTAAAAAACAGATTGAAAGGAGACCCTGAAACATATAAAAAAGAATACTTTAAACAAGATAGCTTAGTTTTGTGTACCTAGAATAAGGCAGAATTCAAGAGGTTGTTTCAATATTTGCTCTAACAAACACTGGCTTGAAGTTTCAATACATAATTCAGCCTTTAAATAAGATGCTACATCCAGCTTGTTTGTTTTTTTCCTTGTTGAGGCATATTTCATTTGCCATCCTTCTGCTGTTAATTTTAAACTAATGGCATTTTATGCTCAAACGTATTCAAATATTCCCAGACTGAAGCGCTGGCCTGACCTGCTGAGGGCGTGCTTCCCAACCCCCCTTCCATAGAATACCAATTGTTTGCATTATTTTTTCATCACTCTTTCATCATTTCATTGCTTCCACTTACTGAAGAAGTATAAGTTTATGGTTAGATGAGAAGAACATAGCCAGAAAACTTGACTTTAATCTCCAGTGACCACTTCTTTTTCTTGCCTTCAGTAATTAGTGTCTGAACTAGATAAATGGTAGCAAACACAGAAAGCAAAGCCGTGCTCTGATAGCCAGGCTCACCCATTTGCTCCCTCTGTGGTCTCAAGCAGTGCATAACTCTCACTAGGGGAGGTTGGGAGATGCTTGTGCCCAGGCACTGGCATGCTTTCCTAGCAGGTCAGATGGAGCAGCTTCTCCTAGGGTTGGCAGTGGCACTCTACCCAGGTCATCTTCATCTGGTTCCAAATGCTAGGCTATTAAAATAGAGACAAGGGACCTGCCATTGTCTTCTACTCAAGCAGAACATAGAACAGCACCTCATCCAAGGCATGGAAGAGGCTCCCTTACCCAGGTCTGGCTCATGTGGGTGGCAACTCCAGATTGCATTTGAGGCAGGACCATCAGCAACAAGAGAACACAGCTCCAACAAGAAGATTCTCAAGAGCTTATACAGACACCAACAGCATTCTGCATAGAGTTGACAGAAAGCTGTTTTGCTTTGGTTTATTGCCTTAATCCTTTATTTGCTTTCATTCCCGTGGGACTGTCCCTGGGACTGCATTTCCACTAACTGAAGGCGTTTGAAAGTTACAGCGCAGTCTGCTTCCCAGTGAGAGCTCTGCATGTTTCTCAAGCAGAAATGAAGTCATCTGACAAAAACGTGAATGCTGCAGGAGGCCCCAGTGCTGAGCAGACTGGGAAGTAGCTTCTGAGACTGGCAAGCACACTCTGTAATTATATTCAGATTTGTCCCTAACGATTCATTAAGTTCTTTCTTAACATAAACAGAGGCCCTCTAATTAGACAGATGCATTTTAAATGTCTGACCACAGATAATTTAAACAGTTTACTCAGAAACGTCAAAAGCTACTTGTATCACAGACCAGATAGAGTTCTTGTGGCAAAAAACATGTAAACAGACAGTCTCAAATCTAGCACAGAAACACAGTTTTGCAATAGCAAAAAAACTCCATGTATCTTGGATGGGGTTTGGCAACCAGCCCATCTACCCCAATAGGTCCATGTTTCCTTCCAGTTATTTTACTGCCTTGCTACCACATTTGCCAGGGAAGGTATCTGCTGGACTCAAGGGGTGGGGCTGTCCACATGGCTGCAAAGTTCCTACAATTCCTGACAGTTTTCTCATGAGCTGCCTATGAAAAACCCTTGGGATGGGATTCTGCTTACAGCCCCTCACAAGAGTTCTGGAATGGGAGAAGATGGCAACACAATCAGGAACGTTATAGTGGTGAGCAAGAGAAACATCAAAATGATGCAGCTTCAGAGGACTAGTGAGTATTTCTCTGGATTTCCTTGCTGAAGATCAGAGAAGAGAGGCTATCACCACCTTTTCCTCATGTCCAAGCCCTTCAATATTTTCCTTACAGCCGTGGAAATGCATCCCTTAGAGTTCCTTGCAGGATTATGTCTCCCAGCAACCAGATGTGAAGACTATGTTCCATCACTGTTACTATTTCTCATGTTTCCTCAGACCCTATTTGAGGACCTAACGCTGCAACATCTAGCATGCCAGCATTGGGATGGTGAATTTCTGTATATTCATACAGAGCCTAGGACTTAACTTCTTAGGGAATGTTGGAAGTTATATCAAAATACTTCAAAGACAGTGCCAAGAAGACATCCATTTAAAAGTACTTACTGTCAGTATATGGTCAGACTTTCAATGCATAGCTTCTTAGCTTGTAAGGTATATATCCTGCATCTTTCTAGTTTGTGCTGCAAATAAAGAAGAAATTAGGCAAGCTGTATTTTTAAATGCTTATAAAGTGTCAGTGCTTTTACAGTCTCTTTGTTATCTCTATAAATATCTTACTTTTTTCTTTGAGGCTATTCCATTTTTTAACATGTCATTATATAATGTCACCCTTTAACCTCAAGACAGACTTCTTAGAATCTATTAATCTTTACGTACACATACACAAACACCCCTGGTGTTATTAATATTACCTTGTTTATAACAAAAATCTTGAGGACATGTTTGTCATAACCTGCAGTACTCTAGGACAATACAGGTTTTGTAACTCTACTCTTCCCACCACATTAATTTTGGTCTGGATTGATTCAGTTAAAATGAAATGCTCATGATGATTTTACATTTCCCACCTTTTTTAATACTTCATTTTCTTTACTATAATCAGCTGATGTAGACCATTTACTGGATTTCATGGAAGAGATTACTCTTATCTTCTTGGGATTTCTGCAAGGCACAAGACATGATCACATTAAAGGGCTGGAAATGTATTTTCCATTGTGTCTACCTTTGCTACTGTAAATTTCCCTGAAAATCAAACTCTTCATTAAATACTGATTGACATTTTGCTTTGATTTGCTCCTGAGTCCAACCTCCTGTGAGCTATCTAACCTGTCTTATATTTACCCGTAGAATTAATTTCACATATATTTAAAAGCTGCAGATACTGATTTCCAACTTTCAGACCTACACTAGGTACACAGTGAAGAACATTTAAGCAATTCTTATGTCACACATTTTTCAATTCTGAGAAGTAATATAGCCCACTATAGGTCAGTGTCACAAGGCATCACAGACTCGGGCATGGATTCCCTTCCAAAAAGCTGGTTCCACAAAGCGTACTCCATCATTAACCTCTTCTCAACCTCATCCTCCTGACTCTTGCTGAGGTTAAACAGCTGTGGTACCAACCGGCTGCAACTCCCATGGAGCAGAGGCATTGGTCTGGCCAGTGGGATACGCACACCCAGCAGACGCAGAGACACCCAAATTGCTGCCAGCATGGCTGGAAGAGAAAGGGTGCCCATGTACATGGAAGCTCTTGGCAGAGGTATTCCTTCCAAAGCTAGAGTCAAGGGCATTCTTTTGACTGCCATAAAGTTATGTCATCTTAGCTTCCAGAATAAGTTAAACTGTATGAACTGAATCAATAACCGAGTCTCTAAATTCAGATTTCTTTATCCACCAAACCACATAACACTGGAAAACTTCTTGATATTTGTAGGCATCTTTGGTATGAGTAAATATTCATAGATATTTCTGTGTCATACTTGCCTTCTTATATGAATTGTTTCTTTGGAGCTACTGCTATCAAGATGAATCTAGATTATCTTAGCCAAATCCATTCTAAGGTGTAAGGTGTAGCTGCATCATATAGGTAAAAGCTGAAATAAAAGTAATAGTTCCACAGGAAATCAATATTTCTCTCCAAAATTAGAGCCTCTCAAGAGAAAACAGGAGGCATGAGATAAATTAGAAAGAATTATTTTATTCAACTTTTAAAATAAACGTATTTACTCCACCACCTTTACAGATTATTTTCATAGGTCAAAAATACACAGCAAAGAAAAACAGAGATGAGAATGTATGAAGTAAAATATATGCCCAACTGCTTGAGAATATTGTCATCAATTGCATGTTAAGGGATCCAGATTATGTAAAACTTTTATACATGTTACCTTTAACATACTTCAGAGCAGTCAATCAATGCATGTTTATGTATTCTATGTTTAATTGAGAAAATTGACATGTATATAACACCTGAGGCTCGTTTATCCACTGTATGGATATGTATACATGTTTATTCAGATTTCTTATGGGGGTATGTGTTCCTTGGAGTATACAAATATATATGCATTGGTGTGCAGATTTCAGATTTATTGTGGACTCTTATCAGTGCACTATCTCTAACCTTGCTGTGTTCAATAGTAAAGCTTTCCCTGGCTTCTGTGTAAATAAAGCCAAGTCTCAGGAAAATAATTAAAGATAAATTAGCTGAGCTCGCTGAAAATAAAGCATGGCGGCCCTGTACTTTCAAGCAACATAAAAATATGTTGGATAATCAGAAAAACTCCATGATAGCCTAAGTGCAGTTTCCCTTCAGAAGAATGATTGAATATATTTCAACTACTCAGTAAAGGAAGATATATCAAAGCACTTGCAAAATTTTTCACTAATATTATTAAGGTACGCTTCCCCCCATATTCCCATAATATTGTCTTATTCTTCACACATCTGACTGCCTATTGCTCAAAGACAAATTTCAGTAACATCATTAATCTATGGCCCAATCTAAACACTGTTAACATCAATGGGAAGATAGGTTCCCAGAGAGTTCACGTGCTTTTGATGTGGCCTCGTAGCCTTTTTGTAGAATATTTAATACAGTGCCTCAGTTATTTGAGAGGCTGTTTGATTTGCTTACTTGCTTGTTTTAAAGTGTATCAAAGAGACATGAAAGCATTAGGAAGATTTGTGCTCTCTGTTTCTAGCTTATTGCTGTTAGGTCATTTTGACAAGCATTGCACCTCTGGCAACTACTCAGCAACTGAGACAAAATGCAAACCACCATATAAGCAAGTTTGAGAACCAGGGGCAGGACTCGTGTTATTGTGTTTAAATTTTCTGTTCGACTTCTTAATAAGGAGTGTAAAATCAGAGCAGCAAAGAGACACAGGACACAGAAAAAAAAAAACAAACCAAGGTATTCTTACAGCTTTGTTGTGAAGACAAATCAAATATCTAAGCCACAAGTAAAACTTAAAACTCTATGAAGTTTCAATGGCTTTTCTGTAGGCAGGTAAGTAACTGCAAAGAGTGTGATCAGCTTCTCACTGTCCCTGGGGTGAGCTCCTGAACACCATTCCTCTCTTTTCCTTTCTCCAGCATCTTTTCCATGTCTCACCTGATAAAACTGCTAACCCTCCATCTCTAACCATTTTTGGACTCACATTTAAACTAATGGAATCCCACTCTAATTTGGGATCTCTAAGTTCTCTGTAACACAAGCAACAGCAATAAAAATAACAAAACCCAAATGTGTTCTGCCACGATGATAGTTTTCTGAAGATAAATGACTAGTAGGAACATTCAAAATAAAATGGTATTTTCTTAAAAAACAGCAATGGATTCAAATAGAATCACTTGAAAGTTGAAAATCCCTTTTACTTGTGCTAGTTATGTGAAATAAGTGCTAAAGTCCTGGACTTTGGAAGATACATCTGGAATCTCCACACAAAACTGCCAAAGAAAAAATTACATTAAACAAATATAAAAAGATAATAAAATTGCATTAAACTATCCCCTTCTGGATTATTCTCTGTTCTTCCATTAATCACATTGAAAATGTTGTCTGTTCCTAAAAGGATAAAAGAATTAAGAAACAAGTGTGATTTTTAAGCTAATGCACATAAGTAGATAATGCAGGAAATACTCAATATCAAAGTTGCGATTTCTTTTCCAGTGACACACAGAAGTCAGCTTTCTAAAGACAAATTTCAACACAGTTGTTATTTTTCATGACCTTCCCATTTTTCCCAAGGGGAATTTCTGCTGGTGAGACAGTTTTGCAGATGAAATTATTTCTCCTTATATTTTTCTTCAATAAAATACTAGAGCTTGAAAAATACCTTTTTTTCTGGTCAAAAATCCATTAACATGCACTAAATAATTCAGGTGGGAAAATTGATTTTATACTACACAACAGCAAGAGTTATCAGTTTAAGGAATTATTACTTACTGTTCTTTTCTGGAAGACTGCAGATGGCAGGATGTAAGACAGTTCTGGTGTTCAGTATCCTAATGATTCTCACACAGGAACATTTTTGTTTTGTTTTTTTTTTAGGTTTAGCAGAAGGCTGTAGTGATAACACAGTGAATCAAAGCTTGGGCTTATTGGCTCAGTGCCCTAATGGACAAGGATTACTCATTAACAATTCTCTCTTTGCGAAACTCTCCAAACATGGGCTGTATTAAAATGTTGTGAATTCCAGCTTGACCGTCCACAGAGAGATTTGAGATGCTCATTAGTACTCTGATGGGGTGCAGAGGGGAAGCTAACTCAAATAGTGGGTGATAATTCCTTGTTGCTGATCATAGAACTTTTCTTGAGCATGTACATTTTTATGACATTTTCAGCCCCCCTTGTCTTTCCCACTCAGAGAGCCCAGATGTCATTCCAAGACATCTTGATTTCTAAGTCATTCTGTTATTCTTTACACTTTTTAGGGGAACTGAGCATTATGCCGAGTATTGAAGCAGAACAGTCTATAAATTACAGCATCACAGGGTTGTGGGGACATTAAAGTTTGGTTCCTGGATCTGCCACAATCTCTAAGAAGCTTCATGATTTTGATTTGGGATCATTCCATAAAGTTTTAGACATGAAAGTGAGGCCCTTAACTTTAAACCTGTTTGACACATGTGCCATTTGTGCACAAGGGGAAGAAAATGGTACTTGTAGATGGTAAACCACCATCAGCTGAAAATGCTGATCTCTTGCCACTGACAAATAAGGGACCTTGAGCTACTACATCTCCACTCACCTAGAAGAGGAATTTAAAGTAAAGTGGAGCTGATTGAATCTGTTCTGTTTCAACATCCCACCTAGACAGGAAGGGCAATAATTTGCTGGTTTGCATTGCTAAACATATCCAGTGGAGACGAGTTGATCTGGTAGTGGTATTAAGACAAATTTCAGCCAGGGGTGACAGCTGATGTCATCACTCAGGGTGAGTTCATGACTGCCACCCAGTATATGCCTCTATCCTTCCTCATATATTTGCACTGTCTGAACAAGACTGAATGCACAGAAACATGGTCTGTGTCTCCTACTTGAGCAAAGAGTGGCACTGTCTAGCAAACACAGTCCTCTCTAGGAGAAATGTAAAAGCTGCTGGTAGTGAAATTACCAAAAGTAAAATTCCCCCACTCTGCCTCATTTTAAGAGAAAAGTATTATACTTCAAAAAGGTATATTCATTCTCAAGCTTATATCAAGGAAACTCAAACTCTTTAGCCTTCTCTTGAAATTATAATTAATAAAAGCTCTTTCTGACATGTTCTGTCCCTTGCACATTCACCTGGTAGCCTGCCAAATGCTCAGGTTGTGACAGGTTTCTGAAGAGATCAATGGGAGAATGATGCCATAAGACTATCACTGGATACTAATACTCCCCAGGGGATACTTTCAGGGATCCATGTTTATAGATCATTCCAGAAGGCACTGGCTATATAGTACGTACATTTGAGTCTAAGGCCCTTCTCATTCCTCCCTTCTGATTCTCTGAAAGACATCTCACTACTGCAAACACAGAGATTTTTGTTTGACAAAGTCGTGTTAAGCAAAACTGACAGAATTCTTTGAAATAAGAGAATTCCTCTGAAACAACCTTCCTACTCACAAGAGGCAGGTGATGTCCTGAACTTCAAATATGCCAAAATCCCATCTGACACTTTCCAATACATGCCCACTCTGGTGGTGCCTAGAAAACACAGACCAAAAAAATAATTTATTTGGTCATCTTGAGGCCAGTGATGGGTTTTGTCCCTTATCAGGCAAAAAAGCAGAAGCAGAGCCAAGAAGTCCAACAAATGTCATATTATGCCTTATGGAGCTTGCTGCCTCTTGGCTAGTTCTGAAGATCTGAAATCTCTTTTTCAGCTTCCTGCAACAGTGGTCTGAGAGAGTTGGTGGCACAGATCGTTGCTATTTAGAAGTCCCTAGACACCAACTTTCAATAAAGGTTCTTTCCCAACAAGGATTTTCCTCTATGTGTCTGCTGTTTGTCTGACAGCAAAGAGCTCACCACAAAGGAGATAGAATTCAATACCCCTATTCACCAACAAATTAGTTGCATAAAAACATTTTTCCTTTCCTTACAGCAATAAAGAGGTAAGTGCCAAAGTCCACTAATCGATACTTTCAAGACATTATTTGGAACAGCAAAGAAAGAATCCACATGATCCAAAGAGAAGCTGTTGCCTGTAGCAATGACATGTGGCTTTACTAGTTCAAGCCAGGTGTTCATATTTATTGTGGTTCATGTACAAATGAGAAAAGAAGAGAAAGGAATTAGAGCAAATCAAATATATCTTTTGTAGTGTTATGAGAGTCTACCTACACAGCACTGGGGGAAGAAAGAGAAAGAGAGAAGAATCAAATACAGTTACTTATAAGTGGAATATCTTTTTTAAGACAGTTTGCATGCTATAAATTTTAAAATTTCAGAAAATTAATGCACACCTTAAAACTTCTCTAGACAATAGTAACATTATTTCAGTAACTGACAAAGAGCATTTGTTCTAAAGTACATCCATGCCATTATCAGTGTAAATACATGTCCAGCAACAAAACCAGGCATACAGGTTAACACTCAGAGCTAGAAATCTGTCTGCCTAGGAAATACCACTTCATGAACTCCACACTTCATGAAAGAACAAGGAGTCGTGCCATAGCTCATTTGCTCCTCCTCCTGCTACTCTCTCTTTTCTCTGGTGAAATAAATGTTATCCCACAGTTTCTCTGAAAAGGTAGCTCTATAGCCTCAGCCATAGAAAGGCAAGACAAATCCTGTCAATAAAGTAGTTTGTCATCAAAAGTATGGATGGGAAAAATCTAGCGCAGAAGAAGATAGGGGAAGAAGAAGAAGAAAAGGTAACTTGGGCATTCATTTCAGAGTTTCCTTCTCTTCACATCCAAATGAATGCATCACCACACATTAAAAATAAATATGGAAACAATACTCTCACAAATGACCAATACATTCTCCTTTTCACACAGGAAATCTTGTCAACAGATGAAAAGCTTTCTGACTACTCGCAGCCAGTTGCCTGGAGCTCTAGCAGCATTGTACACATGACAACCATGGAAACATTCAGGTTAGAAAAGACCCTCAGGGTCACTGAGTCCAACTATTAGCCAAGTCCACCACTAAACTATGTCCTTAAGCGCCACATCTACACATCTTCTAAATACCTCCAGGGATGGTGACTCAAACACTTCCCCCAGAAACCTGTTCCAGCATTTGACAATCCTGTTGGTGGAAAAGGTTTCCCTAAGATCCAGTTTAAACCTCCCCTGGCACAACTTAAGGCCATTTCCTTCCCATATTAGACAGTTATTACCATGGGGAGGTTGAGGACAAGGATCTAAAGCCAGATGGATCTCTGCCAATGGATTAATTTCTCTGTTCCCTGAGATCAAAGGAAGAAAAGTCATGTCTTACTAGTGGAGAAACATACCTTCTTGGCCATGGGATTACCAAGAACACCTTGGGAAAAGTGGGAACTGCAAGGAGTAGGTCTGGTTTGGCTGAAAGATAGTTCAGGTTTCCCAACTGGCACCTGGAGCTGTCAATATCCTGAACACACCTGGTCATTTCTGACATAAGGCCCGATTTGCACCAATGACAACTAGTGAGAGACACTGCGTCTGTGTTTGTTTCATAGGCCAAGGGACAGATGTCTTGACTGAGATCTGCTTGCACTCAAGAACAACCTTTTCCCCATTCTCACAGCTCCCAGAATGAAGGGTACTGCAGACACCTGAGAGATCATCTGAACCAAATTGTGCCTCAGCCCAAACCACCAGCTATAGCTCAGAAAGTGGTCACAACTTGACCATAAACAGTTCTCACTAAACAGAGTCAGATTCAGCAGCCCTTTTTTATTATTGCTACACAGAGGATGCACATAATCTACACTGCTTTGGCTCATAGTCTGTCTCCTCAGACCAGCCATTTCTTACTCTTAGATACCCTACGAAATACCAGTATTCATCACCATAATGAATAAGGGAAGCTTTTCATTTCTTGAAAGACATCCAGGACTACCACAAGCTTACAATAAATTTTGTCATCTGAAGATAATTAAGCAATCTTAATAGATATATCTACCTCTGAACAGGTTAAAAGAAATAGGTAAGGAATGGATGCAAAGTTTCAGTAAGTTGACTTTAGTGTCTGTTCAATCTTTTTTCCTCCTGCATTTCAGAAGTGAAGGAGCAACTCTACTTTTAAGATTAGTTTAGATTACTCAATAAGTCTTTCATTAATCAGAGCCTCTTCATTATAAATTGCTCTTTGACTCTTCAGTTTCTGGACAGGGCAAAATTTATTCAACAATCCTGTATTGACCCTCCATAAAATCCAGTAATCTGTCGCTCCCATATTTTAAGAGATGTGTCATGAAGGGTAAAATGACCACAGCACAATCTCTCCGAAGAGGGGGAATTCCTCCCTGAAAGCAGGCAGTTAATTTTTACCCAACATACTCTGGCAAGAGCATATATGTTATTAAGATACCATATTACAGTTGCGTGGGTGCAAGAGAAGAGCTGAGTGTATGTGGACTCAGCTGCAGTATCAAATACTAGGCCTCAGTAGGGGGAACTTGGTCTATTTCCCTCTAGCTGACTTCAAGAGAAATTCAGAATGTTTTTCTAGGAATAAGTTCTGCTCCATGTTACATTCTCTCTCATTGTTTTAAATTTTAATTAAGACACTGATATTACATGCTCCTCTTCCCCATCCCCCACTAAAGGCTACAAGTTTAAAAGTTCCTTGAGATATCACAACTTCAAGTAAAACATGTTGGTACAGTATTAGCTGATAAAAGGTTTTAAAAAGGCTTCGGACTAAATATATACTTTATCTTTTTTTTTTCTCTTGACATTTTGATGTTTTACAGTATGGTAGTGATTGAGTTCAATGTGGGTTAGCCTTCATTTATATAAATATTTGGAGAGATAAAATTATTAAGAAACGTTGATCTTTCCCAGTAGATGAAAGCACTGTCCTTTCATTTGTAAGTGGTTTTCTTAAACTGAATGTCAAAGGTGACAAGTGAGGTATTATTAAGTAAATGTTAGAATATTTTTAGATGGCTTTTTGAATTGTTAAAATAATCACACTGAGTAAATTAATTGTGCAAATTTTTAAACCTCTACTTTTTTTCTCACAGTGTCAAGAAAAAAAGTGTTTTAGAAGACTTGTTGAGTAGCTAGCAAGAAGCCATTTATTTCAGGATGGGAGAGGAAGTGTAATCTAGACATACATGAACAGAATAAGCTATTGGAGGTGCAGGAGGAGCCTCTGCTAACGCTACATGGCAAGCCAGAGTCACTGCTAACCTTTCAAACCCTCTGTTCTATACTTTATTGTTCTAGAGAAGGCTCTATAGTGCCTTGCAGGCAGATGGCTGCTCTCATTTATTGAGAGGAAGAGCTGCAGGGGAGGCATCAGACCCCCAACTGGCACCTGGAGCAAAGCCTAGGGGACTCTCCCTACCCTGCCTCAAGAAGTCCATGACCGCCCAGGGAACATCAAACATTCAGCAGCTGATAGAAAGCTCATTACATCTGCCTACACATCCAGGGTGAAGCGGAACATCAAGTTCTGCTACAAGGAATCATGCAGGAAGCTGTTTTCTTCCTTCTGCAAGGCAGGCACTTACATATACATCGGGGAGTAGCAGGAGGAGGGCTCTTCCATGAGGGAATAAAACAGAGCTGAGGATAGCTCCACAGTACCCGAGTGGGGCCAGGGTGCCAATAGCAACAGACCTTAGGGAAAGCAACATGGAGAATCAGGATGAAGGGCCACCCAAGGGTCAGCCAAGAGCAGCAGGAAGAAGTAGGGCCAGATACAAGCCTAGAGACACACTTTGCAGCATCAGCATGAGGTCCTTCCAGCAGGCAGAGCAGAGCCAGGACTGGAAATAATGCAGGCTACAGCTAAACACCTGCAGTCTATCTGGAGAGAAATCCACTCTTGAGCTACAATACTAGGAGACAACATCAACCACGCTGCCAGCTTATCACAAACCAGGAGTAGAGGGCCAGACTTGAGCTTAAAGAGCACCCCCAGCCCACAGACAAAGCGTGTGGGAGGCCCCAGATGAGGATAATCAGGGCTGTTAAAGCCTATTAGTGCTTCAAGACCCTGGTGTAGAGCAGTTCTCAAAGCTTTTGTTCGCTCTTCTTTGTTCCCTAACAGAATTTAGACAGATCATGAACATGGTTATGATCACTTGTGGCAGACAAGAGGAGTAGCAGCCTGTCTAGGCCCTCAATGTCCAACTTGCACTGAAAATACTGACATATTAAAAAGTTAGTGTCACAAGTTCAGCATAAGAGAACCCACTACTCCACCCAGCTAAGGAAAGGTGAAAGGGGCTGGAAATAAGGTATTGCTGGGTCTTCAATATAGCTGAGATATTGCCAATACTCAAAAAGGTATTTTCATGTACTAGGGTCCAGGTCAGGTGGATCATCCTCTTGGTTTCCACCTAGAAAACAGTTGGTACTGAGGAGAGCAAGGGATCTGAAGACCAAAAAAGTGTGATGCCTGAAGAGAAAGTTAAGGGGATATTGAACAATGGGTTTTGGAAGAAATAGTTTATTATTCTTTCTTTCCTAATCTTCCATTTACATCATTGTATTCTGCAATCAAATTACTTCCCTTTTTAGGAAAAAGAAATTAAATGCAGTATAAAGTTTATTAAATTTTAACAACACCTATCAGGAAATGGGGAGGTTACTTATCTCATAGCAGTATTAGCTTGGGCTCACTCTGAAGAAAAGCTTCACTTATCAATATTTAATCTGAATACCAGTTTTGTCCAAAATTGGGTCATATTCCAAAATACAAACCATTTGCATTGGCAGATCACTCATTTATGTCAAATCTCACTTGGCTGATACATTTCATCTTCCCATGTCATCCCCAAACAAAAAATATATAACAAAAACAGGTTATCTAGAGCATAGTGATAGAGTAGATTGCATGCATGGGAAATTTGCCTAGTTCTGTTTCTTGTCTTTGGTGATTCCTTCTGCGAAATTTTCACAATGCAGAGAGATTGACAAATCCATGAATTTTAGGCTTTAACTCTTTGTTTAAATAGTTGTGTATAATGAGATAATATATGCAGAAAAGGGAAAAAAAAGAATTCAAGAGGAAAAAAGAATTCAAAGCTTGGCAGTTCACCTACTCAGCAACATAAGCCATCGTCCCTACCTCCACATTGACTTCTCACAAATACAGAGCCAAATTAGAGATTTCTGTCCTTTCTCTCCCTTTTCCTCAAAATTTAATCAAGCTAGTGGGAGATCATGCCTATAACTCTGAATTTACAAGCCTTCTACCAAAACTTGTATTTCCTGTGAGCAAATAAGTTGCCTATCCTTAGAATGTGTCAACTCCAACTGGAGTTTGGCCTTTTTCAGCTGCTTATCCATGGTAGAATAAGTCCTCAAGAGCCTGTGGGATTAGTTCCTATGTTTTGCCAGCCTATTTTAGCCATATCTGTATTTCTTGGACATAGAAATTGATTACCACAGTGGCAAATGGGGAAAGGACAGTGTTATAGTTACAGAAATACCAGCTAGGAAATTCTTCAGAGCAGCGACTGGATCGAGCAGCCCTGGTGTTAACTGCTTCGTCTGGCAGGAACTAGCAAAGAACTGGATTCCAGTAAGAATCAAGAGCCCCCCAACCAACCTCTTTGATGTGCAGAAGCACTGCTTAACAAAAATATCTCCAATCCACACGAACCAGCCTCCATGTAGCATGGAGAATAAAGCTCCAGTCTCTAATCTCTTAAATTTGAGTGAAAAATTAAAGCAAGACAATGATCAATAACTAGGGAGGTGCTATTATGAGGACTACTGATAACTCTCAGTTGCAGCAAGCTTAGATGTGAACTTTTTTTTGGCTGAAGCGTATGTGTCCATGTGTAAGTGTTGCTGTTTCTATTTAAAGGAAAGAGAATCTCTACACATAATTAAATGAATGTCACTGACAACTGAGGGGCAAAAGTCAGGCCCTATTCTTTTTCCAGTAGTCTTTCCCTGTAATAGCTGCTGCTGATAAACACAGCACTAGAAGCTGATGGAGGCATCAGAGGTACCAAATGCTGGAATAATAGTGTGGTTGTTTAGCGCAACTCATGCTGTTCTACCACCATTAAACTGGTTACTTCCAAGACAATGTGTACTTTCAGAAAGTCATCCTCATGCAAACACAGCAACAAAAGGGATTCCTTCCTGTATGCATGAAAATTACCAAAACACTAGCAGATGATTCTGTGTTTCAGACTGTGCCTCACTATCATGCAGCTACTAAACATGCATGCTGTTTAATAAAACACTGATAGAGGAGAAAAAAAATAATGCACATGGCAACATTAGTTTTTCAAAACAGAAAACATTTCTCTCCTGGTTATGTGATACCAACCTGGAAATGTACATAAATCTTGAACTGCATTTTTTTTTGTTTGTTTATTCACATCCAGTTCATTCAGAGAGGTCCAAGGAGGGGTATACCTACCTGTTACCACTTTCAATTTAGTCCAAGTGACATGACTTGAAGTTAGAAAATGCAAGGGAACTTCTGTTTTCTCAGTGACAGAATTGCTGTTCAAGTGGATGATGAACTGCAATCTTAAGCTGTGAAAGACCTTTTTGGTACTGCTATAGCATGACAGCCTCTATATTCAAAAATATTTTCTCTGAAGAAACATTGTCTTAAGTCTTTTTGCAAATATGACAAAGCATAATCTAACTATATTGTAAAGTTGATCTAAAAGTGAATTTTACCAATCATATGTCTCTCCTCAAAAAAACAAAGATTATACAAAAAGCATTGCCTGAGAAAGACGATAATTAATAAATATCAGACTGTAACTTAGCAAAACATAAAAAATTTTGTACTTCAATTTACTTACAACTCAGAGAACTGTGTTTTTTATTCTTCATACTTTCTAAATATCTTTTAAAACTAGCAGAGTTGATACTCATTTTATCAGTTTAATCATTGACTTCTTGCTTAACTTGTCTTGTTACTTAGATCTTTAAAAGTCAACAGATAATAATATGAAATAAATAAAACCTTTGTCACTCATTCCTACATCAAGTTTTATGTAACTCTCCTAAATATGAGTTGCAATAGAAACCTTTGAACACCATGCCAGTAAAATGGAATGTATTGCAAAGACGCTGACAAAATCTTGTTTGGAATACTGTCAATTTATTCCAGGAATTCACCTGTAATGAACCAGCAGCTTTAGGCTTCTTGAATGTAATAAATCTCTGTTCTGTAAATATTCTGCTCCTCGTTTCTTCAAGTTAAAAGACTTGATCCATAATTCCCCGGATACAGTTCTCTGAGATTGTCAGTATAAGTAGGTAGGGATGTGATGATTTCACTAATAGGAGTGTCAACCAGCAGGTGCTAAAACAAAATGAGACCTTGACTGCCTTTACACCCGACCTTGAATTATTTCAAGGCAATAACTGAGGTACGGAAAAGCACTGTTTTCCTGTACTTACCCTTGATGTCATTGATAATCTGTATGATGGGACAGGGCACACCCTCTGCACCTTTGCAGATGATGCAAAACTGACAGGAACATTGATAAAACAACTCGTCATGCTGCCATTCAGAGGGGCCCTGACAGGTTGGAAAATGGCCTGACAGGAATCTCATGAACTTCAACAATAGGAAATTCAAGGCCTCCACCTGGGAAGGAGCAGACCCATGAAGTAA
>JAWWMO010000043.1:46783009-46863359 GCA_035047845.1 Dendrocincla fuliginosa | reverse complement strand
CCTGACAGGAATCTCATGAACTTCAACAATAGGAAATTCAAGGCCTCCACCTGGGAAGGAGCAGACCCATGAAGTAAGCGAATTAACCTGGGCGTATTTTACTAAGATCATAGCTACAGAAATCTATCTCTCAGAAGAAAATGGAGCATCATTAAATTAATTCAAATGTTAAGCCCACTCCCAATTTGGGGAGCACACCAGGTGTGAAAACTAAAACTACACAGTTTGGCAGATTTTAGTTGTTCATTCTTAGCTATTTCATAGATTCTTGTGGGAAGCACTAATGAAAATATTACTGAAGGAAATGTTTTGCTTCCTAGAAGGATTTGTCCAACTATTCCTGATAAGGAAATCTGCATATGTGTTGGGGTAGGGCGCTTGCTGACCCTCAGCTGTTGCAATGATTTGATGGCTCAAGAAAACATCTTGTGATATTTTTTTTCAACCTAACCTGTGCCTATGTTCTCTGAAATCAATCCTAACCACTGACATGAACCAGAGAAAAACCTGTTAGCAATCTCCTATGTGCCTTTTTGAAGACACAGATTCTTTTGTTAAACTGGATAAGTTTTTCCCAATAATTGTCATGAGTCAGCACTTCTCTGAAAGACATAAAATTGCCCAAGAATCCTAGAATCATATAGTATTTTGGGTTGGAAAGGATCTTTTAAAAGCAATCTAGTCCAACCCCCTTGCTATCAGCAGAGACACCTTCAACTAAACTAGGTTTCTCAGAGCCCTGTCCAACCTGACCTTGAATGTTTCCAGGATTGGGGCATCTACCACCTCTCTGGGGAAGGGGGTGTCAAGGTGGAGAGAGGTGCATGGGCCAAAGCTACAGCTCAGAGGCAGAGAAGGAGGGATGGACTGGGAGCACTGGGAGACTCTGGGCTCGGGATAAAGCTCAGGAGAGAGAAGGAATTAGCTGTGGGGCTGGCCCTTGTCATACGCAAATATAACAGCAGAAGAAGCCAGTTGACAAAGGGCATTTTAAGCTGCCCACAGCTTCTCATGACACGGGAAAAGAGGTAGTTGCTTGGGAAGAGTAAAACTATGGATGAGGAATGCAGAAAATTGCTGGGAAACACAAGCTGTTTCTCATGGCCTGAAAGTTCCTGTACTCAGGCAGCCAACAAGGGTAGGGGGCAGAGATCCTGCCTCCAGTTTCCCTCCCAGCTTTGTCAGAGACTTTGCCCTCCAGCCCCACACAAGCGTGACAGTTCCCTGCATGTTCTGGCAGAGCAGAGGGAGCAGGGCAGGCCAGCACGGCCTTGACCTTTGGCCTGCCAGGGTAACAGTTCAGCTGCCTGCCATGGACCGGCCGCTCCTGCTGCTGCTGCTGCCAGCAGGAACCTTGGCACAAAATGTGAAATGCTCTTTCTAGCAAAAAGTAAAATAAAATAATAAAGTGAAATAAAATAAAATAAAATGCAGAATGTAGTAAAAAGTAAACCCTTATTTTTGACTCTGCATTGCCCTGATGTCTTGTGCACCATTCCATCAGTTAGCAAGGGTCGGGAGAAGACACACGTGAAAAAAAAAATACAAGGTAAAGATAAGGATCCAGTGTGAGTGTAGCTCTTTTCTGCATTCTACCCAAAGCATTGTGGTGGGTAAACTAGCAGCCAGTATGGAACTCGGGGAAATAGGAGTTGAACAGTGCAGTACAGAGGATATTCCACTGCACTCCCTTGTTGAGGGAAAACCTACCCACTGGGGCTACTCCCAGTTGCCCCTGCCTGCCCCACACAGCATCGTTATTACACAGGAGTAAGATTACATCTATTGTCATTGATTGCTCTTCACTTGTTTGTCCTGAACATTAATCTCTTTCACATCTAAATTCAAATTTCATGTTAGTACTATGACTTCTCCTTACTCACCATAAAGCAGGGACCCATAAGCCACTTCCAGCCCGCTGCAGATGTGTACCAGCACAAACTACAGAACCAGCCACTGTCAAGAGATAAATTGGGCCTCTCAGCACATGCAGGCATCTTTCTTTTTATTACACACTGGGGAGGGAGCAGGGAACAAGCAGATGGGATCAAAGTCCCCTCCCTAAAACAGAAAGTCCCATTTCCCTTATCTTAATCACTGTATCAGCAAGTTTCTTCAACTAATTTCCCTGTTGTTCATTCCAGCTATGCCCAGTACAGAGAAAGCATCTGGCATAATGCTTCTGGGGACAACTGCCAGCTCCAGAGAGTGGAGCTATCTTTATTGGGGGTACTCAAATATTTCCTGGTTTACAAAAGTTGTTGTCTTCCTGGATGGTGTTACTATGATGTGTGAAACACCACTGGGCAACCATAATTCTGAGCCAATGGAGATTTATTTTTCCTGAGTCCCAGTGTTTTTTCTGACACATATTCAACAAACAAACCATGAACCACTCAGAAGAGCTCTGAGTTTGTTGTGCAGGTAGAATTGAGCCTACAACAAGCAGTGAAGTAGTTGTCAAAATTTGTACAGCAAGTGTCTGAGCACTGAGTTTATTAAGCAGATAAATATGGTTATACATAAACAAAAGTAGTCTGTTAGCTGCTGCAGATATCCAATATACTAATTAAATTGGAGGGGGGGGAGGAGAGGAGCTGTTACAGCCAAGACTTAAAATACCCAAATGCTCCTTTGGAAAAAATGTGTTGGCTCTTGTGTTACAGATAGTTCAGTGCAAAGAAGTACAATCTTACTACATTTCTTACATAAATGATAAGCAGTATAAACACAAACCCAAAAATGGATGAGATAAAAAAAGGATAATTTTTTCTGTCACAGCTAAACACTGTTATCAAATGGAAGTTAAGAAATAACAGATACCAGTATGTAAGTAATTGAAAGCATTTTTACAAAGAAGCCTGCTAGACTGTCTTCTACATGTACATACAGACCTGCAGTAGTATTAGTAGTGTTACCTCACTAGCAGTGCTATCTAAGCCAACATAAACATTTGGAAGACAAAAGAATGAGGTGTTTTTAATATCTGCATTTATTCCTGATTTCATGAGAATTAAGCTTTGACATGAGACCTGAGTGAATTCCCTGAACCTTAAGATGATGCAGAGAATCAGATCTTGGTCCATTCTGCTGGTATTTAACTGAAAATTCCAGAGAACTCCAAGTTCTGTTTTCAGGGTTTGAAAACTGATTTCTTAATTCATCCTCAGCCCTCTCTCTGCATAACCTCTTACCTGCAATTTGCTTTCTTTTTCTCTATTCCCCTTTCTATTCTCTAAACCACAAGAAGTACTGACCCCTCTCTCTTAAAATACAAATAATTAAATGGCACTATAATATAAAATCTTTACTAGAATATAGGAAGACAAGTAAGATAACAAATCTGTTTTTTTATGAAATTTTCTTTAAAATAGTGACTAAACTTTTAGATCTCTGTAACTATCTGTCAAGAAGAGTCAGTTGGAAACATACATGTGCCGTAACACATTTTGTGTGACCTTGAGTTAATTTTTACCTTCCTACTTTCAATTAACTGTCTTAGACTCAAGACTCATTCTGGCACTTTGTTAACATCTGAATGCCCTTGTTATATATTTTGCCCTAAAGTTGGTATATTATTTTGTACTAAGTGATTATTTCCCTGAAGAAATTCCTACTCAGGTTAATTTTTATTGTTCTTTCATTAGTTTTCCTTTTTCATGATAAGGAACATTTTGTTTAACTCTTACATAACATAAAACAGTATTAATTATAATAAAACTTCTGCTAACAATGACTAAAATAACAGAGGCTGTAAGAAAGATCAGTAGATAACAAAACTGAACAACACATTCCCAGGACTTACTGTTCTGTGTCTTCTGTCCAGACTTGAATTCATATTCTGTGGCCTATTTTACCATTTCACACTATAGAGAGCTGACTCTTCTTCTGGCTTGCTTAAGATCTCTAGTCCAATATAAACTAAATTTGGCTCCCTTTTAAATTCAAAAGCCATTTTCAAATCAAATTCTGAGTTGCATGAGCATTGTCATATTTGAAAATATGAAAAAGTTATTTTAGATGTGCAGGCAGAAAAATATGCAATGTGATAAATGAAGCTTAATTAAGCTACTGTTTTTCTTTAGGAAATATCATTTGAGTTATTCACATCCACTAGCATTAGAGACATGACTTTTTTGGGGAGTCAAGGATGGGATATGCCAGATGTTTTCCTGATTCTTTAAATGTGCCAAGTTCTAACATATTTTAAGAAGTCACTTTAAGGAGAAACACCCTCAGTGACTGCACTTTCTTAGATTCCACAATAAAATGCTACTGGAGCAGGTTGCAGATAGAGACCTCCAGCAAAATTGGAGTTACAAAGCCAGTTTGTTCTCAATAAGTTGTCTTTATTCTTGGTCATACAGGATTGTGGAAACCACTGTGTAAATCAAAGAGTTGATTAAGTAACAGAGATTTCTGGGAAAGAAAACTAGTTTCCAACCAGTGCTGATGTTTACACTTCATGCAATGCACCTGAAATATTTAAACAGATGAAAAGGAAAGTGAGAAAGACAGCCCAAACATCTGAATATGAGTGCCTGGAAAAGCACTGCAGCATGTATGTAACTTCAACAGGTCAGAGCTGGTATTAGGTCTCCGGAAGAAGTTACATTTAGAAAAGAAAGAAAGTGCTTTTTTTAAATGCAAAAGCTTGTCCAAATGTTTTTAAATCTTTTCTTTCAGGGTATTAAATAATGCTCAAATGTCCATTGAAGTCAAACTTCCACTGAACTAAATCAGTGCAGTCTGTTTGTGAAATAAAATGACCCTGCTAAACTGAACTGCTCACTGATCACATGTCACTTGTGACAGCTGTAGTGCATCTGTAACAGTAAGAAGTAGCAGCTACATTCACCAGAGAGGCAACTGAGCTCTCATGGGCCAATTGGCCACTTCCCAAACCTTTGGGATGTTTGTAGTTCTTGGTCATAACAACAACATTCACTCTCTTTTGCGTTTCTCTTAATAAGACAGGAAAGTTACCCTTTATCATTACTGGAAAAATGATGCTGCTTCTGAGAAAGTTAGTTTTGAGAATAGCACATGGTCTGGTCTTCTCTTTCCTTACACACATTCTTATATTAAATCCCTTCTTAATGTGGTGTATCCTATTAAGAGTTCTTGTATTAACTATATACATGTTACATTATTGGAGAGGGAGGAAAAATGTTCTCTTTGCACATATGTAAAGCAATGGCCCTCTTTCTTTTTTAAATTGTAGTGGGCATTGCAAAATAGTTTGGCAGTAGCTGGACCGGCTTCTGTGATAGACTGATGAGAACATTTGACTCAAGTTCCTGCCAATTAAACCCCCAAATGCTGACTATAAACTGCAAGAAATAAGAAAATTTCTTATACCTGTTCTGAGTATCAGAGTCTAAACTAAATCTTAGAATTTTGAAAAAAAAAATGTTCTTTTCTGTTTTATCATAATAAAATGACTAGATTTTTTTGGAGCGACTTATTAGTAAACCATATTTTTGTAAAAGTAAGATTGAGCTGTACCATAAAAATACCCCTGTCATTAAATTATCTGCTTGTACCAATTAAAAAGTCCTCACTGTAGTCACATCAGCCATGCATCCATTCAACTCTCCATCTTATTTATACAGTTGTAGACTGGATTTTAGTGAGTAGCAAAGAAACAGGAGACATGAACAGAGAATCAGCTACCTTCCCAGTCTCCCTGTTTAATTATATTTGTTGAGAAGATTAATCATCTGTGGATTCAAATGAATGTACAAGTGTATTTTCACTCATGGTATTCAATTGCACTTCAACAAAATAGCAAAATGCATCTGAGAAATGTTCAAATCTCATGTGCATCACAGTGGCTATATATGGTACATGAGAACAACAATACTGAAACATCACAAAGCACAGCATAGACTAGACAGCATTGCTTTCACTTGAGCTTGATGAGGCAGTAGTCATAATGAGAAACAAATTAAATCACAGCTTACTGAAACTATCCATTCTGAAAAGAGTGTTACTGCCACAATGAGTCTCTGAGTTGCAGCTGTTTGAGATGATATAGCATGCTCCACTGGTTGATTTTAAAAATGGTAGGAAAAGGCTAAAGCTGCTTTATACTGTCAAACATTTACCAATGGCAAAAGAGAATTACTTTTAGACATAGGTACCCTCATAACTCCCAAATGGTACAGTGCTTGATTTGTAGCAAGAGCAAGACCAAGCCATTGAAAAGTTACATACCCAGAACTAAAGTCTTTACTTCTGTAAGGAAGATCATTCACTGTTGGTGTTGAGACCAGGAACTCTGTCAGTATAATACTAGAAAAATATATTTAAATTACTTCACAATAATGAATTGAGTGAGAATCCTAGTCCAAGTAGGACTAAGATTTCCTTTCAGAAGGAGTAATAATATTGCATCACTAATGATGATTTTGTATTTAAAATTGTTTCATGCCAGCACAAAATCTTTGGAGGGGGAGAAATCTTACAAGCATCCATTTTATTGTCTTATCCAGACTCAGTGGGCTGTGCATATAAAGAAGACTGTCAATCAATATGTAGGAACTGTTGAAGCAACACTGTGCCACTTTTGCTACATTAGTGATTAATTAAAGCCTACTGTCATAAATTTGCTTTTCCCCCTGCTCTGATCTATTAGTGTGAGCTCATGTTTTGACATAAAGGAATAAGCAGTTCAAATGTCATTCTACAGGAATCCTAAAAAGACAAAGCAGGGCCACTCACAAAGGGTTATCACACCACTGAAGCCCCAGTGGTTATATAGATCACTGTGGATCCACCATCTGATATGACTTGTCCTTTCTCTGTTCAGATGAGATGAGGGAACTCCTTGCTCCTGCAGTCGGTCTTACTTCTTCCATCAGGCAGGAGCCCTGCCATGGCTATTCATCTAACAGGCATAGAAACGCTCCCACGGGCATACTAGGGCTGGAGAGGATTTAGTACCACCTCTCCCAATCCCACTATCACTTCCACACTATTAGGAGGGAACTGTCACCCCTTGAACCTGGCCAAGTTGCCAGATGTTATATAGTTGAATAAGATAATAAATATGGATACCTGGTGGTTTGGGTCAGCTAGACAAAAGGAGTTATGGGAGTAGCTGCTATACAGATCTTACAATTTCAAGTATTAAGACAAATCTTGAAAATTTCCATTTTCGTAATGGTAAGAAGTCTGTTCTTCCAAGTCTTGAGTTACTTGCTTTTGCTTCCTCCATTCCCTTCTCTGTACTTCACTATTTTGACTGGTAGCACCGTACGTTTTCTTTGGACTTACAAAAGTTTCATTATTCATCTCCGTTTCTTCAGCCAGTTCATCCTGATCAATTATGCCACATTTCTCTTCATTGAGGTTTTCGGGGTCAGCCCATTCCTGCTTCTCACCAGAAGCAAAGATAGCGTAGAATATCACACCACTGTAGTGCACCAGAGCTGCGATCAGAAAGACATTCTGCCATTCTTCCCGGGTCTGAAAGAATTGTGCAAGTCTCATTAGGTTTGCAGCAAAAAGAAATATTACACTCTGAATTACATTATGAATTAGCATATATTGAAGAATGATTGTGATCGCTGTTTCATTCCAGATGTTGCAGATAAAAAAATTTGTGAGGATCACTGTGAAGAATTTTTTTTCTGTAATGGCAGATAATATAATAAAACTTGGGTTTCTTTGGATCTTTTTCTCATGGTGAAGTTTCTTTCTTGCATACACAATATTTATGGAATTGGAAATGCAGGGATTTCTCTAACAACTAAGTAAATATTATTGTAGATCAATGATTGCTTAGGAACTCTACCAGGGATGCAGTGTAGAGGAGTTTCCCAAGTCCGATAAGCATTGCACAGTTCTATGGAGATATTACAGAGACTCAGCCTCAGGGGTATAAAATAGTAACTCCCTACACAGATAATTAGTTTATAATAGCTAAGAATCAGGTCACCATGGTATTATAAAAGTGAATGTTTAAAACAAACAACAGAAAACAGCTACAGAGACCAATGATGAAATGGATTTCCCAGGAATCTTTGAAATGTCTTAACTTCCATTGCATTACCTCATGTTTTTCCTGGAAAACATGGAGAAATGTTACCTTATGTTTCGTCATTGCACCAACAATGAGTGGGCACACCATTCCTGACAGTGTCCCCACGCCGTTCGAGATCCCCATTAGAATGCTGGCGTAACGCGGGGCTATGTCCAAGTGGTTCACATTGAATCCTACAAAAAGTGAGAGGCAATGGTCACCTATACAGCACTGCACTACCAGGCCAACAGGGCTTTCTACAGCCATTCTGGCTGAAGGAGTCTGAAAAAGGTAGGAACCACCCTACTATATGTATCAGAAAGAAGAGCAGTATTTTCTTGGTGATAAAGAGGGAAGATACTTCAACTCTATGCTTTTTCAAAACCCCTTTTTCCCCCACCTCTGAAGATCATGTTGTATAAAATTTGGTTTGGCCTCATTAAAGTGTCTGTGTTCCACATCTTCTCGTACTGAGACAGTGCACTTGGCAAATATTTTTAATTAAGGAATCAATGCCTCATATCAGTCAAATATCTTCTATCTTTTTAATTACATGTAGTGGGTTTTAATACATGCATTTTCATATTTTAAGTAGCAGTTTAACAACATCATTAAAAAAAAACAGAATGCAGACCAGTAGGAAAAATAATTAACTTTACTGTCTTGTGTCTTCTGGGTACACATTTTATTAAGAAATAAAATCAAATACTAAATACTCAGAGAATTATCATGCCTTAGGTAATGAAAATTAGTCATATGAACTATGGTCGATAACAAAAAATGATGGTGAATTCCAAGTGCATGGTGTTACATAAAGTAAGAAGTGAATGACTGGGAAAATCCTGCAATAAAAATTGATTAATAAAAATGACCTGCTATGCAAGGACCTCATAACTGAGTAGCAAAACCACCTCCCATCTGCATAATCCTGAGAAAACTGAAGAACAGCAGTTACTTTTCTGGTCAATTTTGTTCAATAGATCCATCTTCTTGGCAGTCTTCTTGGAATATGTTGGCCTTCCATTTTCACAACAAAAGGGGGTTCTTTTTAGTAATAATGATACTTGATGGCACTACAAAACAGCCTGAGATTGGTGAGACCCATGAAACTGTTAGAAACAGCTGTTCTGCGTAGGGCTGGTTGTAGGACACAACAGAGAGAGGGCTGACGTAGAAAGCAGAAAGGAGCCACTAGGGCTTGGTGCAGGATTGTAACTGATGGCCCTTGTGCAACTATTCATTGCAGGGTAATTCTTTCTCTCCCCTCTTAGGGATATAGTTTAAACAGGAAGAAAATGGGGACTGACACTGTCAAAGTATATTAGAAAGTAACAGCAGAAAGCTGATGTAAATTGGAATCAATAAAGAGCAGGTTCTTTCAAAGCTTCATGCTCTGTGTGCAATGTGTTTTATAGATCCTGAAGTAAATTATTTCTGATATGGGAAGAAAAAGGGAACACCCCATAAGTAGCCACATGAAGAACAAACATAATAGAAATTATGACAGCAAGAATGGTGAGGGTAATAACATCACTTTTATCACAAATACTAAAACAAAGAATAAGATTAACTCTTACCTGAAATTGCAAAGCCACTGAAGCCTACTGCTAACACCAGAAAGGAAATAGCCACACCTTTTGTATGAGAATAACCAACCACCAAAAGCAAGGTTGCTTCCATCCCAAAGCCTTCAAATGAAACACATGTGAATGAATTACATTTAAATTACTATTGGTCATGGAGATACTAATAAGGACTACCAGAACAGAAGCTTAAAATGAGACAAAATTCTTTTTATCTTATACCTATTCTTGAACATACTTCGGAGCTTTGTGGATTTTCAGGAATATTTTTGTATTTATTGTTTGAGGATATACTTTTATTTTTCTCCTCATTCATTGCTGTGTAAATACCCTGAGCAGCTGGTGAAGTTAATTTACTGAGCAGCACAGAAAAAACAATGAGAAAGTGACTCTGTGCAAGGGGCAGAAAAAATCACAAACACAAAAACATTATAGGGAAAGGAAAAAAAACACTTGCCTTTGATTTCTCGTGGTGGTAGTGATGCAAGATGTACTTGGTAAATGGATCAAAAGACTGTTTTACATACAAGGGTCCTACCAACACAATAGGATGCCCCTGAGCATCACAGGGAACTTCTAGTCTCTGCCATTACTGAAAATTAACATTTTCTAATATGCAGCAGTACAATCCTTCTGGTTTGTTTTGTTTGTTTGGGTTTTTTTAATGACACTATTAATATGCCCTGAAAATACAATAAATTTGAGTATCCTTTGTGAAGATGCATAGCCAAGTTGTATGGTATCTCTGACTGCAAGCGTCTCTATTTCTAGAAGACCATGCCATCTATAAATAGCATAAGCCAGCAATTGACAGTGGACAACTAACTGCTCCACAGACTATCTGACTTGAAATCTTTTCTCTTACTTACTAAGAACTTTACATGTAGATGACACTGATTTTGCAGTTCAGAGACTTAACTGGAAACAAATTATTTTGTGCTGAGTAAAAATGAGCCTGTCCATCCTTCAACTTTTTTTTCTCCCAAATCTTCCAGCTTAAACTTACCAGTGGGTTCTGCTGGAAGTAGCAAACGGGAACATCACCAGTTATTCCAAGACTGTATCCACTGGGAATTGGTGTCTCCAGCACCATGATGCAGGGTTAACTTTTTCGGTATGAATTTGCAGGATGAGGCCTATTTGACCATACTACTCTATCGCCCTTTCAATTATTAACCAGATTTCTTGTCTCCTCCCTTTTTAATAGCTTGCTCATATGAGTAAGGATTTATGCCATGAGGCATCAGCTCTCCATTTAATGCTTTGGATTAGACAGCTGTAAATGCACTGTTGAGTAAATCATCTCTTGCTACAATTAAATATGGACTATACTATGATATTTGCAGGACACTATTGAAATATCATCGTTTCAGAATGCAACAGTACCTCCGCAGTTCATGACCTTCCTTACAGTGGTAGTGGTTAAGATCTTCCTGCTCCGTAAGAAGTCAGCTAGCTGCCCTCCGATGGGCACGATGATTGTCATGACCATGTGAGGAACTGCTGACAAAAGGCCGACCTGCAATTAGACAAAGGAGTGCTTACTGCTCACATCCTTCTTCAAGATTTAGTGCAAAGAGAACAGGAACCATACCTTTTCTTCACCTCTTTCCACCTTACCACCATCAGACACTTTTTTATCCTGGATCCATGTGTGGGAGGTTTGCAGACAGGTCCAACAGGAACTTCAGCTAAGACCTGTGTGACCTTAAGCTACCTTTGTCCTATCTTTAGGGATTTCTAGGAGCTTGAGAGACTCAAGCAAGCTTTTGTTGAGGCAATAGAAGCTTTTCTCCCAGACCTTCTCAGTAATGACCGTATATGAGCCACAGCATTGTTGACCAGTGCCTAGGGCAACAGCAAAGTAAAAAGAGCCTGGGCACTTTCCTTCAATTTTTGGGGGGCTAGCCTGGCGGCCAGAAGGTCTAGTAGCATCTTTCTCTGATCCTGTTTCTTTCCTGACAGTAGGAAAATGTGCTACATATTTTTACATATTCAAGAGGCAGTGGAAAGAGACCAAATGTATAATAAAGAGGAAAAAGAGAACACTGTCTAAAAAGTCATGCTGATGCTCCAGTGTTTTTCCCCTCTCCCTCTCTCCAGTAACCAGCAAATGAGCACAAGAAAACTGCTCTAATTTGTCTGATTGGATGCTCAAATTTGGGTGATGGAAGAAACATCTCTCTATGGCCCAGGAGGAGAAATCAGAGCAAAAGTGAGAATCTCACCTTAAAAATATCATCAGTATCCCTAGTCTTCCATGGTTACTTTAAAGAGTTGTATAGGAGACTTTTTATATTAAATTCTGTTGTAGACATCACAAATCCCTGTTTTATGTGTCCTGATATTGGAGTCCTCTATCTTGGTTTACAACTACTTTTATATATTTTTGTTATTCATGTTCTCAAGGAGCTCCTTTCTGTATAACAAGTCTATTACCTGCCACTGCATAAAGGAAGGAAACACCTGCATGTATGGACTGAAGACCATGCAGCATAAAACCTGACATTATCATTTAATTTTATAAATCACTAAATAGGCACATGTGTAAAGTCATACATGGATTTTTATTCTTGTGGAATTACAACCTAAAAACTGATGTTCATCTTCTTTTCATTTT
Source organism: Dendrocincla fuliginosa (assembly GCA_035047845.1). Classification (NCBI taxonomy): domain Eukaryota; kingdom Metazoa; phylum Chordata; class Aves; order Passeriformes; family Dendrocolaptidae; genus Dendrocincla; species Dendrocincla fuliginosa. The sequence continues at coordinate 46,851,127 of JAWWMO010000043.1, read as the reverse complement.
CATAGAATCCTAGAATCACAGAATGGTTGAGGTTGGAAGGAACCTCCGGAGGTCATCTTCAATCCCTTTGCTTAAGTAGGATCACCTAGAGAAGGTTGCCCAGGAATGTGTTCAGACAGCTTCTGACTGTCTCCAAGGATGGAGATTTTACAACTACTTTGGGCAACCTGTGCCAGTATTCAGTCACCCTCACAGTAAAAAAGTGTTTCCTGATGTTCAGAGGGAACCTCCCATGTTTCAGTTTGTGTCCATTGTCTCTTGACCAGTGACAGGATACTACTGAAAAGAGCCTAGGTTTGTCTTCTTTACACTGTCCCTTCAGATATTTTTACGTATTGATGAGTATCCTGCTGGATCTTCTCTTCTCCAGTCTAAATAGTTCCAGCCTTTCTTCATAGAAGAAATGTTCCCATTTCCTTAATCACCTTCATGGCCTTGAACTCTCTCCAGTATGTCCATGTCTCTCTTGTACTGGGGAGCCCAGAACTGGACACAGTATTTCAAGTGTGGCCTCACCAATGCTGTGTAGAAGGGAACAATCACTTCCCTCTTCCTGCTGACTTTTGCATAATGCAGCCCAGGATACCATTAGTCTTTACTGCAAGGGCACACTGCTGGCTCATATCCTACTTGGTGTCCAGCTGGACTCCCAGGTCCTTTTCTGCTAAGCTGCTTTCCAGCTGGGTACATCCCAGCATGTACTGGTTCAGGGGCTTGTTTCTCCCCACGTGCAGGACTTTGCACTTTCCCTTACTGGACTTCATGAGGCTCCTGTCAGCCCATTTTCCCTGGTCTGCCAAGGTTCCTCTCTATGGCAGCAAAACCCTGTAGCCTATCAGCCACCCCTCCTAGTTTTGAGTCTTCTGCAACCTTGCTGAGGGTACACTCTGGCCCATCTTCCAGATCATTAATGAAGATGTCAAACAGGTTCAGGCTCAGTATGTCCCCTGGACTACAAAATGTTATTGATCAGCATGTTGTCTTCTAGAAGCCTTTCCTTGAAACAGTAACCTAGTGAGAAGTTTGAGTTTTCTTTCTAGAGCGCACAACCTCATTGCCTAGACAGCAAGTTTTACATTTGTTTTAAATTAGTGAGGCACGCAGAGGTGCGACTCTAGCATTAATGAAAAGTAGCTCAGAATAAACAAATCTAACTTTTCCTATATCCCTGATCTTCATCTCTATGTTGTACTTGGCCATTCTGAGTGTCATTGCTACTATGTCATAACCCTTCATATTCTTGTGAACCTTGGATACACTGTGCTCCCAGAATACATAAATAATGATGTTGCTTTTTATCAGCCATACAGGTGTTTGAAAATAATTACCACATAGCAAGTAGGTTTCTTTAAAGGAATGGTTAGGGTTAGGATCAAGGGAAAACTTTTCCGAAACAATTATTCTGAATTCCTCACTCATGTTTTGAAGAGGGAATGTAACAAAAGTGATTCTAATGAAGTGGTGGTAGCAAAAATGCTGGGAATAATTTACTGTAATGATCTGATTTCTCCTCAAACACTCTACATAGAATCATAGAATTGTTAAGGTTGGAAAAGACCTCCAAGATCCTTGAGTCCAACCTTTGACCAACAACTAAGTGCCACATCCATTCATTTCTTGAACACTTTCAGGGATAGTGATTCCACCTCCTCCCTGGACAGTTTGTTGCACACTTAACCACCCTTTCAGTGAAGAAATTCTTCCTGATTTTCAACCTCCACCTCCCCTAGTGCATCTCCTATGGAATGGTCTGAAGGTCACCGCTTCAACTCAGACATTTACCTTGCTTATTGCAAATCCAAAGACTTCTTCAAAGTAAGCAGGCTGACTTATAAGGAGCAAGTAGAAAGTCCAGCTTCTGCAGAAGTTTGCCACAATGATTGCGTAAACTGGCATTGAAGTGAAAAATCTCTTCCAGGGAGTACTAAATTTCTAGGGGGAAAAAAAAAATAAACAGAGGCAGAATAAAGGACCAGTGTCTTTTATTATCCGGTCTATACAGTATGTTGCATGTGACATATCACACAGATCACCTAGAATGCAAGTGAAATACACCTTTTGAATTAGTGGCAAAAAACAGGTAGAGAAATTTTCTTAGTTAGGATTTTTAAGATGAATCCTACACTACTATTGCCCTACTTACTGAAATTACTTGAGGTCCTCCAGAATCCTGTTATTTGGATAACAAGATCAGTAACAGAATCAAAGAAAACTAGAGAAAACCTTGTGCCATTCCCCACCTTTAGGTATGACGCAGTTTGAGAGATTCTTCTGAAAGGAGTGTGAAAAAAGGGTTATCAAAGCTAAGAGACATGCAGTAGCAAAGTAACAAACAACTACCTGCTCAACTTAATTCATTTAGTTCAGAAAAAAAAATTAATTTCTGTAACTTGGTTTTGGCATTTTCAGTTTCTATTTATGCTTCAGTACTCCATACAGCAGGAATAAAACACACTTCAGAGACCTATTCCTTTGTAATAGAATTCAAATCAGAAGCTGAACTATGTAACTATGGCAATAAATATTGACATTCTCCTTCTAAAAAAAGGGTTAGCTGTGTTCTACAGGCATCCCTATGCCTGCAGGTATGTGTGAACACATGAAGGTGGTACTAGTGTCCTCTGCATTAAAACCACCATACAGGAAGGAAAATCTATAACCTGGAAAAAGTATGTGTGTCTCCAGCCAAGACCTGATTTACTTCAGACAAATTTCAGGAGCATGCTCACAAGGAGAGTCTGGTACTTCATACTCTCCGCAAGGCCATTACCCAAAACATGTAGAGGAAGGAGCTTGGAATTAGTTTGTTTCAGGATGTTCAAGATTAAAATCCAAGAAAGAACAGTTTATCATGAAACACCTTTGTTTTTCACTACTAGTAAAAATGCTTTACCTAGGGGAATGGAGAGAAGTTTAATGGGAAAATAGATTTTAGCTCAACATTTCCAGGATCCTCTCAGAGAGAGGATAAGAAGTCTTAAAGAAGAACCTGAGCTGCTGTGACAGTGAGCAGGGCAGAAAACCTGTCCTTAAGCTTTCAGATTTGCAATCATCTTTAACAGGAGTTCAAAAGGCAGATGGATAATTTAGCATCTGCAGCTAGGTTTCTATTTAGCTAAATCCATTAATATTTTTTAAAACCAAACTTGCCAGTTACTCAAGAGCAGGAGACCAGAATGGGTGGTTCTCCCTCTCACCCCATCCCTTCCCTCCCTAGATCAGGGAAGCTCTATAAATCAAGGGCTGAAACAGCATTACGTGTTTTCCAGGACTCATCCTGTCCAGCTGCATGAACCTGATCTTGTAATTTTCATAAAAGGAAAAGCCCCTTAACATCAACAGAAACTAGTTCTGCCCCTCTGATGCAGCTAACAGTATCCATCCCATCATACGCTCATGTTGTGCAAAGTGCTCACAAATTATAAAAAGAAGTCTTTTTTTTTACTTACACTTGCATTAGCCAGGCTGGCTCCTTCTCCTATACTTGTTTCTATATATATCCTTTCTTCATTGGTTATTGTTGGATGTGCAGCAGGGCTCTCATAGGCATGAAGCAGCCAAAATATGTACCAAACAATCCCAAACATTCCTGCAGAGGCCAGAAGAGCAAAGCTTGGTTTTTAAAGCAAATAAAGCTACACTTTAGTATTTGCAAGCCTTGAAGTTTGTTTCAAGTGCCAGTTAAACCAAACCTGCACAGAAATTATGCCCAGGGAAGTAACTCAACAGGTACTGTATGCCTGCTTGCAAAACATTTCAGAATTTTCTTGCTTGTATTGCACAAGGCAGAGAAAAAGCAGAAGGAGAGCTCTGTGTAGGCCATAACATTGTCACAATCTGCATAAAGAGACTTCACAATCAATCAAATGGTGATGACAAATCTTGTGGTGTGTCCTGTGCCTCCAGAGGAAACAGAGAAAACTTATCATAACTGGGTTGCTGATGTGAGGCTATGTTGGAGTCAGCTCTGCTACACACTGTGGGGGGAAGAATGAGACACAACGGATCAGCCACGAGGCCATACCTGTGTAGTGGCACCACTTTGTAATGGTGGCACTGCTTTATTAAAGATGGGCAATACAGGAAAGATTTCTCAGGACAGAAGTTTTCAGAGGCATTTGGCTCCCCATTGGCAACATGTACAGTAGTGTTCATTGAGTGTGCACTCTGGGGTAGATATCACAAAAGTGTTTGTGCTACAGAGGAATATTTGCAACTGCATCCAACCCTACCACTGGGTGACCACGGGCTGTAGACTGGTCATTACAATTTTACAGCCTTTTGTAACAGATGATTACAAAATGAAAACTCTCAGAATCTGCAATAAGTAGAGAATGAATTGGAATATCCACTTGCAACCTCTTCATTCATCTAAACAATCTTGATCCATACTTGTTAGACGAGTTTAAGTAAACAGCTGACAGTACCAGTCTAGTGTCAGAGGTCCTTCAAGTTAAGCAACTCACCGTAAATATAAAAGACGGATGACCATCCTATGTACTGTACCAGCACACCTGCCAGTGGCATGGCGACCACCGCTCCTGCATAAGACCCTGAGGAGAAAATGGATTAGTAAAAAGTCAGCTATGAAAGCTGTGCTCAGCTTTCAGAGCAGATGATCCAGACAGGTGCTCATGGGGGCAGAACCAGAGGGACATATTTGGCTGATTATTTATAAATATGGAAAGTGGTATGGAAGCTCCAAAGTTTTGCTAGGGGTGGTGGGAAGGACTGATCCTCATTGGTGTGAGATCACCAGTCTCATTTTGCCATTGGAAGGGTTGTGCCCTGTAGGTAAATAGGACCTGCAAATCCAAGACTGATGGTGGTACAAACCACCACAGAGGCATAAGATATATGTGTGCACTTGTGTGGGAAATCTCACCTAACCCCGTGGTATAAGAGGTGAGTTTTAGGGAAGCTAATGGCACAAGTTTTGGAAGGTTTCATGGTGTTGAGGAATCCTGATGATTGCAGATATGCTAAGAAGCTCTTGTCATGGCTCTAGACCCATGACCACACAAGTGCTGGTAGTGGAGAGAGTGTTCAAACCTATCCTGAGTATGTGTAGCCATGCTTAGTTCATATCAGAGGCATAAACAAACAGCTGGAATAAATAGGCACATGTGGACAGGAAAAAAAGGATAAAAATGTGGTCTGTGCCAAGGTTTCTGATTGAGGAATATATAATACTGGTGAAATATATTTGCAAGTGACTTGTAGAAAGAGATGAGTGTTTAAGTGCGATTTGGACAGTAGGTTTCAGTGCTTACTTTAGGAAATGAGATACTTGTGGTTTTGAGAATATTACATACTTCGTTAATAAACACTTGTTAATGCTCTACTCATTAGCAAATATTTCTCTGCAATGGGTCACAATGATCCTTCTCCCTCATTGTCATGTAATTAATTTTTCCTACAGCAACAGAAAAGCACCAGGCCAGAGTATAGATAGAGAAACTAGAAACCTGGCTAACACAGGCTTTCCTAATTTTTTCCATTGTTCCTATGCACCTTTCAAGTGCAAGAATCAGTGGACCTGTAGCCACTAAAATGGGTGTTGAGCTGAAGGATGGATCCTTCTCTATGCAGTGCTAGGATTTCAAGGAGAGAGCACTGAGGGTGGAGAGATTTTTCTTCTGACCTGTTCTTCTGCAGAAAACGGAAACATCTAAATAATCGCTAAATCCTGAAGTTATCTGTAATTTAAAGAAAATTTCCATAATATACAAACATTTTTTTTCTCTTGCTTCACTCCTCTTTTTATCCTTTATCTTGTTTTTTAGTGCTGTATTTTCCCTAGCCTTACAACTTCACTGCTAATAGGTAGAATTTTTTCCCTCTGACTTCTACACTTTCTTTTACAGTCAATCGTTTTCATCTGTCAGCATTGGAAAGGGACCCAGTGGAAAGACCAAAGGACATTGTTGATCATAACTCAAAACAAAATGAAGCAGAACAGCTACTGGCAAAAAGTTACATCATCTCCACTGCAGTGTATTGAGCAGCCAGCCTAAAGTACTCAAGTCCTTTTAAGACAATTTTTAAGTGTGTGCTTATTAAGCAATTTTTAAGTGTTTAGGAGCATCCATTCAGTATGTATAATAAATGGAATCCCTAAGGATGGATCAGGAAAAAAAATACTGTGAGAGCCATTTTAAGTGTTGGCTTCAAATGATAAAATGATGACATATTAAACAAAAAGAATTCTCAGGTTCTGAAGCTTAGAGTACAAGCCGACTGTAGCGAAGGTCAGAGAGCTTGCATTTATCTTTTAAATAAAGAAATTAATAAAATAAATCCAATAGGAATATGTGCTTACATAAACCACAAAAGCCTATCAACTTACCACAGAATGATGTGGTAGCCAACCTGCTCCTCTCCAGCGGCGGAGCCCATTTACTCCACATCCCATGGCAGGCTGGGTAGGTGACACCCTGGCAGACATTTCACACATCACATGATTTGCTTTCACTGCATTCCACTTGAAGTATCACAGAATCACAGAATATGCTGAGTTGGAAGGGACCCACAAGGATCACTGAGTCCAACACCTGGCCCTGCAGAGGACCATCCCCAAGAATCACACCATGTGCCCAAGAGTGTTGTAGTCACCGACACTATCCATACTGTCTAGCTGTTTGTCACCACGGAATGATGTAAGGAAAGGTTATGCAAGTCTGGAAGAGCTCAGTTGTTTGGGTATGAAGATGTCAAAATAATCTGGATTACTTTTTACTTACGCAATAATATGTTCTGAGGTGAAAATGCTGTTTAGTGTATGCAGTGGATGGCACGAGTAAACTAAAATACCTTGAACTGCAGCACCAGAAACACAAATGTTTCTTGTAAGTAAACTTAAAAATATAAATCAGCATGATTAAAAAATTATCATCTAAAAATGAGTAGCAAGTAAAACTGTAGATTGATCAGAAAGTCTGATCAAAAAGATCTTACAATGTTTTAGAACCAAATCTCAAAAAACCAACTGTGTTTGGAAGGACCAAAATGGTGAGGGCTCCTACCTCCACCAGACCCTGAAGAATCCTTACAAACATCACACAGCCATAGTGCACTCTTGCTGCAGAAGGGATGATCATGTTCAGTGTTGAAGTTAGAAAGATAGCTGCTCCAAATACCCTGTGGAAAAAAGTAATATGAAAGGGAAATTATTGTCTATTTTCAGAAGTGACACTGTTGATGACAGATACAATTGCAGAGACAATTACCCCTACCACCTTCTCAACAACACAAATACTTGTAAAGTCGCCTTGTTGTCAAAAGGAGATGAATCCTCAGATGGTCTATACATTTTCCTCTTTGAACAGAACAGAATTTTTACATATGCTTAAACAAAGGTGCTGGACTTTTATTTGTATCAGAAGATTAGATATGGATGTTGGTACTGAAGGTCTGGAGATACTGTTTATATGAATCCTGACCTGAGAGAAGCATTGCTATCCCACGAAGTACTTAAATTCTGTTATAACAATAACAATGTTATAAAATTAGGTAAGGCCTGGTTTAAGTGACCATGTGAACGCTGGAGTGTGTTGGTTATTTCTACTTGCTGTTGCTGGAATATATAATGGGGCTGCTTAAGATTGACTCCTTTCCAATGTCACTTCCCTAAATAATAGCTACAAATGCCCTTTATGACTATGACATAGAAAGGCCATTTCTACAAGACAACTTCTGTGAAAAACATGCTATAAACATTTTGTTACCCTGCTGGGGAAGAGCACTTGCTGCAGCTGAGCATAAGTCAGTCTAGACTCCAAATGTACCTGGGACTCAGTGCCTTTGGGAAATCATTTGCAGCCTCCCATATGTTAGCACCCATTAGAGACAGAGACAGCAAACCTCTGTGTAATGGTAATGAATGCAAGCAGCAGCACTGAAAGTGCAGGCCACTCAGAGGCCCTAGGGTAGCATTCAAAGCCACATCAGCTGGACTCATCAGAGTCTGTGGGAGCTTTTCTCAACATGGACATGGGCTTTCCTACATTTAACTGGAGTGGTACACACTTAGTGCTCTGTGTCAGTAATAAACGACAGTGACACTAGACATGGGAGACAGCTGGACTACAAGGCAATAGTTTCAATATGGCACAGGCTCTGGGTTTGCCAGGCACTGATGCTTCAGTGCAAGGGAAGAGTACCACTGGGTGCCCAGTTTGTGCCCAGAAAGGACATCTGGGAAGGTCATTTGGAAACTGAGACTTCAGTACCATGAAAAACACCACTGGAAACCAAGAAAGACATGGGGAAAAAACAGCTGAGACCATCACTGAAATTACTACCATTCGTATGATCTCTGCTTGCTTGTTTAGATTTCACATAACTTCACATCTGTCTGAGTGAAGATTCAGGTTTCCTTTCTGTGCAATGAATAGGGTTCAACAGCTGTGTTATGAATTCTCTGAACACCAGAACTTCATTACTACGGTGTCTGTGGAAGTTGATATACATGACAATCTCCGCTAAGATCCTGTTACAGCATTGAAAAATATCAGCACTGGCAGTCAGAGTTCTCCACTACTGCCAAGCACCATTTAAATTGAATGGATTACTACTAATGCTCAGTAGTTTATTGTTTTCTTTGTGTTGTTTGCAATTGGGAGCAGCCGTGCCTGGCTCCCTGTGGACAGCCTTTGTATGGGAGACCTTTCATTCTGCAGCTTGAAAGTTGCAGCAGTTGGTGGCCCTGCAGACCCAGCATATGGATGTAGGAGGTCAACCCAAAGCTGCCCTGCCTTGCTCCAAGACTCAAGGTGAGACCCTGGGAATAAAGCAGCCTCTTTTGTTCAGGGCCCTCAATTCCTGGTAACACTGATGTTAGCTACCTGCCTGCTGCTGTTTGTGGACTGTAACTCATGTTTGTTTTTCAAACCACTCAAATGCAGTGACATTTAATAAGCTTTGAATTATCTTGTTATGTGTATGGCATTTCAGGAAGACACATTAAGCTTCATTCTGATATATGAATCATATTAGACAGATATTTGACCAGAAGTCATGTGATTTGGACAACAGCAGTATTTCTCTCTCCCTTTTGATTTCTCTGGCAAAGACGTATACAGATCTTATTATGCATAGCTGCTTATTATGTTCCACTTGAAAATACTTATAAAATTTTATAACATTTTATTGCAGTTATTTTTTTTTAAATAAGGTTTTAATTGTTTGCATTTCGGCTTCTTTTTGAAAACTTATTCACAGAAAATATATGTGACTTCATTTTTTTAATCTGTTCTGATTGTGTACCATAGGACTAATAGTAGTGTTATAGTGTGAAGAATCTACAGTCAGAGATCCTCACTGTTTTATCTAAATACTCTATGCCTATTAACTAAAACAATTCATTATCTGAGTGGCAAGAAAGCACTAAACAGATGAGCACAATAGCAGAGGCTCAGTAGGCTGGCAGAGAAAAGTGACAAAGAACGGATCTGTACAGAAAACTGTCTGAAAATATGAACCAGAATACAAAGCCCACAGTCATATCTTGACATTTAGAAGACTGCTTTCAAATCCAAGGAAGCATTTAGCTGAGAAATAAGTATTACTTGTCTATTATGATCAGTGAAGAAAAGACTTTTGCCCTTCCTTTTTTACCACTAATAGAGATATCAGGTCTGTTATTGTAATGCTATTGACTCAGGGAACTACAGAAAATCATGTAAATTAATAAACATGAAAGAATAAACTGTAAGAATGTGTTTAATTATCCAAACAGCTAGCTTTGAAGATTCAGTTTCCAATCTCTGCTACTTCTTTTAATGCCAATTCTTAATATGCCTATGTTATAAATGCATCATTTATACTGAGTGAGAAAGTCACTCTTCTGCTACAGTTTAAAAGGCTGAGTATTGTTTCTAGATAGAGGCAGCATCTTTTCAGCATTTTGCTGCCATTTATGCCAAAGAAGTCTGTCTCTGCCTTGGCCAAAAATATTCCAGTTTCTTTTCAATTCATTCACATATTCTTCTCTCCTCACTGCCATGATTATCAAGCAGCTGTTTCTTTGGGATCAAAAAAGACTTCTTCAGCAACAGACTCCTCTGCCCAGCAGGGTACTCTTACTGAAAACTGATATCAAGAAGTGTCCTGTGTTTTATGTATCCATTAATCACATTTAGGTACATGTTTGAGGAAAAGCAGCAGGTTAAATGGATGGTGTCACTAAATAGTTAATGAATTTTTTTGTGGAATGCTGACCTACATCAATTTGGATTAATGTATAGGGCAAATTATATAGTGTTAGATGGTTGCAGTACAAAACTGTGAAGCCCTCTATATTTTCAGCCACTCTGAAATCCATTTGAATCTCACATTATTACAGATAATTATGTGCATTAGAGAAGTGCCTGGAGTGGAGGCATCCATATGTGTTCAAGGTTGCACATTTTAAACAGGTGGCGAAAGAGTCTTAGCCTAAAATCTGTAAGGTCAGTAATAGGGTTGAATCTCATTTCCAGAGTACAGCTGGGATGAAAGAACATGTTTGTCTTTCTAGAGGTGGTGGGTTCACTGGCCCCAGAACTCCTGGTTTCTTGTCCTTTGTCTTAGCAAATAACTCCTCTGAAACAGGAACTCAGGACCCCAGGTGAATCTACCAAAGCTGAAATTGGTTGGGTAAACAAGGAATAAAGAAAAAACACAGACTTAGCCAGACCTGTGAATCCTATTACCGCAAATAGAAATTCTCTTTGAGCTCAGCTTTTGTGCTGTTTTTTTTCCTCAGAAAATTCTACTCCTAAATCCAGTTATAACAGTTAAATCTATAATGTAGTATTGTAGTATAGCATTAGATTGAGTTGGAAACTCTTGTGGCGATAGATATACAGCTTTCTGTGCAGATGCACAGCATGCACTTAAGGAAGTAGTCCACTGACAGAATACATTGAGGTACAGTGTAAACATGGTTGATTTTACTGTTTGCAAGTAAATTAAGGAAACAGAAGCCAAACAAATGATACGTTGAATAATTCAGCCAACAGTGTGCACATCTGTGTTTTGAAGCCCTTCTGCTGCAAAAGCTGGTGACAAGACTAGAAAGGCTGGAGAAATGATTAAGCTTAGCTAATTTGTTTGGCTTATTTGGCAGATGGAAAAATACTCTGCCTAGGCACTGCTACATGGTACAGAAATGAATAATTAAGGATGCTACCAGTATTGAAGAAACAGTGCCAACTGAACTCCAAGTAACTTTTGGTTATGGACAGAGAGGAGTTGAGACTGAACAGTCTGGGCAATTATATGGGATGAGACTGTTTTGGAGTAATTTCTGTGAGACATGTGGTGGGAAGAACATCCAGACAGTCTTGTAATCCCTATGGCTCTCTGCAGAGTGCAGGGAGCAAAGTACTTTGATTTGGGGCAAAGCAATATATAAATGGTCCTAAAGACCTTTTCCAGTGCTTGTAGGCAAGTCACATCTTGTTTGCAGAGAATGAAATTAGTACCAGTCATCTTTTTTTTTAATCTCAAAAATCCCAAATACTCGTAACATGCACGTCTCATGAGCTCATTCACAACCAGCTGTCTTCAGACAACCTCCCACTCTCTTCTGAGAGATCGTGTTCCAAGTTCTGAAGACTTTCTGAAGTAAAGCCCAAACCCAAAGTTAATGTTGGCAAAATTCACCACTTTTCTTACATTTTCAAAAGCAGTTGAAATAAAAAATGAAAATAAAATAAAATAAATCAGACAACAAACACATTGATCACAAAAGAAATAAATGTATAGATGCTGAGAGTTCACCAAACAGAAATCATGAGGCTCTATTAAAAGTTCTATGCAATCTTAATTACAGTCAGTACTGTATCTAGCCATGGCAAGGGTATCTGTGTGCACGAGGATGAATTTGTGACTTCAGAACATAAATAGTTCTGTAATTCCTTCATGTCCAGCTTCAGTCCAGGTGGAATTTTTAAAGGCAAGAGGTCAAATTTTGTTGGAAAATTCCTGTTTGGTGTTAAGTTAAGCTAAAAAGGGCTAATGGAACTTCTGAAAGACAAATGCTACAACCATTGTCTGAAGAATTAGGTGTGATTTTCCTAATACTCTCCAGGAAGCATTATTGTCCAGAGAATAAATGTGTATACATTTGATATGGACAAGCTAAAATGGAAGAATCACCAGTAGACATCCAATGGAACTCTAGTTCCATTTTTAATTATAGACCTAACTACTGCATATTCAGTTTCAAATGTGCATTTCTGAAACACATTAATTCACTATTTTACTAATCATCATTTAAACAGTGTAAAACAGTCATCAGGCTCTAAAGCTTAAATCTTTTGTTTATTGTTTTCTTACCTGTTCGCAGCCAGTTTGTTTGAGATGAACCCTCCTGGAATCTGTGTCACAATGTAACCCCAGAAAAAAGAGCCATGAATGAGTCCCACCGTCTCTGGATCCCAGTTGAATTGGGCTGTCTTTAAAAGAAATGGGAAAAGTGCTGTAAGATGAATCATACTCATTGTAGGATTGTTTTGACGTCACACGGAAGTCACCCCATCCTCCAAATCAAGGCAGCCCCATTACCCTGGCTGCTTGGGGTTGCTGAGCTTGAAAAACATCCCAGTTAAGGTAAAAGGATGTCCAATTTCCATGTGAGGTTACTGCTTTGGTTTCTAGCTTTCAATTGAGTGGATAAAAGGGTGAAAGGTTTCAGCCAGAAGGTAGCTAACACTGGACCTTCATCTTGGCTGCTTACTGCTGCTTCCCCCTCAGCTACCTCATCCTGAAAACTTTGCTTTTGAGCCTGCTCAGACTTACAAGAAGGATTTGAAGCCTTTCAATGGTACCTCACTAGATATTATGGTGCCATTCACACTCCCTGGTTTTAAGATGAAAATAACATTAGTGACTAGGTGCTGCGAACTGGTAATTCATGCTTTTCATTATTCTGTCTGGAAGAGAACAGCTTGTTCTGCTTCAGTTCATTCCTTCTAATGACCTGCCTGGTGCTCCAACAGCTTGTTGCATCTCTGTACCTATCAGCTCTGGGATGACTTCCCTTTCCTGGTGACTCCAGTCACATTCCTGTGTTAAGTTAGAGTGGGAGATTTAGAGCATGTCTAACCCTCATGGTCTTGAGCAATTGTTCTGGTGGACTGATCATATTGGGAATGTAAGTCAGACCATTATCCCTGCATATCAGTGATGCATCCAAAACTTGTAGCGTAACAATCCATACAAACTCTTCCTTATTTCTAGCCTGATGTTATGGCTAGATTTCAGTCTGTTTCCCCAAGATTATCAAGGCTGCTGAAGTCCTTTGGGCTCACGTCCTGTTCAGGTGTAGCCATGGTTCTCCCTGACAGGGCCAAACTCTGACCATCCACTATCAGCATTAAGTGGCATGGGAGCAGAAAAATTTGGGGGCTAATATCGTAAGACCTGAAGACAAAGAAATCTGAAAATAAAACTAGGTAACACTAGCTAGTGACTGGTTTATCTTTTATTAAAAGTGATGCCAGTTGTAGGGCTGGATTTGGATACAGAGGGCCAGCTATAGGCTGGTCATAGATGGTTTCCAGACAAAAATGCCTGGAGCAAAGGAAAATGTTTTCACCATCCTCATCCTTGAATAGCAAGGAGTTTCAGTCTTCTTGAGGCTCTTCCTGAACAAGGACTTCCCTGTTTCCTGATGATCTTGTTTGACATGCGTTGTTCAGAAGGGGGATAGCCAAATCTCAGGGCAAAACATAGAGAAGGTGAAGAAAAGAAAGGTGAATCCAAGGTGTCCTTCCTGCCTGCCACTCTGGGAGGTCAGAAAGGGCCTGGCTCAGCATAAACACACTACGGTAATGACAGTGTCAACTTTTTCTCCATGAGCCCTCAGTTCTGAAGAACTCTTTTGGAGCAATAAGAAAACCAGTATGTTTTTCTTCATGATTAGTTTCATGCTAATCTCACGTCAGGAAAATGTGGCTAAGCATGCTCTGAGGAAGCAGCATACTTGTCACTTAGAATCAGAATTAAAACTGCCACTACAACGCCACAGAGAAATGACAATTATACTGATAAACCTCAACATCTCTCTGGTTTTTTTTTTTTTATATTATTTTCTGTGTGCAAAAATAACAGTTTTTCCCAGTACATTGATTCTTTTCTCCCAAAAAAGCAAATTAAAGACCAGCTCACTGTTTGACCTGCAGGGACAAAGATGGCATTAATTAACCAGACATGTTTACAGAAAGCTAAAGTGTTTCCTTCCCCATCAATATACATTTTGATTAGAGACCCATTTTCCTGTGCTGAGCTACACTTCTGTTTAAATACTTAATTTTCTACTAGTGATTTCCAGATAAGTTTCTGGGTGGTGTTAATTTCTGAAGGCAGAAACACCATGAGGTATCGAAAAAGTTCCTGCTTCAGGAGGTGCACATGCCTAAACAGTGTAAGTTTGGATTTGTGAAAGGAATTTATTCCCATTTCCTGAAACTACCACTTCTGAGCTTCCCAACCTATGCAGGCACATTCTTTCTCTTGCTCCAGGGTTAGGTATGGAACCAGGGAGTCCCACCAGAACCACAGGGAGCAGGGATTAGACTGAATAAATGCAAATAGAGCATTTATTAGAGCAGGTCTAAGCAGGCACTGGTCAGAGGAGTTCACACCTGAGGAAGAACTAGAATCACAGAACCAGAGAATACCAGGCTGGAAGGGGGATCACAAGGACCATCTGCTCCACTCCTTCTTAGTGACAGTGCAGTCTAGACAAGAAGGCCAAGCACCCTGTCAAGCCAAATCTGGAAAGTGTCCAAAATTGAGGAATCCACCACTTCCATGAACAGGTCATTCCAATGGCTGATTGTTCTCACTGCGAAAAATTTTCCTCTCGTGTCCAGTCAGAATCTCTCCAGGAGTAACTTGTCCCCATTACCCCTTTTCTTTTCCACCTGACTCCTGGCCTGCTACTTCTTCATAGACACCCTTTAAATACTGGAGTGTGGTGATAAGGCCTCCCCTAAGCCTTCTTTTCTCAAGGGGACCAAGCCCAGCCCCCTCAGCCTTTCCTCAAACAGCAGGCTTCCCAGTTCTTTCTGAGTCTTTGTGGCCCTTCTCTGGACACGCTCCAGCCTGTCTACATCTATTTTGTGCAGGAGGGACCAAAACTGAGCACAGTATTCCAGGTGTGGCCTGACAAGCATTGAGTGGAGTGGGATAATGACTTATTTATCCCTGTTGGTGATGATCTTTCTGATGCAACCCAGCATCCTGTTTGCTTTCTTTGCGACAGCAGTACACTGTCCTCTTATATTGAGCTTGTTGTCTACTGGAACCTCTAGGGCCCTTTCCACAGACCTGCTCCCCACTAGGAAACTTCATTCAGTTTGGTAAATATTGGGGGGTTTATAGAGTCTGATTAGAAATACTCTGCTTGATAGCTAGGAAGGAGAGACTAAAACACTGTAGGACTGGTCATGGCATAATGTGGGAAGGGAAAGAAGATTTATTTAAACCCCAGTTCTAGAGTCATAAACATCCTCTCTGATCTTTGGAAATCAACAGCTCCTATCATCATGAGTCACAGAGACAGGCATAATTTTGACTTTTGACCTTTGAAATTTCCAAGATCAGAGACTTGGCAGACATACAAGCCAATTCAGTTCTCATTTCTGCTACTTACATTCTCTCTATGACATTGCAAATCCTCAGGCCTTACAGATTTTTAATGTGACTTCATTACATAAATAGGAACTAAGTACCTGTACATCTATGTGAATTGAGACTCACGTGTCTCCCTCCCTCAGATTTTTGACCTATATATACATATTGCTTTGCTATACAGCACGTTGATGATTTTGCAATGGAGTTCACTCAGAAGAGTGAAAGAAAGATGTTTTCTCACCTGCAGCTCTGGTTTTCCATTGACATAAACAGTGCTATTGTTCACCATTTCCACAATGGCGACACCCAGGTTGCACCTAATTCCGAAGGAGATGCAGAAACCCAGACCACTCATTATGGCAATGATGTAGCGCTTGGGCAGCCCGCAGCAGTAGCATTCACACAGCACTGGCTTGTGCGTGCTCGTCTGCACAGGACGCCCCTCTTCCGTCAGCTCAATGTGATCCTCCTCTACATTGGTGCCATCGATTTTCCTAAATGGATGATGAAAGAAAAAATGAAGATGTCTTATTGTCTCAGTAAAACTTGCTGAAATGTGGAGGAACAGTTACATGCTCCAGTCACCTGCTAACTCATCTCCTTGTCAAGTGCTTGTCCCTTGGTGGTGTGATGAGTTAATGCTCAGCAGGCTGTGAAAGGCTAGTAGAGACTACACTTTTTTGTGAATGACCTCTGAAGTTTGTAAATCTGAGCCATCTAGCCAGACAGCTAGATGGAAAAATGTTCACAGGCATAACCATAGGAGCTAAATGGGGGTCTGTTGTGATAAATTCCACTGGTTTCTAGGAAAGTATACGTGAGACAAAATTAACCATAATTTCTAACTAGATCCTCTAAAAAAAGCTGCCAATAGGTTTCAAGAAAAGGGTAAATACAACACAAATCATGGTTTTGCTCAGTCCAAAACTCTTTGGAATTTGTTTTCTCCTGTGAGACAAATATCAGGGCTGTACTGCGGAAGAAAAAAGTCTCTGGCATCAGAGGCCCTATTTAAGACGTAAAAGAGACAGGGTCAGTCTTTCTCTATCTGAAGGGATTTGAAGCCACATGTCCTCTCTTCTCTGAAAACTCTCACCACAAAGACTTAGGTCACTGCAAAGTGAACCCATCCAACTCCTATTGTTAATGTGTTGCACAGTGTGTAAAATACTACAAAATGAGATCTGAAGGAAGAGAGGGAATTTCTGGGCTGTTGTTTCACCATTCCTCAGTAGTGGAGGCTAAAAGGGCTTTGCCTGGGATCAAATTTGGTGTGGCAACTGCAGTGCAGCTGCAAGAAACTGGAAGGGAAGGTGTCAGGGATGGAAGCTCTCCCATTTACTCAGGGTAGGAACAAATGTCACCCAGCCATATCAACCTGTGAGAAGTTGCCCACCAGATACTAACATAGGAGTGCAGCTCCTCCAGCTTTGCATATCCAGCCTTTCCTAGTCCTACAAGCAACCTAGCTGAGAGATTAATATTTTAAAAAATGGCAGTTCCATGTAATCTGGAATTGCATGACAGTGCAATTAAAAATTAATTTGGTCTCCCAATCTGATCGGGGCTATTAACATCATGCTGCAGGGACCAGGGAAAGCCTCTGGCAGAAAAGGTGAGATGAGAAAGAACTGAACATGCTTTCCCATATCAGAGCAAGTTAATTCCTTTCCTAGCATTAACTTTCCAAGCATTTGTTTTAAATGCAGAATGTGAGTTTTCTGACATGCTGAAACACTTAAGGACATGACTAGCCATGAATATATGACTGGCCCATTAAACACTACCCACTAGCTTAAGGTTGTTTGCTAAGGATCAGTAGCTACATTAAGAAGCTTTTCAGTGCTAGCATCACCCTGAAGAAGTGAGCTCAGGATCCAGCTCCTTTTGTCTCTGCCATGGATTTACATGGAGTACTGTAAAAATATGAACAGTTAATTAATCTAAAGGAAGCCCAGTTTCCCACATGAGAAAATTATTTCATTTACTATTTTCTGATAAGGAATAACTTCCATCTTTCACACATCTGGCTGAGTGTATTTTAAACCTAATGTACTTTGGCTTTCCTTATAAAAATTGACTATAAAGAATTGTTGACAGAGTGTACATGGATAGGCTACACCTGACTGGTCTACAGAGTAGCTGGTTGGGAATTTGGGGACAGTGTTGTTTTAATAACAGCTTTCTCCAGTTGCTGTAATTCTAATGTACTACCCATAATCTAATAGTTGGTACTCTATACTAAAAGGTTTGCAAATATAGGTGGTAAGTATAGCTTCCTGAGGACCTTCCTGTCGACTTTAGTATATCTTTCCAATATAAAGTTCCACTTAAATATCTCATTAGCTTTAGAGCTAACTGATGCACCATTTACTATACTATTCCTTTATACATTGTGTCATAAACCCTTTACTTCAGCCTTAGTCTTAGCAAAAAGAAGAAAAGCATGTTACAGCCCATCAGCTCACATTTTCTAGAAATACTAGAATCACAGTGTTTGGGGCCAGAAGAAAACTCCCAAGATTGCTTGATTTAATCCCTTACTCAAACCAGTGCTCACTGCAAAGCAATTGTTAGCTCATTGCCAAGCTGGAGCAGACTTTGCATTAAAGCAAAGTAACACAGGAAACATGATATTACTGTGGTGCTATTGAGGGTGATTGAGAACTTATGATTCACTGGCAGGGAAACAGCATTTGTTAGTGAAATGAGAGTACAGAGAATAATGCAGTCAGGCACTTTGAAAAGGCGACACCATATATTCCACGCTCCGTGTGTTAATATAGGTAGATGTAAACAGAATGACGAATCAAAATTAAAGACCTCAGGAAGTGAAAAGACAATTGAATAATCATTTTTTAGAAGTGTTGTCCTCTAAAAGTGTTATCAACTAAGTGAAAGAGATAATTTAGTTGTCTTCCTCTAATATAACCTAAGATAATGATTGAATTAGATCAAAGCAGAATTTTTGAATTTTGGTACTTTTACTGAGCTCTATTTATAAGAGAAATGTTAGCCTTTAATTAGTTCATTATTTTGGGTAGCTGGCAAAGAGCAGACACATCATGCAAAGCCAAAACATCTGTTCCAATCTGGACGTTTTCAGCTGGCTGTCAATTCAGATAGGCATGAAAACATCTTTGTGCTCTAAATTCACTGCTAAAAGTGGTGAGTTAGGACTACCATTTATGGACCAATATTGTCTCTACAGAGAAATTAATTGTTTTGCTATTGTATTTGACTAATTACTAGAAAAAAGTTGAGGACTGATCCCTGACACCAAATCTACACAGTATATTTTATATGTACAAAGATTAATGCTAAGCCCTCTATAGCAGGTTTGTCTTGGAGAAAACTATTTTTCAAGAGCAGTCCAAAAACATGGGCATTAGAGGAGTGCAGACATAGCCAGACATTCACATAGCCAGTGCCTGACCTAGCCTTTGGTTTTATTTTATTGAACAGGTATATGATGAAGATATGGCAACTCATGAAGAGGTGAAAATTATATCTTCCAATTGATCCATGTATTTTGGTAGACACTGAAAATTTTTACCAGTGATTTAGATGAAATCTGCTTCTGGGACAGTGTTGTCCTCTAATTACTTGCCTCATGCAGGACAGCCTTTTGCTGCACAGGAAATGTTTGCTCCAGATGTCTGATTTTTGTTTTTTTTCAGCAAATATACAGCAAGTAAGTAAGAAGAGCTAAGCTGTTTGAAGATATCTGCATCCACGCTGGGTGCCCAAATGTCACAATAATTGTATGAAAAATTTCTTGTCTTTATTGAATGGCTACTCTGGCATATATAGAATTTTGAAAGAACAAAATAAATTACAAAACATTCCTATCAGTAATAAATAAAATCCCTAGAGCTCATATACACTCAGCAATCTGTATTTATGGGATTTTAAGCATAGAAATTAGTTCTTCAATTGAAAAAGTAGGTAGACTAGAATAATACAGTTTAAATTCATTGGATTAAAAACTCATTGATTCTACAATAACAGACAAATGTTAATATTTGCCATGTTATAAAACACATCTTAGAATGGATTTCACCAGATACTGTAGTCTTTCACAGGCAGCTGGAGCACAATCCTACACAATGTTCAAATCCAGTAATTACGATGATGCCTGCATAACTTCAGAAACCTATACACCAATTACCAAAAAATATAATTTATCCAAAACCAGATACAAACTTCTAAGATCTTATTTACCCTTCAGGGATTTGCCCAGGTGCTAACTTTCCATACCAAATTCTGCAATTGCTGCACTGGTATCAAATCCCAGTAAAGACATGCAAACTCTCTTAAGTTACTCAGTGCGTGGAACCTCTCTTGCTGGTTTCTGCATGGTATTGGCATGAAACCAGGGTGTGTCCCAAACACCAAGGGACTGCATCTCACACTTCCAAGGTGCACTTCCAAGCCACAGGGCAACCTTGCAGGTTCTCCTCCGAGCAGTCTCAGTGCTCTGGAGGGCTGGGTGCCGTTCGGGTGCCACAGCGCAGCACTGCCTGTACACATTGTGCCCTTGCACTAACACTGTGGTACAAGATGCTTCGCACAGCCCATAAATCAGATGAGTCTGGACACCCCACACTGTGCTCACAGTGGTCTGGGAGGCACTAAAATCTCTCTACTTGCATGCAAAGGGAAAATTTGAGAGGACTAAGATCCAGTGCAGTCAGAGGAGCCTCGTCCAATGCAAGGGTGTATCACTCAGTTTCAGGGTGCAGTTTTTAGTAACTTAGGCTAATTCACCAAGGGACATCTGCAGCAGCCAGAACTACACCTATCAGGGCCCAGACTTCATGCAGCAGCCATGTGACATGGCCTATATGACTTTTCACATTGAAAGTAACATTATTTAGTTGTAAACCCATTCAGTCTCTTCCCAGTAAGCCCACAGTTGCTGTTAGCTGGTCCAAGACTCCTGAAATCCTTAGAGCAGGCAGAGCCTAAGATTTTACTGCAGTTCAAAGCTTCTTCCTTGACCACACTAAGTTCACAGAAGAACCAAAGTGTCTGTGCCTGTCAAGAAGTTCTGTATGAAAAGCTTTTATTTCTGGGAAATATAAGGCTTACAGAGCCCAGCTCTGACATTTGTTCACCCAGCCTTGAATCCTCTAATTTTTTATTTATTGTGTTTTTGCTGTCTCACTATATATATTTAATCAAGAAAAAAATTGCATTAAAAATATTTTATACAAAGTATTTAAAATATTTTCTAGAACATCTTCTAAGATCTCACAAAATAAAACTTCTGCCAAAGGCCTAAAGAAAGGATGGCTCTTGAGTCCTTCCTTCCTTCCTTCAGGATCCAGACACCCTGAAGTCACCTCCTGTGAGCAGCCTTATTTTGCAGCAGTCCTGTGAGGAGGCCAGTGAGTCCCTTTGTGCTGCTTGTGCTTTAGCATAAGCAATTGACTGTGGACAATCGCTCTAGAGCAGCCAGTGTCTGGCAGCTGCTCTTGCTAGGTACCAGCCCCTGGGTCTGCTCTGTTGTTTGCAAGACAGAGGAAATGTGGCGGGAAGGCATAGATTAGTCATATTTACCCAAGCTAGAAAGTATTTTTCCATCCACTTTGCTAGTTTTGACCCCACATCAGCATACTGTGATCGGTGAAATCACACTTTGAGGCCTAATCAAGAATGTGTGTTACTATAATTCGTCACCTATCAATTGCTAGAAGAGAAACCAAATTCTTTGCTGATTTACACCACATTAAAGCAAACTGGATTGCATGAAGAGCAAAGTCAAGGTTGCAGCTGGCACATATGAACATGTACTATCATGTAAAAACAAGTGTATGCTCTCATTTGTAGACCAAGCTGTAGAGAATGGAGTTAAAAAGATGCATGTTTCATTCGATTAGAGAAACCTTCAAATATGGCTGCATATCTCCTTCAAGACTGCTAAAGTTGCAGCAATTCTTACTTAGATCTGATTGCAGACATAGCAAAAATACTTTATAGTTTGGATTATTTCCTCTGCTGGCTAGTATATCTAAGGAAGGCACTAGGATATATTTAAAACAAAAAATAATTGAGTTCAGCAAACTTTCTTGTATCTCAACTGCTATTTGGTTTAATTTGATTCAGTAGGAGTGTTGCTGAAGTTGGATGCCAGCACTATCATCTGTGTAGGAACCAGCATGATAACCTTGATACATGATTACAAGAGGAGAGTAATCTGGGTAATTACAAGTGAATTCAGTGTACTACCACATCACATACTCACTAGGTACAAGTCCTACATGTTTTTGGTCAAACTGGCCAGCAGAGTCCACAGCAAAAAAAATTTAACATTGAATAAATTATTTAATCCAATGTTCTTAAAGAAAAATGGCTTCCCTCGAATTACTGTAAAGTATTGAAAAAAGTGAAAAAAAGGAAAATTTCAGACTTCACCTGTAACACTGTAAATAATAAAAAAAAAAGTTAAGTAGAAACTGTAGAACACAGACACCCTGTTCACATGATACAGAAATAGAGTAACTGGCAATCTTCCAGTTCATATTATGAATCTCTCAAAAGTGTATGTTCTTATTTTCTTGCAAATACATACTGTAGTATAACATATGTAAATTATTACACTTCTTTTTTGTGATCAGAGGCATGTTTAGATGTGCCAAGAACTATATCTTGAATCAAAATACCATTCCTAAAAGAAGGTAAAGGGGTGGATATGAAAGCAAATGCAATTCAGTCACTAGAAACACCTTGCATTAAAATGTTGACTCACACAAAGATTTAAAACGCTTAACATCAAGTATACAGGAGTGCCACTGAACCCTCTGGCTCTTGTTTATTGATGACACAAATAAGCATTGTCAGTGGCCATTACTAATAGAAATAATCTTCCATTTAAATGAGAAATCTCTTTCCCTTTACGAAACTGGTCATTTGTTACATCAGATTTTCATCTATCTAAAAATAAAAGTCCTCCATTTCTTACTTCATAAAACTGTCAGATTAAGATGAAAATCTTTAATCTTTTCTCTCTTTTTGCTAGCAAACAGCTGCTTCTCCTTTTTGTCTTTCTAATTTGCTAGTCTCAGTAAAAATACACACACACACACATATCTCTATTTAATACATTTTCTCTTACAGACTCAGAACAAGATTTAAAAAATCCCCAAACCTGTAATTTAGGAATGTTAATTCTACTTTCAGGAGTGGCATTATTTGAGAACGTTAATCCCTATTAAATCATCACTTTTTCTCATGCAAGCTAAACCACAGAATTATTCATATTTAATTATTTAAAAGTTTTTTAATTAAAGAGTTTTGCAAGCTCTTTGTAATATTACAACACTATTTCATAACTTGTTTTCACCTTTTTTAGTTTAATATAAATAATCTATGATCTATAGTCATATGCTGTTGTAACAATGCTCCTTTTACATCTTCTGTCTTGCAGTAAGGTGTCTCACTCTCTGTACTCAGACATTAATTTTACAACTCTAAATTCTGTTTTATGTTTATACATTTTTCTATACCACATTTCTCTTAATAAATTGAAGCAATGGACCTATCTGGGAATTTTCTGTTGGATTTTACCTTCTCAGGTTCCCCAATGAGTCACTAATGGTGTTCTTCACCTCTTCTTTTCCTGGGTTAAAAAATCTTTCTTTCAGTGAACTGAGCCCTTTGAAAGGCATTTTGTCCTTCTTCAGTAAATCCCTTATGTTAACAAGTATTCACTTCTGCTGTCATATTCCCTGATGCCAGAGTCAGGAGCCTCCACAGGTCCCCTCGGTGACCTCTGCAATACCAACCAGTTGCTCAAGAAAGGAGTATGGAAAAAAAAGAAAAATAAAAAAATCAAACCAGATCTTCCAAATCCAGAAGGACTCTGGAGCAAAGCCCCCTCAGAAGCACTCAGGGACTCGGCATTGCACTTGCAGCAGCTCTGCTTCGCATCTGTGCACAGTCGGTACCTGTACAGGGGCAGTTCGTCCAGGGGCTGCAGCTGGAGAGCTGGAGGTGCTGCTGAAGGCCAGTGTTCCTGGGCAGGATGTGTTGCCTGCTCCACAGGCGAACCTCAGGCTGGCTTGCTGGGGCTCATCCTCAGTGCATCCCTCCCTCCCTCCTTCCCTCCCTCCCCTGCCTCTTTCATGCCGAGATCCTGTGCAAGGTGGTGCTATAGTAACGGACACAATACCTGTCCTCAAGCCACTCCAGTTCATTAATAAAACCTCGTCTATGGCAAGGGCCAGAAGTTTATTAAACATTTACGAGTCCTTTCTGCAGGGAGGGAATTATTGCAAGATACAGTTCCCATTCAGTTCCTACCCAGGGGAGCCCCCTACCCCAATGCACCTGCTGGTTTGAACCCAAACCTGCCTTCCCCAGCCTGGTCATTTAGTATTGATGTTGCTGGGCTCTTGGGCAGGCAGATGCAGAGGTGCATTGGTGCAGTGCTGTTTGAATAAGCAATGGAAGATCAACTATAATTTAAATCCATTGCATTTTTGAAACACAGAGTGGCTCAGAGAGCTGAACCAATCCAACTCAATGTGGCTTCATGACAACAACACACTTTTTCTAGCATAGCAGAAAGTACTCAATGAAAACTCTCACAGAAAAGCAGCCTGACAGTATCATCATGCCTGCATTTTGGCTGGAGGCAAATGAAGAATTTCTGCTTTTGACAAGGCCTTAGTTATTGGATTTGGGTTATAGACAAGTAAAGAAGAAGGGGAGAAAAAAAAAATCACCACCAAAAAACCCCACTGAATACCAAAATCAAAAAACCAAACCATTACATATACTCCCTTCCCTGTCCTTTGGGTGATGGGGAAGGCAGAAACCTTGATGATTGTTAGAAAAAGGGAGAGCTTTGAGTTTGGCACATTACCTTACTCTTCCAAAAGTTAAATTAAGGACCTGCCAGTGCCTCATCAGGCCACCAGCAGGACAAGAATTGCTTTCCCCTGGAAGTCCTGGCTGAGAGTTGCCATGTGGAGGGCAGGAGGGCAGGCAGCTGCTCACCCACAAACCCCAGCTCCCACTCTGCCACAGGCCACCCGGTGTCCCTGATAAAGCTGCCATGGCTCTGGTCCCTCCTCCTCCTGACCTACACTGTCATTATCTTTCCAGGCACGGTGGCCACACTTTCCCCTTAACTTCTGTTCAGAGCTTGGTCTATTCAGACTCCACAGAGAGAGAGAAAAAAAAGAAAGCAAGAGAGTGATTCCTCCAGAGAAATAAACTGGATCTAAGTTGTTTTCACTTACAAACTCCTCATTGGGATGTTTGAACTGAGTAGGTTTGAACCGAATGTTAATCTGGACCAAAGCAGTGCAAGGACTAACCATCCACCCCTCCGTTCCTCCCCTGGCTCCTTGCATGGGCCCTCCATCTCTGGGTTTTAGATGTCTCCATAATACAAATACCAGATGCCTGGATTGTCACAGCTCAGCTTTGAGGAAGGGGATGTTGGAAAATACACTTCCTCATGGTTATGTGAGGCAGGCAAGCAGCTTGCACAGAAATCCTTTATTCCTAGTGCAAACCAGGAGAAGAGGAGAGGGAGAGAGAGAGGAGAGAGAAGATACTTAGGAGCTGAGAAAAGTTTTGTTTGGCTGGAGTCTCTTTTGTTGCAGAACTGGTTACAGGTTCTTTCTCCTCTTTGAATAATTCATGTGATGACAAGAAGTGTTGGAAAACTCCAGGCTCTGCGCAGCTGTCCTTGCAGACAGTCCTCTCATAGAGAGCAGGAAGAACATGGGACCACCATGTCCCAGCACTACCTCCCCACATGCCCAAAGCAGAGCTTCTCTGGCTGTAGTTCTGTCTAATTGGGTGGATCTGCTCTCCCTGCCAACTCAAGGACTGTCCAGTGACTCTCCCTACAGCACGTCCTGCTGCCCTGGGAGCAGCTGCACCTCCCATTCCTCCTCTGCCTTCTCCTTCTCCTGCTCAGGATTCAATCTGGCCATCTTCAAACTGAGCAAAAGGAAACATTTCCTCCTGGTTCCTCCCTCCAGACCCCTGGCCCTGGTTTACCCTGGCTCACTGGGGCCTGTCGACAGCCAGAGCAGCAAGGTCACCACCACACAAGGCATTAAAACAGCATCTCCAAATTCCACAAGACACACAGAAAATGAACCCTAGCAAGCCAACTGCCAGACATCAGAGGTATGTATGGTTTTAGGGATATATACATGTCAAACCATAATATATAATTAAACTGTCTTCCATTTAAACAAGCATGACTTTTCTAGCAAAAAAATACCTGAAACCATGTAAGAACCCATCTCTGAACTGGAAATGGTTCATATTCCAGTGCAAGGAATTCACTTTGGAAGACCAGAGCTCAAGTTGGAAAGTGGTGTTCAAACCCCATACCTCCCAGCAGCTGTGGAATGGAGGATTTTACCTTGTCCTTCTTTCTGGGCTTCTGGTCCTGCTTCAGATATAGAGCACAGAGCTGACACAAGAAAGAAGTTATGCTTCAAATTCAGTGCTTTGTTCATTTATCCACATGTTCTCTAATTGCATGGATGTCTGAAGTCTGTCCTTCATGCATTTGGGACTGCTTCAAGTGTCTTCCTCAGAGATATATTCTGGCTGGCCCCCAGCAAGGTATGCTCTCCTCGTTCATGTAGATAGAGATATATAAACACATTATACTATATATAATTTCATTTTAAGACTGCCACTTGCAAGCTGGAGCCTAAGTTCAAGATACAGCATTTTCCTGCATTTGCAAAGAAATGTTTTGCAAAATTAAAACTATATGGCTTCTATAAGTTGCAGCTAGCTATTACTGAAACTGCAGACTCATATCCGAAAAGACCCCTAGTAAGGCTATATTAAAACTGAGTTTTAAACCCAATAGAGACTAAAACTGCATGCAGACAGCCACTGCTGTGGCTCATATACTATCATTACCTCAGGTTTTCAAGAATAAAATAAGTTGTAAGAAAACATGGAAACAGGTCAAATGCAAATACCAGAGATGTGCCTTCCTAACAACAGCTGTGCCTTGCTTGACTCAGGGTTGCGGCAGCCCTTTAAGAAAAGTCAGTATGCAAATGTCAGAGCTAGCAATAAACATAACTCTTACCTGGAAGAGTAGTTTCTACAAAGAAATGTACACCTAGAGGCTATCTAATCTGTTACAGTTATTTCTTTTGTTGAAAGGTCTCAAAAAATCATTTTTGTGCTATTCCTAGCAATGATTTCTCAAAATAATGGTTGGGGTAAAGTCTTTGTCACATTTGAAAAAAACTTTTGCTGCTGATTTCAGTGCAGACTGGGTAGCATACACATTTCATGTGCAGGTGTTACTCAGACAAGTGTGCTTCTCTCAACTATGATTCCTGATACAGCCTTGCAAGCAGCCACTTTTCCCAAACCCTGTGAAATATAAAATTTTGAACTCTTTACAAATGCTTAATTTTCACAGTAATTGGCACCCTGACACTAACATCCTGAGAAAGTCAATTTAACCTGTTGGTGTCTCTGCTGAATTAACATTAAGATGCTTCATCTCATGCTGTGTGATCACAGTAATGAAAGGCTGCTGGGGTCCTCCAGTGGAGACACACACAGGTGCAAAGCATTGTCACAACCTGGGCAGCCAAGGTCAGACTAGAATAACATTGTTAATTTTTAATCAGTTTCTTTTCAGTTCAAGGCCATGTGGTCACGTCCTTGATGCTTGTGAGCTGCTTGTTGGATCACAGTTTACTCTTGTTATTTGGAGGAACCTTCCTTTGGTAAATTCAGATGACTTTGGTTTTTTTAGATCTTACCTAGAGCTTAAAGGCTAGAAAATACTGAGGGACCTGTCTTCCTAACTGAAGATTTCCTAAAATTAAATATAATTGAAACATTTCAATGTTTTAAAATTAAGTCTCTCTGAAAGTTTTGAATACCTCCTTTTCTTCTGAATGGAGCAAAGTAATGAAGCAGAAGGGATGAATGTTGGTTTTATCTGCATGTGGGCCTTACAGTTTGTAGACTTCAATATTTACTGTGGGGTGAGTTTGACAATGCTTTGCCCATGGACAAAAACCAACTCAGAATATTTCGTGATTCTGTGAAAAAAATTGTCTGCTAGATTTCATAGAATCGTGGAATCCTTCTTTCAGGAAAAGACCTTTAAGATCATCACATCCACCTGTTAGTCCAGCACTGCCAAATCCACCACTAAACCGTGTCCTCAAGTAGTGTCTTAAACATCCACTTAGATAAAAAGTATATTTTATCATTAGGCATGAAACTTTGGGGTGAAACCAATTCTCCCTTTGCACTTGTATAGTGACTGGTGTACTGGAGACCTCATTTCTATTGGCATCTGTAAGAGTCTTTGTAACATTACATTAAAGAAAAGGGTACTGTAGGAATTCAGCCTTCAAGATCTACAGCATCTGATGACAAAGATAAAAGGGGTGACCTGGGATCCCATGTTGTACAAGGGTTTGGACTAAATGATCAATATGGTCCTTCAGGTTTTGAAACCTATGGATTTACATCTACAGATTTCCTCCACAAATTAAGACAGATTCAAAGACTTTGGGATCCTGTTTTCTATTTTACCATATATGAGAACTGAGTATTTTCCTGCTGGGTTAAAATGCTTTGTGTTCAAGCTCAAATTCAACTTTCAGATGCTATGTTTGTTTCCCTGATGACTTCCAAAGCAGCACTAATTTCGAATGGTTAAAAAATCCATCTTTAGTTTCTAGTTTCTGCTTCCTGATCAGATCACAGGTAGGAAAGATATTTGATGTCAGTTGGACACAAAATAAAAATAGAGGCTCCTGGGATCTAACAACAAATAAAACAACAGTGGAAGCAAGGATTCTTCTTTATAATTTTTCTTACTGGAAACTGCTCATTAAGTAGTAATTTCTTACACTTTACACAGTAAGTAAGAGGGCTTTTAAAGCATTTCTATGAGAAAGTTCCTATGTGAAGTACGTATGTTTCTCAAAAAAAAAAAAAAAAGGACAGAGTTTCTACATCATTGCATTAACTAATACGGATACACTGATGATTTCTGTGCATACAAGAATACAGTATGTTATTTAAAAATAGGTCCTTTTTTAGTTTCACAAGGCAGTATAAGGAAAGCCTCAAAGCTGGATAAGAACATTTCTATAATGCTTGCAACATATTTGAAAGTTCCTTGTGTTATAGTGACACCTTATGGTAGTTTTATTATATCTTACAGATCATTTTGAAAATTAACATCTCTTATAACCTTTTATATACAGCCTGTCACTATCAGTAAGGAAGTGCTTTACCGGTTTTTGAAATCTTTTTGTTACAAGTTACTCAAAAGATCATTCCAATTCTTCAAATTTGTGGTTTCCCTTTTGCTCTTACTAGGAAAATACATTTTAAGGGGGAATAGTCTTTGGTATTGTCTTCTCTCCATATTTAACAGAAAATCTATGCCAGGCAGGATAAAGATATCATACCATTCAGAACTACCTGTGGTGATACCCAGCTTGTAAGTAGCCTCTTACTTGATTGTTTTCCTCTAATCCTAGATCTGGACACTTTAAAAGGAAACATTATGAAAAAAATTCTTTCCTCAGCAGCCACAGTAGATGTCAGGACCAGTTAAGCTCTTCCATGAGACAGCATCAATCACCATTCCCTACACAGGCACAAGGAAGTTGAACAGAATAGGTTCAAAGAAAATAGGTGCAAGCCTATGGGGCTGGCACTAGATATTCTGACATTTTGGAAATTACATTTTCCCCTACCTTTCCTTCTTTCTTTTTTTCCCCAACCACTCCCTGAAACTTGCCTCTCTACTCTGAAGAGTTGCTGTATCACTCTCGGATCTGAATTCAGTAATCCTCTGTGTCACTTTCCTGCAGCTGCTTTTAACATTTCTCCTTCAGTCTCATGCTGCCTGTAGAACAGCTAGCAAGGGAAACCGACGCCTACTCAGCAGCTCTCTCCATCAGTTTGCCAGAGCTGGACCATGAAGCCAAGATGCAGAGCCTCAAGTTAGGTTCCCTTCTTCAGTCCCTGATGGCAAGGCAACAACTTCCAGCTGAAAAGCAGCAGGCACAAAATTGAGACTGCCACTGTCATTAATTCAGGATTCCCTTACTAAGTATCACCTGAAAAAAAAAAATGTCAGAGCTCCTTGATTGTTTTTGTCCTTCTATTATTTTACACAGCCATGGGAGCATGGATGTGGGGAAAAAAAATCAGAGAAAGGAGATGCAAGAGATGGCTGCACCAGAAAGGGCCTGGAAAAGTAGCTGGCACACAGGAAAATTCTGACAAAAGAAGTTCTATATGTGGGATTGAGATCAATTAATTT
The DNA here is from genome assembly GCA_035047845.1 of Dendrocincla fuliginosa. NCBI lineage: Eukaryota > Metazoa > Chordata > Aves > Passeriformes > Dendrocolaptidae > Dendrocincla > Dendrocincla fuliginosa. The sequence continues at coordinate 46,821,186 of JAWWMO010000043.1, read as the reverse complement.
GGCAATTAACGTGTGAAGGAACCTCCACTTATTTAATCTCTCCAACATGCAGAAAATCAAGGCTTTGTACTATCTTTGCCATGAAAAGAACAAGGAAACTGCTCCTACCCAGCAGCCAGTTAATGATGTGATTAGCTTAAGAAATATTTAAAGTGCTTGTTTAATTAATTAAAGAGCTTCAACTATATGGTGCTGGTTTGCAAAATGTGACAGTGAGGATATTGCAGAGGTGTTATTTCACCTCATATCCTTTTCTTGTAATGTTTGGCACTCAATACGAATCATGCAATGAATTCTTTAGGAAACAAAGTACATATGCACAACCAAACAGAAAAAAAACTCATCTAATTTAACGGTCTCCTGCTTGCCAGATAACAAAAAAGAGCAGATTAAACATTAATTTAATCCTGCACAGGATAATGATGAAAATACAAAAGTATTTTATATTGAAATCACTTCCACTGCCGAAATAAAATTTAGTATCTATCAAGTCAGTAATCTGCACCATAAAATTACTTCTCTTGCTAGTTTTACCCAAAAAAGGAAGGCTTTGAGCACAGCTTGCATCAAAATTGTATGTAGTATTACAACTATTTTTAATTGAATTTTTTTATTTTGTTTTCTATTTTGGAACCAAGTAAAGCCAGGGTTTGTAGCATAAGGCTACTTGGGGAAGTTTTACATTTAAAGTTTTAACAACAAAGTATGAAAATGACAGTATAACTTAGCATAATTCTGTTTTTTCTTGATCCTCCCATTCTGATTTTCTGAGGCACAATTGTTGTAAGATACAACCACTGTAAGTTATTATTATTTTTTGAAATTCTTAAAAAATAAAAATAATTTAAAAATCTGGTGCCACGTTAGGATAGATTCTTCAGATGAAATGTATTGATGTAGTTACACACTCACCTGATTTCTTCATTAGCATTTTTGCTTTTTTGCTGTATTTGCAGTCACTTCTGTGACATCAGCTAAACACTCACAGCTTTGGTGCCATAGGTGTTTATTCCATCAGCTTGGCAGGGACAAGAATTATATCTTTAGTTTTTCAGTTCTCTGCTCTAATATTTGATTTTTCTGTTCAGAAAAACAGCAGTTATTCCTCCTTGTGGTGCTTGGTTCCTAAAGAACCTGCTGGAAAGAATGCTCTTCAAAGTTTTGGTTTTGTTTACTCTTACAAACCTTAGTCCTAGCTAGCATTAAGGAGGCATGGAGACAGACATGAACAAATGCTGCCCGTATAGCAATTCTGGCTTCCAAAACCCTTGGTCTTCAGGTCAAAGATAACAATGTTTTCATTGATGGCATTTCAAATGGAGCTTCTTCTTTGATTATCCTTGATTTTAATGGCTAATTATTGCAGAAGAGTGTAAAACTTAGTCTTTGGAATGCTGTGCAAAAGGTGAAGCATTTTAGGAAATTCCATTAAAAAAAGGCCGAATAATAATTACGGCACAAGCAAAAAACCCTTCAAAAATGGTATGTAGATGTTGGCAGGTCATTAAATCTCTGTAAGTTTCCAGCTGTTCCACATCCACAACTGCCTTAATTTGCAATAAGAAACTCCACTAGAGCCATAACAGTGCAGTTCATAGGCAGGTGTCCTACAGAGGAATTTTTTTTAAAAGTATATAGTTTAAAATTTATGTCTGGAATACTTAGTAAATTTTTTTAGAGTTTGAATAACTAGTACTTATTTAGTTACTCTTGGGTTTGTGCATGGGTAGGAGTATAAACTGACTTCCTACTTTCTAAGTTTGGCACAAGAAATCAGAATCCACCTTGTCACCCTAAGAGCCAGTTTTCCAACCTACAGAGCAAGTGCAGTGATCTCCAGCAGATGACATAAGTGCAGGGAATTTCTGAGATCATTTATTTCTAGCAACAGAAAGAGAACATCAAGTGAACCATTTCCGTTTTTTTAACTACACACAAGGAGCCAATTCCCTGCACCCACTGCATTCCTTTCAAGTGCAAACTCCATAGGGTAATGCAGCCCTACAAACACTGAGATAAAAAAGATTAACCTAAAGCTCTGATGTATGACAAATCTAAAGGTGGGACTAGAGATACTTAAGTAATGAAGCAGAGAAGATTTTCATGAAAGAGTTCATGAAAATTTCAACTTTAAGCCACAACAAACCAACCCAGAACATCTGGATTTCAGCACTTAGGGCCTTTCTCCTTAAGAAACAGGTAAGTTATGGATCCTATCAATACCCAGAAATGGAGGGATAAAGAGAACTTTACCATGGTAAAAGACACATAAGTCAGATAAGGACTGTGATGGGCTGAGCAAATGAAGGCAGGCATTTTCTCATCAGCCTGCTGGCATATGACAAGGCTGTACATGCTTCATGGATACAGCTGTGGAAGGAACTGGGCTACTGTCATCCCCAGCAAGTGAAAATAGAGAACTGAAGCCACCTGATGCTACTTTTCCATTTTCACTGAATCTATCTCCTTTTTTTACTCTCTCCACCCACACCATGTCCAGCCAATAACTATGCTTCTAAGCAGATCAGATCTCAGGTATCTCATACTTTATCAATTTGCACCATACAAAAAGCTTAGAACTACCTTCTTTCAGAGTGCTGGCAAACTCTAACCTGACAAAGCAGTGTAATTTGAAACCCAGGTTTAGAAAAAAGGCTGGGTTCTGGGTCAATGAGCAGTGAAAACACAAACTGAGATCATTATGTGGCATGAGAGTCCTAGGCTCCAGCATGGGCTTAGCGTGCTTCAGAAAAAGTAGTTTTAGAGACATCTAGTGCATCAGTTTTTCCCCAGGACCTTTATTCTTTGCATGAAGGCAATATGTGATGACATTTTACAAGTGTCTGGACAGCAATCACTCCAAAAAATGAACTCAAAAGTATGTGTGATAAAATGTATTTAAAAAAAAATGTACAGTGAAAAAGTTTTCTACAGAAGTTACGATTAATGAATTCAATGGAACTTTTAAATAAAAATATCTTTCAAGATGAAAATATGAAAAGTTAATTTATTTCCATAGGCAACCTAATTCAGAGTACAAAGTGATGTGAATTTCTCAAAACTGTCACTGTACCTTTTACATATTTTTAAAGTAACTGATCTAAAAGTTGGTACAAGAATAAATTCGTTTTTGAAGAGCTGTCCAATAAAATGGATATACACCAATGCCATGCTATGACAGTTCTATTTATGAATCACAGCTGACACTACAGTAGCATCACTTTATAAATCACATGAGAATTTTAATATTTTACATTCAAAACATAAAACTGTCACCAGTACAGAGACTGTACAATTAGACAAATAAACAAATATTAAATATTTTGCACAAGGCCTGAGTTCACTATAACATATTTTGATTTACAACTTCATCTCAGAAACCTGTACAACAGTTAGAACTGTTTCAGAGAACTGAAAGACAATACAACTTGAGAGCTTTTTTGTCTTGTTGATACAAGTGTGAGGCCTGGAAGGCAAGAGGATTTGGTGTATGAATCCCAGGTTTTACTGCCTTGTCTACCTTCCTTGCAAAGCAGTCAAAACCTAATGGAAAGTAAGGTACAAGGCAGGACCTCACTTGAAAATAAGCTAACTCATCTGAAATTCTCCAGATAGGTTTCCTCACAGCTATTTCAGAGTAAAAGTTCACAATGAGTATATAAAATGCAGCATATCTCTTAACAAAGAACAAAAAAAGGATCACATATACAACAGGGTACTTTTTCTGTATTCCCCGTCCCTGTATTTATTTCTTCAGAAATGGCACAAAACAGCAGCCCCACCCACCAAAAACTCTCCTGATCAATAAACAAAGGTAACTCTAAAGTCCAAAAACTTCATTGCAATGCAAGATCCAGTGTTCATAAACTTATGTTTTAAAAACTTTCCCCTTCTGCTCAAGTCACAGAGATGTAGGCAGACTAAGTATGTGCATTTATAACAGATAACCCAAGTATCATACAATTCTTAACCTGTATAGAAGCTTTATGGAATTTGATTCAAATCTGACTTATCATTTAATTTTTGGTTTTTTGGTGCAATTGAGCTGAAAAATCTAAAATCATATAATCTATACAAATGCTTATCTATCTACAGACACAGATAACATTACAACAGGGGTTATAATACAGAAGTTAACATACATTTTCCTTACTTTAAAAGGCCATCAAGGTATTTATTAAGTTTCCAAATAGATGTGAAACAGCTGTTGCTGAAAAGACAAAACTTAACAGAAAAGGAAAGTTTTAAAGAATAAGGCTCAAAATGTTATATACCTACACATCCAAAAATCCAGCCTTTTACCTGGGGTACTCAACACCTGTGTAAAGCCACATCTTCCCCACACTTCTTATTCACAGAGAAGAGATCACAGGATCTTCATTACGACAAACTAGTTTTCTTTCCACATCTCCCAAATAATTGGTGGACTCCTTTACCTTTCAAAAGACTCCTCTGGTACTGCTGTCCTACTGCATGAGCAGGTTCCAGGGCTGTTCTGTGCCTTATTCACACCACTTGTGTGATGAAAAGGAACTCCCTCCTCCATCCTTGAAATGACACCTGGGCTGTTTCTCTCCTCTTGAGACCATCAGAACTAGGGCCTTCTAATCTAATCTGTAACTCAGTAGTTTTAAGGTTCCTCTCCACCAGTCCAAGCAGAGGCTTTTCAAGTCTCTTTAATACAATCCTTCCTTCTAGCAGGATCAGTTTGTCTTCTGAGTTTTCAGAGGGTATGTCAGAGACTCTCATACTTAAAACCAAATGGAACCAACAGTTCTAATATGACAAACACTGCTGTCTTGGTGTAGTCATGTTTGTTTAGCACACAGCAGAGCAGTCAAATTACAATTGATGTGTGTATGTAAGATGTGCAGCTATTTTCACTTCTTTTCTCCTTCCCTGGGAAATACAATATAGATAAATCAATTAAAGAATAGGGATTTACTCCCTTCTCTTTACCTCCCTGTTAAAAATGAACGTAAAATAAACTATGTGGGCTGAGCACTTCAGCCCAGACTCTGCTCTAACCTCCACAGTAGAATGAAGATATGCTCAGAACCTGCCAGGCTTCCACATATTTTCCTTTAAATTAGGTTGAATACAAAGGACTGAAAATTATTGTACTTTACATCCTTATTCGAGGCATTTAAAAACCCTACCAAACAAAAAAACCCTTATTTTTTTATCCTATTACTATTTCAGTACCATAATTTGTAATTTCGTAAGCAGGTACCAATTTCAAACCTGTGTTCTCCATTTTATTTAACATTAGGGCTAAGCAGACCCTCTGCTCCAGGCCAACCTAGATGAAACACTACTTTCTGTGCAACTCCAGACACAGAAGGCTCCTGCAATATCCACACTCTTTCCCAAACAACATCTTGGGTGTGAAATACAACTGCTGCTCTCAAACAACAGTATTCACTCTGGCCACAACATGAGTCTTCCAGCCTCTTCCAGGGCCTCAGGACAATCACTTGTAAATGGAGAGATCAACTGGACAAGGCTTCCTAAAAACTACCGTAGCAGGAGCCAAGTGGCATATGGCCATGGTGACTTACCTCTCGCAAGTCCTCTTTTCTCTAAGTTAAGAAATAATTAAAGAACTTCACACACACACCGCTTCCTGACACACTGAGCAGGGAGCATCTACAAGGAAGAGGGATTTGACTCTCATTTTAACTACCTTTTTTTTTTCTTTAATTTTTACGTAACTCAAAAATTTTGCTATGACTTTCGTAAGTATCCTTTCACACTTTCTTTATTGTTTTTCTGCTTTGGTCATTCTGGAAATTGCAGCAAACAAGGGAAATCAAAATTATGTTCTCAAATATAAATTAAAAAAATCCTATTGCTTGAGACAGATAAGGACCTTATTCCATCGTACTACCACTTCATACAAGAGCCTTTTTTAATTTGAACTCGTAGGATTTTTTTGTCTTTGTTCTTGTATAGCCCATTCCAAAAGCACGTATCCCAAACACCACAGTTTAGGAGGTCTAGTATATGAAATCTTTCAGTTAATATCACCTTCAATAAGCTAAATTAAAATCCAGTTCTGAAGAGCCCCCAGTCCAGGGAGGTCAGGGACTGAAACCCCAGATCAGGACACTGCTGTTTGAGACTGCCTTTGCCACAGATGTATTAATCTAATACATTGTAGAGTTCTATGAGATGTTGCTTTAAATGTAAGGTTATTTTCCAAATAATTTAGAGGAATACAGATTCAAGTAATTCTTCAAAGGCTTGCCTTAAGTTATCCTAACAAAACACAGCTTTCAAGAGTTGACATAAAAGAAGACATTAGTGAGATTGAGAGTATAGAGCACTGATAACAGCAAATGAACTTAAATAATTTAACAGTTCTAGGATTGTACTTAAATTTACACAGATCTCTTAACATAACCTACAATGCTTACCATGAATATTAACAGCACATAAACATCACAATGTGTTAGGTGTTGTTTTCTAGACCACAACTTCATTGGTCCTAGATATTGTAAAATAACAGGACTAAGGCAGCAACTATAATACATAAATGATTCTTTAAGAAATATGCTTAAATGCTGTTACTGCTTGGAACTGTGGAAAGATAATAAAATACAAGTCACATTTACAGCATAAGGCCCTTTGGTTTCTTAAGCAGCAAATGAATGAACAGGTTCTTCAGTGAAAGGCTTTGAAAAATAAAGCAGGTAGGCTTTCCATAAAAAAGGTAACTAGTTGTTTCCTTCTCAAAATAGCCATCTGTAGTCTTCAAAATATCATGTAAGAAAGCTCTTGAAATTCTTAGGAAAGAAAAACTTAAAACCCAACAGTAGTATCTGACAGAGCAGAGATTCCATCATGGGCAAGCTGAACATACACCTTCTGGGAAGAAGCAACTACTATTTAGATTTCTGGAGAGCTTTATTGACTTCAGAGTAATACAATAAAAAGGATCTGAAATATCTGTGTATTCACCATATATTCTAGAGCTTATAAAACTGTACTTGAAAACTCACTTCATGTCACTCTATCCTTCATAATGACTTTTGTTAAAACAAAATTAAAATTAAGTAGTTCAGTCTAGTCAAGAAAATTTATAGCAGTCTGCTTTTTCACACAACAATGTGCAACTTGTACAAGGCAATCCTTTTCCATCTTCTCAATTGAGCCAAAAATTATGGATTAATTCAAGATATTTCTGTGTAACTACATAACGTGTGTTCAGTTACATGGAAACCGTTTAGTTACACAGCTGTGGCAGTCAACATGTGAATTTTACAGACATTCATTTTGTGAGGTTTTGTAACTACCATTATTCTTTTTTACACATCAGTTAGAAGCAGTATCAAATCAGCCAAAACACGGAAATATATAATAAAAGTGATGAAGCCACCACATGTATTTTAAAATCCTGCTTGAATGGTATGTTGTTTTTGCTATGGGGTTTGTAACAAGGATCTGGCATTATAAAAGAGATTGTAAACCAGCATGACCTTTGAAGCAGTGTTCTTACTCTGTCACAAACTTGTACAAAATTTTAAAACAATTTCTTATGCCTGATTAATCTTTGTGTAGCTTACTACCACGTTAATTATAATTATCTTATATAAGAGAAAAAAAGTCAAAATATGCTCTCCTCTTAGCCTTCTTCACAGTTACTGGTTAGAGATCTTTCTATGTAACATGGATACCAAAATTTTTGGGCCAGCATAAGAATTTTCTTTTTGCAAACTGCCATACGGCAAAAAGACAGTTTGTGCCAAATTCAGGCAACACAAATAATTCTGGAGGGTTGCATTCACTAGAATCATTATCCCCTAAGCATTTTTGGTGAACCTAAGAAACAAAACTTAGTCAGAAATTTCACAGGAGTTGCACGAGTACACCTCTGAATAATTCTGATATACTTCTTTTTCAGTTGTGAATACATTCATCCTTTTGTCACTTTCATATTCAGTAAAGAGACAGGAAATCTTTAGCATGAAAGATGACTTTGCACTTACACAACTCCACTGCAGTACCAGGTGAATACAAATCAGCCTTTTTTTCAGTGCAAAAGTCTTTACTTTGATGGGTTGAAAGTTTCCCCAAGTCGTGCTTTCACTAATCAAAAAGAGATGTTATCAGCTTACCCATGATCCAAATTTCATCAGTCTTTGAAAGAAGAAAACAAACCATTTTACCCAAAAAGATCTTTTAAGTCATTACTAGCTGAGCTGCTGTTTGTCATTGTGTTTGCTGGTTGTGCAAAGTTCTGAGGAGAAAAGAAAGGATTACCCTGTATACCAAAGCCAGGCTGTCCTATCATGTTCATCTGAGGTCCCAAGACTGAACTGCTCGCATTCTGGGACCCTGGTGGTGGTACAAACTGATTAACCCACTGGCTTGATTTCTGTTGAGCCAACTGTTTCATACTAACTTTTGGTTTTTGAGGACCAAAAAGGTTATCTAAAGCAGACATATCTGGGGGTCTGTTTTGCTGTGTCAGTGGAGAGATTGCAGATGCAGCATTCATTGGACTGTAATTTGGCATATTGGCAGTTGGTACAATGTTCATCTTCGTTGCTCCTGTTGCAGTTGGGCCACTGAAGAAATTCTGAGTGGCAAGACCGGCTCCCATACTGAATCCAGCAGTCTGAAACCCCATATTTGTATTGACTCCATTTGTCATATTTCGCTTTGTGTTGTCAACGGGTGATGAAAATCCCATTCCAACACCCATAGAAGGAACAGAAGAGAAGCTGTTTGAAGAGGCAACTTGACCTTTGTTGATAGGATGGCTAGTCAAAGATGACATATTATCTATCAAGGTATCTGTCAAGTCTTTTGTCTGCAAAAAAGATAAAATGCATTTAAATGGTCTTCCTGCACAAACACTCTAGCAAGTCTTTTATCACTACTTCTGTAGAACCTGCATTAATTTTTCAGAAATTAGAATTTATTGCATGGAATTGGGCATAAAATATAATTATATACCAGTGAAATTACATTATTTTTGTTCTTTGCTACTTCTAACTAACTGTTATACAGCTTTGACAACTAAGACTGCACACAAAGTACTATTGTGACTTTTTGCTTACATGCCCCATTCCTATACCAAATTCCTTTACATACTTACTTAATAAATTCTTCAGAGAAAAACTTTTTTTAATATGTGCTTTTTCCTGATCTAGAACAATGGCCTTCTGATAATAATGATGCCCTTGGAAACTCTCACAATTTAACAAGTGGGGAATATTGCTAATTATGGAAATGGAAGACACATGAAAATTTAGTTTAGTTTTCCTCAGCTGTGCCATTGTACTACCACATAAAACAAAAGTGACTCACAGAAGGAAAAAATGCTAAAAGCATCAGAGCTCCAGTGGAAACAGTGCAATAGTTTGTTCTTTCTCACCTGCTTCACTGGAGGCGTTATTGCAGTTGTTTGTGGCTTAAGAGGTTGCTGGCTTTTCAGTTTCTGTGCCTGTTCTTGCTCTTTAGCTAACTTTTGCTTTTCTTCCAGTGTAAGCGATGCCTTTAAAAGGGAAAGTACTAAGTTGCACAAACTGGTTATTTGTACATTCATATTTTTATTTCATAAATAGCACTGTCATTTCAATAATATGTGGTAGAACAATACAATTATTTAGAAAAGACAAAAAAGAGAAAGCAAATAAGCACAAAATCTACCATTACATTTACCACATTGCTAAAAAGTACTTAAGCAAATAAACCCAAGAAATTTAGGCATATCTCAAATAAAAGAGATATATCAGCAAAATCACGCTAGCTTTGTCTTCTTGATATTGGACATAAGAAAAAGTGTTCTTCACAGGTTTTGTTTCTATATGGTTACTAACTTGATATAGAACTGCAATAGACCATGGAGTTGGAAAGTGAATTTTATTTTAAGATTGTTCAAGAGCCTTTTCAGGATTATAACTCTATTTCTGTTAATAATGAAGGATAAAACAATGAAATCATTTCCCCTTAGTCTAAAATTAGTGAGAGGATTCAGATAATTAGAAATGAAAATGACAAAATATAGAGATTCTGAGGAACCAATTCCATAATTATTAGTATGAAAAGAATTTTACAACAGTTCATGTTTGCTATTCTATCTTGTCATGTCTGTTCTTTGCTTCTTGTATTTAACTCCATATTGACTGTTTATTTTCATCTTAACTTTGAATTGTACAGTGAACGTTAGTCTCTGCTACTACCTGAAGTTCTACATTTTATCTTCATTTATCTTTGTAATTTTATCAGAAAGGTCCCTATTTTGATTTTCCTACCTAAATCCAGTGCTGAAGTTTTCATTGAAGTCTATAATTAAGGAGAAAGAAAATGACCACAAATTTATAATCTTAACTGCTGCCTACTCTGTGCACAGTTTTTTTCAAGGAAATGCTTCCATGGAAGTTCAAGGATATGATTTGAATGTTTTTCAATGGACATTCACATATGACTATGTATGGGGCTGTGTTATATAAAAGCCAAACAAAAGTAGTTAGTTTTACCATTAAAGCTTTAAATATGATAAATATTTACACACACTTTTATTCTGCAACTGTATCAGCCTTATATTAGACAGCAGGACACAACTGAATCACAAAACAAAGTAAAGCACACCTTTTTCTGTATTGATGACATCTCATTCTCTTTACTATCAGATCCACTAGTTAGAAGGTCAGTTCCACTACTATTAAATACCTTGTCGATCTGCTTAAGTTCAAAGAAACAAAATTTCATTATTAGAAATGTTGCAATTAAAGATAACAAAAATATCTACTAGGTAATTTTAAATTTCAAATTTCAAAGTGTAAGTTGCATAATAAAATATTCTTGCTTACCTGATTGCTTGTACCACTAGATCTTGCCTCTTCCGACACACTCATTTGGTTAGCTATATCCAAAGATCTACATAGCATATTAAAAAAAGATAACTTTGTAGTCATATTCAACAGTAACACTAAAAAACTGCATTATGAGAACACTGCCATTTTTATACACCTTTAGGAGACTGGGAAATGTTACTATGATAAATAGTAAAGGTCTTCTAATCATTTCACACGGTCTTAGTTTTTCCTTTTGAAAGGGATGACCCAGACTTGAGACAGTCCAAGCTAAGTTGTCTCAGAAATCTCACACCATATCAGACTCCATAAATTAGCTCTAATTATCTTAAAATATCACAGCCTTCTAAAAGGCTGCAATGTTTATGTCTCTCCATTATAATTTATTTCTCAGCAACTAGGGGACAGCAACCTAGCAAGACAAACTGTTCTAGTAGAGCTCAATATGAACTTTCACATTTAACAAATTAAAAATTATTGACTTGAAATACTATATCGTAACTGAACTGTATAAAGGATTTTATTCTATAAATGCACTGATACCACAATATTATTATCATTTTAGGACTAGTAAATCTTCTGACAATTGTGCTTATTTGAGGTAATTCTCAACTACTGAACTAATCTTTTCATTGCTATGGCTAGAGTTTTGTAACATTTGCCAAAAAAACTGACTACTTCCCTAATATAAATATAAACACTTACTTCTGCTGCTCTTGCATGACGTGGAGTTGCTCCAGTTTTGTTTTATGTTCTGCCTCCAATCTGTTAAGCATATCTTTTATAACACAAATAAAAGAATTGAACTGGAAAAGAAATAAATAGGAACTTTGGATTTTGCAGCGATGGAATTCAGACAGGTATAGCTTAACAGGTAATACCTCATAAAACTTACAACATATAATGTCAGATAAACTGCAGATTTTCAAATAATTTATCCACCTTCACTATCATGCATTAGATACCAAACTACAAGCAGAGTGCATACTGGAACAGAGAAAAATACATGCCACTAAAGAAAAAAAAATAAAAAATGGGGCAACGCAGTCAAAACTCCCACATGAGTATTACCAGATTAATTTTCAAACAAACAAACAAACCAACCAACCTACTAGGTATTTCCTTTCCCAATATTTCATAGCAACACAGCTCTTCATTTGAATTCTTATGTTTGTAGCTAACTGCTTTTGCAGGATATTTGGAAGGTTATAGTATTCATTTTGAAAGTTTATACCAGATCAGTTAAATACACTGAAAAATAACAAGCTTTAAACACACAAACAGTAAAACCAGAAAGCGTTTTGGTACTGTTTGCTTTTACAACAGACACAGTCACCCAGTAATGTATGGATTTTTCTATGACAATAGTTTAAATTTATTCTCTGATAATTATCAAGTAAAAGCATGTAAAACATTCATTTTCCTACCTGATTGAGATTAAGATTGTTCTCAATACTAAGAGGAATTAGATGAGGCAGTACTTTTCCTGCAAGCTGTTCTTTGGTAATTCCCAACTTCTTGTGAGTGAATGTACATTTGTAAATACCTAACATATAACATCAAAGTACAAAAAATTTTTAAGTTTAATAAACAATATGAGCAAACTACAAGTAACATGCTCATATATGTATTGATCATCTGAACAATCGCTCTGTGTGCAAGCAGGGAGAAACATGACCAAGAGAATCATAAAAACAAAGTACTCATTCACAGCAGAAATTTGTTACAGCAAGAGGCTTTGCTACAGTTCAGAACAAGAGGATGTCCAGAGTCTTACTTCTGCAGTTATGAAACACGTTACTAGTCAATGTGCTGTTCTGTCCAATTATCCGAGAATATTCATTTTTGAATAGATGTCATGCAACTGAGTTACCACAAACTGAAAAACTGCCACCAAGAAATCAAGTTGTATTAACTAAGGATGTATTCCCTTCAGGCACACTGAACTGGCTAGGATTAACTATCATACTGCTCTTTGACGGCATTTTACAAATACTGTTACCTAAAAGTTTTGGGCTATGTTACACTTGGGATCAGAAATCATGCATAATGTTTATCTGTTCCAAAATCACTGAATAAAGGAATACTGAGAGGCATGAGGGACCCAGTGCTAAGCCCACACATTCCTGTCAGTGTTTCTGACAGGAAGAGTCCTCTGCATAAATAGTCCAGCTCTTGTGGCAAACACTGAACATATTAGCATAGAAGACACAGCAGCTTTCCTCACTTTCTATGGCAGTAGAATAGAGCTGTTAGCAAGACAAGGAAGGTATCACATACAAGAAAGATGTTATTATGATTCTGGAAAAAAGAAGAGCCTGAATATATAAAATTGATTTCATCCCATCATTTCCAAACAATGGTTCACTTATTCATTGTATCAGAGTAGAATTCAGCAGTAACACAACAAGTAAAAAACACTGTCCCTTCATCTTAGACAGCAAGTCTAAGTACAAGTCAAAGCTGCAAGGATTCAGGGAAACAGGCAGCTCTAAATTAGCAGAGATAGATGTCTTCTTGCTGATTTTGAGCAAATCAAAATAATACTGTCATCACATATCAGGAAGAGAAAGTTGGAAGTATTAATTACCTAAAATTCCCATGAGCACTGCAGGTTCCTTTGATGGAATTTGTTGTAGAAAAGGTAAAATATCATCAAGCACAAACCATTTATCCAAGTACTCCAAAATCTTGCCTAAGCACACAAGTGAGTTTACCCGGACCTGTGAAGTATGTTAAGAATTAAGTAAAGCCTTCACTGTATTTTTGTCCAAGAAAAAGAAAAACCTTACAAAGCTCAGAAGAAAACAGGTGCTGGTGACTACAACCTTTGTATCTGAAAATTCAAGACAAGTTCAAAGAAATCCTTTGGTGTCATGAAAGTAATACACATATAGTTATACAAAGCTCACAAAACCTTGGCTTTTCTGCATGATAACTGTCAATGTCTATTATTGTGGAACACTCTGCAAAAATTTTTACAGTACTGTTAACACTGTAAGCTGTTAACAACTTTAAAAATTATGAGAGTAAAGAAGCAAATGGCACTTTTGCATTAGTAAAAAGTATTTCACAACATTTAAAAAGAAATCAGAGCACAGTGATTGACTTGAAAGATGTAACAATGGAAAAGCAAAAGTAATTAAAGGTAACAACATTTTCTGAAGACTAAGAGATAAAATTACTAGGATACTCACAGCAAGAGAAGACGTCTGCAAACATGCATTTTTAATTCTTGGAATTAATGAATTTTTCATTGATGGGTAATCTATTAAATTGGCAAACGTGGGAATTATGTTTAGGCAAAGCTCCTACAAAAAGAAATTCCACACAAGTTTAGAAAGAAACATGCATATTTATTATAAAATTAGCATTCATTTTAATCAATATCAAAGTTAGTTTGAAATGCCTTCTTAAACTTATCTTTTAAGAAAATAAATTCAACTAAACTGACCTAAATCTATCAGATTCACTTAAAAATAGTTAAAAAATCCAAACATCATGGTATGTATACAGAACCTTGGAAACAGGTTTTAGAAAAAAGAGCATTCATAAATTCATAATAAAGCATTTGGATAGCAAGAATATCTTGTATTTTTACAAAACACCTTCATATAAAAAAACCAGCTTTTATTACATCAAACTAACATTCTCCTACATAAAGCAAGCAAATTTGAACGAGGACTATCAACAACACTTCAGCAGTACAATAATAGGCTGAAAGATAAAAGAAAATGCCAACATTAAACATACTTTAGCAATAGAGGAAAAAATAAACACACAATTTCAGCCCAACCTCAAAAAATAAGAGACAATAATATTAAGTATATGTTGCAAGTAAATACCTGAATAAGCAAACTATTGATGCAGAAAAAAACTCATGTCAGGTACTTAGAAAAAACCTTTCTCCATAATATTGCAAAGGCTTTGTAAAGGCAGAAGCTGATTACCCAAATCCTTCTTTAAGAAATATTTTGTTTCATTATCTCCCCCTCCCACTTTTCAATGTTTTTGTGTAACTGGAAGTTAATTCCAGTGTAATGATTAGAAAACCCACAAAACTGATGAACCTTAGAAAGGTAGAGAAAGTGTAAAGAGAAAAATTAAAATACAGATACATAAAAATGTCACCAGAAGGTATAGTAATAAGATTTTACAGCAAATCAGGTCTTCCAAGGTAACTGTCAGCACAGATGTTCTTACCAGGACTTCAGAATAAGCCACCTCTTGCTGACTGGTAAGAGCATGCATGCCTGCACAGTTTCTGCTGCACAGGCAATGGAGTATAAATGCATATCCTACTTTTTGCTATGGTGGTTAGTAAGAGTTTGAGATAGGAGCATTAGAACAACTGTTAAGTGGTTACCCCCTGGAAAATAAGGGAACTAAATTTTACTTTACTAAAATCAAATTTTTTTTAATAAAACATTCATCTCTTTCAACACTCAGGAATACTACACAGCACTACATTTTGGGGTTTTTTTTCAACTAAACAAACAATGAGTATACAAAAAGTTGGCACATCAGCTGAAAGAGAAAAAAAATGTTTTAAATAAAGGCTGCAATTACTATACCTGGATCTGAATTGATGGTGCTTCCAAGGCTCTATAAACCATTGGTAGAACGCTGTTCTTTATTTCATCTGGTGGAGTTTTGGTTAGAAGTAAGTCCATTTTTTGAAGGAAGATTAACAATATCTATTAAAAGAAAGACAATTCAGAAGCCAAAAGTTTTAACTCCAGAAGCATATACTTACAAAGTGTGTTGTATCATATCATAAAAATTTCACAAGTTTTCTTATAACTCAGTAAATATGATCACTTACCATGTTGCTTGCCTGAAGGCATGGAAGACAAAAAACACTTTGACATATTATTGCATTTTAAAAACAGTAAATACAAATGAAACAAATATGCATGTTCTGGACTGCACCTTCTAAAATAACAGGGCATAATAGCTAAATAAGGAGTTCTTGTTTCTGTTTACACCACAGCCTTGTGTTAAAATCCACCCACAGAAAAATCTTTATACACTCATCACTACTGAAGAAGCTCAACTTCCCAAAACCTATGGCTCAAATTCTGTCCTCAAAGCACTTGATCACAACTCCACATACCAAAGCTGCATTCTGTGTGTCCAGAATCAATAGGGATGTAATAGTAATTTCATAGTAATGAAAATAATACTACAGCTACTAGACGAACACAAAATGCCTTTGTTCTATTTCACATGGAAATTGTATGTCATAAAACAAAAAAATCTCAAAACCAATTCAAATCACATTAACCTAAAAAATAACACTAAAACAGCACATTTACATAGTGGGATTCACGTTGCTTAGGCTTAGTCATTTAAAAGTTAGCCATTATTTTAAGTCCCTCATCCAGGCTCAGTCTCAAATACAGAGAATTGTCTAACTTGTAAGATTCATATCTCAGCTTAGAGAGGTGAGACAACTTGTTAGAGATGACACTGAGTATCCACTGGTATCCAGACTCATTTTAGAAAATAGGTTAGACTAGAAGGATAAATTGTGCTGAAAGGTAACATATCAACAATAAAATGCCAAGTATTTTATAGGGGGGAAAGACTTAATTTTTTAAGTCTAAAAATACATAGTAATCAGTGCCTGTATGTCAAATAAACAGAAGCATCAAGGTGTAGAAAGAGAAGCCTACCGAGACCACATTACAAAGTGCCCCCATTTATTTGCTTTCCATTACAGGGAAGAAAAATATTTTTAAACTGCAGCTAATGTGTGTTTTCTCCTTGTATATTTATAAATTCCTAAAATGCACACACACACAAAATCATTCATTCATTCATTCCATGAACATTCATTCTAATGCAATATCCCTGTATTTGGGACAAATAGGGTGAGATGGACAAGATCAGTTTTAAAGTTAGATTTCATAATGTTTTTCAATATAGAATTTTTGTTTGTCCTAAACTTGGCTTTTTGAAACCTACATGAGCTTATAAGACCTGCTCTTTTCTACCAACTGTGGAATTACAGTTTCTATGTTAGATCCATTTATAGCTTTGGAGTAATATAATTTGATATTTTTTCAAATTTGAAAAGGACACCAATGAAACCTCTTATTTAACAACAAGGAAATCTCCTCTAAAATAAAAACCAAATACTATACAGTAACTTAGATTTCAGAGAAGTTCAGCTCTTTTGCACTGGCTGTCAATGCTTTTCAACTGAGATAAAGCTAAATCATTTTTGATCTCTCTCTACCTGTGTTTAACTAGAATGTAGATGGTGTTGTTCCAAAGAACAACTTATTTTTAACTTATAGGGTCATATTCAATACTTTTATCTCTTTAGGCATTTTATCTATTTAGCAACTAAGATGCTACAGTCACAGATTCACGCACACCGTGTAACAAGCAAGTAGCAGTTGTCGCACTCTGAACAATAATGCATCTTTCATTAATGAGGAGCCCAGTACTTGCAGGGTACACTGTGGTAGGCTGAACTACAATATGAATTTACAACACATCCTATGCTAACTCTCTATGGACTCTTGTAAGCACAAATTAAGGGTTTGCCTAGGAAGCTCTCTCAGAGTAAGCTAGGATGTCAATTTACAGCACATGTTACTCCACACCAACCCCAGGATTATGATATAAATGAGCAGTTTAACTAAAAATTTCATTTTCATATTACAAATTTCCTCAGACAAAGACATGAACACTAACAATTTCTTCATATGAATTACAGCAGCTTTCCTAGGATACACTCATTTCCTACTCCAAGTATCCCCCGAAAATCAAGCAACAGGCCCCTCACACAAATCTGTAACATTTTCAGACAGCATCTGGAAGAAACACTGGCAGATTCCCTGTCCACCCCTCTCCAGGAGTTACAAACACATAGAAGCTTTTTTGCCTTGCAGGAAGACAGTCAGACCTGGAATTCTATCCTCTGGCCCTCTGAATCTTTGCATTTTTTCTGAAACGGCTGTTATATTCATTTTGAAAACATGACCTAGATTACTTAAACAAACTTTGCCATATTAAAAAAGACATAATGGTTGCATAAGCCACTTAGCACTTAACATTAAAAATATCAATGCAAGAATTTAATATATAGTACCTAGACAGCTACAGAAAAACTTGGCAAAGCTCACTCTTTATGAGCTGACCGCAGCAAAACACGTTACCTTTTAGGATGACACAGCAAAAATTAGATGGTCAATGGCTTTTGGTTGGTTAAACATTTAGTTTTTCAAGACAACAACAAAGCTAACATAAAGCCTCAGTGTAACAAAAGTAAACAGCATTAAATAGTTTAATTTTCCAGCGTATTCCCAGTTACACAGGTGCCCCCTTTCTCCCCCTCCTCAGTATAATGGAGAGTTCTTTGGTCCAGCTTTCTGACACCGAGAAATAAAGTCTCTTTGTTCATTTCTGTTTACCTTGCCCTTTAGGTGCTCTGCCAAGAAATAATGGCATACAGCAATAAACCAAGGGAAGCTAAAAGGAATGCAGACACATGCCTTTCATGTGTGGAGGCACAATGCCTAACTTAGTGAACAGAATTCTCAGGAATCATCACGCACATGGTGAGGACAAAGGGAATTAAATTTTTGCTCCTTTACAGCAACAATTATGTCTTACTACTTTTATGCATTTAAACAACAGGGAAAAGAGCATAATGTTCCTATACATCACACCTGTTAAACAAAATTAAACAAATTTCACAAATTTGTGCACAGCTGTCAAATAAACTGCTGAGTTTATGAATAAACAGCACTTCTAAGTGAGTGTTAAGAGTTAGAATTTTTCCACCCTATAATCCCCAATGTCAGCAAACTGGACACAAGCAAAAAAAGTACTTATAGGTTCATCTACTGCTAGAATACATGCAAATATCATTCTGTACAACCTTGCTCAGACTGGCTAGATAAGTGATAAAATGCTTACAAACCTTCAACAATCAACCAAAACCAAGAACTGAGTGTACATTAAATGGGTCCTTCTAATCTTATTAGCAAATATAGCCTCAAAAATTCCTCTAAAAAAGCAGAGGCTTTGCAAATTTCCTGGAAAAATCTATTCCACATGAATCAAGACTGACTGCCTGGACAAATACAGTTAGGTAATGCATGTGAAACTGGAAAAGGGAAATAGAAAAATTAGTCATTTTTCAGGGGGGAAAAAAAAAACACCAAGGAGAAAAATTGTAATCTGAACAATATTAACATACCTGGATTGGTTCTTGCTGCTTAAAAACGGGACTAAGATCAGGCAGAATTAGCCTGATATATTCTTCTTTGGTGCATTCCTCAGCAATCAAGAGAACGTTAGGCAAGACAAAGGGTACCATATCAGGATTCACAAATTCAGAAGTCAAGCAAGGCAAAATTCGCTGAATTATAACACGCTAAAATTAAAAAAAAAATACAACAATAAAACAAGTATGCATCATGCTGTACTGCACTGAAGTACGTTACTATTGTGCCAGCTCAGCAGCTTTTGTATTAACCTGGTATTTACAAAAGAAGCAGATAGATGATTTTCAGTTTTGAACTCTTCTTTTCATAGTATATTGCAGCTAATTTACACTGTGCTACTTTGCTTACTTCTCTGTTTGCACTCAAAACATAACCTGAGACTCTAACAACTGTGAGGATAAACTAAAAGCAATAAACTATACAGAAAACAGGACTTTCAGGCACATACACAAATCAAGAAAACCTTATTCGATATGCTTTCTTTAAAAAGGCCCTATCATCCCTGCAAAATAATCACTTTTTCTGTACCACATAATTCACAGAACAAACACATGATACTACACCTCCTGGTAAGACTCCAGGTACATTCCCTAAATAGGATTTTGCTGATGAAATAGGTACTTACACTGTGGATGTCTACTGTAGAGTTAGTCATCTTAAATGCTTTTCAAGTCAATAAAAAGAAATACACAGTTCAAGGGCACAGACACTTACCTCATAAAATATACTTTCAAGACAGGAAAAGAAACAAAAACGCCCTAAAGATGATTAGGCTGTCAAAAGTTAGGTGAAATACATGCCATCTATTTCCAAATTCAAAGTAGCAACCATTTCTGATCAAAAGAGTAAATTACTAAATTAGAAAGAAGATAGTATTAAAAATGAAGTCTGGATTTTGTACCATGTAGTGCAAAACAGAATTAAAGAGACAGAAATTTAATGCAATGGTTGAGATGCTCAGTTATTTTATTAGGTATTAAACGAATACTATATTTCTATCACTTATGCATTATGGCTTATACAAATTAAGGTATATGACAAAAGGAAAAGAAGCCAGTCTAGACATAGTGTATAACACTATCCAGAACAAATCTGTAATGACAAGCATTTGCCTTTTAGATTTCTGGCCACTGCCAGCACAAGAAAGCACTTAGTCTACTGAGGGAAGGAAGCTTTGGATCACTCAACACTGAAGTACTGCCTTGCTACAAAAAACCTTGAAGCAATCTTACTGGGAGAAAAGACAGCAATATGACTTCGAAGAGCTATAATAGCATCTGGAAACAAAGGGGAAGCCTTGTAAGGGGAGAGAAGACATCTTGCCTTTAAACTGCCATAAACTACAACAAGGCATGCTAATGATGGTTCCTTGCACATAATGACAGCACAATTTGCCATTTTCCATTTAAAGTATTATTTAAAGCTGAGGAGTATTTCCAAACTAATTGCTTTCTAATCTCTCTTTCTTTCCTACTACTCTATTCTGACAGTCTCATTGCAGTCTACTATGGTACAATGCTACAGAAAGCCCAGAATTCAAAAAAGTCAGAATGCTAATAGATGTTCACATATTTTCTAACTCACTATTTCAAGACATCGTTCAGACATACCTTAGGTAGTTTTGGCAGAACCTTTGGTAGTCCTTTAAAAAACTGTGATTTCTGCAGATTATCCCTTTGAAATAACGAATCAAAATATTGAAGTGTCATTGCTCCTACATCATCGAAGAATGGTATCTAAAGATAAGATTAAAAGCTTGTGATCTGGAGGGAGACAACATTGACACTGCTACAATAATTCCAAAATATAAACATCTATTTACATTTTCAATGCATTACAGTAAACCTTTATAATTAAATGCCTGCAACTAAAATTTAGAAAATGTTTAGAAATCAAGCAATATAATATTCACAGATACTGGTTAAATCAGAATTTTTCTAGTATTTTTCAAAAACCCATGCATGTTATGTGTATCTAAGTTAACTTATTGCATATGAATTAATGTTTTGCCTACAAAAAAAACGTAACGAAAAGTAAAAACTTGGATCAAAAATTCTCCTAGGAATAATTATGCTATTTAATATTACAACAGAAGATTACCTACAAGGTCATACAGATCAGGTTACCACCCCTGGAAACTCCAGGAAACCCTGGAAGCTCCAATATCTCCACAATTCAGTGTGCAATGTAGATGTGGCAAAAAAGACTTAACACCTTTATAAAACCATACTGCTTAATACAACCATTGTCAGATTTGGTTTAGTCAAGTTGATACCAAAGAAATATTTGCCAATTCCCTTACTTCCCATCTTTCAGCATATATGCTGACAGAACCCGTTACCTGCTCCCTCTCCCTTCTTCACTCACTATTTCTTCCAATTGTTAAAACACTGATTTTTCCCTCTGCATACAATCTTTTTATATGACAACAAAAGAATAAAATTGTTTAGAAAAGCATATCTATAAGCAGGAACCTGAAAGGCTATGAGATATGAGAAAATGGAATACAAGACAAAGGAAGATCCATTACTTTTAAGCAGAGCAACAGTTTGTCAAATTAAAACTTACATTACCATACTTGTAATTGATTTGCAAATATACTTTATTCTTCTGCATATTTAAATAATATGCCAAAAGTTAATCCTTACACTTTTTGTCCTTTATCATTTTTTCACTTTAAAATCCATCCAACACAGTGTTAAAGACCGAATGTATAAAAAATAGCATAGAAAAATTTCAAACTGTATTGGAAAGGGATAAAAGAGTGTTGCATTGAATAATTATTCTAAATTCTGTCTCAGCACCCACTTTTTCCATATAAATGAAGGTCGGCATAAGGACAACTTCTGGCACCAAGTAACATTATTTCCAAAATAGTTAAAAAACATTTAACATTTCAACTAAAATGATTAACAGAAAACTCTTTAAAATATCTCAAAATCAAACACTTTTTCCCCTCAATCCTATGGCTACTGTATTTTCCGTGAACTGACCTTAGTCATTTGATCTGCATCTGGTCTGACTGCTGGAGCTACATTTAAGAGTAGCTTGACATGTTCACGCACCTCCTCTGGTATATTCTGAAGATTACTGGAGCTTAAACGGCTCAGCTGTGTAAGTAATTTAAGCACATGCACCATGAAGTCAGAAAATCCTGTATATAACTATTTCCAATATACAACAGGACTGTACTCGCTGGTTTTTCTACCCACACTTTCAATATCCCTCCCTTCTCCCCTTTTATAATCCATTTGTTTCTGATTTCTGATAGTCTTCTCTCTGTTTCCCAACAGCCTAGGCATTTCAGGTCCCACCTCTCTATTTTCAACTTCCCCAGTGTATTGAAGGTTATGAGAGAACACCACACAGTATCTATATAAAGGCAAATATCATTATGTGAGATGTTGTCTACACATGTGAAAACATAGGGCCCACAGCTATGGCAATGGGCACCCAAAGAAATCACAACAATAGAAGTCAGTATATGAATGGACATTATGTCAGCTGATCCAGTTAACTGCTTAAATCATGATCCTGTCTTCTCTTAATATGCACAGTACACAAAGAATGTAAAATGGTGATAGCTATATGGATACCAGTTACATTGTCAAGTGATCAAATCACTCTAAACTCAGCCCCCTCCAATGCTCCTGCATAAGTAATTCACCATGTGTTTCATACTGTTCACCCCAACAGGCAAACATTACTCCACAAGACCAGTATTCAAAAGGTTTACAGAGAAATTGGATGAAAAATGCAATTTGTAGTTTATAAAGTTGGTAAGTGTAACTTTCTCTAGACACAGTTTTATTTCCCATATTTTTCTAGGATTCTTTTTTCTTGTTATAATGACAGCATGC
Organism: Dendrocincla fuliginosa; assembly: GCA_035047845.1. Classification (NCBI taxonomy): domain Eukaryota; kingdom Metazoa; phylum Chordata; class Aves; order Passeriformes; family Dendrocolaptidae; genus Dendrocincla; species Dendrocincla fuliginosa. The sequence goes on along the minus strand of JAWWMO010000043.1, from coordinate 46,798,254 downwards.
AAGGTAAGATACCATTATCAGATGGCTTATGTTGAAGCACTGATACAGTGTACAAAATATTTAAATCTGTTTTAAAACAACCTTTCAAATAAGAAAATCAATGAATAACAGTCACAAATACAACAAATACCTGATCCAGCTGTCTACTAAAACTTTTATAAATATCTTGCTTGTTGACCTCAAAAATTGGTTTCCCTTTATTAAACACTGCATACATAACAGCTCCAAGAGAGTACATATCACTGGCTGTCTCACAGCTCACAGAGAGAATATATTCTGGTGCCAGATACTCAGGATTTGGAAGACACAAGGATGGTAAGTTTGGATCCCATTCCTTACAAGGGAACTTTGGCTGCAAGAGAGGTAAGAGAAGTATATTTATGAGGAATTTTTAAAGAGCATTTTCAATACAAAAAGAGCAAAAAAAATACTTAAGCCACTTGAATTTAATTACGAATCAAACAGAAACAGAGTAAGACAAAACTGTTAAGAATCTCTGTCTGTAGCTTAGAGCGATTAGCTGATGCAGTTAGGTCTGAAAATTAGAACTAATAGGTGTAATGTAAAGATCAAAGCACTGCTTTAAGAGGGAGACATGAGCTATGATAGCAATTCGTTTTAGGAGGTAGCAATCAGGCACTGAGTGGATATAACAGACTAAATTAGGCAGCTTTGCATGTCATCCGACACACAGGTGAGCAAAAGTGGCACAGGCTTCAGCCTCTGTCTGAAACCATCACTAGTCTATCTTGATTCCACTGAGCCAACTGAGGCTCTTTTTCTGTGATGATCAAATACAGCACTTCAATCCAGACCTGTGCCATATGTTCAAACTTCCTGCCAACAAAATACAGAGATGAATATTAAATAAATGATTCTGTACTGAAACACAAGGTCATGAAACTGGTGTCATACAAAGATCTGAATTTGAAATTTAATGATGATAAAGATTATTACCTCCTGTTCAGATGGATTTGTTGACTGGATACAAAAATCAAAACCCATAATTTTCCATGCTCCACTCTTATTCAAAATTATATTTTCAGGAGTAATATTTCCATGGACCATTTTCACACTACTATGCAAAAATGACAAGCCTTCAGAAACCTATTCATAAAAGATCATTATTTCAGGTTAAATATTTCCCCACACATCCTGTAAGACATGGACAAAAATTCTGTTCCTATGGTCACAGTTAAATTCTTAAGTTAACTAAGAAACAATTTTTCACCAGTATTTTAGCCTACGTTGTAGAAGTTGTGCATAAAGAAAATTAAACACAGATGGGTCATCACCAGATAAGATTTCTAATGTCAATTAACTATCACAGCAGAAGTGTGGTGCTGCATTCCCCCCTCCCCTCAGGCCACACTATGATCTCAGAAGAACAAAAATGCTTTATAAAGTTGATCAGCATATTCACCAAACAAAACCTGTCAGCTACTGGGCCTCCACAGAAGGCAAGGAAAAGTTTCACATATGGGAAAAACAGCCGTAGCATAGACATTTATATGGAAAAGAAAAATTAGCTGAATTTTGTATTTTACATGTCAGAATAAGCACAAAAGAGTAGCAACTTAGACCCTCCAGTGTTAACGCTCTTTTACTCTTAGAATGATCGGGGCACTATTATCTCTCACTTTGCAATTATTTGATTTACTAGAGGCAGATAAAACTTTGTCAGTTTACAAACTTTATGAAAAACAAAATTCATTAATACTACAAGCAAAAGAAAATTATACAGAAAACCTGCCATACCTGAAGCAAGCCATATTTGGTCTCCACATCATAAAGTTTGTATTCTTTAATGTCAGATGGTAAAGGAGAAGGCAGGTTGTCCCAGTTGCCAAGAACATTAGCTAAACTGGCACAGACTGGTTCTGTACAAAATGCCAAGCAATCCCTGTATAGGAAATGCATTAAAAAATTTCCTGTAAGTAAATGCAGTAAGTCTCCTGACTGTGAATAAAGAACCAAGCAGACATCGTATTATACATTAGCAGAGCATTTGGTGTTACCAAAAACCATATCATATTTCAGGTTTTGAATTCTTATAATATTATACTAAAAAGAAATATATAAATATCTGAAGTAATAAAAAATACTAGAATTAAGTTACTTTATTCTCTAATATTCACATAAATCACTAATGATACACACAGTGGTTCATAAAAAGTGATTTTCTTGTCCTGATCCACAACGATCAATCAAATAATTCTTACTACTATTAAGACTTGCAAAATCAGGCTTCTACCTGTGCCTCAAATCAACATGTCCCTGATTGAAGCAATATTTAATGTCATCATGCAATGATCAGAAAAAAATTAATAAAAAGTAGCACCTGAATATTCATTTACTTTGCAAATTAGTAGAAGAGCTGAAAACACAAATATGCTTATTGTATGAACTGCAGTTTGCATGTGAAGTGACTGTTTTCTAAATTATTTTATTGATTTTCATGAAAACAACTGGTCTTGTTTAGGCATTTTTGTGTCAATTGTGTTTGAAATGAACTTCTGCACATAAAGCAGACTGGTTCCAACACTGTGCTTCAAAACCTCAAAGTTGGTCCTGAAACCAATGTAAGTCTCACTTTCACAAACTCCATGCAACACAGAGTCCTTCTTTATATCCACATTATTCATACTGGTCTGCACAGCAGTGGAGGCCCTGGACAGTCACTACAACTCACTTCCTAATTGTTGGGCTTTTTTGAGAAAGCATTCCATGGATGGTAACACACATATCTACTTTAAGGATGATTAATTTATGAGAACAGTAAATCCTGTATCAGTATAAAAACAAACATAGACTGAGTAACAATAACAAAGATTTGCTTTTGCATATAAAGTTGCAAGGAAGAAGACAAAGCCTAAATTTTTGTTCTTTCCATAAAAATATCACAGTCTCAGCATGGATCTACCACATACTTTTCAAGTATTTCAATAATTAGTAAGCTTGACCTTTGAAGTAAAATAAGGCTGATGAAACATGCAAACCTCTTATTATTCATTGAGATTTTAGTTTTATCTACTGCTTCTCCAAAGGAAAAACAACTGAAAAGTAAAATACAGTGAATTGTATGTGTCAGCCAACCTGACAGAACTTCTTTGCTCGGTTTCCACCCTACCATTCTGCTAATGACATACCTTTCACATTTCTATTAGCACAAACTGGGCTATAAAACTTGTTTCTGTTGTAATCACAAGGAAGAACCAGAGCACAGAAAGACAAAGTCCTTAATTTGCAATCTGACTTCAACTTTACCACAGAGCTTATACATTTAGTTACAGCTAAGGCACAGATGATGGAAAATAGCTAGGGAACAGTTATTCAGTGGTTTTCATAGCAAACTGTGATTACCGTTGTTCTGAGGGAATAAAAGGGTAATTAATGGGTCCAAACCAAAGTAATGGAAGGATGTGGTAAATCCAATTAAAGTAATTGAATATTACAAAAGTTGATGTCTGCCATACAGTACAGCTTCTTTAACAGTTTCCTGAATAATATCAGAATGACATTCATAATAACATAATAAAAAGAAAACACTTTAAAAATGAAAGCGATGGCTAAAACTACACCTGCTTTTTACAGGGAAACAATGTAACAAATGGGATGCCTAGTAAATTATCTGGGACTACTATTTTTAATGAGTAGCAATGATATTAGTTAACTTTCAATTCAGCTTTTCCTCCTTTTCTTCAATAACAAGTTAAATATAGATGAATATTGCTTACCAGTGTTGTTACTGGAAATAACTGATGAGTAGTATACGAACATATTCACACTAAATATTTAGTACAAATAAGTAGTTATCCATTATATAAATGCATGTAAAGATCTATATATCACTACATATATGATATATATAATTATATTAAATATAACTATATTGAATACCAATAATTTGTAGTAGATCTATTAATAGTGGGAAACCTACCTACACACTAAGTTCAGAAAGGTATGGTCTTTCTTTCTACATCTACTTCAGCTGTGCAGGTACACCAAATATCCATTTGCTCCACAAAGGAGGAATAAAGGGTTCAACAGTTCAACACAACTGTATGTTACTTGGGAGACACAAAAAATAAGACCTATACAGTCTATCCAGAAGAAGACCATGACAGTTTTCTTCAAGAATAAACGTCTGGAAAGACCTGAAATTCTAAAGAAATCTTGAAGCAGGCTTGCACAAGGTTACACACACAAATATTCTAGGCAAACCTTCCTTCTATGAATCCCCTTCAAAAACTGTTACATCACCTTCTGGCACAGCAAGCAACTGGACAGGTTTTGTGCTTCTGGTGTTTCTACCAGTACCTGAGTGTGCTGAGTATAGAAACAAGAACAATTCTCCTATGAATAAATGTTGTAAACTTGAATCTCATCAGATGTATGTATTCAGTGTTCCAGATACTTTACATCCAATACCAAACAATGATTAAAAGTGTCTCAACTTTACTAGAGCTTACCTGGATTCTTCCAATGGATGCTGAACAGTAAGTAGTCGAGGGTGTCGAAGCCTGGTTAGCTGTTGAACACCTCGTTTTAAAGAATCAATAATCTGATCTTTTTCAAATTTTTGATACTTGTCTATTAGCTTCTTATCAAAGACAAAAACAGCCACTTCCTAGAAACAAGCAACAAAAGTTACTCAGTATATAACATAGCCAAAACCCAAGCCTATACACAATTACATATAGACACAAATTTTTTGACTCAACAGTACAATCCCACCAATACAATAAACAAAAAAACTTACTGTCCTTACTTTGTCCCAGTCATGGCACAGGTTACTGTATATAACCTACGAAGTATGTATTTTAGGAATTAAGGTACTAATGCTCCTTATCGTGCAAATACAAATGCACAAACTATACCCACTACCTACACAGTGACAAAGCAGCAGACCCACAAGACAGGTATCAGCTTGATTTTAAACAGACAAAACCATTTACATCAACTATGAACAGTTAAAGCATTCTGAGTAGGGATGCAGTCATTTGGCATTAAATGCATCAAGTGGTGCTTCATTAAACTAGACCCTGTCTCAGTGTCCTGCCTCAAACCAGTACAATCCATATTAACAAAACCTTCATGAAAAGTAATTTATAGTTACAGTAATTATTAATCTGATCAGACCATTGACATGATAGAACAGTAAGAATCTTTTAATGCCTAAATGTGAAGAGAAGTCACAGAAATGTTAAAACCAGATAAAACCCCTCCAAAATTCCTCTGCAAATGGAGAAGAACATTAAGAAAATTATATGAAACTTTGAAATTACATAGGTTGATGTGAAATAAGAAATTACAATACATCAGTATCTTGGAAGTCATTAAAGAGAAATATATCAACCAATGAAAAAAATGAATTAAAAACCTTATCATGAAACAGATTTTTATATGCTGCTAAAACAGCATTATAATAAGGTTAGAAACAAGTAGAAGAAATATGAATTTATGGTTTTCAGTCCCAAGAGGAACTCTGTGCTCTTCTACTGCACATTTTATAACCATTACTCTAATTAAAATCTCACAGAATTTACATTATTAATTAAAAAAACCCCACAAACTTCTATAAATAGGCCACATAAAATAAGAAATTCAGCCTAATACGCAAAAAAATTGGGTTTTAGCTGGTTTCATTAAGCCATTAGCAGGTGAACATCTATAACTAACGCAACTAAGTACACCTTGCCTGTTTCTAACCATACTGGCTCCTTGCTCCAGCTCTTAAGTGTGACGGATCAAATATTAATATTGACACAAAGCAGAGAGGAACCAATGAGAGCATGGAAGATATACATTGAGCACTACATGACCAATAAAACTAAGACAGTCTTTCTGAAAGCACTTCTGTTTGATGACAAGTCAAAAGAATCAGAAAGGTAACACTTAAATTGGATAGTATAGGACATCAGCTACGGTTTGAATATTCTATGATGGCTCTAAGTTCTATTGATGCTGCAATCCTGCAGGACAGAATTTGTGCTCCAGATTCCCTGGCCAGTTCACTCAAGGCCCTTAGGTCCCTCTTGACTGTCTGTAGCCTTCTTGTTGGGACTTCATTGGTCCCCACCTGGAAAACCATTAATGGAAAATAACCAGTGGGCTGTACCAGATTGGGAAGTTTTTTCATGATGTCCCTTACCCAGACCCTAGGGAGGCAACACACCTCCCTATGGACTGGGTCTGGTTGGCATAATGGGCCCTCTATTCCTCTCAAAAGGCAGTCACCAATGACTACTACACTTGTTTTTTTCTTAAATGAGGCAGTTGTGATGTAGGGAGTGACACACTCCTAGGCAATTCCTCCTTCCTGGAAGAATCTTCACCTACATTCTCATTTCCCTGGTCCTCAGATTCTAGGGCCCCGTTGTATAAGGGCATATGGGAAGATTGCGTACTTTGGGAGGGAATCTGCCTGTCATGCTGAGCAGAAACCCATTTCTACTCCCTCCATTGCTAAGGTCCTCTCCTTCTGCCTAGTGGTGAGAGTGCAGGGGATTCATTACTTTTTGTGAAGTGGAGGGCAGGTCCATTTGGTCTGGTCAATCTGTTCCTCAGAGTCCCTAATACTTCTTAATCTTTCTACTTGGACTCAACTCTGTCACTAGGCTGAGCAGATTGTTGATTTGATCACATCTCACACAGTTGTTCTCTCTGCTGCCCTGAGAGCAGGGCAAGATTCCTTGCTTTTCTTCCTCCTATTTTGTGCTCCCAGCCTGCTGGGGGATAGGGAAGTGAGTAAGTAGCTGTGTGGGCGCTTGGTTGCTGGCCAGGGTCAACCTGCCACATCCTCCCAGACTATCTGCAGTCGTGAAATCTTCATGAAGCATGCATCAGTTTGAAACACACATTGACAGTCTAAAATCCATGTCCTTCATTACGCACATGAACACCTTACACACTGAAGAAAATGCAAGAATCCTGCTCCTATCTTAGCCAACGCAACTACTAAAAAGAGAGAAAGGAAGGGCGATAGACAGAGAAATAATTTTTTCCAACCAGAATAAGGCAATCAGGTAACCAAGGCATGTCATGTTTTTTCTCCTGACCCCAAGAGGAAGGCAAGCATTCAAAAAGACACTGGGTTTGTGTGTCAAAAGAGATGCAAACAAAACTAGAAATTATTTCTGAAGTAAAGACTCTAAAAGCTATGGAAATGTAATGGTAATGAAACAACAATACCTCATCCTATTCATCTCATTGGATACTGAGTAAGTATGTTAACAGAACTTGTAAAACATTCAAGCACTATAGGTGAGAAATACTACAAAAACTCAAATCCTGAAATTTTAAATATTGTGGAATAATAACGACAGACTAAGCACAGAACAAGGAAGAAAAAGAAATTAGCTCCACAAAATATTTAATGAATACAGTTCACTATCCTGTGAATTGAATTGATGTACTGATCTCATGGAAAATACTCCAATGTTATCATGCTAAAAACTAAATTCTAAACATAAATGTTGAGAAAATTTAAAGATAGCAGTCCAAGTGCTTGATTTTAGAAACGTTATGTTTCTTTTCCCTTTCATTTTTCTTCTTTTATTTTACTCCTATGCACTCATGCATTTTTTAAATGAAAAATCAAATGTAACTCAATATGCAAACACATGATGTTTTACCAAAGCCTCCCACAAAGATAAGCAAAACAGTCTGAACTAAAATACTGGAAAGCATTCCAGTATTACTCTGGTCTTTTGCCAGAAAAAGATTTCTCTTCCCCCTTCTGGGGCTTTATTTTTTATATGCTCGCCAATGTTTTTTTTATAACCTTACTTTCACACTAGTTTCTTTCAGTCATAAGGTATGTAATACAACTATTTCAGTTTTAAAATTTATCAGCCTTTAAAATTTGAATACCAGGAAGCTTTAAGCTCAAAGTTACTATACTTACAGGCAAAACAACAGAAAGTTGACTTACCTACCTACCATAATATATTTAGTACTACCACAATAAAAGCTAAACATGACTACAGTAGTCTTGAAATGCAAACCATTATCTACTGAATTCTGAGTTTTACAACTGAGCTGCCAACAAGAACTTGGTGACCTCACCCTATCTATGATCGCACTTTCTAAGCAGAAGAAAGGTGCCATATTATGCCCAAAAAAATAGAAGCGCATAAATACTAAGTTAATAAATCCAAGATGAGCTGAAATACATACTGTAAAACTGCACACCTATATATAACCAGAGTCATAAATCTTTCAAACAAACAGCAGCAAATCAGCTGTGAAATAGCACACAGGTAAGTAATTTCCTCACATTCTGTTAGGTTCAGTTACCTACAAAGTAAGCAAGAAAAGACAAGGTACATTAAAAAAAAAATGCAAAAAACAAACATTCAGAAATCCTGGAAAACCACCAAGGCAGGAATCAGGTAGAATTCTGAAAAAAAAAAGAATAAAATCATAGCTATCCACTGTCACCAGAGATGGAATAGTAACTGTCCACTGACTTAAAATGGGAACCAAAGTAATCCTGAAAACAAAGATTTCTGATGGGATCTCCTGTAAAGCTAAACCCTCCAAATTTACCTGCTTTATCTGCCAACAATGACTTAAACTATTACTTGTGTTGTTGTAAAGTAACAAGAACATGGGCAATTGAGCCCTTATAACCTGCTTGTCTGATTACAATACACACTTAGTGCAAATAAAGCTAAATACTTGTAGCTTCATTAGATACACACACTTGCAATACAGCAAATACGGGCATCACTTCACAAAGTGATGGACTGTGACAGCCAGCCACTTTCATACTCCCATGGGAATATTCAAAAGGTATGTGAAAGAAATAAAAAAAATGTTAAAGAATAGATATATTGCAACACAACACACCATAAAGTGTATTGCTGCACGGTTTTGTTGTGCAATGGCAAACAGAATGTTGACATGATATTACCTAACTGTTAATATTAATAATGAATGGTTACTTCATGTCATAACACCAGCCATCTAAAATTCCCTGCAGTACCACTGCAGTTCTATTTTTAATGACTAATGATGGCACACAAACATACAGATGTTAGTCATGATTTACAGAGATACTGCAAGATCACATGTGGTAACTCCTGAACTAAAACTCCATAAAACAATTGGCCAGAACACCCATTCAAAGCCTGAAAACCATAATCGACAGGAACCTAGTTACATATACTGTCAACTATACAGTGAAAGAAACTTGCTACAACTCTCCAGACCTTAAAGCTATATCTGCTACAGGTCAAATGGCACATAAGATTGTATAAAAACAATCAAAACTACCATACTCCCAATGTTACCTCTTCTTTGTATAGCTGAATAAGGCAAAAAAAGAGCCCTAACCAATTGGTATGTTGGGTAAATTCCATAAGTACTAGATGTACAGAGCTCTGCAACAGCTAAACAGATGTTAGAAGATATGACAAAAGTACCTGATTAAACATCGCTCAAACACTGTCACAACTGCATCACACATTCTTCACATAATATTTATTCTGCATGTTATATTTCTCCTCTATTTGCTACAGTTTATTTTCCCATCATCTAATCGACTGTACATACATTTTCCAAAGTTATTCCTTTGTGTCCATTTCTTTTTGGTACATCTGCAGCAAGCCGATTCATTGCCTAAGTGACGTCATAACACTTCAGCATCAAGTTTAAATGAAGGCCACAAGTTATTAATACTTCTATTTACACATTCAAAATCCTATTTCCTCACCAAGTTTGAAAAAAGGCTTTTCACATTTCTCCAGTACAACAAAATAGTTTTCTATACTAGCAATTCTTAAACTCTATTTTTGGCAAACCTTCTTCCAAAGTCACAATCCCATACTGATTTACACATGTGACTTCAAGTGAGTCAAAAGTTTGTGTACTAATGCTCTGAACCCTAATACTTTAAGGAAACTAAAAGGGAACAATACTGATCCAAAAGCAGCATAGGGAAGGCATAACTAACTTCCTCCACAACCTCCTCCTCTGTCCCACGCCTTCCTGTTACACTGTCTCATGACTTAACATTTCTAACGGTTCAATTTTTGTATGGCAGCTGAGCAAAAAACTACAGTGTCTTTTGCTGACAACAAATGATGACATACTTCACAATTACTTTAAACTTAAAAAGACAGTATTGTTGCCAAAAAAATCTTGCAAGTTACAACCAACTGTGGAGCCAATCCATGTTAAAACAAACCTCTTCCTTCTTGTCAGATCACTTTTAACTCAGATGAATTCTTGATCTTGGTCTTGAATATGAATGCTTCCTTATTTGCTTAAAGCAAATATTACCTATGTAGCTGAGAACATTGTATTAGAATAGTGTTGAGTTCTTTCTTTCATTTTACTACCCTTAATATTAGTCTGCTCCGTTGGATTTTGTTTTTAACTGCCACTCACCAATGGCTACCTATCAGTCTGTTATCTAATGCTTGTAAACTTATGTCTTTACATGATAACTCACCTGTTTTGTTGATTTTTTAGTTCCATTAAATATCTTCCAAGCAAGACCATTACCACCACTGGCAATATGTCGGCCAACATCAAATTCCCTGGTAACAGGGTTTCCCATGACCGCGCTGGTGACATCAGCCGTTACCTTTGTAACGGTACTCTTCAATTTATTCAGCATGGACTCCATGGTTGCAACTGTGCGCCAAGGTATTATCCTATGGAGATAAGAGAAAAAAAAAAGGTTTCACAATACTCTCAATGTCTGTTAACAAAAGGTACACGTTGAAAACTACAACTTCTAACCAAGGATCCAGTAGGACACAGGAGCAACCTACAAAAAGAATACTGAAATATAACTTCCAGGGCTTTGCAGTTATACATATTCACACTGCCATACACATATCTGTGTGTGCATGTCTGTGAGATCATGTCATTGCTTCTACTCCTCAGAAACTTCTGAATCCCTTGATTGTTCTTCACTAGATCCAACAAAGCAATTAAGGACTGAAAAATTCAACCATTTCTTGAAAAAGGGTAATTGAATAAAGCAGAGAATCTACAAACGGTCCCCTTGACAGGAAAAGCTCACACCTTGTGTATCAGTATCGATCAACAAAGAAAAACAAATCTGAAGGAAATCAGGCTCCTTGAATTCCAGTGCTCATGGAACTACACATTTTGTGAAGGACAGGATGATTTAAGATCCCAGATCAGCAAAATAATAGATGTGTATTATACAGACAAGAAGCAAAAAAAGAGGTGTTCTTTCCTACACTGTGCTTTTAAAAACACAGGCTCAAAATTTAGTATTTTACCCATTAGATTGCTGACATTACTATTTGTATGATCTAACTATTAATGAACTTAAGTATTAATGCAGGGGAAAGAAAAAAGAAACCACCTTTTTATACTTTACCTTAATTTTACAAGGAAGTTTTTTTATGTCAACTTTCCTATTTAAGAGCTAAAAGACTGGAAGCTTCCAATTTAGTTCATCTTCCCCTGCAGTGTATACTTCCAGAGTTTCCTAAATTGTCAAAAAAAACCTGACTTGCCATTCTGTCAGATAGAAGTTCTGAAGCATATGTAACATTTATACAATCGTTTCTCTGAAAATGTATACACAAGAAAGAACAAAGGCAGCAAAAAAACTGTGAAAAAAGAGATAAGACATTCATCTTCCTTATCGGTGTGAGCAAAGATGAAGAGAGAATGGAAGAAGAAATTATTACCAGAGTCGATATTATGCGATATATTAAAAAGCAATATTTAAGGCTATTTCTTCAGTCTCTCTTGCAAATAAGGTGTAAGGAGTACTATTTCTTAAACCTAAAGGTAAAATAAACCTAAAATAGCACATCAGCAAATACATTGAAATCTGCAAAAATACTTTGTCATAGACTGAACTCACTGGCATACAATTTGTGTAACACAGCTTCTTTGAGAAAGAGAATGTTATTCCTGTTCAAATGGAAGGGACAAGATTCTGTTTTGATAAAGATGATGTTTATTAAGTCATAGTAACAACAAAAAAGAAGCAAAAGGCACTAACAAATAATCTAGTGAGCACTGGGACTAATCAGCCCAAACGTCCTTCTCATCAGGTATGAGGTGCTTGCCTGTATGCACTAAAGCTCTTCCAAGTGTATTACATACATTTAAACGGCAGTATTTTGGTCTACATAGGTTATCTGGTGTCTATTAATATATGCATTTATGCCACAGCCTTTTCCACACTCAACACAGATAGAGTTTGTTTCCTCTTCACAGATCCTTATTCCCAAAAAACCTGTAGCAACTTATTTTTGACACCTGTATACCTCAGTGAAACTTGACTGAAATCAAGCACACTAAAGTTATTTGGACATGCACACCTTCTCTCCCTGGTACTATTGATTTGATTCCATTAGAAATCACAACAAATAATCTGATTAGTTTTAAATTGCAAAAATAGACTTTTTTTACAAAAAAAGGCAATAAACATATTAAACAAAACTTCTTAAAAAGTTACATACACGTGCAGTTGTGTGCATCAGTATAAGCCAAGCCCTAAGCAAACTTTAGCACAGTGCTGGAAGCAGCAGAGCTACGCTCTGCCTTAACTATTAAGTTATATTCCACCTTCAGTATTCTTCTATAGGGAAATGCGGAAACACAGTAATGCTGTGGCTCCAGACATACTTCACCAATTTCCATGGTGTCTGAAGTGACAACTTTATGTTAGTAAATGAAGAATCAGACTAGGAGTTTTAAGAAAATATATTGTAAAAAAAGACAGGAATCCAGCTGCAGAGATTTCAATCCTGCAAAAAGTCAAATTTAAATCAGAAATATTAGTCATGACTTCAATAGGATAACTCAGAAGCAGAACCAGATATGACTGCAAGCGTATCAGGGGTGAAGGTTATCTTAATTGTGGGGACTGTGACTTTTAGATATGAGAAGCTGGGTCTGAAATCAACAAAATAAATTTCAGAATAACTACATACTTGTTTGGTATCTAATAAGTGCTTTGTTGAGATTATACTTGGACATAGATTATGGAAACACAGAATTCCTTTTGTAAGTAATTTTATTACAGTATGTTACATTTTATTTTTACAAGAAATTAATTTTACTTTATGAATCATGCTATGGAAAAACACATGCAACTCCTAACTGTGCAGCCCTAGAAAAAACAGCTATTAGACAAGGGCTAATATCCCTGTATAAAGGAACTTTTCATTAGTCTGATAAATAGCTAGAAACAAGAATCATGTAGTATTCTAAAAAGGAGCTATAGGCATTTCCAGCTCTCAGAGATTTTATTCTGCAGCTATTCTATGGACACACTCTATAAGCTGAAGGACTACAAAATCAATCCTAATGAGTTCAAGATAACCACAAATCTAATTTATTTGGTTTTAGATCTTGTGCTTTTGCCATTGTTTCATTCGCTCCCAGCCATCAAACCTTCTCTGGTACCTATGCAACACCATCTTGTGTTAGGACTCTCAAAACTATAAAAGGCTGTGCAAAATTCACTGTGGAGATACTATGAAGAAAATGCATGTGCATGCATGTTCAAATTCCTTTGTGTAAACCTGAAAGGGAGCTTCTCTACACAGGTGGTGGGAAAATGGTGTAATATTCATTAAATCAGAAGTGCCCTCTGCTGTGGGTGACAGACTAACTGCACTGACTAGCCTGGAAAAGCCACTAGGTGAGAACGTTAACAACATTCCAGCATCTGAAGTGTTAGAATTTAAAATTCAAACCTGGTAGGCCCTGTCCAACCTGTTCCTCTCCAGCTTGACAGTATGCAAACTATTGTTTAATTTAGCTACTGAGCAAGGACTACCAAGAAACTTACTTCCCAAAATAGTGTGGCTTAATGTTTACACCCATCAAACTGTAAATTTGTAAAAATCCTCATGTCAACAGTTGACCGTAAACTAGTGTATTTTGCTTTAAAAAAATGATTGCTATTACCAACTTCAATAACAACTCTATATGCCAACATCAACAATGTCCCTTAAAAATCTATGCCTGCCCCAAATATCTATTATGGGCAGTATCTATAGTACCACAAATCATGGCAATTTAATCACATCAGAAATATGCAACTTTAGTTCTCAACTGTAAGAAAACTGGTTTGTTCAGTTTTTTTATTACTGGTCTACTATTTCCACAAAAATTAATAACTCAAATGGCAATAAAATCAGTCACTAACAATGAAATTTTTATTTCAAATTGAAAGGTAAGAAATGAGACAAGCACAAAATCTGAAGAGTAACAGCATTTGGGCAAGCAATACAGGACAGGCAACAAACGATTAAGAACTCTGATTTCTTCTCATTTGAATTTCGTGGGTAATATTAATGCTACTGATACTGATTCCATGAAACCTGGAACTAACCCTAAAAATATCTGGATGATCAATGTGTCCTCATAATCAATAATAGCTTTTATACTGATATACATCAACAACAACATGTCAGCACAATGAGGACCATCACTTAGTAAGGTAGTAAGCAAGAATCAACGCTGCACTAAGAAATGAGGCAAAACATTCAAAACGCTGAAATCAAGGTTGTCGAAATACAAAACAAAGATTCTCTACCATTGTTTAATTCTCACTAATGCGAACAACTGCCTGATGTAAACTCAGTAATACATGCTTGAAATAATTCACAGCTCCATCTGATGTCTGGATATGGGCGCACACTGCACAGCAGTGCAATGTAAACCCTGCCCCTATTTTGACTGTAACAAGCCGGGATTCCCCTTCGGGAACCAAGGCAGCAGGCAGGCAGGTGCAGGGGTACTTCATGCCATACCCGACCCCACCCCATCCATCTGCCCCAAACCAGGATGAATGCACAGAAGTGTTAAGTGCTGGAAAAACTGAGTCACGCCACACAAAGGGAGAAAACCCCAATATTTTCCAGGCACAACCAACCTGCATTTGTTACAGAAACACCGGGAGGGTCAAACGCAACGAAGCACTGTGCACAGTGTGACTAGTGCCACCGCAAAGAACCTGCATGACTTTTATACCCCGTTTCGGTACTGAGCTGCAGCTGAATCCCTAATGAAAACCCATAAACGAGAGACCTGTCTGTCACCTGCTGACAGGCGGAACTCAGCCCGCACGCTGCACCAGACCCCCGCACAGCCCCAGGCGGGCCAGCGCTCCCCGACCAGGTATTTACAGCTATTTACAGTAAGCAGGGGGGCCGTGCCCGCTCTCCGCTCCGCTCCTCCCGCGGCGACGCGGGCGGCGGCCGCGGCCACAGCCGGCAGGTGCCCCG
>JAWWMO010000043.1:46757871-46782190 GCA_035047845.1 Dendrocincla fuliginosa | reverse complement strand
GAGGGCGGGAGGGCCCACGGGCGGGCCGGGCGAGCGGGGCGGTGGCAGCGGCAGCGGCAGCGGCAGCCGAACTGGGGCGGGGGAGCCGCCGTACCCCCGGGCGGGGTTACGGGGAGCGGGAGAAGAGAAGGCTCCGGGGGTTCTCTGCACGTACCCGAAGGGAAAGCGCAAAGAGGATGGAGCCAGACGCTTTTGAGGGGTGCCCTGAGAGGTTGTGATATGTGGCTGTCTCCACCTTTGGAGATAAGGTTCTCCCAGAACCATGCCCTTTGTCTGGACATAGTTCTGGGAAAGCAGCTCTGGGTGAGATGCAAGCTTCTGCCATACTGTGATTCTCTAGTGATTCAATGCGTATGTACTCAACACTACTATATATATATAGTATGTGTGGTCATAACAACGAAATAAACCTTCCTCGCCAGGTTTTAGTGTGTTTCTGTTCTCTTGGCTCTAATGAGGGTGCGTCAGCTTACTGATTCACAGACTGATTCACCAAGTATTGTTTTTCTCTGTGTTTGTAAAATTTGGCTGATTTCCGAATATTTTTAATATATATATAACTAAATCCACAGTGTAAGAATATGGGGTTTTGACGTTAAAGTGAAGGTTTATAAATCTGTAAAATTTTCATATAATTATTTTGCAGATTGCGATGGTCCTTTTCAAGCAACTCAGCTGTGGAATAGTATTATACATGCCCTTCACAGTCAAGTGGAAATCAAAAGACATAGACAACATCTGAAAACATATAAAAACACTTTCACTGGCTCAAATGCTGTCGATGTGGTACTGAGCCATCTTATGCAAAGCATGTACCTAAGCTGTAATGATATTTCTCGGCTGAAGGGAGTCCGTGTATGCCAAGCATTGATGGATCACAAGGTGTTTGAGCCAGTTGGAGCAAAGCTTTACTTATTCAAGAACGGGAAAGAAACAGAGTTTGAAGACACAGACTCTAGTCTCTATAGATTTGTAAATAAGAGCCTTGGTCCTCCTCTTCAAAGAAACGATGAAGACAATGAAAGCTTGTCTCCTGAGCAAATCTACAAACGGAAAACAAAAAGATGTTCCAAGTGAGTTACTCTGAACTATTCTAATTTTCCTTTATTTTTTTCCCCTTTAATAAGTTATGGTGGGTTACCTGTAGATGAAGTTATGTCTGTCTAACCCATGTGTTGCAGACCTCTGAAAACTATGCATCAGTTTTGAGAAATGCCATGCCTATATTGCAGAAGCTACCTGGTATTTCTCGGTAATGTTAAAGTGCGTTGGTCTGCCCTTTGTTATTTAGAATAGAGCCTGGCACAGTAGTATAAGCCTAGGAATAATTTGGTTTTCAATCAGTTGTGCTGAAGTCTGGAAATTAGCATAAATGAGGTGGTTACAGAAAGCTGGTAAAGAAATGGACCTCATAAACAGTATTTGGAATGAATATCCTTACCCTTTCCACAGAGCAGATGGAGATGATTGGATTCTAGCAGCAGGATAGACCCCAGATACCATGAAGCCCTAAAGTTCTGACTTAAGAGTAATTTAAGAAGCAACAGACATATGTCCTAATCAAATTTGTTACAAAAGTAACTTTTTTTTCCCCTCCCTGAGCAGAATCAAGTGTGACACACTTTCAAACCCCTTAGCATTAGAAGCAGCCGATAAGAAGAGGGTAGAGGAGCTTCTTCAATCAATTTGTGTTCAAGCATCTTTACCTCCAAAGATCATGGTTAATGCACCAACTCATCTGCTTTCAAAAAGAGGTGAGGACTGAATTTTTAGTTTTAAAAACTTGATTGTTCCTCACTGTCTTTGTGGAGTGAGTATCCCATTTCTGTTAAACAATGCCTCTCAGTCCTAAATTTAACATGTCACTAATGACAAAATATCTAAATGAGTGCTGAATGGGTGAATGCTTGTAGTAAGTAAATTGAAAAAAACTCAAGAGGATTGTGTTTTTGCAGAATGGTGCTTTTTATGCAAATACTACTTCAGAAGAAAGTAGGGTTAAGAGTTAAGAACTTCCTTGTTATATGATTCCTTTGCTATTCTCTTGTCTTTTTCTTTCTTCTACTAATTAGAATAGATTATTATGTATTCTAATATGATGGAGATTTTTTAGCATTCCTATTTTGATCTCTTCTTCCCCAACACAGAAACTTCACACTATGCTGTTAGCTTGTTTTCTTTGAACACTTAGAACATTCTTTAGTGAGTAAAAACAAAGGTTACTCGTTTACATAAGACTTTGTTTCTGAGGGTTTTTTTGTTTGTTTATGGTATCAGTAATAGAAGATGTTTGGAAACAGCAAACTCTGCTACGACTGCTGCAGTTAATTGATATTCCCCTTCTAGAAGATATCTTGGTGTCTTCAGTGAAGACAAAACCAGACTGTTTTGGCAAAGAAGAAGACCTGATTATCTCAAATACTTTCCTGGACAGAGAGGTTATGTGTAGCTTAAACTTGCCTGAGTAAGTTATATACATCTATAAAATAGATTTGTTAGTAAAGGCTTTGTTTTACTCTTCATCAAAGATTTGTGTTAAGTGAACAAAATAGACATCATTACGCTTGTGTACTTGTAGATGGGGTAGCATTGCTGTACTTTGACTTCTCAGAAGGGGTAAGTGAATTCACAAAAGGTATATGTTTAGAGTTGGACACTTGAGCATTTTAAGTATGCATTAAAACTTTAACTCAAGTGTTGAAAACACTCCTACTTTCTGGACCAGATTCTTTGCTCTTAGGTCTCTGTAACAGGTATTAGAACTTGAAAAATTTTATTCTGAGGCTTTTCATTTGTTTGTCAGAGTTCCTGGTGGTGGTGCTGTGAAGATATAAAGTCAATAAGGCATCTATTGTTAGCAAGAGAAAAGGAGAAACTAAGCTGAAGCACTGAAGAATGCTTATATATAAAGAGAATATAAAATTGACTGTATGTAGTCAGTGCTCTTTTCCTTAAGTCTTCCCTTAATTTTGTAATGTTCCTGTTGACTGCACTTGGACTGATCTCTATCTTAGCGTTTACTCTTAATGAACATGTAGAGGCATGTCTCTTCATGTGAATGTCTTGTTAATGATTATTTCTGTCAAATTAATTCAGTTTTTATCTGTGCAAAAAAGAGTTTCTTTAGGTTTCATATGTTCTTTCTTTAGGGAGAAAAGAGGAATATTCTGACCTGTGTTTAGAGTTTTATGTTAGCTAATGAAACTCCTCATTCCAAACTAGGTTTATTGATGAATCTTAACTCCATAGGTTTTTCTTCCTAAAATACCTTAATGAACACTGTATTTTGAACTTTATACTGTTGATTCTTTTTTTTTTTTTTCTATGATTTCTGGGTTTATGTCTCTGAAACTATCTCAGACGTGTTTCTTACTCTGTATTATTTTGTTAAATGTCTCTAACCTTTGCATCTTTGCTAATATATCAGATGAGTGTTAAGAAATTTAAACACCTCATTACTTTATTCTATAATTACTTAAGTGAGGAACTGGAGTAGCATCGTTGTAGACAGTATATTATTTAGGTCTGGCTTACAGCATGCCTGAGTAATGGAAAATTTCTTTTGTACAAAATGGTTGAGACTTTTACATCTGACCTTCCAGCCTCTTTCAACAATGAGTTGTCTATCTGAATTTTAAGCAGTTCTTAGAGTTTCTCTCCTCATTTAAGTCATACAGATAACAGATGTTTGTGAAAACTCAGGCCTTTATAGTAGGTCATGTAATAAACTGCTTCTGCAGTCTTCTTGGATTTAAGTGATTTTTATTTAATTGATATTATTATATACCTGATGTATTTATTTATTTGATTTTTGTTTTCAAACTAATTGTCTTGTTTCTCTTCTGTAAAGATCCAGTCCCTTGCTTTTTCACTCTGGTTAGCCCTCGTGTGTTCTCGTTGTGTGTGTTGGAGTAATGGTGGGATGCTGTTTGGTTTTAAATACTAGCTGAATTCCTGGGGCCGTTGACAGTCTGGCATGATTGCAGCTTGTTTGGATCTGGCTATACCTCAGGTGTATTGCCTGTAGCATAGGAAAACCATGCAAGTTGCTTATTTTGAGGAGGTCCTTGAACTACTGTACTGAAATAATTTACATAAGCTGCTGAATAAACAAGTTCAATGTTGTGGTTTAAATATGTGACTATACCTGCATGGTTATTTCCATCTAGTTTTATTTAAAGGATTAATATAAGAATAGGCAGAGCATTTTAAAGAAAGCACTAAAACTTCCTTTCCTTCTGCAGGCTTGATAGATGGCTCTATGCTGCGATTGAATGCTTGGAATATTTTCCAGATCAATTCATAGTGATGGTCAGTCAGCAGTTACCTCAAAGCACTAACAAACCCAGCAATCTGAATACATACAAGAAGATTCTTTTTGATGTTATAATGAAGTATTATAGTCAAAAGAAGGACTCCCTTCTCGCTGCTCAGGATCTCCATATTCTTTCAGGAATTATAGAACTTATAGGTAAGAGCAACCTGGAACAAGAAATAGAGGTGAAAGCTGTGTAGAGGATGTAACTTGCTAAGTGTCACTTGACTGAATCATGACACCATTTGCAATGCTATTGCAGGTGCACTTTATAGGTTGGAAGAAAATGCTCAAGACCACTATTAAGAACCTCTGCTCAAGACAAGAACAAATTTCAAAGTTAGATCAAGTTGCTTAGGGCCTGTTCCAGCTGAATTTCGAAATTCTGAATGGATAGACATTCAACAACCTCTGTGGGTACCTGTTTCAGTATGTAACTACTATTATTGCTAAAATTTCGTACCCTAAGTCAGAATTTCTGTTATTGTTACTTGTAACTAATAATTTTGTGACAATTATTTTAGTTTTATGTTTCCATGTTAACCGAAAGAAGGTTTTTTGAATTCTGGATTTAGGACGCTTTTTAGTAATAGAAGTTACTTAAAATGATGAAAGGGACTGTTGAGATTGTGATTCAGGCTGTGATCCCCCCTGCAAAAGCCTGCCATTATAGGCTCACAATTAAACCAGAATGGTTTAAGTTAAATACAAGTTTAAGATCAATCTTACCCTAAATAGGCCTTGCTCCTCCTTCAGTTCTGTAAGGTTGTTGTGGCTTAACCCCAGCTGCCAACTAAGTACCACAAAGCCACTCACTCACTGCATGCCACCACCCCGCCCTCAGTGGAGGAAAAAAGTAAAACTTGTGGGTTGAGGGAAAAATGTTTTAATAATGGGAACAAAAGTAAGTACAATAATACTAATTATAGTGATAACAGTAATAATAATTGTAGTGAAAAGTAGATAGAGTGGAACAAAACCCAAAAGAAAAAAGTGATATGGGATACAATTGCTCACTACCTGCTGATTGATGCCCAGCCTGTCCCTGAGCAGTACTCAGTGTCTCTTGGCCAATTCTTCCCAGTTTATATACTGGGCATGACGTTCTGTGGTATAGAATATCTCTTTGGCCAGTTTGGATCAGCTGCCCTGGCCATTCTCCCTCCCAGCTTATTGTGCACCTGCTCACTGGTAGAGCACAGGAAATGGAAAACTCCTTAACTTAGGGTAAGTTTGACTTATCAACAACCGAAACATTAGTGTGTTATCAACACTACTGTCATACTAAATTCAAAACACAGCACTGTATCACCTACTAAGGAAAAAATTAACTCTATTCCAGCCAAAACCAGGACAGGTTTTTATGGAGTCTTATCAAAAGTGTCAGCCTTTAGAGAACTATGACAAGCTTACTGGCATAAGGGCACATTTGACCTGTGTAATAATTGGTGAATCTTGTGACCAAGGCCTCATGAAAAGATGAAAGGCAAATTTTCATCAGTAGTATTTTGCTAAGGAGAAAAAATAACAAATAATTATAACAGAAGTCATAAAAGGCAAACTATTGCAAAATTACATAACCTATTCATAAAAAATGAATGTTAATTTGAAATAACTGACTGTTATCTTCCGCTGAATGTTCACTGAAACAAAAGCTGTTAGGGTTCATATATGCCCTTTAATATTGCTTTGTATCAGTTTTGCATTTATAGAATATTGCCAAATTAGACAAGTAAAACAGCCAAACCTGTAGGCAAGGGAAAGGCATAATTCTGCTGAATTGTTCTAATGCTTTAATTGCCTGTGGATAATTTCTTAAGTATCTGCTTGTTCTAAGCCACAGGACCTATGAATGTCCAGGGCTATTCTGCTTTTTAATTCTGTGTTTAATTTTGTCCTCTCTTCAACTTAATACTATCTCACAAACAGTTTCTAATACTTTATCTTTTTGATGAACTGGTAGTCATAATTTTATCAATAAGAAATCTTTTTTCGAATATGTCAGTTTGTGTTATTGTGTCCTCAGCTGTGTTCTAATTCATACTAGATCACTGTTAGGTGTGCTTAACTATTTTACAGCCATTTTTCCCTCTCAGTTCTATGGAATAGATTATGGTTGTCAGTGCATAGCAACTTGGATTCTAATAATGCTTTTTGATAGAATCCAATGCAGTTAACCTTACTTTAATAAAAATGCAAGAAAGGGCTCAAACTGCATATGAACTTATACATATTTAAAACACTTTCAAAATTAATTTAAGGAATGCTGCAGTTAGCTAAAGAACAAATTCATTTCTTTTCAAGATATATGCTGTTATAACTGTATTTTCATCGGTTTTTAAAGAGCTTCATTTAAGATAACACAAGTCTGTTGTGAAGGCAGATGTGTTGCTGTGTTTGTTGCCTTTGAAATAAACAGAGCTAGAGTATTTGTTACATTTAATGCAGTTGGTGAAATTAGTCCCTGTGGTTCCTTGCAGCTCTTTTACAGTCTTTTAAAGGAACTCATTAAAGCTTTAATCACAGATCAGAGAAACTCTTCAAGCTTTTCTCTAGAAATTCTTTAGGAAGACTTCCTGTCTTTATTCTATACTTCTAGGTGTTTTGATCGTGTCCTTTGGCAATTCTTTTTCCTGCTTTTTGTCTGCCTCTCTTTTGATAAAGGATCAATTGCAGAATCACAGAATCAAGGTTGGAAGAGATCTTGAAGATCATCAAGTCCAACCATCAACCTAGCATCACCATGTTTACCACTAATCCACATCCTCAAGTGCCATATCCGTGTATTGTTTGAATGCTTCCAGAGATAGATTCCACCAGTTCTCTGGGCAGCTTGTTCCAGTGCTTTACAATCTTTCTCTGAAGAAATTTTTCCTAATATCCAGTCTAAACCTCCCCTGGTA
Organism: Dendrocincla fuliginosa; assembly: GCA_035047845.1. NCBI lineage: Eukaryota > Metazoa > Chordata > Aves > Passeriformes > Dendrocolaptidae > Dendrocincla > Dendrocincla fuliginosa. The sequence goes on along the minus strand of JAWWMO010000043.1, from coordinate 46,774,972 downwards.
CAACTGAGGCCATTTACTCTCATCCTGTCACTTCTTACCTGGGAGAAGAGGCCGACCCCCACCTGGCCACAACCTCCTTTCAGGTGGTTGTAGAGAGTGATGAGATCTCCCCTGAGCCTCCTTTTCTCCAGGCTAAACAACCCCAGCTCCCTCAGCTGCTCCTCACTTTGGTGTTCTTTTTAAACAAGATGGTTTCAAATGGCTTGTGGCACACTCCTGAAAGTCCTGGATTACTTCTTGTAAAATACAAACTCTTTCTTAGAAACAAGACAGAGGGCAGAAAGTCGTATGTAGGTTCTAATCATGTATGCGACTTTGTCTTACTCTTGCTTTAAGAAAGTTACTTGACTTTTTCATAGTTTCCACTTTCAAAATGAAGATAACTAGAATTATCATCTAAAGGGATTGGAAGGTATTTCCACTGTATCACATTTCCTTGAGACTCTTGTAACCTAATGGCTTAAAGGAGGCAGCGGCGGAGGGAACACGCAGACATGACACCTGACCAACCAGCAATAACAAGAAAAACCCAAACAAGTAAAAAAAGAAAAACTCCAACAACAACAAAAAAAGACCAAAACAACAACAGCAAAAAATCCACAACAAAGCAAAAAGAAAACAACAAACCAAAAAAAGAACTGTCGAAGCAATGAGTTAGAATTGCTCAGCTCATTAATTACTTAGAGACAAATGCTAGAAATAATATGAAGATGGGTAAACACAAACAGTGCAAACATCACTTCAGTGTTTGTGTATTGTGGACAGACCATAGTAATGTCCTGTATGTATTGTTTGAGCACAACTGTTTACTGACTAGCTATGGACCAAAGGCTTTAAGCTTTTGTTGATTAAATGCTGTATAGAGTCTTGTCATAAGGTTTTAGAACATAACCTGTTTTCCTTGGAGGGAAAACCCCCCAAAAGTGGGATGATTATTTTTGGGGTTTAAATATGTATTTGTAACTCTGATAATGTACAGTTGCATTGAATACACTGTTTTACTCCAGAGAAAGGAAAAACGGATCAAGCTCTAGAGGCATTACAACTTTATTTAAAATTATTGGAACCAAATATCAGAGAAGAACTACACAGGCTCCTGACATTTCTAGCCACTGCATCAGAATCTGAAGGCTACAGGTTACAAAAACAAGTAAGTATCTGTTATGTTGAATGTGGAAAACAGCACTTTTCCATAGTAAAGATGACATCTTTGTCCCAAGTTAGAAGTATTCTGTTTACTGCCTTTCAATGTGGTCTGTTTTAAAACAAATGCCAAGATGTTATTCCCACTGATAGCATCCTGTTATACTTAGTCTTTGTAGCACATTGCAAGTCAGTGTAAATCTGGGTACTTTTTCTAGTTTGAGAACAGATTGGTGATCATCAAGACTTGCACAAAGTTCATCTTGCAAAATAGAACACTGTCAAAACCACAGGCAGAACTGCTGGCTCAGTTTCTGATGGACAATCACTCCGAGCTCTTCAAGGTATTTTGCTTTCATTGTTGTCATTTTAAATGTTAAATGCCATGAGTTGCCTGTTTTGCAGTAGGACAGGTCTGAGGAGCAGTGTTTAATGTTCCATCTGTTATAGTTTAATAGTACAGCCAAGCAGGGCGAGAAGCTACTCCAGACTATGGAGGACAGATTTTTGAGAGCTTTGCGATCCTTTACAAATTTTTATTTGAATAATTTGTATTTGAAAAATATTAAGAATCTTTTATAGAGGCCTTTTGGTATCTTGTTTGTAATGGCTGCTTCCTAAATGTTTAGGCATCTTAGCGCCTCTCTTAGAAGTTTGCTGACATACTCTTGAGTGGTATATAAGATGGTGTGCTCTGGTGTCCCAGTGTATGTGTACAGCTTTGACAATTCTAAAAGTTTCTTTGCTATTTTGAAGTGTTAACTTATAAATTAAAGAAAATACATAGAGCCACAAAATTAAATGGCCCTTCTATTAAACTTCATCAGCCGTGTAAATATACAGATGTTACAAGTCTCTTATTTACATTCCATTATACAGTTACAAATGTGAAAAGATGGAACCTTCCCATACTCTATACTTGGTTTCAGTAAAATATTGGTTCTAATTCTTATACCACACATTCATTTTCAATTCTGACATCAGGTCAAGGGACTTGGGAGATTTTACTTTATTTTTTTTTTTAATTAGCTCCAATTTAGTTTGAAAGTATCGAGTAGTTAGAGTTTTGTATGTGTTAATACACAGCCAAAAAAACTCATTTTTTTTGTTTTGTATCAAAAATTCTGGCACAAGTGTTAGGGTTTTGATTCCCAATTGGAGATGAAGCCAGAACTGTGTAGCAGTGACAGCAAAGTGGATGGTGGTTTGCTCTTTCACAGCTGCAGTTGAGAGCATATAAGCTGAAATCAGTTTGTTTTATACTACAGTTTTTGCTATGTTAGTGGAAACCAACATCTAGAACTTTTTGCTTCTTATTTCTTTGGCCAGAAATACCAGAAACAGGCATTTTAGTAAAACTATGTGTTTCACTGTAATTGTGTGAGGCATTATGAATGTGTACCTAAATAAATGTAGGCATAGATTCTTCTGCAGTTAACTGTAGGTTTTTTTAAATTGGTCATCTGAAAGCTTTAGATTCTCAAAATATGAAAGTCTTGTTTTTATAATTTTTCTTTTGTTGGATTGTATTTCCAGACTCCTTTAACTCTTCTGGAGCTAACAAGTAGGAAACTTGAGAGTTTGCTAGAAGGACGAGATCCAGATATCAATTCAGGTAGATGATGTGATACACCTTTTTATATAAACCATTCTATACAAACTGGTTTATCATCAGCTGACTATCATTTTGCATAGACTGTGTTCTTTTCTTTTGTTAGAAGTAAAATGTTAAAGTGATTAGTGACTAATGCAATAAATAATTAAATTAGATGCTATCAGCAAAAATGGTCTCTGAATAGTAGAGAACAAGGGTTCTATTAATTTTCTAGTTTGAATATGTTACAATTTTTTTGTTGGTTGGTTGGTTGGGAATTTTCTTACCAAATAATTACTTCTGGAGATAACAGTGCAAAATGTGCTTCCTGAAGTGACCTGTTTATAATTTGGTTTGTGAATTTGATGTAGTTTCGTATTTAGGAACAGTATTTTTTTATTTCTTTCACAAGACACCTACAAATTCTCATAGAGCTCAGTAGTTAGAGGTTCTGATAGATGTCTTGAGCACAGACTGTGATAGTTTAGTGCTTTGAAGAACTCTCTTGCTGGGTAAGCACAAAGTTTGTTAAGAGCTTAGAACTTACACACCTAGTGTCAAATGCCTTCTTTTTAGGCTACACTACCCTTCTGAATGTGGGATTAGTGGTTTTCAGCTTATTTCTTTTATGAGCTAACATTCCATCTGTCCCTGCTGCCAAAAATATTTTGCAGCAGTGATTAAAAAGGTTGGCTTAAATAATTTCTCTCTGATTCTTTACTTCTTTCTTTTGACTTCTGTATTGCAAGTGTTTATGAGCTTTAACATGGAAGAGCAATCATTAGGGAACTGAACAATACTAAGTTATTTTGCTGTGTAATGCTATATTTAATACAGCGTCTGCCTGAGAAGTAGTGTTGGTACTGAATCTTTTACCATCTGTGTTGAGTTCTGGAATGTGTCCAAATTCCTCCTGGTTCAGTGTTCTGAGAATCACATACTGTGTAGCCAAAGAATACAGAGATGAGCAACAGAGGAAAGAGCTGCCTGTCTTGGAGCCTGTGTGATCTCCATCAGCACATTGACCAGACAACTCAAATACAAGCCCCATACTATATTCTTCCTACTAAGCCTTGGAGTTTCAATCTGTAAATGCATGTAGGTTCCATCTACTTGTTGAAATAGCTAGTTTGATCTGATTGTAAGCTCTCTGGAATGGCATATTCCTGTTTTCCTGTGTGCCTCATATTCTGGTGTCAGTTTTCCTTTTCTTATAAAGAAAACATCAGGAAAACCTTTCCTGGGAGCTATTGAGCATGCTTAGATGGTGAATTTCTTAAGTGCAGATGGGAGCAGGAGGGAAGGCTGGAGGACTCCGGTAAGAAAAGGGCTGTCTATTGCAGAAGTACAATCCTTAGATCTGCTGGAAATATAGAAGACAAAAACCACTGAGAAAATTCTGGCGTTGGTTTTAATCTAGTAAGCCACTTAAACCACCAGACTAAAGGATCCATGCTGAAGTTTTAAGAGTTAACAACTTCCAGCAAAGAGATTATGCTTTCCCCTTTGAAGAGCTACTTTATTCATTTGACTCTACTAAACCATAAAAGGTATTGGTGTTTGACAGACTCATTGTAAAAGAAATTGTCTGTGTGCAAACTCTGACAGCTCAGGTTAATAATTGCTCTCTGTGTGAAGCCTTAAGATGATGGTGTTTGTACAGAAGTAAGAATCTTGTCCCCTTTAGGCAAGTGACACTTGTTTGACCAAATTGGTCTCTAACATCCATGAGAGGAAAAAGCGTCTGTGGAGTAGCAAAATGCCGGTCTTTCCTCAGGCCAGAACTCACTTGCCCAGTGAGAGGGCTTGAATTCTTGCAGGGCAGTACTGCACAGAATCACAAACTTCATGGCTAAGTTGTGCTTTAGTTGTGCATCTCTTGGGGTTCTTCCTGACCCTGTCCTCCAAGTCACTGCCTCTTGCATCACCTCTACTTCTGGTGCCCAAACCATGCTCAGCTGTCTACTTGCCTAGACGCTCTTAAATTCTGTTCCTGATTTCGGAGGTGTGCTTCAGAGGCAACTGTTCCTCCAAAGAATTTATTCACTTGCACTAGGTACTGGACCTTGCTACAGATCTGATTCACAGGGCATCATTGACTCATGACAACTGTAAGGTGCCATTCTCGTTGCGTAATGTTCTTCATTATGGTTTCTGTTTGTGAGAACTGTGTTTGGTCTCTGTCTTGCAGGCCTGTTTGCAGAATAGAATCATCTCTGATGCTGCACTTGTAACACTGCTTTTCAATTTTATTTTCAATTTTATTTTTGCAATTACTGTTTAGATGTCCCTCTGTGCTCAATGGAGGGCTGTGTGTTTCACATTGTTTGTAGATGTAATCACACGTGAACTGGAATTATCAGTATACCTGTGTTTCTGATCATATTTTTAACAATTTTTACCTGATACATGAAAGTTAATCTGAACTTCTGATTTCTTACAAAGGTTTCACCTTCTGTCAGCACATTACAACTAAAGAATATGAAGATCAAAAACAACAAACCAATCAGTATCTTCTAGCATTGATTCAAGAGATGGACAATGACCCTACTGTTCCTTTGAAGCAAAAGAAGAAATTAATCAAAGAATTCCAAAAATACCATTGTCTATTGTAGTGGTTGTAAAACCACATCTGAATTTTGTACTCCAAATAGTTAGACATAAATACAGCCTTTTCGCTTTTAATCTTTTTTAAAAAAAAGAGAGGATGCACATAAAAATTGCTCATGATAAAAAATGTTTTCTTCGTATGTCTTTACATCTTCATTTTCAGTAAATACAACTATCAAAATTACTATGGTGCTAAAAAGCATTAAATCTAATTATTCTTTTAAGCAAAATGCACTGAATTACTTGTAAGTTAGTAATAACAGTACACTGCTCGTGCTGCTCTGAGATCAGGGTTTGGCACTTTTTTCATCTGTCCCACAACCCCATGGCTTTCTATCTCAGACAAGTCTACATTCAGAGCCATGCTTGGGTTGCTAATCAGTAGGGGGCTTTTATCTTTATCTATAATTAATAATAATTTAATCTTAAACTGTAGATTATTACTCCTATGGGTATTGTAAAAGTGTACAAAGTGTGTCGCAACTGTTAGAAGCAGGTCAGTGAGTTTTGAATCTGGCAGGCAAAATTTATTAGGCATGGGAACTGTGTGTGCTTGCAGGCAGTAATTACATCCTGTTGTTAACTCCCTCCCCACTCTGGCAGTCTGAGTTGCTGCTAATTCAGCATTTATTCAAAGGCAAGTAAAAAAAAAATACATTTTGAAGAAACCTAAGAAATAATATTGGTTTAGATCTCTTGGTATAATTTATTTTAACATGAGAACATTTTGAGAGTGTCCAGTTATTTATCATAAATACTTTAATAATATTTATGAATTCATAGGGCAAAGCTAGAAAGCATGTTTGCCTGTCTTGACACATTGATGGTTAACTGTACATTGACAAGGAAATGTTAATACAAATCATACTATCATAGAACGGAAGGGACCTTAAAGATCACCTAGTTCCAACCCCCCTGCCATGGACAGGGATCTTTTACTAGACCAGGTTGCTCAGAGCTCCATCCAACCTGGCCTTAAACACTTCCAAGGATGGGGCATCCACCACTCCATTGGGCAACACATTCCAGTGCCTCACCACCCCTACAGTGTGAAATAAATAATTTCTAGAGGAAGAAAAAGACCAAGTTTCACCTTTCAGTGGTGAATGCCCTACCTAATTCCTAGATAACAGGGCCACATATTCTTTTCCTTGCCCTATGTGGGGTTTCTAGCCCCATGTCATTCTCCCAGAAGAGGAAATGTACAAAAGCAGGTTACTGAGATTGTAAACAGGAAAGTATTTCCCAATTAAGTGCTTCTGGTGTTGAGTAGTGGGAGAAAGGTATTTTAGTTGCCTTTTTTTTCCTCTCTGTCTTCAGTCCTTTTACTGGGTCTTACTCAAAATACTCCCTGGCAACAGGGAGGTGTGATAACATGGCAATTTGTAGGCTAGACGAGTTGAGAATTGCTTTAGGAAAAACTGTATTTTTAAAAAAACAAACTCTTGCACTTTGTGACTTGGTCAGAATTTTTTGTGCAAATTTACAGAATAAAGAATTGTATAAAAAGTGATCAGTGTATCATTTCATACTGCATACATAAGAAAGAGGCAGCTCAGGGGGTCTAGAGCCAGGTATCAAACAGCAAGGAAATGTTCCAAGCAGGAGTTTATAGCTGCCACGTTTTCCTTTCAGTTCAAGGGCGACGAAGTTCTCACTAGATCAACACTGATCTAGTTCTGCAAAGGGAAGGAAGAGCTCTTAAAAGCCCAGTTTTATTCACAGGAGAATCTACTTGCCTTTAATCTTCTGTTGAAAGAAAGGTGATGTTTTATATTTAAGTATGAGGGCCTGCTGAACAGAACAAGTTTTTTGAACTACAGACTACTCTTTTTCATCTTACACTTAAATTCCAAAATCAAAAAAAATTTATTGGACTTTAGAAAAATTTTGTCCCATGTTTCTAACATTTGATACAGAGTCATCTGGTAGGGAAACTTGGGACCTCTCACTCATTTCTGTTTATGATTTCTAACACAGAGCTATCAAATGAACTGCCAAATTAACTGTGAATTTGTTTGAAGTAGAAAATTTTCAGAGCACAGAGTTTAGTCTAGAGGTACTTTTCAGTACAGTCTTATCAAAGCAGAAGTGATGCCACCTTCAAAGTAAGGAGGCTTGCTTCTATTTATAGAGCATTCATGTTTACTCCTACCAAGGAAAAGGTTCATTACTACTTTCGTGGGAACAACGTGTATATGTAAGTCCCAGCTAAAGTATGCTGATAATTTTGTGAAGCAGTTAGTTGAAAAACTAGAGCTTGGACAAAAGGGCCTCTATGTGTGGCTATCAAAATAACCATAGACTGGACTTATTCATGTCCTAAACAATGTACTACGAGATATGTCCAACAATTTGTAGGTGGTGGTCTCACACCTTTCTTCCCCTGCTCTCTTCTGTGTGGCTCATGTAGCTGTTAACAGCAGGAGGAGGGTACCTGTTTCATTCCTTTCAGCAAGTTAGACTAGAGGAAAGCCACGATGAGCTGGCAGTCCAAAGTAAAAAAGATCATACTGAAGGAAAAACATTGCCCATTCTCTGAAGCACTGGCTTCTCTTCTGTGTTGCCCTTATACAAGGTAGCCAGGGAAGTGTACTGCATGAATATTGCTGCTGGTTTTATGTTAGGGCAGACAACAGAGGGAAGGAGGCACAACAGGGCACTCCTCTGCTAACCTGAGAGCACTGAGAATCACCAGACCTAACAAAGAAGCTATTTCCTTGCCACCATGAGCTGTGTCAGGCCAAGGTCAGTGTCAGCACCAGTGCATCCATTATCCACCCTGTCCAAGAGCCCACCTCTGTCTTGGCAACAAAGCAAGCCAGCTGGGGCACCCCCAACCAGCGTGACCCTCCCAGCCTTCTATCTGGCTAGCAGCCCACACTGCTGCTCTTTTCTCCTCGAGTGCCATGCTGCATGGACTGATGGCACAGTAACAGAGCTACTGATGCCAGAAATAATAAGTATTCTGGGGTATTTGTGTTTATCTACAATGCATGGAAAGGACACGAGTAATCACCTAGGACACAGCTGCAAGCTTTGTTCACCTTTGTGACAGCTTCTGATGTCACCTTTTCAGAAAGGTGAGGGGAGTGGCAGAGGGCTTATTTGCTCAGCCATTGTTCAAAACAGAAACAAAACAATAAAACTCCATAAGCTACTAACCTAAAATCCCTTTAAAAAAAGGAACTGTTCAAATGACTCTTTTCTCAAAGCCTAATCATATTTTCAGTATCAGTGGTCACATTTCAAGTATATTCCTCTCATAACTATTTACTAAAATAACCAAAAATAAAAAAGACTCCTTTTGAGATGTCCATTTAGTTGCATGCATGAGTTAGAATACTATTGTTTGAAAGAAAACCCCGCAACAAAACCATTTCTTCTATGTATTAATGTCACACCAGTACAAGTATTTGTACAAGTATTTTTATTACCCCATGCATTGAGGTTTTCTGCAATAAAGAATACAATGAAGCCATGAGTAAAAGATGAGAACATAATGAAATTACAAGGAACATACTATTTAATAGTATTAAGCTTGTAAAACTTTATTTCTAAACTCTGAAATTATTTTTTCCCAACCCATTAAATACAGGAAAGCTAAAACACAATCCTAGCTGATGGAAAACAGGTTGTAATTCAAAGGATTCCATTCAGAGTAAAACAATGGAATAATAACACATCCAACTATGCTACCTATATATCAAATTTCTCTTCACAGATATTGTGTCCATGTTCTTCATAATCTTCTCTAGTAACTATCATGTCTTCAAAATCATCATTTTCAGAAATGAGCTTCCCACCTTCCCAAGAATAAGTAATAGGGCTGAAAAATTAACAATGTTATTGTTACTGATGTGTAAGGTCATTTGAAATAGAAGTAAGCAGTGATGATTTCCAAGACTTTTATTTAGCCATTCCTATTTAAAAATACATTTTGGATTTCTAAATCAAACCATCCAGCTCAGGAGAAGTTGTGAGACAAATTCTGAAATTTTAGCAGGGCTAGCTGACTTTTTTTTTAAAAAGTGCCTCTTTGGAAGCAGGTGTGAAGAGGGAATGACATGGACATGTCTTTGTATTTACTTTGCACAGATAATGATTCTTCAATAATATTTAAAAATACTCTTTAATAATACTTTTTAAAAAGTAGAAATTGTTTTGTCTGTTCAAGATATACTTGATGTTTTGTCTCAGCTCTCTCTGCAAAGATGTTACCCCTTCCAAATCCCTCAAGTGGCTACATTAATAATGACATGGCAGCATTTGGATGCTGAAAATTCTTCTAAGTAAAAGACTAATCTTAAATATTTACTTATCCATTTAATGACAATACAGTCTTATTTATCTGTTTACAATAAAAAGGCTGCTCCTAAAAACACTTGACTTTATTAACCAAAGTACAGAGTGAGCAGGTGGTATCTAATTTATTTGGTTTGTCTGAAAATACACTGATTTGAAATATTCTTCTTGTACAATTTTTGTTCACTTAATATTTAAATTAACACTCAGTCTTTACGCAGTCTTTCTTTTTAATCAGCAAAAGAAATCGTACTTTATAGTTTGTTCTGCTAGAAAGATAAAGCCTTCTGTTTAGTAGTTTAGAACTTACTTTTCAGGAAGAACAACAGAAACATCATAATCAGTTGGAGTAAGACATCGAACTTCAGAATAAACCCGATCCCTAAAGCCTGGAAAAAGGGTGTTTCCCCCAGTCAGAACTATGTTCTTGAAGAAATGAGGCTGCATTTCTGTAAAATAAATTAGGAAATCTGTAGTTAGGGACTGACTATGTATTTGAAGATTAAAGGGGTTTTTTTTCCAATTTTGATATGACTTGAAACAGGAGGAAATATGCATAGAAGGATTTTATGATCCTCTAATAATCACATCAGTTAAATAGTTCTATTGAGAAATGCAAGAAAGCAATCAATCAGCCCATGTTCTTCCTGAGTGTAGAATCTGGCTTCGATAATTCTTTTATTACATTATCTATTAAATTTTGTTTGCCAACACAATTCCTCTTTCAAAAGGGATTTTAAATGATACAATTTTTTTAAGAGTACATTAATAGCCTAAATGATGCCATACTTATGTGGTATAATAACAGTAATTACCTGTACATAATCTATAAAATGAAAGCTTTAGTATTACTTCTGACAAACAGCAGTCAGGAAGGTTCTACACTTTGATGCTCAAGTTACTAAATTTGGTCACTTTTGTTTTTCTCATCAGTTTGATTTTTCTCTTCCTCTAGTGAAGAAAGACATTTTAAAACAGAACTAAAACTAATTTCAAGTATATTCCACCACTGGTGTCAAAGACAGACAGGTCATGTTAGAAAATGATGTTAAGAAGAATTAAGTTTACAATGATTAACTGAATCCAAATTAACTGAAGCCAATCAATGAATCACCACAAAACAGTGTTTGCGTAACAGAGAATTTTGCAGACAATCAGTTCTAAAGTATATGACATGCACCACAAGACAGAACAGTTCACAACAACTTTTTAACTGGCATATTGAGAGTTTCAGCTTCTCTAAGACTCTTTGGATCCTTAAAAACATCAAAGAAATCCAAAACCAAAGCAAAAAATTCCAAACCACCACAACATCCCTCCTTCCTCCACCTCCCATCCTTTTCAAAATATATTTACGTTATACCTTCAGGTAAATTCTGAATTGAATGAACAATGGCTTCAGGAATTCCCATCTCTTGAATACCAATATCCGAAGGATGGAAGAGTATTTCTGGAACTGCAAATCTTTCATTCGTTAGACGAAGTATTTGTTCACCAGTCTTGTATTTTCCACTTAACACCATCTCTTCCCTTGGCTAAATTAAAGACACGAATAGTACCCACTGCTTAAGATAAGAAATCACATCCTAGAGTATTCAGCTAATTTACTTCTTGTACTGCAGAGGCAGGCGGTATAGTCGACACTGTCATGTTATCAACAAATCTTTTAAGAATAATACATACTCTGGCATTAAATCTGACGCGACTTTGCTCTTACCAACTGTAGTTTTGTCCAAAGCAAACTAAAACTGGTATGCATGGGAGTGGCCTTAAAATATTGAAACTGCTTTCAAAACTATGGCCAACTCAGTAAATGAGATAGAACTGTTAAGTTGTCTTCACTGGTTATGAACACTTTTCAGCTTCTTTTATAAAATTACTTTGAACCTTCTACTTATTAGGGTATTTAAATGAAATTCAGAGAGACTTACAAAAAAGCATCAAAGCAGAGAAAACATTTTCTAACTTAACATTAAAAAACCCAAGCATAATGATATGGGTAGGGTGTATGACAGCACAAGCACTGAAAGCTACAACTGTTAAATAATAGAACATAAAATGCTATGCTGGAAAAACAGGATTTAATTTTTCTCAACTTACTAAGGAAAAACTTTACCAATTAATGCATAGCATAGAAAGATGTTACAATACAGCATTAGGAAAAAGAGTATTTTTAACCTCTCTATTAGACTTCTGCAGGGGAACAATCCAAAACAACTTCAAAACTATCATTACCTTACAAAATCCTTTTTTGATTGTGCTGAAGTCTGGCAAAACATAATCTACCATTACAGTATTTTCTTCTCCTTTCAATCTGAAAGAGAAGAATGTAAAGTTCAACAGAATAAAGAAGAAGTTCTAAATTCCAACTATTTTATAATGATAAGATTTTTTTCAACTGGAACATTTTCTAATTAAAAGTATAGTTTTAATTGTTTGAACAAATAGATTATTCAGAAGGACCAACTTTTACATTTAGTACCATTGTGTACGTACTTGGCAATGTCCATGTCCTTGTAAAAGTCTTGAGAAACATAACATACATCTTCTTTCACTTGATTAATTACATGTGTTTCATCCATAACATGTAGCTGCCTGTCAAAAACAAAAAGCAAAAACGCTGAAGTTTGAGAATAATTAGATCTTCCATTTCCTGTCCAGTCTTCCACTGGAGATCAGCAACCATGGTTTTCAAGTCACAGAAAACTACTGTTTCAACATATAAAACTCATATTCAATTTACAAAAGCATTCCTGGCCTACTGGAGCTTAATATTTTCCTCTTTCACAGTTCAGTAAATACAAACATTAACCTGCATTTGCCCATTGTCTTCCTAACAAGCACAGCCATAATCCTACAACTAGATCTCTTAGCAAAGACCTTTACCTAGGTAAAGTTCCAAGCTAAACCATCCTAAAGAAACGTTGATCCTATTGAATTTTATTTGTGGTATTGACAGAATCAGCAAACTGACTGATGATCTACTGAGACACTTCAGAAAATATGTAAAGACTTGTATAATTGTGAACACACAGGTAATGTCAGCAACTTCAAAAGCATTGGCACTTTGAAAAATAACAGCCTAATTCTTTGAAGAGTTTTAGTTCATCTTGAACTTAAGGTCGAGATGGCAGCTAGCAGATTATAACAGAGAAAAATTCCCTTCTCCTTTAAACAGCACTTAATCTAAAATTCACAGAACCAGTAATACCCCATGAATTTTTAGCTCCTTTCATGTCAAGCTTCAGAGCGAAGATCAGCATGCTTTACCTGTAAGAGATGATCTCCTTTAGATGGTTGGTTAAGAGTTTCCCTCCAACATTAATCCTACAGAAAAGGAGTAACACAAGGAATTCTGTCATTAACTTCAGACATAGCAAACAATTCTTCTAGAAAACATATACTGCAGTTTACCTGATGATTGCCTCTTTCTTCTTTTTACTTCTACAATAAGGTACAATGTGTGTAAAAGAGTATCCACTATCCACAATGATACAACACAGCTCAGATGGATTATCCCGGAAATACCTGTGCGCACTAAGAGCTCCAGCTGAAATACAGAAAGTTTGATTCCATTTTTATATGAATACACACTTTTAGAATTTGCAGTGATATGAAAGTGTACTTGCTTCATATTTTAAATGCCTTTGACAAACCTCCAAAACCTCAATACATAATGCTACAGCCAATGCATGAATTCATTTTTGAAAGTCGATAAAATTAAGTGTTGTATATAGCCCCGTTGAATCTTTCTCAGGAATTCTGGTCCACGCTTAGTTTCCTCTCCTAAAGTCCAAGCACACTGATCATGCCATAACTTCTCAAACTAAAAGTGTATGCCATGTCCAGTTATCTTTCAGAAGGGTGGTGATGTTATTTACACATTCCCTTTGAGATACATTTCATGATTGCAATGCTGCATTTGATTTGCTAATACAACACAAAACTGAACAGAAAACCACTCTCAGCTGCCCAAGCTACCAGTGACTTCATGCAGATTTTTAACAGACTTTTTCAAATGCTGTTCTGTTTCAAAATACATCTGTTATTTCTGTTATACTTCCTCTCCTCAAATTTCCTGTAATTATATACCATGACACTCTAGAAAGCAGTACAAGAATACAGCTGAAATTTATAAAAGAAGGAATTTTCAAAACCTTTAATACAGATAGAGTACAAATACAAGTATATTACTCAAGAGCCAGGAAGAAAATGAAGCAATTTTTATACTTTTATTTAAAAGGTTAAGCTTCAAAATACATAAATGCAAACCAGAAGGAGACAGACTCACCATTTACTCTAAGAACTGCTTGAAACTGATATTCTTCAAATAGAATTTCATTCATAGATTCTTGTATTGAACTGAAGTTAAAGTAAGGTTCGGTAATAATAATATTGGTATCTACAAAATCCACCTATGAAAAATACATTAAGATTGTCACTACACAAAAAAAAATCTATTTTGGCCTACTGACATAGCCCATCCCTCTCTTGTACATGAACTATTTCTTGATCTCTAAACCACATTGTATCTGTGATTATTTTTTTCTTCAGTTTGCAAAAACAAAATCCCTGTGATTTCTAATTGAAGGCACTTCCAAAGAGAACAAACAGTAAGCTCCCCAGTTCTATTTTAATGTTTGATGACTTATGTTAATTCCATTAGTTAGTATTTAATCTACACAAAACATGTAATTAAGAAAAGGCTCTTACTTGATACATTTCTTTTCCAAAAAGATAATCCCAAACCTGTCTTTGGACATCCCAGTTCACCAAGTAACCCTGTAGGATTTTAGAAAAAAATTTACACTATTTAGAAAAAATAAAATCATACTTAAAAAAAGTCAAATGATTGATAGACTGGTAATATAAAAAAAATTGACAGTTAAAATGTCTGAATTTGTATTTCTAGGCTAAGGAGTAAATGTTTCATAATATAAAGTATGTTACAAATATTCTCCATCAATATGTTAATTACTGCATTGCAAAACCAATGTAAACTGTGTTTTCTGTATGAATTTCTCTCTTTGGCAGAAGCCCTTCAGTCTGCCCACAGTGCCAGAGAAGGTTATGGAGCAGATTATCTGGCGTGCCATCACACAGCACGTACAGAACAAACAAGCCACCAGGGGCAATCAGCACAGGTTTATTAAAGCTTGACTAGCCTGATCACCTCCTGTGACAAGGTGACCTGCTGAGTGGAGGAGGGAATGGATGCAGACATTGTCTACCTGGACTAGTCAAGTATTTGACACCGTTTCCCACAGCTTTCTCCTGGAGAAGCTGGCTGCTCATGGCTTGAATGAGTGTGGCCTTTGCTGGGTAAAAAAACTGGCTCGAAAGTCGGGCCCAGAGTGGTGGTGAATGGTGCCACATTCAGTTGGCATCTGGTCACCAGGGATGTTCCCCAGGGCTCAATATTGGGCCCAGTCCTGTTTAATATCTTTACTGACAACCCGGACAAGGGGACTGTTTGTATCATCACTAAGTTCACAGAAAACACTAAGGGGGGGTCAAATGCTGATCTGCTGGAGGGCAGGAAGGCTCTGCAGAGGGATCTGGACAGGCTGGACTGATAGGCCAAGGCCAATTGTGTGAGGTTCAACAAGGCCAAGTGCTGGGTCCTGCACCTGGGTAACAACAACCCCAGGCAGCGCTCCAGGCTGTGGCAGAGTGGATGAAAAGCTGCCTAGTGGAAAACCAGCCGGGAGCGCTGGTCAACAGCCACTGAATGTGGCCCAGTGCGCCAGAAGGCCAATGTCAACTAGCCTGACCAGCAGAACCAGGGAAGTGATTTTCCCCCTGTACTCAGCACTGGTGGGGCTGCACCTCAAATCCCGTGTTTGGTTTTGGGCCCCTCACTACAAGACAGTAAGGGGCTGAGGCAAGTCCAGAGAGGGGCAATGGAGCTGGTGAAAGGTTCAGAGAACAAATCCTATGACAAACAGCTGGAGGAGGCTTTTTATCCTGGAGGTTCAGAGGGGACTTTATCGCTCTCTACAACTACCTGAAAGAAGGCTGTAGTGAGGTGGGGGCTGGCCTCTTCTCCCAGATGACAGTGCAAGAGCAAATGGCCTCAAGTTGCACCCAGGAGGTTTAGATTGGATATTAGGAGACATTTTCTCAGCGACAAAGCTGTCAAGCACTAGAAAAGGCTGCCCAGGAGAGCGATTGAGTCACCATCCCTGGAAGTACTTAGAAGATGTGCAGATGGAAGTACTTAGAAGATGTGCAGGCACTTAACAGACTAGACACTGCAGGATTACCAGTTAGAGTTGATTAAAGGTCTTTTTCAACCTAAACAATTCTACGACTGTTAAAACTTCACTGCTGACTTTGATTCTTGGACGATACTACACATAGCCCTGCAGTTGGGGCATATTGTATGAAAACTATTCCTTACAACAGTATTTGGGTTTCATGTTAAACTGAGGATATTTTACTTACTTTTTGAAAAGGAAGTATGTAAAAGAGACCAGAGGGATCCTTAATTTCATCCAGTTGATTTGCAGTAAAAGTTTTCAAACGCGCAGTCTTTGATCTGAACTGACAGTTGGGAATAACGCTGGAAAAGATTGGGAAGTTTCCTATTCAACATGGTATCAAGACATATTCATCGTCTCTACACAACTTGCATAAATAGCATACTTTCAATAATAGTTTTGCTGCTGTATTTTGATTTTAGTCCATTTACTGGAGTCAGTTATGAGGGAAATCTCTAATTTCTGACACCTCCAGTGCAGACAAAACATTTTTTTGGAAAACCAACCCCCCTGACCCCCAGACTGCACTGAGCTGCAACCACCAACCCCCTGCCACCAGTGCAGTAAGAAAAGCACCAAGGGCTCTTCTCCCACTCCTGCCAGTGGGGTGTGGTGTGACACGGAGGGACACTGTGTGACACAGCAGGGCATGACAGGACACAGTGGACCACAGTGGGGTACAGGGTGAAACGGTGAGCCATGCTGGACACAGTGGGGTACGGTGTGACACAGCAGGACATGGTGGAGCATATTGGGGTACAGTGTGCACAGTGGGACACGGTGGAGCATATTGGGGTACAGTGTACACAACGGGACACAGTGGAGCATATTGGGGTACAGTGTGACACAGCAGGACATGGTGTGACATGGTGGGGCATACTGGGGTACTGTAGCATGATGGGACTCAGTGGGGTACAGTGTGACACAATGAGACATACTGGGGCACAGTGGGGTATGGTGTGACATGGTGTGACACGCTCGGGCACAGTGGGGTACGGTGTGAGGCGGTGTGACACGGTATGAGGCGGCGTGACACGCCGCAGCCCGGTGTGACACGGTGTGACAGGCCTGCCCCGTGCGCAGGGGCGGTGCGAGGCCAGGCCTCACCCCTCGGCGGCGGGCGCAGCCACACTGCCGGGCAGCGCGGGGCGGAGGGAGGCGGGCCGGCGGGAGGCGGGCCGGAGGG
>JAWWMO010000043.1:46721432-46752218 GCA_035047845.1 Dendrocincla fuliginosa | reverse complement strand
AGCGGGGACAGCGCCGAGCCCCGCCGCGGTGCCCTGGCCGCGGGGGCTCCGCAGCAGCCGCCCGTGTCCTTGCGGCTCGGGTCGCGACATCCGAGCTCTTGCAGGCACAGGTGGAGCCGGGCGACAAAAGAGGTGCGTCCGGGTGCGCGCAGAGCGATGGACATAAGTTCGTCGTTTTCTGCGTGACTGAAATCATGTCGAACGTGCCTCGCGGGTTAAAGCAAAAAATCCAACCAAGGAAACCTAATGTAAAATTTTTTAGCTGTCAATGTCCTGTCTTTGAGAGATGGAGAAACCGCAGAAAGTACACAATCTGATTGATACAGTTTTGAAAAGCCACGTCACAATTTTCCCATTTTATAAAGAGAGGCAAAAACCTATTAGGTACTTGTTATATCACAATACCACAGCGTTGCTAATTCTTCGGAGCTTGCTTTATATCTTAAAACATATAACCTGAAATATTTTTCCATTTTTTGCTTATTTTTTCCGAAATGTTTTCTTCTACTTTTGAGTGGTATTTCTGAAAAGTGTTTATAGAGGAAATTGAACAGAATGAAATGACAGATTGTCATTTGACTAATCTGTTGTTGATGCACATGGAAAACACAATTCTCTTTCCAAATCCTTTGGTACCTATCTGCTAAATATGATGTATGAAACAGCAGTAGAATAATTTTTCTTTTCTGCCCTACTCATGAGTTAGGATGATAAAGAAATCTTGTTCTCACATGAAAATAGCTGAGCACTGTGTGAATGGAAATGCAATGTGAAGATGTCATCAGCCTTGAGTCAGCTTTCTAATCAGAGGAGTGCATGGAATAGCTGGATTTAACAGCTTGCTTCCTCTAGTGCTATATAGCAAGCTATTTGCAAAGGGAAGTGAACTCTAGTCTGTGCACTACAGGTTAAACTCTGAAAGGAGCCTGGGAAGTAGGCAGCAGTAAGATGAGCAGTTTTTTTGGCTAGTTTTGCAAATAAATAGCTGAATAGATTAGAACTAAGTAATGTTGATAAATCTGTGTTTGCTTTCTTGTGTGTTGTGATAATGCTTATTCAACAAGGCTATTTCAAGTGACTATGACACATTTCATCACTTTTAGGAAGCTTATGAAATATGTGCAACGATTTGAGGTTTCCAAGTTGAAGTTGTGGCTCATGGTCCATACTATGTTGACATTGAAAGAGTGTGTTTGCTACCTAAAATATAGACAGTATTATTAAGCCCCTTGTTATGAGTGTTCTTAATCACGTGATCACATAATGTGTTTTCTTCCTGCTGAACAGGTGCTTCAGTTGTTGCAGAAGTAGGTTGTTCAGGAAAACAAAATTCAAGTGACACAAGCTCCTGTAAATGTGATGGCTTTTTAAATTTAAGGAGCTTGATTTTTCAACAAAAAATGATAATGTTATTATTTCAGGATTTTCTTTATTTGCTTTATAAGAAAGTGATTAAGGAGCCAAATACATAAGGAATTTCCTATAATACAGAGACACTTTCACTTTTTACTCTATTGGTTTCTGTTCTGCAATTTTTATAGTTCCTTGAAACTGCTGCTTGTTTGTCATCTTCAACAAAGCAGGTATTACTGACAGGATTGCAATCTACTGGAAGAAGTCCATATATAATAAAGGAATAGTGGAAAGAATTATCCTGTTACTTTGATTTACTTTTTTTTTGATGATTGTATTTCTCCTTATGTTTGAACAAAGACAAATCTAATATTACTTCAAAGAACAAATAGAAGATAAGAACTTGTTCTTTCAGTTACAGAGAAATACTTCCATTTTATGCCACAGATCACAGAATGGTTGAGGTTGGAAGGGCTCTCTAGATGTCATCTTGTCCACTTCCCCCCCAAATCATCATTGATTTGGCTACGTTTACCATGAAGATTGCTGCAATATCTGTTAATCATGTGTTAGCAATTGTCAGCTTTTTCTACCGTCTAGATACTGTGTTTGCAAATTCAAAAGCATTGTGTCATTCAGCAGTGCAGTTTCCATTTAGCATGCTTTTAGATGAATTGAAAATGGTCACTGGTGTTGTGAAGGAGCCTTATCATTCTACGTTTATTTGCGAGGGAAAATTTTGCATAGGTATGAGTCATTAAGTTCTGAGAACAAGAAGACAAAACAAACTTTTATCTTATGTCAGGATCTGGTGATGAGTTTTTTGCTTTCTTAGTCTTTTAATTTTTTTTTTTTTTGAAATGTCCTCTATCTTCAACATGCATTGGTCTTTTCCAAGGCTGTAGCAAAAGATGAGGAGGGAAGGGGTAGGTGCTCTTCATGTTTTGTATGTGGTGCTTGCCATAGGATATGAAAATAAATGTAGCAGCTAAACTGTAGAGATCAGTTTGTCATTTGGAGATTTGAACTTTTTTCAGCTCCGTACTATGTTAGGTGTGTTTTTGGTGAATGTGGATGATGGAGTGTTACTATTTCATAATAGTATGATATTATGTTATGACATATGTATGCTAAAATGAAACAAGTGTCTGGATAATGGCATCATCCTTTACAATGGTAGGAAAGACACACTGGGCCTAGGAAAAGTCTTCTCTGTAGTGTTTGGATCACTTACTCTTTCTGTGAAGGCCTTTCCCAGTGAACTGAACTTACATTGAATCTTCATCTGTGTTGTTACATATTTTCAATGGGTGAGAGATTTCAGCATTTTTTATTGCAAGATCTTCTGTTCAGTGTTCTGCTGTTATGATAGCAGATATCCTTCAGCATTCCTTCTTTTTCCTCAGTTAGACTTTGTGGACAAGTGCGTGAAACAAGGATGTTAAAGATTTCCAGTTGGAATCTAGATTGCCCCTACACAAATTCACCATGGTATTAGTGGTATACTGGTGGTGTGTTTATATGGGGATGATCTCCATGGCAGGGTTTGGATCCAAGATACAGAGAGAGATCAGGTATTATTAACACAGACTTGTATAAGGATATTTTCAGGTGGTTTTTGATTTTGACTTTTAGTATCACTGAAATTCCCGTTCTAACTAAGGAACAGTCTGAGTCTTCTGTGTAAATATCTGCATTATCCATTATTTTCTGTGAAAAACAGTTTTGTTTAGCGAAGTATGTCTTAGAACCTTGAAAGTAAGCTTATAAACTTTGCCTCACTGAATGTGACGTTCTTCATCTCAATTAGTTATTAACTCTTAAGTTTATCAATGATAGCACATAGTTCAACTTAAAAAATGGCATTCTTTGTGTCTTATCTGCTGTTTTCACACAGAAAATAGTAAGAGGTTTAAAAATGTTTGGTATGGCAGAAACCCAAATTATTTTCAGTTATGTCATTAGTTAATGTTCTGTGTGAACTTAGACCTTTGCTTTTGCTCACCTGAAGCAACAGATGTGAATATACTAAGATTACAACAGAAAAAAACTACAGTAAATTTTGTGACAATTGTTCACCTCATAGTTGGGAAATCATTATAAAGCTCATATGAATATCAGGTTTACAAAGAATAGCACACTAATGGTGTGGATATCAGGAATCAGCTGATCCTGATATAAACTGTGATACCCTATGTCATCTGATACAACTTCACTGATACATGTCCTACCTAATTATTTGCCCTGCATATTGCCCTTATTTTTATACCAGTAAGACATGCCTCATTGGAGAAGGATGTTGCCATCTTAAGAGATTTGAGGTGACTCTTTTTAGAATATACCAGTGTAACACTTTTATTTGGCTAGAATGGGCTCATTCCTTCCTGTGAGTAAATTACCAAAATTGTTTGGATGAAACTTCTGCTAGTTAGCAAGATAAGTAGGGTTTTTTTGCTTATTTTCAGTTTTGTGTATTCCACTTCTATGTCACTTTCACTTTTTTTGAGTTTTGAGTGAAAGTTATCCAATTCTTTTAGCTTGCCAAAGAACATAAAGTGTGTACTTTGCCACTTCTGTATTTGCTTGTACTGATTTTGCAGAGTGTATTCTACATGACTGACTTACTGGCTTGTGTAGTGTGTGGGAAAATAGCAGAACACAATGTAGACCTAACAATCTATGTTTTTCTGAATGAATCAGTATTGAAATATGAATGCTTATGGAAAGTGTTAGCATTATGTCTGTCTTAAACAAATGCTGCACCTAATGAAAGAACAAGCCTGAAAAACAACAGGTAGTAAAGCAGAACTGCTTGAGATAGCAGAAGAGAACAAGGAGAAAGAGCAATTAAAAGTTACATTATTATCCTTGTATCTCTTAAATTCCGATATGTGTGAAATTCAATACTTTTAAAGTGGAGACTCCATACCAACAATTTTGTCTGTGTGAATGTGTTGGTAATGTCCTGATGAGCCTAAAGGAATCAATAAAAGCTTTTTTTCAACAGAAATAAACTTTCACTTTATTCTGTTTTTGTTAGCTTCATGCATCGTATTGCATTTTAAGCTTCTGTAACAGAACATCTTCTAAAATCCAAAGTGTAATTGCATTGGATCTTTATGAAATTATAAAGGTATTTTGGAGATAAATTAACAATAGTGTATTTTATGGAATTACAAACACTTATGTGAAGTGATTTATTTCACAGATTTTTTGCAAATCATGAGAATAATTGCTAACAAGTAATAACTCAACATATCATGGTTTTGTCTGCTTTGCAGGGCAACCCAGGTTTTGCAATCCAGTAACTTGCGTAGGAGTTCTGTATGTCTTTGTGGAGCTGGTGTTAACCATCATTCCGATCTCTTGTCTCCTATTTTCATGAGAAAAAATAGGAGCGGAAAGAGTTCCAGCTCAGTCTGTGGCTTTTAGGACGTCCACCCTCCCCTGGGTGGATGTATGAGCCTTGCTGTAGGAAGAATGTTGACAGCACAGATTTCATGACAGTTCTGCCATGCGGCTTTACCATATAGCTTGAGAATGACCTGAGGGTTTTTTTTTCCCTCAGAGAGGCTTGCTGCTTCTGTTAGGAAGCAACCTTGGGATCCAGCTACCCAGGAAAGTCAAAATTATGTGGTGCTTACTTTTGGGACAGTTTTCATGTTGTAGTTTCTCCCATTGCTGCGGATCTAGAGACTTGAGAAAAATAATAATTTGTAATTAGTTATCTATCTGTAGTTCTCTTTAGTGATAAATCTCCTAAATGCTCTTCAAATATCCCAACAAACTGCCTACCAAGGGTACTGTCCAAATACTTGGATTATATTGCACCCAAAAGGGTAAAAGTATCAGAATTAACTATATTTAGGCTGAGGTATCTCTTCAACATGAAGACAGATAATAGAAAACTTTTTTTTTTTTCTTTTTTTTTTTGAGAAACATATTGCGCTCAAATTTCATAGCCTGCAAAATCAGACTGTCAAACGTGCAGGTCTTTGTAGCACCACCCCGAATACAAAAACAAACCCAGAAGTCCCTTTCCCTTATATTTGTAGGGTCAGGTTTCTCTAGTGTGAATTTTGAATAGCTGAGGTTATACACTGTAAATAGGAGCAAATAATGTGGGCTGAGAAATCTCAGGATAGGCAAAACAAAACTGAAAAGTTTTCGCCCATTTGAAAATACAGTAAAACCATCTTACGCTGCATCTCCAAGCTATCTTCTCATCTTCCAAATATACTATCTCTGAAACCACTTGGCTATATTATATAGATTCTTTCTGCATGGTTACAGTTTTCTCCATAAGCTGTTAATTTGAACAGAGCTGCAGTGTTGTAGTATCAGACAGCAAGGAATAGTCTCATGGGAGTCTAGTATTTTACACAGATCATTTTCCTTTTGACTTCTCTAATGTCATGATGTGTAACAAATTGTTGTAACTGCAGTTATCTTCAGCTGAAACTCTTACATTATTATATCACTCCTTTTTCCCTTTGAACTTGATCCCTTGTGTGTCCCCTGTGTCCCGTTCCCTGCAGTGATCCCAGATGGCTCTGGTGGAGATTGGTTTGCTGTGAATGTCCTTACTACCAAAATGAGTACCAGAAGCTTCTCAGAAGCCATGGCAACTGAACCCTTACTTTCACCAGGATTAGGTGCCTTATGTCTGAATACGTTGCCCTCAGGTAACTTCCCCTCTCCCACCTTTGTAGAGTAAACATAAGAGGTGGTATACATGTGTATAAATTTGGGAGCAAAATGAGCTCTATAAAGCATTACTTGGGTTTTCACTTCTTTTTGTAGCTTAAAATTCTGCAAAAAGTAATTGTTTGCTATGCATCTATGTGTTTTGGTTTCTTTGGGATTTTTATAAGTTCTAAACTAAATTTGCAAAACTGATTTATGAAGTAAATCAGTACCCCTATTATAAACATACTTTTAAGTGTGTTTTCTAAGTGTAATCTAGGTGTTTCTCAATATCTTTAGGTTATTTGGCGTTTGCTGTTTATCATTTGCATCTACTTAATTCCTTTTCATAGCTCAATATTTATTACCTCTGTAATTATATATTTGATGGACCAAGTAGTTTTTTACCTAGTTTATAAAAGAAAACACTTGATTTTATTTCATTTTTTTTAAATAGTTCTTAATGTCTTATCAAAAGATCTTGTGAGATTTTGTTGTGAGATCTGATCAGTTAACATTTAAAAAGATAGCTGCTAATGTCACATAAATGATGCGGTTTCCAAAAGGCAGATGTTGTCATGCTTTTACACTGTATCATTATTTCTTGGTTTTAAATTTCTAAAATTAGTTTTCATCAAGCGGCTTTTCTTTGCATTAGGTCCAGAATGTTGTATTTTAAGTGGAATTTAATAGTTATCAAGTATAAGCAAATTCTCAAAATGTGAGGGTTTTTTTGCTGCCTGCAGTGTGAGAGCTGCATATACATTGCTACATACGGTTTAATAGATTAAGGATTTCATGTTATTTTGTACTCAACATATTATTATGGCCTGACATGTACAGGATTGTCATGTTTGGAAAAAGTTCTTTGAGTGAGATCATATTAACCATTTCTATACTTGTTATGTAAAGACTTATGGAATAGAAAATACTGGTCTGTGTGAGGATTTATCATAAATGAAAAATAAATTTCTTGGGCAATATTTTACTTGCAAGATGATTATCATTCATGCAGTGCAAGCTCCTCATTTATGCACAGGCTTGGCTGTGTCTGCGCAGATCTGCTACATGACACATAATTAGATAATAATTGTTGATGACAGCAGCTGTCTCAGTTCTGCCTGTACCCAAAAAACAAGCAATACAGTTTTCCCAAGTAGTAAGAAAATAATTTCCTATATGTCTTATTACAGAATTAACTAGGAGAAGCTTTATATACTGTCAAGAGACTTGCTGGGGATGTCAGTATTTGAGAAAGTAGGGAATGGATCTTGGAGTGAATAGAAGTGTATTAAGATGTCTTTAGGAAGTCACCTGCTGTAGGAGTCCATGCTGAAGTCCTTCTGTGTTGTGATGAATTGAAAGCAATTATTTGAAAAGTGACAGCAAAGCCAATGTACTGTTCAGCGCTCCACCTCCTAGGATGGGAGAGATAAGGGGGAGATGTGAAACTGCACCAGATGTGTTACACAAATATGGATTGGGTGTAGAACCAGGGTCCTAATTAGTGATTCTGGAAGGAAAGATCTGTCTTTAGACTATGATAACACAGAAAGCCTGATGAGTGTTAGGTGGTTCAGGTTCTGTATAGTAGCCTGAAAAGTCCCACCTGAAGCTGTAGGGTTGTAGGTAAAGTTTTGGACTTGTCCAGTGTGCAATAACTCATGGCCAGCTGAGAGCAGTAGGTCCAGGCTGGGTGTCTATACAGGGGAGTGCCCTGTCCTGGTCCACAGGGTTAGGCTGTGAGTGCGTTCACAAGATGCTTTGCAGCAGATGATGCAGACTCTCTTCACTCTGGGCATCCAGCTGGCTAAGGAGGGTTCTCCATCTTGCATTCAGCCACCAGATACACATCTGACAATTTTGCAGAAGGTCAAGGTGTGAGTAAACAGAGCATGCATGCATTTGTGTGCACTTGGGTAAAGGGGTGATACCATTCTCATGTACAAACTGATGTTGGAGGGTGTAACAAAGTGCCTGTCGAGTATTATGGATGGTGAGAGGTGTACTTCAAAGTCCGGTGACAGGTGTAGCTGCTGCAGTTGGTATTGTCACTTAGGAGTTCCCTGTGATTCCCTGTATCTTGCAGAATGAGGGAATAGTAGCCCTTACAGGTTATCTGCTAGTAGGGGCTTCTTGGGAGAAAAGTACATGGTTTTTGAGAATCCATGCAGGACACAACATTGCTGACGCAGATGACTTCTGGATACAGGCTGGAGATAGCCTCTCACACCGCCAGAGCTGCATCCACTCTAGCTTTGCCTACTGGTCCCCCACTGGCTCACAGTTGTGGTGAGAGTTTACAGTGCTGCTATGGCAGTGCCCTCTTCCTGGTGCAGAAAGTGAGCTCCGTTGTTTGTGGGAGGATTTTTTTTGTTCAGAAATATTAAAATTTTTCCTCACAAGTGTTTATTTTCAACTTCATGTACATTCATAAATAAAGAACTTTAGTGTTTATGTATCAGAGTGCATCTGATTAGTCCTATTATATTGTAAGCATAGCAGGTGTTACCTCATCCCACAGACTGTACCACAAGTGCCTTAATTTTTATTTTTTTTTCAAGTTCTTTTGAGCTTTCAATTTTGGTACTGTAAAATATCCTGATGTTTTCATGGACACTACAATGTTCTGCAATTAGCCTTCTCATTAGCTTCATATGTGTTTTTGTTCTTACATTAAAGTAAATGAGCATCCAGTTAATTTTTGTTCTAAGGAAATAACATCAATTACTAATTTTTTAATAAAAAAAGTAATTTTTATTAATAAAATTTTTTTTCATAAATGGGAATAATGTCCAAGATGAGAGCATGCCATCGTATTTTGTGGTGATATTTATGAACGGTGAATGTACCATTAATTTTTTACACATAGAAGTGTTTTAGCCCTTATGTATCTCAGGCAGTTTTTCACCAATCGTCTCTTATCTTCCAGCTTTATTACCTAAAAATACATCTTCCACTTAGAACCCAGTAGTTTCCATGAATTGTATTTTCAGATGTTCAGTATCTTGCATCAGCAATGAGTCAGCTGTTGCTGCAAAGCCATTTGCTTCTGTCTTACGTTCCTCAGAAGGAGAGTTTTCTGGAGACCTGATGAATGGGACTTTTATGTTACCTGTCTACTTTTACACTTTTAACTCAGCCTGCAGAGCTAAATGTTTTTTACTCCAAAACTTATATAGAGTGCAGCTAATGGTTTCTTGCTAGGGGAACTACTACTTTAGTGTGCTTCATAAAAATTAGAACATCCCTAGGACAGCCAGGATTCACTCAAAGGTTTCTGGTATTTCACAGTTCACCAGCTTCTTCTAAGGCATTGCTACATACATTCAGTGCCTTTGGCTTTCTACATGTTCTTTGGACAATATGAGATGTGAGATATTTTTGCTCTTCAGTCTTCTGACAAATAGTAACAGTAAGCCTTTACTGTTTTGTTAATTTTTATAGCATCTTTTGTGATTTCTTTCAGTTGAAGTTTTTTGAAGTATCAAGAGAAAATCAGTTGCCTGATTCTAATCTTGTTTCTTAGGTCTGAAGATTTAAAATACACATCTTTTATGGAAGTTTGATTTTTTTGAATTCCCTCCCCCCCCATCCCGCCCCGATCTATCATGTCCTTGCATAATTTTCATTAGTGCCTTAAGTTTTCAATACAGGTCAAGCATTTGTTGCATCTGTAAAGGCTGTCTTTAGTCAGTCTGCCATTCACTTAATGGCAGCTAAACTTTAACCATGTGTGACTGTAGTGGATCTCACCTTTTCTGTCCTGTCATGCTTGGATCAAGAAGGGAATGCTACCAAGAACTCTTCTGAATGTCATTGTGCTTAATGTTACTGGTATGCAGAGTTGTATTTTAATCTAGGGAGTCTTTCTCATATAAAACTTGCTGCCTTCTAAATAGATCTAAAGATCTTGCTCTTTTATACTTATATAATGAAGTGCTACCATGGGAAAAAGTATAGCAGTTCTCTTGGACTCAGAATTTGCAGGTAGTGTTTCTTTCCCTGAGACACTGATGTTTCTTTTGGCTACAGGAAAGAAAATATGACAGAGGAAACTGTTGTTGCCTGCAACATGCTATTTGCTGTAGCCTTTTTTTCCCTTACTTAAAGCTGTGAAGGATTTAGGCTTATTTATTTTTTTTTTCCAGATCAAGCCAGTTGTTGAAGATCAGCTTGGGTTTGTGGTGTTACACTGTATGAGAGGAACTCACTTATAACAGTACACACTGTTGATCCCAATGCATTATTTCTGTGGCAGATTTGACAAAGAGCTAGTTTTGTTCCTCTTCCACTTAACCTCCAAACCTTAAAATTTGAAGTGGTACAGTGAGAGGAATAATAATAGACCCCCTTCTCTCTGTTACGTAGAGTCATGGGAAGCAAGTATCTTCCTGAGAAACTAGATTGAAAAAGAGCATTTGTCTTTCTTCAGAAATCATCTAGTGTTCCTTAGTGATCTAATAACATGGTTCAGCCAGGTGAATCAGTAAAAAACCCTCATTTATCTTCGTGTTCAATTTCTGCTGTTTTATTATTGATACAGTTGCCGGTGCTTGGTAGGTCACGCGTCCCTTTTTTTAGAGCTTGTTGTTTTTAACCATAGTTTTTAAAGCAATTTGAGTTGATAACAAGGAGATGAGCAAAACACATTATATTATGATTTAATAGTCTGTCATTATTAGAGTGTACATGTAGGATCGTATTCCTGACAGAATTTTATTTTAAAAGCAGGGGAGGCACATGGTAGAGGTGGGGGAAGCAACTGTGCGTTCAAGAGATTTGCAGAACAGCTGAGAATCCTGTGCCCAAACTTGATCCAGACTTCCGTTATTTTTTTATTAAATCCAGAGGTTGGAATTTGTGTTGTCAAACTTGACAGGGCATCTTGTATTCATTCCGTACCTTTGTGGAGAGCTGCTGTAAGCTTCACATGGTTTGTGACCTTCATTATACAACCCATAAACTTGTGACTTCAGAGAAGTGTTTTTCCCTGTCGTCTCTACTCATTCTTGGTTGTTTTTTGGTTCTATTTTCACTTCTTGGCCATCTTCTCTACAAGCGTAGTGGAGTGCTCCATTCAGAGCTCCAAGCTTGTGGTATCACAAACAAACTTTTAGAAAATAAATATTTCAGGCAAGGAAAAATATGGATCTTCTGTGTAGATTTTCTTATTTTAGAAGGAAAATAATTAAAAGAACTGTTGCAGTCCTGACAAAATACAATGATTGTAACTTGCTGCTCTGTGATTCTTAATACTATGCTGTTTCTGTGCAGTCTTTTACACTTTTCACTAAACTCTTAGTCTGTACTTTGTAGATTAAAGTTAAACCATCTGTATATAACTGCGTAGTAATAATTAGTTGGTGTGTGTGTATGTACACAAGGGAGCTATGTCAGGCTGCTTGTTATATTGATAACTCCATATTTCTGGATTCTTACATTTAAAGTGTAAAATATTTACAGTATTATTTTACTTCTAGAATGCAGTATTAAAATGTGTTGAAATTCATGCTATCACATAGTAATTCAAACCTCAAATATGTTTTGAGATAGGAAGTGTAGTTTGTAAAATTGAAACAGTCTGTGAAAACAGTTTTGCTAAGGATATCTTGTGGTATTAGCAAACCAAGTCTGTATTGCTTCAGTAACAGTGATGTCTTACTGACACAGCAAAACAGGGTAATAGAAAGCTTTGATGAACCCTGAACTCAACCATGACCTTAATTTCCATTCCCTTTGCCCTTGCCTTTTACTTTTCTCATTTTCACTTGATTGACTTGTACCGAGTAGTGGATATTAACACTTGGTCTGTTCCCTAGAAAAGAACCATCAGTCAGAAGTTTGTGGGATGTTGTGCAGGGTTTGTTGGCTGTGTTGTCAAGGCCTCTGCTTCCAGATTGACCCAGTTTTTGAGGAGTAATTAACTCATTCTAAGGAATGAACACTAGGGTAAAAAACAAATGGCAAGCTGAGTGGAAGCTGTTTGTATGTGTCTGGTCAGAGAGAACAACATATGCATGTCATGGAGTTGGTGACATTGTTAGTTCTGAGTAGCTACGTGAAAAGCTCATAGAGAATTTTTAAATGAGTTGTTACAGTCAAGGATTTCTAATCATGAAACATCATGACACAATCAAAAATTTCTAATTACTTCATATTCAGAATTATGTGATTCTACACTAACTTTATGGGAATTACCTCTCTGCTTTACATAAAAATTATATGATAAATATGATAGTTATAATAAGTTCTCAAAGTTTAAGCAATTAATCATCCCAGGTTACAGTACTAAGAAACACAGTAGTTCTTTAGATACAGAGATAACTTGGCAACCTCGAAAGCTGTGCTGCCTCCTTTTTAGATTTTGCTTAGCAATAAATACTAGAAAAAGTCTCTAACACCAGAATATTTGGAATAATATTAATATTTAATTTTAAAATAATAATATTAAAATACTAAATTGCAGATTATATCTGGGTAACAATTTTGTCAGTGAGGATTATTCCAGCTCATGGCAAGTTCACTGAAACTTGCAGTAGACACACAACAGTGTGTCTGTGATACATTTCTGTGAGTATCTGCTGGCTGAATGTGAAGCACCCCAGAAAGAAAAGTCAAAGCACTCTGGCTCAGTGGGGCATGTTCTGGTGTGATCCATGGGATTCTGGAAAAATAGTATTTGGAGACTTGCGGTTGCCCTAAGGGCTTTTTTAATTCAAAACTCTTGTACTTGTCATTCAGCTGTTCTTTCAATTTTATGTACAAAGATTAGAATTCTTATAAATTCAAACTAACGGATACGGTTGCCTTGTGTTTGCAACAAATAGGCCAACTTCTGTTTTAGGTGTTTGTTTTTTTTTTAAATCAAAGGCCACTGTATAAAACTAAAAGGTTTTCCTAATTATATCAAGTACTGTGAAATGATTCTAAAGTGCTGAAATTCCAACAAATAAACAAAAGTATATTCTGTGGAATGGCTAAATTTAGAAGGCGCGGGGAATTGACAGAGATGAGTAAAGCATTGGCATCCTCAGTGGAAAATTGGCTCTGGACAAAGCAGGTGCATAAAGCAGATGTGGTTGTCATGTATTAGGAAGTTACTGTGGGTTTTGGGGAAACATCACGGTTTCCTCAGCATCCACTAATCAATCACATTCCAGCTATGAAAGTGGAATGAAGAGACTTGCTACTAGAGGTGCTTATGTCTGAAATGCCTCCTACAGCTCACCTATTGAGCGTTTCTTTCTGCAACTCTCCACATGAAGGGTACAGTCTCAATAGGTGGAGATCCTCTTAGGTCAGTCTGTTCTGAATGAAGCAGCACTGAGAGCATTTTTCCTTTCACTGACTGCAGGAGAGGAAATAAATTCAAAGCAACACTCTTGGAAGAATTAAAAATTATATATATATATATATATATAAATCGTTCTTATTGAAATTTCTTTCCCTGTTCTTCTGTTCCCTGTTGGAAGAGACTGGCTCCTGGTTTGTCTGTTTGAAGGATGTTGGAAGTAACTCAAAATTGGCTTTGTGCTCTCCTTCTTCATGGTATTTTGATGTCTTTCTTGCTGTGAAGTTTGAAAACCTCTTCCTGTAGATCCTCTGTTTCACTGTGATGTGGCTGCAGCTGGGACCAACATACTGGTTCTGTCTTCAAGCTGAGCGGCATTTCTAGTGTGGCAGAGCAACAGGGAGCTCTGAGGGTACTTCTTTCACAGAACGTGAAACTTAGGAGACATGTATGTAATGGCAGAATGTTCTCGCATTTGCTCTATAAATATGACTTTAAAATAACACCAATTTGTAATTCTTATGTTGACTCTCATCTAGAAAGTCAAGAATGAGATATTCCCAGTGTGACTGAAAGCACTCAATGGCTGCTTTTTCATCTAGGAATTTGAATTAGCCAGGTTGTATGAGACTTTTCAATGATTTCTGAGATGGGAAGATTTATATTTTGCAGTTACTGATGGGGCATTTTAATGAGGAAGTTTATTTAGCTCTTTTCATTACTCTTGTTAAAAGGAAGAAAGACAGATAGCCAGAAAATAGAAAAAAAAATCAAGTCCTTTATTCCCCTCAATGTTTTTAAACAGGGCATTTAGAAGTATATTAGTTGCCAAGGAAAATATATTTGTCAATACCTTTATGTCAATATATTTTAGTACTGAGATTTAATATTCAACTATATTATTCACCAATTAAAGCTCATTGCTTCTGTATAATTTATGCCTTGTAAGCAGTATGGTAACTGCAACACTTCATAAGAAACATGTCTAGTGTAGGAAATACATGTAGTCTAGCGAATACATACTGCTTGCATTTGGTCAGTCTAGGCAAATGCATTTCCAAAGCTTACCATCCCAAGAATGGAGTAAGGCAGTTGGACTGAGTGCCTGCCATGTTTCATGCTGTACTGGGAAACTGTTAAGAGGAAAAGCTTGCTAACCTTTTTCGCCTTTTTCCATCATCTCCCCCAAAGTGTCTGACTTAATAACAACCTTTTAGTTCATTTAGAAGTTGGTCTCTTGCATGGCAAGGAAATGTTGGAATTGCACCTTCTGAGGTGTTGCTTTGTGCAATGTTCCATCATTGTGGACAGACAAACCCCTTTGGTCTCTGCCTGCAGAATAGCAGCACTGGGAGATTTTGGTGGCCAGTGCCAACAGTAGTATTTGCTACTGTCTAATCTTGTAAAATTAGACTCAATCCATAAGCAGAAACAATTTTCCATGGCAGATTGAAAGTGTGGTTAAGTATAGCCTGTTCTTAGCTTGTGGTAGATACAGTGCTGCAGCTGTTGGTTTTAGGGTAGAACACCCATGGGCTCTGTCACATTGTCTCACTAAGATGTGAACCATTTTGACACAGTCACATAGATTGTTCTGTTGTATCAGCAAATCGTAATGCCTTTGAGGTATAATGAAATTTATTGCATATATACTCTTTTAAATGGCTGTATTTTTTTAGCCCATGGATATAATTGAACTTTCAAGTTTTCATCCAATATTTTATATACCTCATGTTGCTATGGGTGTGTATGTGTACTTCTAATTTATGTCCTTAAATTCTATGACTAAGCTTAATTAATATTGTAAATAAAACTTTTCATTTCAAGATTTAGCTATATATGTGTAGAAAGGTACTGACGGTGAGTTGTAGAGGTTTTGGATTCTTTTTTCTCCTTTTAAAAATTAAAGAAGACGGAAATACATTCAATTCTACCTTACATAGTTTAAAATAAGTAGTTCAATAGTTTGAATCAAGGATTTGTTATTCTGGGTGATGCAAAAATTAGAAGATATCTCGCAATATATTTTTGCTTATGTATTTGTAAACTGAGTTAATGAGATGAAAAAGTTTAGAGGGACAATTCCGTCATACCATTTTTTTCCAGAGTGAAATTATATCTAAGATGATTTCCTTACCCCTAGACCATTGTTTTAAGTTAAATTGTCACTGATATGAAGGACAGCTTTGCTTGCTTTATATGTATTTACTTAAGGTGTGTGGGTTTTTTTAGGTTCACCAAAAATTTGTCACCTGACAAGATAAACTTGAGCACATTAAAGGGGGAAGGTCAGCTGACCAATTTAGAGCTGGATCAAGAGGTACTTCAGAACATGCTGGATCTTCCAACATGGCTGGCTATAAACAAGGTGTTTTGCAATAAAGCATCCATTAGGGTGAGTATTTTATTTTGTTGGAATGTTACTTCATCAGCTATTTCTTCTTTTTCTTCTGTCTCTGTAATCTTTCAAGCAACTTTAAGAGAAAATTGTGATAAGTGCTTGGTAAAATTTCAGAGAGAGACGAAGATGTTACGAGCAATAATTTTGTACTAATTTTTGTTTGTTACGTAATTACATAAAATACATATGGAAATGTTGAAAATAAGCGGTGATTTTTTAAATTATTTTTTTCTGAGTAGAATTTATTCTTGCACGTTCTGAAAACAAGATAGAGGTAAAAGCTTTTTAGTATTTGTCCATGTTAATTAGTGTATCATATTATTCACTTTTTTCTGTGTTTTCTTTACTCCGTTTATTGCTTTCCCTCATGTTGTGTTCCTATTTCCAAAAATACCTTTCTGGGGGATTCTGGTGTTTGTGGGAGATGTGGAAACACTAACTCTATTAGACATTGTTTTTTGGTCAGTGTGGCTGCTAATAATTGAAACAATGTATGTCATCTCTACCACATTATACTGATGTGAGAGTAAGAAATGAGGTGGTGGTGGCTTGTTTTTGGCAGAAGTTACAAGTGGTCAAACATTGGCACCTCCTCTGTCTTTTGGAGAGGTTAGTTTGTGAGGATTTTGTGTTAGTTTTTTGGTTTTGTTTGTTTTTTTGTTTTGTTTGCTTGTTTTTTGTTTCCTGTTGTTTACCACTGATGGGAGAGTGTCCTGATTTTTTCTCTATGTAGTGAATTTGATGCCTTGTTACAGGCATCCAGTCAATTGTAGGTCAATAAAGCAAATGGGGATTTTTCTTTCCTTTTAAAGGACAAAATAAGTAAGTGCTGCTTTTTGTGATGTTTATCAACTCAGTATTAAAGAGACAGATTCTACTTTGTTCTGCTGTTTCTGTGCTCAGTGATAAGTAGATTTTGAAGTTCTGGTTTTTTTAACACCTAGTGTGCACATAGAGTTACCATATGATATTTTCAGATAAACTTGGTGTTTTGAAAGTAATATTACTCTGAGTTCAGAAGTTAGAAATATAATTTTTATACATAAAATGTATTCTAAACAAATGCTTTATTTTACTGTACTTTAAATATGTATTTTG
The DNA here is from genome assembly GCA_035047845.1 of Dendrocincla fuliginosa. Classification (NCBI taxonomy): domain Eukaryota; kingdom Metazoa; phylum Chordata; class Aves; order Passeriformes; family Dendrocolaptidae; genus Dendrocincla; species Dendrocincla fuliginosa. The sequence continues at coordinate 46,735,386 of JAWWMO010000043.1, read as the reverse complement.
GTTTAGAATACTTTTGTCTCTTACAGATACCATGGACAAAACTGAAAACACATCCCATCTCTTTGGTGAGTTCTGAAATAAATGTACTGTGTGCAGCAGAATCTAGCTTAAATATTTATACAGTTCTCTTGACATGACTCTATCAAAAACAAACATTAACAGGCCTAAGTGTCCTGTGGGCAGCAGCAGATCAAGACAAAATGCCTTAATGTTTTTCTTGGTAGGTTTGTTTTCTTAATCTGTGGCTTTGGATGCCATCACTATAATGTTTGACCGTTAGCTACTTTCTGTCAAGTTTTCAGTCATTATGTGTTAACTTGGGATCACTGAAAGGTAGCTATTTGTCCAACTAACACCTTTTACAAGTTCCTGCCTATCTTTTGGAGCTGTCTTTTCTAAGGACTTTTCTATTTCACATCTCTACTCTACCCAATGATCTCAGCCTCAGCAAGGATTCAGCCTGGATATAAACAGGATGTAAAATGTGTAAACAACAATTAGAAGTAATGGTAATTATTGCATTTGTTTAATTTTGTTCTTTATTTTTCAGTATACTAAGAATTGTGGTAGCACCAGAAGTACTTTACTTGATGATGACTAAACTTCCTTATCTGTATTTGCTTAAGAGTGAATATTCCTTTAACTGTCATGCTTCCCAGTCATGCAGTGAATTTCTGCATGTGCTTGTAATTCCTTAGTTCTGAATCAGAGTTAGGAAAGACATGTTGTTTTAAATACTTGATGCATTTGCTAGTGACCCAGTTGTAATGTTCTAATGTCTGTACTGCTTCTTCCTGGCACCCAGAACTTAATCTGGTAATGCTGAGGTGGGATGATTCAATCTCTTGGCTGTATGATGCAACTGCCAAATTAGGAAATCAGTTTAAGCCGTGCTATTCTTAAAGATTACAGACTTTGATCCATGATAGCAAGATGTTGTTTGCTTTGCTCCTATTGAACTTATATTAGCAATCTTTGAGGCTAGCATAATTTTCAAGGTAACCTTTTGTACATAAACATTTTCTTGAGCGATTACATTAAATGGGTAACAAAAGTTCACTCTCCAATGGTAGAATATACAAAAGCCTTTTTGGTTTCTAAAGGCAAGTGAATTCAGTGGTGTAAGTGTCAAACTTCAGCCCTCCTTTGCATCACTGAACTTCCACTATTTTGCTGGGAGCATGGAGGAATATTTTTGCTACTGACAGTTTAAGTAAGTTGGAATAGCATGCTCTGTTTGGATAGCCCAGGAGGTGACTAGAACCCACCTTGCCTAGCCAAAGGTCCTTTCGTTGAGCTGAGTTTCCCTCTGTGAAAATCTGTCTGTTAACATAGTGGCACATACTGTTATCTTTATAATAATCAATTTCTGGTTTTATATGATGAACAAGATACTTTTGAGGAGTGATTTGGGCCCCAAGGATGCTATGCAGCAGTTTTTACTCTTATCAAAGTACAGTAGTTACCAGTGAGAAAAAACATACATCTGCATCCAGACATTCTTTTTTACCTCTTATTTGTATTATGCAAACTCCTTGAATCATTGTCCTACTGTTTCCTGCACGAGTCATGTAGTGAAGGAAATTCTTAAAACCTTAAAAAGAGTAGTCAAACGTACAAAAATGCTAGGATAACGGGAGAAATCTTGGTTTGCTCCTGCTGTCCTCAAACAAAGGGATTGGATTTTTCTTGGGTTTTCATCTGTTGTTTTTTTGCAAGGCAAGATAATCATTGAGATAACTGAGAAAGTAGTTTTAAAATGTCCAGATTTACCATTAACAGCTAATGCTTCTCTTCAAGCATCAAAATACAGTGAAGTATAAATAAATCCAGACTAGACAGTGTAGGAATTTTTAGTTTGTAATCAGATTTTCATGGATAAGAATAGCACAGAAAAATGTTTGTGAAGCAAGCAGATTATGAAGACAGGCACAATTAACATAATATAATAATAAAGTCTAGTAGCTAAGGCAGGTTGAATCATGAAAAATCTAAAAGTGAGGACAAAGATTTTTATTATGTTTTGTCTCACCTAAGAGCATAAATGGAGGAATTCAGAAGGGGTAGTAGAAAGTTAGAATTTGTCTGGGACATAGTCTTTAACTGCTGTGTTTTGAATGAGCGTCCAATGGGACCAGATTTCAGAACTATAAGCCTTAAACTAAGAGCCTTCTCAGGCTGTAGTGATAAATTTAGGTCACAAATACTGCTGTGTAAGTTTGGAGATTCTTGTTCTAACTGAGTTGCTGGGAATATGGCTTTGCATTTGGTTTGTTCCCATTTTGTTCAACCTCTGTTAGTATGCCTGATCTATAATGTGTGTTATGGTTCTGCTATTTAAATCGGGCTTTCAGTTAAAATAGGATTTAGGTGTCTCATTCCCTTAGTTCCCAGCTTCATTTGTTATAGCTGCTCTTCAAGTATAAAGAATGCAATAATAGAATACAATTCTGCTATAATATAATGTGTTGCAAATTATACTAGAATATATCTTTTTAGAAATTACTTGTTTTGCTAAATCTACTAAAGATTGATGTATATATACACAAGTGTGTATTCTATTGAGGTTTTGTTTCAAAGATGCAGCATAAAACTTCATGTACTATCATGAATCTTAGTGGATAGTTTCAAATATTTTCCATTAAAATTTTCTGAACTTACTGAACCATTCAGAAAACTCAGGGGGTATTAAGAATTTCACTGAAAGAACAGCCATATAGAAAAAAAACTAAGATGACTACACATTAAAATGTGTCTATTTTGAAATGCAATTATTGAAAATATGTGTGATGGATAAATAATACTCAGAGATGAAGAATTTTGTGATACAATATTTGACTAGAGGTGTCTGCTAGAAATCACAAAATTAAAAAACGTATGAAAAAAGTTAAAAAAAGATAATTCTTGTGCCTTATGAAAGTTTGTGGGAAAATTGACATGGTAAGAGATATTTTATGTATATTTCAGGAAAAGTTCTGAAGTGATTTTTTTGTTTGTTTATTTGGATTTTTGTTCTTCCTATGTTGTTTGTTTACTTCGTTACCTCTTAGATCTCAAATTATTTTGTTTTGTTTTTCAAGTCCTTGGATAAAGTTGTAATGGAAATGAGCACATGTGAAGAGCCACGTGCCCCTAATGGACCCTCTCCTATAGCAACTGCATCTGGACAGAGGTGAGTGAGGATACTTACATGTAATTGGTCAAAAAAAATTGAATTACTGCAAAACAGTTTGATCAACTGCAAATTGCCAGAAGTATATAGGGTTGCAGCTTGCCTTTTCCGTCTCTCCAAAATTTTATTTTATTACTTGTGCATGAAGTGGTATAGTGATAATGGACTATGGATAGTGGTATAGTGATAATGGATAATCCAGACCCAAGCCTGGAGAGACCGTGTGAACTAGGTATGGAGCTTCCTAGGCATGTTTCATGTGGGGGCAACTGCTATATCAGATATTTACCAAGTGTAATTGATATAAAGTGTTTTAAAAATTAATGATATCTTGATTTCAACCTTTTTAGAAAATATATGTATAATGTTGATGTGGGGTTTAAAAGTGTTTCTTTCTCTTTGGTCTAAGAAACAGTTTTAAGGCTGTTAGTGTGGTCTTTTAAAGTTCTATTTCCTTTATTGGAAATAAAGGAAATTTATTATTATATTTAATTTATTATTATTTATTATTTCCTTTATTATTATTTTATATTTAAAGTTCTATTTTCTTTATTGTATCAACCAAATTTACTGAGAGATTTCATGCACACTGTGTATCCCAAAACTCAAGTAATTGGCTGGGATAATACAGCATTCTATCAGGGATTTCCATCTCACCACAGCCCCAATCATTTCCTTCATATGGACCCAAAACATTTTTCAGTGGTCACAGTGACCCCTATACAGAGAAATGAATTTGATGATACAGTTGCTTTTCTTGTTTTAACGTCTATGTAACGTGTAGAAGTATTCCATGGGCCTCTGGATCTCCACGGGCAGAGCTTGAAAACTGTTTCCATAGAGATTCTGTGTAGAATGAGAGTAACAAAAAGGATGGAATGACAAACCACGCAAACTGTACTTTTAAAACAAGCAGAAAAGAACCCAGAACAACAAAAGAACAAAAATTTTAGATGTTAAAATAGTATTTAAAATATAATTTTCCATTCACTAATCTAAAACATTCAGAACATATAGTCTTTATATTAGAAAAGTAATCACAACTGCTTTATCTTTTTTAATATTGGAATGCATGTTGATTTGCTGTAGAAGCATAAACACCATTCTTTTATAGAATGAAACAAAGCAAATACTTTATACTATTTTGAATCTATGAAATTTTAGGAGATGGAATAACCTGACTATAGAGATAAATACTAACCAGACTGGTATTACTCCTTTCGTATACGTAAAGAAGAGTAAGATTTCTACATAATGCTGTAGACTGCTATTCTGTTTTATGTATATTATATATTTTTTTTACATTTATATATATACATATAAATCAACATGAAATTGCATTAACTGTTATACTTCATGTAGATTAATCTTAGTCAAGTATATGTTCTTTAATAACTAGAAATTAGGATCATAAGGTGGAAATTATTGTAAACTAGATAAAGTATATTGAGCAAAAACTGTTAACTGGAGAATACAATAGTCATTTATTTTAACATCTGTTTCATGATTTATTTCACCAGTTTAATATGTTTAATTTTGTGCCCTTTCACTGGGTATGTATTTAATATGTTGGCATTTCACTTTTTAGTGAATATGGCTTTGCTGAAAAAGTGGTAGAAGGCATTTCAGTTTCTGTGAACTCCATTATAATAAGGATTGGCGCAAAAGCCTTTAATGCTTCATTTGAACTTTCCCAGCTGAGAATATATAGTGTAAATGCAAACTGGGAACATGCTGACCTCAGATTTACCAGAATACAAGAAACTCAGCGTGGAGAGGTAAATAATCCCTTTTACTAACTTTTTCCCCTTGTTTTTGTGGTAAATGAGTAAGTTGAGTTGCAACCTTATACAGTGTAGGAAACATGTGGTTACTGGGAGGCAGTCTGTGCTCAGTAATTTCAGCTGTCCTCCCAGAATGCAAAGATGTAGAAAGGGTGGATGTGAGTCAGATCAAATGTCATGTTTCTAGTGGTGGCCAAAGTGGATGCTTAGCGAAGAATGAAGACCAGGGCAAGCAGATGTACTGTTTCCCTCTTACTTCTCCAAGCTTGGGGCTATTTAACTAGACCAGATTTGGAGTACTGAAAGAAAAGAGAATAGTATATTGAATGTGGAAGGATAAGGTGCGGTGCTGGGTTTTATTATTGTTGTTGTTTTGTTCTTGTTTTTATTGTTATTATTTCCATTATTTTTAAAGCTTTAACTGGCTATTTCTTTTTTTGTGAGGGTTTGCCTGATAAGGATTTCTCTTTCTTAAAGCAGTTTTAAATTAATTTTAATAGAGTTCTTGTGCAAGAATTAAATAATTTTGTTGGAATAGCTAAATCATATGTATGCAAAAAAGTAATAGCAATAAAGTGCATATGTTTCTACTGTCTGGGAGAATATACCATGGAAGTCTCAGATTCATGTACACCATTCATTTGCTTTCTCCCAGGTAACCAAAGTGAAATGTATACTGAATGCAAGGTTGATTCTAAATACTGTATTTAGAGAGACTTAATCCAGCATCATCCATCTGGCCTTGGATAAAAAGACGTGCTAAATTTTGACAGTGAGTGCCTGTTTAGAGATGATTATTCTGGGGCAAATAGAGTTTATTCAGAGTTAAGGAGTCTGGTAGTTGATTTTTATGTAGGGAAGGAAACCCCAAGAAAATAACAGGTAAAAATACCACAAAAATAAGAAGTTGAAAACTATTTTGTGACAGTTTGCCTTTCCAGCAGCTTAACTGTATGCTAGTGCTCATGTGTTAGTGAAGGCTAAAGAGGAAGAATTAAAGTTTGACTAGGTGGAATTTTGTATTGGCATATTTTTTGCTTTGGTACTTCCTAGGAAGAATTTGATTCTGAACAGTTGCGCCACACACAACAGAGCTTTCCCTGGGGAGTGTTCCTTTTAGTGCCATGAGTACTGCAAACACAAATTTCAGTGAATGATTTGTTAGCAGTATATTTCATAAAAAGGTTGAAAAACCAGTGCTATACTATGAAGATAACTTGTGCTGTAGCTTTGCACTGTAGCTACACCCTTAATGTAATAAGGAATCTCCTTAGAATTTCTTTAGAAGGTTTCAGTCACGCTGCATCTACTGTATGAGGAGAATAGGTACTCTGCTTTTCTGCAAATAGTGTTTCAGGATACTTTGCACTGTGTCTTTCCCTCTTGCTCGCTTGATTGTGTGTGCCTCCTTCCCAGACACATTGGATATGTTTTACTTAAGTCTCTACTTATATTCTCAGAACATATGCTGTAAAATTTTCAAATTGACAAGGAAAGAATGACAGATGAAAAATAAGACACATACCAAACAAACTCTTTCTTGTTGCACTTTTCTTCTGGCTGATCTTTTTTTAGTTCAGAGGGTAATTGTAGAATCCTTAAGGTTGGTAAAGACCTCCAAGATTCGAGTCCAATTTTTGACCAAACACCACCATCCCATAGCACTAAATGCTACATCCAGTCATTTCTTGAACATTTCTTGATGGTGACTCCACCTCTTCCTGGGGCAACCCATTATACTGCTTAACCACACTTTTAGTGAAAAAATTCTTCCTGATGTCCAACCTCTTCTGGTGCAACTAGAAGCTGTGTCCTCTTGTCCTGACACTAGGTGCCTGGGAGAAGAGGCCAACCTCCACCTTGCTACAACCTCCTTTCAGGTAGTGATAGAGAGTGATACGGTCTCCCTTGAGCCTCCTTTTCTGCAGGCTAAACAACCCCAACATCCTCAGATGCCCCTCATCAGAGCTTCAGTAGCTCTGTTGCCGTTCTCTGGAGCAAATCCAGCATCTCTGACTTGAAGTGAGGAGCACAGAACTGGACAGCCACTCTTCTCCCAGCCTGTAGTCCTGCCTGGAATTGTTGTGACCCAAGTGCAGGACCTGGCATTTGCCATTGTGGAGCCTGATAAAGTTGTCCTGGCCCATCAATCCAGACTGTCCAGATGCTTCTTCTGAGCCTTTCTACCCTCCAGCAGATCAACACTCTCTAACAGCTCAGTGTTGCCTGTGAACTTACTGAGGGTAAACTCAATCATCTCATCCAAACCATGTAGGAAGGACTTCTAGGTAACCTAGAATTACTGTTTCTTCCTGTTGATGTCCTGTTCATTTGATATTCTCCATTATGTTGCTGCTGGATAGTCACTCATTCTTCCCTATTTGATTTTCAGAATCCATCTGTACTTGCTGCTCCTGTATCATTATTCTAACATTTGCTTGCTGTGTCTTCTAAAAATCCATGTAGTAGATTCAAAGTTTGTGGGGTCTACATGGTGTGCAGTGTGGTCAATGTTTAACTTTCTCTTTCAATTTAAATAAAACACTCCAAAAAAACCTCTCCCATCCTGTAGCTTTGTTTCCCTCCCTGCTCTTTTTCTATATACTATGATTTAGCATTTTGAAACTAAACTACACAATCTTTTTTTTTCCTCTTCCAAAGGCAGCCTAGTATGCAATAGTTGTGACCTTAATTTTCTTCTGAGTATTTTTAAGTGCTGCTTGTTACCTTGGCCTGCTTGGAAATAGCTTAACATTTCTGTGACAGTTTGGAGCTAGCAAGAATGGACAAGGCTTTACTTCCTGACACCTGCAAGTGGAATAATAAGTGTCTTGTATTTGTTCTGTTTTTATAGGTCATGTGAGTTTGTGTGTATATATGTACAGATACGTACATGCACATGGTTAGGTGCAAGTAAACTGTCATAATGCATGAAGATTTTTTTCTTTTTTTCTCTCTTTAAAGGTTTTGACTTTTAAAGAAATCAACTGGCAGATGATCAGAATAGAAGCAGATGCAATCCAGAGTTCTAAGCATGAAATCATGAGTGCTCCAGTACGACTGATTACTAACCAATCAAAAATTAGGGTCACGCTTAAAAGAAGGGTAAACTTGAAAAGTTTTAAATCTTTTATTATTTTAATAATTAATTTGTAACTCATGCTCTTAATGCATACACACACATAGAAAAGGTTTTAAATTTAGGCTGTTTAAAATGTACAATTCCCTGAATTAAATTTTTAATAACATATGATTGGTAAGACTGTAGCGTTTACGAGAAATACTGCAGGTGGATTTTGAAAATGAAGACGTTGTACAGGTCCTATTAATGAAATAGTTTGCTCTGCAGAGCTTTGTTTATGATGATGCCTGTTGTTTTACCTCTCTACATTCAGGTAATATTTACATTACTTATATTTAGAGAAATGCAGCAGTTTAATATCCAGTGCATGCCAAACACATAAAGTCAGGCATAAATATACGGTGTCTTAGGTACTTCGTAGTTAATGGGAGGAATACAATTTAAAATAAAAAATGTTTGTTACTGATTTTTGCATTCTGCTTTTTCCCCCCATATATTTCATACAAGAAACAGGAGTACTTAATGTACCCATTTGACTTGTTTAAATTTTTATTCTACAGTTAAAAGATTGTAATGTAGTGGCATCCAAACTGGTTCTGATTCTGGATGATTTGCTGTGGGTTTTGACTGATTCCCAATTGAAAGCCATGGTGCAATATGCCAAATCTCTTAGTGAAGCCATAGAGAAATCAACAGAACAGAGGAAAAGCTTGGCTTCTGAAACAGCCCAGGTATGAGAATTTGTTGTCTCACTATGTAATTATCAGGTGTTCTAAAATACTACACAGTCTGGTTTATTGTGTTAATTTATTTTAGAGATTATTCCGTTAGTAATTTTCATTCACCTCTATATCTTAAATTATACTGGGAATGAATCATAGTACTTTATTTTACAAGACTGTGTATTGATGTTAATTGCAGGAAAAAAAAGTTCTTTATCTATGTACAGAGTATTTAGACTTCTGTATTTACTTAACCCTTGTTTAACTATTTAATAAATTTATTCTCCAAATATTTTCTGGTTTCAAATTCAAATAATTAAGGCACACTAAGGTAACCTTAATGTGTGGGTAGATAGGCTTACTATAATGATTTAAAGCGCTTGTCCATGGCACTGAAAAATCAGCTTTCAGTAAGAGCTTGCTTTCAAGCAGCTCCCTTGGTGGAATATATAGTGAAAAATAATTCTACTTTAAAGATATTTCTGCTGACATATCTGTGCTACTGATGCTGTATATAAATCTTGGTGGTCTTCAGCACATAAAGCAGACTGGACCAACTAGGCTTTATGAGTGTTGAGAGGAGGCACCTCCTCTTGTCTGTGAGGAAGCAGGACAAGTACACTGATAGAAGACAGTGGCATGAAAGTAAAACATGATTTATTACTAAGACTGAGTACAGTCAGTTATATAGAATCTCTTACAGTGAAGCTAGTGTACTCTAATGGGGAGTTCAGTTCTTGTGGTGGTCCCGATGCCTTACAATGTGGTTTGATGGTTTAGCCACAGCAATCTAATGGCTGACTCTTCTTGAGCAGGGAGGTTCTGGTGCTTCAGTGCCCTGTTCTTACCAGTTTTCTGGTACTGACACTGACTTATAGTTGACCCCAGTGTGATTCTGTTTGAGAAACTAAATTAGCAGAAAGGAACCCACTGCTGGTTTAGTTCCCTTGCAACAAAAATTAGAAAAATAGCAGTGCTGTAAGTGACAGGAGTGTAAAGAAGTGTGGGGGACAGGGAGGATGGGGAATGCACTGGCACTGCCTCTTTGTGACAAACAGCCATTAGCTTTATTCTAAAACAGAACACTTAAATCTCAGTAGTGATCCAAGGTGAATGCACGTCATGCAGATTTTTCCTTTCAAAGGCCTGTTTTGTGTAAGTAAATGGATACTTATGCTTGAAAGAAATTACAAGCATTATAAATTGATATGATTAAATATTTTTTCAGAGCTCTGCCCCTGCCCCCAGCTCTCAGCAGGTGAAAACGCACCAGACAACAGCAGCGTCTGATCAAAATGATGCAATAGTAAAATTGTTTAATGATTTTGATGTTAAGGAAACTTCTCATCACTTAGTAATTTCCCATTTGGACCTACATATATGTGATGATATCCATTCTAAAGAAAAAGGTAATTATTATTTTTTAAAGTATTCACACATCTGTGAATCATAATCATCTTTAGAAGACATTTTGAGGAATACAGTAATGTTAAGTAGGAGTCTTTATTTTAGTGGAATAGTCAGAATTGTCTCCAGTGTCTGTGGACACATACAGAATTATGTAGATGGCTCTATCAGAACAACATTTCATTAAGAAATTTAATTATTTTAGAATAAATGCAATAACTGCAAAGAGTGCTAGCTCCTTCTGTGCTTTTTCTGTCTTCTAGAAACTGATTCACTCAGTCTGATTGTTACTGCCAGGTTTTTTTTCTTTTAAAAGTTAACTGGGTTATGAAGAATGCAGTGGCAATGTTACTGTGGCTTGAAGGGGTCACTATACAATCTGCTTCTGCAATACTTGTATAAATAGACTAATAAAAGAGCAGTATTCTTTGTATTACTAATTTAGACAATTTGGTATGGTCTGCGGGACATGGAAAGAATAGAACAAGTGTCCTGTGACCTTAAAATTTTGTCTGTAAATCTTGTACATGGGGTTTTTTGTTGTTTTTTTTTTGTTTGTTTGTTTGTTTTGTTTTTTGTTTTTTTTTACCAAAAGGCTATTGCATGTAGGTATAGTTAGAACCAGAAAAAAAGAAGACAAATGACACTTCTTTCATGCCTTTTAAAAGTGATCAGAAGAGAATTACATACTGGTGTATATCCAAGGAACTGGGTAGTTAGTGAACATTTATGGAAACATACAAGGTTTGCTGAAGAAAAGTATGAAAAACTTAAGTTTTAGCAAATGTATTTCCTTGATTAGGGAAGACACTTGCAGAGCAGCAGAGCATAAGGTTCACTGGCTAGAGACTTATTTCCTTACAAGCAGTGTCTCCACTACAGTTGGAATTTATCATTCCTAGTGAGATCTCTATTGGTCCTTTACTTCTGGCCATGAAGTTTAAATTCAATAGTGGAAAAATCAGAAGACTCTCAGAAGACCCCTCCACTGCAGTATCTGTCAAATAAAATATATGCTATTTACATATAGCTATTTACAGTATTCTTGAAAGTAAATGTTGCCTTTGAATGACTGATCATAGTCACATACTCAGTGTAGAAAGTTTTGTTTCAGAAAAACTGCAATAATATGTATTTAAAATGTTGTCTTTTTAATAACATTTTAAATAATACACAGTTGGCTAGTAGTGACTGAGTACAGAGTTCTACAAGCTGATCTTTAGAAACCAGTGAAGACAACCTGAATGAAAATTTTGAGGGAAGATAAATGAGATTGTAAGGAGAGACAATGAAGGGGAGGAAGAACTAGCTGTTGGTTGCTTAAAGGATTGCAGCAATGTGAGAACTAGCATGTTAACTGCAACATCTGCAGAGCCAAGCATTGTTTTCTTTTACAGATCCAAATAGACGTGTTACAGGAGGGGCCATGCAGCTTTCCTTCAGCTATTTGACAGTGGACTATTATCCATTTCACAAAGCAGGTATGAAAGTGAGCATTTTGTGAATTACCTCTGAATGTAATTGTCTTGCTTGAATACTAAAAAAAAAATAACTGCATATACACAGCTTGGATAATAAGCATTGGAGATGCACACCTTTTCATTTCCTTCTCTATGGAAAAAAAAAAAACCAACCAACAAAAGAAACAACCTGAGAACCAATTTAATTTCTCTGAATGAGCTGGTTTAGACCCAATCCTTTTCATAGTTCTGTTTGGTCAGCAAAATGGTGTTTACACATTTCTGACATGAAAAGAATTGTGTGTTGACAGAGGAAGGCAGTATGGCATATTGAGAATTCACTAATTGGATATTTGCAAGAGTCAGTCTGCTAGATATTTTCACATATAGAAGTCTGTTATTTTATGTCCATTTTTGAGCAGTGTTTTGCTTTTTGTTTTGCTAAACAAGAATCCCAGTGTGTAGAGGCTCAATTGTATAGCTTTTTGTTAAGAAATGTCTTTACACAAATGCTAGCAATTTCCAAAGAAGCATTTCTTACAAATAATTTCTAGTAGAAATCAAAAAATTTTAGAAGAGACAAGATACATGTTACAAAGCATGTGATAAGATGGGGAAAGCCTTGCTAAAGCTGAGGTAAACAACATCTGCTGCTCTACCCTGTCTATCCATAAAGCCGCTCGTCTCATCGTAGAAGGCTGTAAAGTTCCCCAGGCAAGACTTTCCTTTCACAAACCCATGCATGTGTACTCCTAATTATGTTCCTGGCCTTAGTGTATTTTGAAATGGTTTCCAGAATTATTTGGTTTGTTGCCCTTTGTTACCTTCTTCCATTATCTTCTTTGAGGTGGGTCTGACTGGTCTGTTGTTTTTTTTCAGCCTCTTTCTTGATTTACCTTCTTCCATTTCTCAGAAACCTTTCCTGATCACTATTGAATTACAACCTTTCGAAGATAATTGGCTGGCCTCCTCATGGCATTGGCCAGCATTTGACATCTCTCAGCATTTGTTTCCATGGACTGGTGCATGTCTGATCAACAGATCAAACATTTCCAAAGTTAATGCTCCTGTTGAGGGGAAAGTTTCCTTGTTCCAGATTTTGCCAAAGTTTTCAAGGACCTGGGAATCCTGAAAGCAAATGTTAGCAAAGAAGGCATTGACTATCTCAGCCTTCTCCATGTTTGTCACCAGGTCCCCTGTCCCACTCAGCAGCAAGTTCAAGCTTTTACAAGCTTCTTGAGCTTCTTCCTTTTGCACCTGTAGCCTTTTTTGTTGTTCTTAACACTTTCTAGTAGGTTCAGCTCCAGATAGTATACTAACAGTATTCCTAACAGTATCCACCATATTCATTTTTAGTAAACTGATGCTGCTTCCACTTATTGTACAGCTCCTGGTTCATCCACATGGGCCTCCTTGTACATTTGCTAGACTTCCTGCTTTTCAGGGCGTACCATTCTTCGGCTTGGAAGTGATTCTTCAAGCAGCTCTCCTGAACCCTGGTACTGTCCATCTTTATATCCTGGGTTCATTCAAGTAGGTCAGAGGCTGCTCTCCTGAAGTTCTGGGCTGTCATTCATCTTTAGGTCTCATTCCTTCGCCTCAGAATCCTAAACTCCACCATGTCATCGTAACTGCAGCCAAGGCATGACCTTCATATCCCTGACCAGTTCTTCCTGGTTTTGTAAGAATTGGGTCCAGTGGAGCATGTGCTCTCTTTGACTCCTTGACTACCTGTGTTAGGAGGTGGTCATCAGTGCACTTTCAGAAATCGCATGGAGTGCTTGTCTTCGTGAGTTGTCCCTCCAGTAGATGGTGGTGTGTCTAAAGGCTCTAATGAAGGCCAGGGTTTGTGGACATGATACTTCTTCCAATTATATGAAAAAGGCTTCATCATCTTCCTAGTTAGATGGTCTGGAGCACAAATCCATCTCAGCATCATCTTTATTGGTCTGTCCTCTAACCCCAACCGATAAGCACTCAGCTGACTGATCATCCATCGCGAGGCTGAGCTCCATCTGTTTCCACTGATCTTGCCCTTCTTGCTCTCTTGACTTCTGTAACACTCTGGTCCCAGAGCTGCAAGCTCACGGGCTCAGCCAGGAGTTCTACTTTAAAATATATATAGGGTTCTTTAATACCTTGAAATAGCATCAAGAGAATAAGCCACAGACTTGTCTCCAAGAGGTATTTTATTTGATAATTTAGGGGAGAAAATAAGGGAACTTGGCAAAAGTTCAAAAGGGCATGACACAAGCTAGACAAAGTGTTCCACCACAGTACTGACCCAGCACAAACTAATCCACAGCGCTTAAGTCAAAATCCAATCC
>JAWWMO010000043.1:46695887-46721332 GCA_035047845.1 Dendrocincla fuliginosa | reverse complement strand
AAACCCTATAAGTAAAAGAACTCTTCTCTGCTTTACCCATATAAAGTTGTCTTGGAAAGTTTTTTTCCCTTTCCTTACGGCAACAGTAGCAACAATATCTACTCATCCCAAGTGTAAGTATCCAAAAGCTCATTAAGTCCCAAATAAAGTGAGTGGTGCTTAAAGATGGTACTTAAAGAGTGATGTACCAGCTGATAGAAGTTATTTGTATTGCATCATTATTGAACAGGTTAGCAGAATGTCTTTACAGGATCTGTTTGAAGATATCTCAATTGCTTTTCAATGCTTGACCAACAGAAACATGTTGGAATTGGAACAGGAGTTGGAAAAAGGAATAAAAGAATTTTCATTTGGCTTGATTTTTAAGTCTCTGTGTGCTGCAGCACTGCTTGAACTTACTTTCTTGTTTGTGTGCCATAAAGATGCTGGAGAACCAAGACAAAAAGAATACATTTCTGGAAAAGGACCAGGAACTTCTTAGTACACAGTTCTGGCAGGGAAAATAAGCTTGGAAAAAGTGACCATGAGAACAGAATATAATTCTTTTACTTGCTCTCTCTCTCTTTGTTTTTTTTCAATTAAACATATATTTTTTTTGCATATTCTCACTTGTGACATTAATGTGCCATCAAATTTCTTTGAACTGGAAATATTCAATGACGTTTTGAGTGTCGGTGTTAAAAGGTGGGTGGTAATACTATATTCTGAGTGAAGTACAGAGACTTTTTTTATGTAATATAGGACTTCTGTTTTAAAGTCTGTTTTGACTTCATTGGTTTTATAATTACAGCATGCAATGAGCTTGTATTTTGAAGAAGAATTCTGAAAAAGTGAAAACTTGTCCTGCTAGAAGCAGACTTTCAAATGAGTTAATATTTTCCCCATTCCTCTTATTTGCAGGAGACAGCTGTGACCACTGGATGCATTATAGTGATGCCACTAAAACCAGAAGTGGATGGGCTGAAGAATTATTAAATGAATTCAAAAGCAATGTTGAATTGCTTAAGCAGGCTGTGAAGGATCAGGTTGTAGATTCTCCTCCCAAATCACCACCTGCTGTATCTCCTCAGAACCTACAAACAGGTACTTTGTTTACATCACTAATGCCCTAATTTCATGAAATGTTAAAACTATTAAAAAAAAAGTGTTCATTTCAATTATTCCATCACTATTCTTTCCTACAGGCAAGGAACAGATACCGAAAGGAACATCTAGGGCTTCCTCTGTACCTTCCCAACAACCAAAGGGCAAACTGATGTCTAGTCCTATTGTGGTTAGACTTGCAGATTTCAATATATATCAGGTACATTTCTTCAAGTTAGTAAAATTGGGGTTACCCTTCACTGTTATCTAACTGTGATTTTTAAGGGACAATTATGAAGCCTGTTGAAATTAAAGTGTCTTTGCATTCATTATTGGGTTAGACCTTTATTGACCTGCTTCTGCTTTGTTAAAATTGGTGGATATTTTCTCATTGATTTTATATTGTGACCCTATCACAATTATATGTTGGATCCAAGTTATACTGTTGCCCAAAGTATGAATTTGAAATTTAAAATTTAATTTTTTCATTTACTATGTTATGTACCCAGCATTATAATATGTGGATTTGTGTATCATCCTTTTCTTAATGTTACATTTTTCAAAGTATATTAAAAAATGTTGAGGTTTTTGAAATCTTTAAAATTTTTCTCCAGCCCCTCCTTCCCCAGTGATATTTCGAATGGACACTTTAGCCGTTTCCATCTGCCTCCCCTTTATCAGAGGGAGTAGTTTTAGCTGCCAGTTGTGGTTCACATTCACTCTTTGGAGGCAAGTGGAGTAGAGAAGGAATATATCTGTTAGGCAGACTGGTAGTGATATGGGAGGATCTACTATAAAATTTAGGTCCTAATAAAAATGCCTAGTGTGCGCCCCTTGTCATTGTGACTTCTCCTTGCTCTTGTTCCAATTTTCGACACTTTTTCTATATCACTTCTGGTATTGTGGGAGGTTTCAGCTTGCTGCTAGGAGCCTTCATCTGGGTTTGAAGTGGTTTTATAATACTGTTTTGTACTGTTGATGTTTCCATTTGCCTTCCGCTCTTCAGATGCTTGTCTTCTCCTCTCTATACAAATTTTTTAATTGTCATTATTTCAGTAAAATTTCCCAAAAGCTCTTTTTCTAAATATATTATTTTACTTGAATTTTTGTATGTGTTAATACAGAGATGTTTGCCTCTTGAGAACAGCTACATAGACTGAAGCAGGCTTATAAAGGTTATGTATTCATTATTTCCAGTGACACTCATTCAAGTAGGCCTCATCATATATTCAATATTAATAGACTGGGTAATTTCAAACTAGCTGTTTGACCTACTAACTGTTAGATGAAAGAGCTGTGTTTTGACAACATACTTCTTCATCTAGGATACATTCAAAGACATTTAATACATATAAAATGGTGATTTTTTTCTTGTTCCATAATTTACATTGTATGGAGACAGGAATGGAGGATTAGTGTTCCATGGTGTTTTGATTCTCCTATGAAGCAGTCCTTCAGGCATATCCAGGCATACAGATCTCTGCCAGGTGCATGCTGAACACCTTGCCTAGCATACAGTTGATAGCTGGTCTGCATACTGGAATCTGTCCTTTTGACAGTATAAGGACTTCCTAATGTGTGTATAATAAACTTATCTAGATTATCTCTCCCTTATCAGCTAGATAGGGGATCTTTTGGTACAGACTGTATGCAAACATACTACATCCAAGCATAATTGCTTAAACAGGAGCTGTAGTGTTTGCAGTAAAGATATCAGATCATTCTAGCCTTGTACTGAACACCTTTGAAAGTGAGCTGCTGCCTGCTGTGAAGGAAGGGGATCTGGTACCTTTATACAGTTCTCTTGTAAAACTCTTCTATGCAAAATGCTTCTGCTACAAGCAGCTAGGTATTTCTCATTGTCAGAACTTTGTGTTGTAGTTGGGGATCTACAACTGAAAGCAGTGGAATGCTGCCCTACTAGGCACAGTACCTTGCAACTGCAAACGCTTAATAATTCATAAAAATGCAGTGCATTAATGAAATCAATCTTTTTCTTTTACAGGTTTCAACAGCAGACCAGTGCCGTTCTTCCCCTAAGGCTCTCATCTCTTGCAATAAAAAGTCACTTTATCTTCCACCAGAAATGCCAGCTATTCATATTGAATTCACTGAATATTACTATCCAGATGGAAAGGATTTTCCTAGTAAGACTTCTTCTTTTTTTTTTTTTTTTTGTACCGAAGCATAAATTTTATGTGTTACTTTCACCTTAGTGAGGCTTAAAGCTTGAAAATCGGTAATGGCTTCTAAAATAGCAAGAACACAACACTGTTCCATTTCCACAGTGCTTGCTCCTGGCAAACTCCTATTAATACTGTTTTTTATAAACATGTTTTTTAAATCTGCACACTCGTGCAGCATTTTTACTGGCACATTAATTATTCATTCTCCAACATCCACATATTGTTTCACTGTCTGGCTACATAAAAGAACTCAAACTATTGCAGTAGTATCTAAGATGCAACAGAAATCTGCTGGAGTTATTTGTAGGAATGTGTTCTGGGGTTGGCCCTATTTTGTATACAGAAATGTCAGTGGATTTCCTGGGGTTGAGACTTGAAGACAATAAATCTCTGTGGTCTTGCCCTTCCTCTGTAATGAGGACATTCTCCCCCCTCTCCTCATGTTCTATTCTAATACTAGTTTTTACATTCAAAAACTCAGATACTTGCTTGAAGTGAGAGAAAGAATCATCACTTCAGGTATCCCCTAACAGTATATTCTTTCCCAAGACTAAAGGGCTGAGTTTGTGTTCTTTGATAAAAAATACTGGTGAAAATATAAGTCCGCAATCCTTTGAAAAACAAACAAAACCGAACCCATAAACATATTACTTATTCTCATAGTTTTGTTTTCTTTTCTCTTCTAGTTCCATGTCCAAATTTGTATGGCCAGCTGAATGCTTTACAGTTCACACTGGATGAGAGAACTATTCTTTGGCTAAATCAGTTTGTGTTGGATTTGAAACAGAGTCTTATTCAGTTCATGGCCATGTACAAGTTAAATGACAATTCAAAATCAGATGAACATGTTGATGTTAGAGTGGATGGGCTAATGTTAAAGGTATGCTGTCATTGAGGAGGGGTTTGTGGTTCCTTGGAAGAATATTTTTTCTCTTATTCTGAAAAGCTGTTAGCAAAGCAACTTAAGGAATAAATACACAAATGAATGAACAAACAACCCCCAAAATAAGCCATGCTGCTCTCAAAAGCTGTGCAGAATATGATGGTTTGAAGACAGACAACTGTCTTCTGTAGTACTTCATCTATGTCCTAGGGGTATTTTGTGTTTTTATTTGAAGACCTTAATGGGAGTATTAACTAATCATTTCCCTGTGTTCAGTGAACCTGACATAGCAGAAGAAAAAAAAAAGGAGCACTAAAGTAAAAGTAGCTAGTGGAAAAAGTCATATTTGCACTCCATATTAATGCAAGGGCCCTCTCTTGTTCCTCTGGTTGTAGTATATCAAAGCTCTTTCATCTTGTTGGTGAGCAAGAATAAAGAGAAGTCAAAGAACAAGAGCCCAGAGTAAAAAAAGCAGTCTATCTGAAGGTTTATTTTCTTCTCCAAAACCCATTCTCACTGTTTTCCGTTTTGTGCTGGCTGTTGGCTGTGATTTAGGTATAAAAGTATGCTTATTCCAGAGGAGTGGTGCTTGTTAAAGCAGCTAAACATCACATTTTTGCTTCTCTTGCCTTCTCCTTCTTTGTAGAAAAAGGATTATCAAGCAGATAAACTTCCCACCCTCCCCTGTCCCCCATTTGCAATGGGCATTTTATTGCATGGTTTCCGAGGTTCAGAGGTGAACAAAACGAATCTTTTCAATGGTGCCCACAGGAGAAGTTTCAAGGGTTCTAAAAAGTCAGTTTATGGAGAGATGGTTATCTTCCTAAGGCTCTTGGTACTTCATGAAACTTTAAAAGGACATGGTTTGTACTGAACAAAAACAGTTATTAAGAGCTAACAACTGGACACTGCAAATACAGATTGATCTGATATTGAGTTATTAGATGTGAATAGCCTACTAAACTAAGAAGACAAAACTATTCTTAAGTTCCTCAATCCTCGATTCAAATTAATTATGTCATCTCTGTGTTAACAGCATTATTTTTATTCTAGCAAATCATTAGTATTTTTAATGGTGTGCTTGATGCTTACATCAAGTAAGTAGTTAATTATTTTATTTTGTTCTGAGTCCTTGTATTTACATGAAGAAGCTGCATTACCCCCATCTTTAAGTGGCTTTAAAATGACTTCTTTACTCCTGCTTTCTAGATTCAGCATGGAGATGATGTGACAGAAGGTAATGTCACTGATAGTAGCAAAGCTAGTTTGGCCAAGGTCCACGTTGGCAATATCAGATACAGGATTTGGCATAAAATATGTTACCTTTAAAACACACTAAAAATGTGCAAGTTAAATACAGGTTGCTGAACTATTTTGTTGGGGTTTAGGAGTTGGAGTATATTGTTACTTTTAAGATGAAAAATGTATTATGATAGATAATTGTCAAAAATACCTATTCTGTATTCTGCAAGGTTAGAAATATTAGAAATATTAGAAATATTTCTAGAAACAATAGAAATATTAGCTGCTTTAGACATTGAAGTATTTGCTTTTATCTTAACATAGGAGTAAAATACTGTAGTACTCGGTGTAGTGAAAAACTCTATTTGACAAATCAGATTGAACTCCAAATTATAATTCTCTGTTTTTAAAAGTTGTCTAGTTTTTAAACACTTGAAGAAACTTTCTACCAAGCTGTTTCTAAGTTGAAGAAATGAGACACCTCAGCCTCATGTAGCTGAACTAAATTTACAGATAGGCAAACCCTGAGACCTTTATGTTTCTGTACAAACACTGAGGTTTAGATGCCACAGGATCCTTCTTAAAAATGAGAGGAAACATATATCATACTCTGTGAGCCTGAATTAATTCCTGCTCTCATAAAATTATAATTATATTCCTTTGTTTTAGCTGTTACAGCTATTGTTTTGTTTAAACTTCTTAATCTACATATTTCTAACTAGAAAAATATATTTCTCCATTACAGATCATCATCCCATTTGAAAATAAATCCGAAATTCATAAAGATCAACCTCGTGCACTTTCCATTCAAAGTTCAGAGATGATTGCCACGAATACCAGATGCTCACCAAACTGCAGACACTCTGATCTAGAAGCTTTGTTTCAGAACTTCAAAGACACTGAATTTTTCAGTAGAACTTTCACCACTTTTCCTAAGTCACAGAAAAATTTTAATCTTTTGCATCCAATCTTCCAGAGACATGCTCATGAACAAGATACTAAAATGCATGATGTTTATAAAGGTTATATCATCCCCAAATTGAATAAATACGCATTAAAGACATCTGCAGCTACTGATGTTTGGGCCTTGCATTTTTCCCAGTTTTGGATCGATTATGAAGGAACGAAAAGTGGGAAAGGCCGGCCAGTAAGCTTTGTGGACTCATTCCCACTTTCACTTTGGATTTGCCAGCCAGTAAGATTTGCAAAGTCACAGAAAGTGCTTTTATCACATAATCAGACAGCTTTGAACATTCCAAGGAGTGAATCCAGTGATCTCGCTAATAGATTGCAACGTAAAAAACTTCTAAAGGAATATTACAGCAGTGAGACAGAGCCCTTGACCAATGGGATTCAAATGTCTGAGACTTCAGGAGTGCTTTCTGAAAGCTCTTCCTCTGATGCAGATGTACATGTTCTTGTTCATGTTCAAAAACATGTAAGCGTGCAGATCAATCACTACCAGTATCTTTTTTTGCTGTTTCTCCATGAATCTCTTGTATTGCTCCTGGAAAACTTAAGGAATGACGTAGAAGCAGTGACAGGAAAACCTGCAAAGCAAACAGATGTCTGCATTGGGATCCTACTGAAAAGTGCAGAACTAGCCTTACTACTCCATCCAGTGACTCAGGGAAACCCTTTTAAGTCTCCCGTTGCGGAAGAAGGAAGTCCCGTGGCATCAGAACTCTCCCCTGTGGGGAATGGGGAAGCTCTTACTTCAGAGAGTAAATTAGTTGATAGTAAGATAGTGGAAGCTGGTATTACTAATTTTAATTATGTAAATGACTGCAAGCCTCTGAATGCTGACGTTAATAAAGGAATTTTAATAGATCCTCTTTTGTTTAAATCAGACAGTAATACTGATTTTCAGAAAGGAATGTCATTTTCAGATGATGCATCAGATAAAGGTTTGGGAGATACAAGTGAAGGAGGAAGCAGTGGACTTTTTAGTAGAAGTGATTCAGAGGAGGTCTGTGGACCTCTAAGTGAGAAAAGTAGCTTGAATCCTAGGGATTCAGTGTCCATTCTAAATAAAAGAGAAGATTCTACTGAATTTTTCATTGATAAAGAGGATAACAGAAACATATTCTCAAATAAGTTAAATGAACAGGAAGGCACAACTGAAGGCTGTCCTAACCAAGTCACTGACTTGGAAACAGAAACTGCCTTAGAATCTGAAGAACTTGAAATCAACAAAGACAAAGTGACTTCAGTTAAAATGTTTGCATCCCAGTCTTCATCAAGGTATAGAAGATTTAATACTAAATCTGTTTTCCTACTCTTTGAAATTATTTAGCAGTCTTGTTGGCCACATACTTCTAGAACTTTTAGCAGTCAAGAAGTGCACATCTAGTAGATGACAATTTTCGAAGTATATAAAAAAATATACAGTATCCAGCATTCAGTGAAAGCCTAAAATGAAGTGTTAGTTAATTGATTTAAACTATTTACTTTCAGTTTAAATGTTATGAAATATGTACTGAGAAAAATATTGACACAACTTGCCCAGAGGAATGCATGTTGTTTTTACATTTACTTCTTTTTCATGTCAAAGGATTATTGAATAATCAGACTTTTTTATATCTTGCCTGGTTTAGAGTAATTTTTTAAAGTAACTTCTGTGTCTTTAATTTTAAATAATAATTTCCTAATATATTTATGTTTTAAAGTGCTAAGCCTAAGGAACGCTGCTCGTCCAATCTCCCTGTATTCTCTGTTTCTTACAAAAATATGAAGAGAAGTCCATCACAAGTCTCTCTGGATACCATCTCTATTGATAGTATGATGCTAGAGGATCATTTGATAGAGAGCGATGGAAGTGACAGTCAAAGCTTTCTGGAGAAAGGTAAGTAGATTTAACAAAATATTTTTAAGCAATACATGAAAAAGTTGTTTGTTATTAAAATAATACACAAAAGGATTCTAGTCCACAAATCCTGGATACTTTACAAGACTATTTCTGTTGCCTTCATCGGTCAGTAATACTGAGTATATTCCCCATACATCATTTCAAGGGAAAATAAGGTGTGCTACTTAAGCAGTGCTACTTAATTTCACCACTGCTTAATTTTTCTCTCTTGAGGAGTGTAAGAGCATTGAAGTGCTGCGTTGCAAGTCTAGAATTAAGCAGAACTAGTTCCCTGCTTTACTTAAAAGCTGTTGCTTTGGCTGCAAGTATTTACAGGTTGTACCCTGAATCAGTGTTATGCTTGAAGTGGTAAAGGAGCTTTCAATTTAGAAGTGGATGGAAAAGAAATGGATTTTCACTAATACCATGCTAATTACCAGGCTGATAGATCTGGTAGTCTCTTTGCATTTTGTTCCTTAAGGAGCAGTTGCTAGCTATTGACTGTCTAAAAGCAGGTATTTGTCCAGTTTTTGCTCATACTGATTAAGTAATTTTGTAATGTCAGGAAATAGAGTAAGAAGACCTTATTGGTACCTCTTTTCTGATAAATTCAACTTTGAATAAATAATGACTACTTTTTTTCTGTAGGATTTCTCTTCAGTCTAGAGCAATAATGAGAAGGCTGCTTCACTTGCAAACCTGTTATATATTTGAATTGTAGGAGTATTCCTGTATGTGTTTATGTGGGAGTATGCCATAAAATACATTTTCCATTTTAAATAATCTGTATATGTCTTTTTAGCTTGTTAAACAGAATTAAACTGCAGGTTGAGTCTCCATGCTTTCTAGTTGTCAAGGAAACACTATCATGATTGCTCTAATGAAAATATATGTAGCTTATTTCTCTAAACATTAAACTATAAATATTTGCTCTAAAGACACTGTGCAGTATTTTAGATACACAGCTTAGAATCTGTAACCTTTTATTTCTGCTTGATCAAGTTTATATTTGATTTGGAAGACGAAAAAACTTCCTTCACAATTTTTTAACAATGCATGTAGAGTGCTGTTTTGGTTTTGTCACTGTATCCTGCATTACTTGTATGGCATCTGGAACTTTGAATTCTCTGTAAGAGGAGTGGATTTGGCAGTTCAATCACAAATATTTGTTTAATAAGCCATTTGACATCTCAAAAATGAGTTACTGTATGCATACAGTAACAGACACTGATTTTATTCTTAAAGTAGGTTACGCTATGCTAACTTTGTATTTTTCTGATGTGTATACGGAAGGTATTACAGCCACAAACCAGCAAAGCCCATCAGAAAACACCCATGAAGGAGGCACAGTGATGGAAAATTGTGATGGGTCATCTCCAGATGCCATGAGTGCTGCTTCAGAGAATGCCCATGAGACTGGTGAAGAAATGGTAATATTGTATTTCATTAGAATACATGTTTCAGTAAATTAAACATTAAAACAGAACTAAAATGATTGCTTTTAGAGGTGATTTTTCAACTAGTTTTGGGAGTTTTTGTTAGTGCATTATGTAAGCCTACAGGTTTAGTCCACTTACTAAGTACGAATGAAGATTACAATCCAAGTTACGCTGAGCGTTCTCTTTATCTCCTGTATAGTCACTGTTGATAAATGACAGCAGCCACTTAAAAATGTTGGAAAATATTTACATTTTAGTATGTAACAATATTTTTGTAATACCATCACTTTCTTCTATGCTCTGTTGAATCTGGTATTTAAAATAAGTTTTTTATCATCATCATGTATAGATAAGAGAAAGCACCATAACTCTGACATCTCTTATATGAAGATGTTTCCTAAGCACTGGTAGCATTTTTGTAGAATTTTCAAATAGGAGTGTAGTAACTGTGCTATGGGGTCAGATCAGAGATGCCTCTTGTCCAGGATTATGTCAGGACTATGTGTAATGTTTAGAGAAGGTTATAAGACTAGCACATGCAGTGAGAGATTCCTTGCTTGAGATATCATGCAGGGCCCAGTCTTTTTCATTTGTCTATCTGCTCATTCCATGCTGATCCTGGTCCTGCTCAGTGCTTCTCAAATAGTGTTCTTCTATCAGTTAAGGTCATTAACTGGAAACCTAGGACTATATGGGCCCAAAGGAAGACAGTGAATTTACTGAAATATCTTGTGTGCTTGCTGATGTATTTTCCTTTTTAGTAATGTTAGTTGTATAATCCTACCTTTAAAATATTTGTGGATCACCTTCATTATTTACAAAATGAAAAAAAGCAGCTCAGTTAAATTATTGGTTCCTTTTAAATAAATTCTCAATCACCTGTGCATATAGGTAATACGGAAAAAACATAATTCATTTAGATTGTTATGCAAATGCATTTGAGCATGTTTTCCTGCTTGTAGAATATAACTAAAAAGTCATTAGAAGAAAGAGCCCAAAATAGTCGTAATGATGATGGACATATACCTTCTGATGCCAAAGCTGACATAGACCTAACTTCTTTTTTAAAACATACTGTAACCCAGTAAATAGAGACAAAAGGCTGACTGCCGTGCAGATAGCCAAAGTTACTAGCCTGTCCTGGCCCTTTAGCCTGGTCTGATTCAGTGCTGCAAATGCTTGGTTGTGCTTGTGATACGCATAAAGTTGAATGCAGCTGTAGGAAATTTAAGATCACATGCTTCTCTGTCAGAATGGGGAAAGTCTGTCTCACTTCCATGGCTTTTCTAGCCAATTCTGAATTGGTGTCAGTGGGTTATAAATACAAGTGTCTGTCTTTGGACAGACTGTTGAGCAACCCATTACGAAGCCAATGCATGCAAAAAGAACTGAGAAAACTCTGTGGTTTTCTGTGAGTGAGCATTTTGAATACAAAGGCATTTTTGATGTAAAAGGTTTAGACGACCTTAGAAACAATAACCACTGTAAATTCATTTTATAATCTTATATTGTTTTATCTTGGTTTTGTTGACAGATGTCTGTTGTGGTTTTTCAAGTATTTGGTGTTAATGGTGAAATTGACATCAGAGGTGAAGACACAGAAATATGCCTCCAGGTCAACCAAGTGATACCAAATCAGCTGGGAAATATTGGTGTTCGACACTATCTGTGCAACAGAACTGTTGGTAAGAACTAACAATTCAGTGTTGGGAAACTGGAGCCTGGAAACATTTGTTCTAAATAAATAAAAACACAAACAGTTTTATGTTAGTGCAATAACATCCCTCTTAATGCTGGTTAAGAACTCTTGGTTTCTTTCCTGATTGCCATACATTAAAAGGGAAGAAAATAAATAAACGGAACCAAAAATGCATTACATGGATTTCTGGCAATTAGTTTGCTTTTTTAAAAATGAAGTTGCATTATGTGCTGGTTTTGGCTGGGGTAGAATTGATTGCCTTCATAGTGGTTAGTATGGGGGCTATATTTTGAATTTTGCTTTCCCTATTAAACTGTCTTTATCTAAACCTATGAGTTTTCCAGTTTTTACCCTTCCAGTTCCCCCCCCAGTCTTGCTGGTGGAGGAACGAGTGAATTGCTGCATGGTGCTTGGCTGCTGGCTGGCGTTAAACCATGATGCGTTACATTGCATTACTGTTTTGTGAAGATGGAACTCCTTTATCGCTCTAAAAATACTTTGCTTCATGCACCTTCATTTGAAGGACTGTTCCTTTAAATTACACCCACAGTTTAAACAGACTTATAATATGTGGTTTAAGAAAAGATAAAAAATTATTTCTATGAGGAAACATTAGCAGTAATGTTTCCTCATAGAAACCAGAGTGTAGTTTCATGCCAGATATTTGCACAACTAGATTAACCAGTGTATTGTCAGAGCTGTTCTTGGGCACAAGTACAACATACTCATTCTTTGCCAGAAAACGGAGTTCTCATACAGTGAGGTTTTTCCTTGGCGTGAATTGGCATGCCACTTCATGTCACAGTTTTCTTTGCTCCCCTCTGCCAGCCTTCCACATGGGTTGCTGGATGCCAGCTCTGTTGCGCTGTAGGGTTTTTTTCGGCAGACCCCTGATGCACCTGCTTCCTGCTTCTGGTTCATCTCCTTTTCCAGGAAATAGCTATAGCAGCTGTTGGCTGTCATTTTTTATTTCAACCTTCTAGCAGCATGGATTTTGTTCAGGAGGTTTTGCTTCAGCTTCAGAGGGGGCACAGCCTCTGATGCCCAAGCTGAAGAACCCATTTACTAGTCAGCTGAACTGCTGCCAGCAGCTGCTGCCTGAGCACCTGTTGTATTCAAGTATCTGAAGGCAAGTAGGAGGTCCAGCAGGGAAAACTCATGGCCCGACCTTCAGTTCATACAGCAGGCAAATTGATTTCTGGTTATCTGTCATATCCTCTGTAAAAGCCACAGGGAGTAAATAGTATGAACACACCACCTTCTGCTTGTGTGTGTATCTACACCTAGAACCTGCTTCCTCTGGTTTAGCTGATTATGAGAGGCTTGTGCACTGGCTGATTATTTTGTGGACAAAACGTTCTTGGGATCAAAACTAAAAGGTGATTGAGATCTCCATCTACTTCCACTTCATTTCTCTTTCTAGGGGATACCTGAATGGGTGGGCCAACAACACTTTTTGTACATTGCTGGTCACTCCCATTCTGTAATGTGCATCTTTTCTCCGCTGATCTTTTCTTCTCTGTGCTATAGGGCTATGCTTTCTGTACTGAGTCAGGGTAATCTTCTGCAGCTGCCACTCCTCATCTCCCACATTTATTCTATTAGAAGAATAAAGGGAGAAAAAGTTGGGGAAAAGCTTGAGAATCAGATCAAAATGAGAATCAGATTTAAACGAGTTAAGGGTAACAAAATACCACTAAAAGAACAAGTGAGCAAATATGTACAATAATATTCCAATAAAAGCAACCTTCCCCTCTAAGGCCTGAAGAACCATGCAAAGCAGTGAATACTCAAGTTGTAATTCCAGTCTATGAAGGTGTTCTGGGTGAAAATAACCATTTAAAACCTACTATACTATTAATGCAGTAGATGGAGAAAGGGAAAAATGTGCCTAAAAGCTGGAATAAGTTGAGGGTAATGTGGCAGCTCTGAAATTCCCTGTATGGCTGCATGCAGGACTATGCCTTTATCAGATCTTGTCTGGCAGCAGTAACAAAAGGGTGGACAGAATATGGCACAGGTACTGTGGGAAGGATGGTGCTTTTACTGAGACCTTATCATGCTTGGCATGCTTGTGAGAAGGGAACAGCAGTTCACAGCAGCTTCCAAATTGTTTAATGCAATTTTTACTCCAACTTCCCTTGACTCTGCCCATTTCAGTTATCTGCAAGAGAACTAAGATTTGACTTCATGGCTGAGACTGAATGTCTGGTCTTTTCCTCTGCTGTTTTTCTGCACTTTGGATTCTTCCAGCAATGATGCAGACACTCTCTTCTGGTGCAGAAATACTTATTGCATAATGCTACTTATTTCTTTATCTGTATTTGTGGGAAGAATATAGATCGTTGAGGGAAACAAAGTTTCCCAAACCAATTGCACAGATTCATTGAACGGAGTGGTCATTGTTCTCCCATCTGGAGAGCTGGCTGCCTTCTCCAGGACTGTTAGTGCCTTATTTGCTTCTTAGAGCCAACAGAGGTACCTTATACTTGCAGTATGGGTATTTTTTTGTTTAGCTGGGCTTTTGGGTTTTTAGGAGGTTTTTTTGGGGGTGGGGAGGAAGAATATGAGATTTAGCACTTCTTAAGCATTGGAAAGATGGAAGGATGGAATCATGGCTGTTGGTGTGGAAACACCTGTTCACAGAGGTAACAAAGGGAGAGATTCTGGTTCACAACAGAGGCCAAAGACTTATGTTCATTTACAATTCTTCCCATCGGTCTTTGTCAGCCCATTCTGACAATGTGTCCATCTACCCTGACTCTAATGCCAGTAGATAAGTGCGTATGTCCTGACTCTACTGCTGTGCCAGGTCGTCCGTGAGAACTGGACACTACAAAGAAACAGGAACCCAATTAATCTACAGATAGAAAAGTAAATTAATTACTTTGTCAGGCTGCTGTAGCTCCGGGCAGTGTCTGTTGCATGCTGAATTGACATAATTCAGTTGATTTTATTCGAGTTAGTTTCTTGAGCTATCTTTGAAGTTTCAGTGCTTGCTTTTGTATAGTTACTGTGACTGTGCTTTTTGTCATACAGATAATTTCTGTAGATGCCATCATAGTGATCACATGACTTGAGAATCCCATCCATTTTATAATTATTTCTGGCTGTGAACCCTCTTTTTTGTACAAGAAACTGCTACCCCCACAATCTGTTTACCTTAAATCACTATGTAACATATTTTTTTTAATGTTTTATAGAACGTTTTAGTTTAATGTTCCAGTTGTCCTTGCCAATTAAAGATAATGAAATTAAAAAGAAACTGCCAGGGTTTTTTTAAAATTCAAATCTACTGCCACTCAAATAACAGAAGCACCACACAGTCATGTTCTCCATCTTACTGCATTGCTATTTATGTTTCCTGAGTCAGGAAACTCAGCCTTTCCAAGAAGGTATTTGCTGTCCTGAGAGAGTGAATTGGTTTCAATGTTTTTCTGAATTAAAATTTAAGGAGTTAGTGGAAGAGTATGCAAAATAGTTGGTTTTCCATCATCAAAGCACAAAGGAAACTGAAATCCTTTTGCAGATGGTGATACTTCTGCATTGTCCTTTTTGTTGTCACAGTGAGGTACTAGTCCTCTAGTGTGTACTCAGTTTATTTTTTGTACTTTGAAGTGATAAGCTTAGAAATTTGCTCTGAAATTGTGTATTTGTAACACTGCCTTTCGTGCATAATACTTCTAAGGTACTTTTTGGAAAATCAGTTGGACAATGGATGCAGAAATAATTACATCATAATTGCTTTTTTGCACATTGCTAAATTTTAATGCAAATTTGTTTTCCTTTTGCGGCAGGTTCTGACTGTAAATCTGTGGCTGGACCTGTTAATTCATCACCTGAGATTAGTCTGAGATGGGAAAATGGTCCTAGTGCTGTTGCACATTCGCTGCTAGCCGTAAAAAATGGTTTTCTTCAGTGTCATGTGGAGAACTTCAGTGCTGAATTTCTAACATCTTCCCTCACAAATATTCAGCATTTTCTGGAAGATGAAACTGTTGCAGAAGTGATGCCTATGAAGATAAAAGTTTCTAATGCAAGGATTAATTTAAAAGTATGTTAACAATGAGATATTTGGCTGTTCTAAAAAAAAATTGCGTTCTTGTTTCTTTGATGATAAACTACTAATCTGGATACAGTTAACTTCAAAGAAATTGCTATCATACTCTGGAAGGTCTTTAGATAACACTAAAACAATTTAAAAATCCATAGATTTGGTTAGCGCCATGGTATGCCTAGAGGGGAATTACATGCATGACCAAGCTATTCATATGAATTAATACTTTTTCCTCCTCTCCCAAGCCTATCTGGTAGAGTGACAGTGTCTGGGAATTTTATATGCAAGATATACTAAGCTTCTAGAGGCACAATGTGGCTTTTTCTGGTAGGGCTTTTTTACTTAGCAAAGTAAGGTTTTCTAATTGCAAACCGTGGATTTTAAAGATTATTTCTCTCTCATGCTTGGAGGATAGTTCTTGCAATGAAAGTGTAGTACAAAAGAAGGAAAAAGGTTATAGAATTCCAGTTCAAACCACTAGAACACTTGTTTCTTACAACCCAGTTCTGCTCTACCTAGAAATAGATACTAAATAATGCAAGCTTTTCTCACCACCATAGTTTAAAATAGTAACATTAAGAGGACACTCCTGCTCAAGCCTCCTAGGGGATTTTCTTTCAGACATGCAAAGGAGATGGTGAGTTCTGTGCTGCCCAACCATTGAATATAAAGATAAGGACACTTTTTTTGGGGGTGTGGAACAAAAAAAACCCAAAGAAACTTAATAGTAACATTGCTTTGAAAAATAAGAGTCACCCATATAAACTCTGAAAAAGGCGATGACTGGACAAGCAGCTCCATCTGGGGCTAAGGCTTTGATTCTGTTAAGATCATTCTTGACTGGAAGAGCAATTGTTATATCTATGGTATTCTACTAAATTGCATTGGTATTCCTTCCCTCAGTGATACAGCCTTTCCATCCTTGAGGGTCTTTAGGCACTCTTGCAGAGCTGTTTCTACTACAGGATTAGCACAAGCACTTTCTGTAAGAGCTGTGGATCTGTTCTTCAGATTTCAGTGTATCACAAATGTGAATGCCCAAATGCAAATAGAAAAGTCTTAACGTATAGTTATTTGCATTTAAAACCAGGAATGTACTGGTTTATTGGCAAGAAGGCAGACTTAAGCAAAATGTTCTTGAGAAAGCAGCTGCTCGAGATGGGGAATGTGCATTAATAAGCTGGCAACATGAGTCTGCTTGGCAGCAAAAGCACTGAAGTGCTCGCTCAGCAGTGCACCCAAGTCATGGTGAAGTTATTCATGATGGTTGACAAACTGCAAATTTGACATACAGATGATTCATTTCTGTAGAGTTGTTGGGTAATAAGGAATGAGAGGATATGGTTCAAATAGTTGCTGCTATTCAGTGCAGTATGTTCTATTTCTTCTGCATGAGACGATGCAGTGTGTTTTATGGCAGGGGAAGAATTTAATAAAGTTTGTTTTCTTCTTTACATTTTCTACTGTAATCTCAATGGTGTTTCAAGAAACTTTGGAAGTTATATCTCAACAGCTTTCTTGGTACGTGTTGAATGCTGATATGTATAGTTTCTGATTATACTGGCTGCGTTATTCTGCTTGACAGGGATAATGAACTATAAAGACTTCCTGGGGAGACCCCAGAGAAGTAATTTGTGAATTTTCTGTTGAGTACAGTAATGTGTAACTAAAATGCAGCTGATGTCATCAGAAACTAAATTCTAAAAAGACAAAATCTGCTCAAGAATGATAGCTGTTCCCCTTCAATCCTGAAACAGTTCAAGGGAAAATCAGATACTATATAGTGCAGGCTTCTTCTTATCTCTGACTTGGATGGCTCCTGAGCTAAAGAATGTCTTGAGTTGGGATATAATCTTATTGAGATGCCTGTGAAAACACTTTGAAGTATTTTAGTCAGACTGTATATTGAGTTCAGCAGACTTCCTCCGTAGATAAATTTGAGCCTTTAATATGATCCCCAGGGGAAAAAAAATTGTAGGCAAAGTTTAGCGGAAATCCCATTAGAAAATTCTACTCTGAAATGTTCTTTTTCAAGTTTCATTAAATCCAGTTATGTTTAAATGAACATCCCAATTAACTATTTTGATTTCCTGGTAAACTCATTTTTGAATATATATGTTTTTTAGGATGACAGTCCACGTGAAAATCTCAAGGTATCTGAGCTGGTACCCATAAAATTGCATATTGACATACTCTGGATAGAAAGAAATGATGATGGCACTTTTCTGATTAGAGGTTTGTATGTTCATGCACCTTGATATCTCAATTTTATAATTTTATTGTTTTTTTCTTTGTGGCTAATAATGAAAAGATAACTGATCATAATTTGTGTACGTTGTGTTGCCATATGCCTTAGTTCTAAGTGTTGTCACATAGAGGAAAATTACCTTCTTGAATAGGGTATTGGCTGTGATAACCCACGGCTGAATCAACCCAAGAGAAATAAAAATATAAGATCATCAGGATATGCTTCATCAGTGCATATCACTTCATGTGCTGTCACTTCATATGCTGTCCTGGCAGCAGATTGTACTGAAATTTGCATTTAGAACAGTGATTCAACTTTGTTCTTTTCACAAAGCATGTATGTGCTTACATTTTTTTTTTTCACATGCATGGGCAAATACTAAATACTTGTAAGAAGGCAATACATACAGAGGTGGAACTTTACTGTTGTCTTTCACAGAATGTCAAAGAATCATAATCTAGGTTGGAAGGAGTCTTCAGAGGTCATCTGGTCCTACTCCTATTTCAAAGCAGGGGCAGAGTTGCTCACTGCCCTGTGCAGGCAAGTTTTGAGCATCAAAAAGAGGATACCACAGCCTGCCATAAATAATCTGTCCCAGTGTTTGACTACTCTTATGGTTGTTTTTTTGGCAATATGTAATTGGAATTTCCTTTGTTGCAGCTTATGTCTTATTGTCTTCTGTCCTGCCATCTCAGACAGAGGTGCTTGAGCACTTGCCAAGCACCTCAGGGAAGTCTGGTTCATCTTTTCTATACCCTTACCCTAGGGAGGCAAAGGTGGCATTAAGATCACTCCATAGCTTTCTCATCTTCAGATTTTACAAGTGCATCTCGCTGGGCCTTCCTTTGTATATCATGTGCTCTTGCCCACAATTATCTTGATGGTCCTCTGTTGTCAGTATCTTTCCCACACTAGAGAATCCAAAACTGGATCCAGTATTCCAGATATGGTCTCACTGGTGCTGAGTACTGGGGAATAATAACTTCCCTCATCTTGCTAGCTATACCCTTCCTAGTATAGCCTGTCCCTGGTTTTTGCTGTCTGAGCTCACTGCTGACTCATGACAAATCTTGTTGACCAAGGCCTATAGGTCATTTTGGGCAATGTTGCTTTCTGTCCAGCTGGCCCTCAGCCTTTGGTGGAGCAAGAGGTTATTGACTCCCAGTTGCAGGATTCCACACTGGCTTGAGCTGAACTTCATGAGGCTCCAGTCAGTCCGTCTCTGCAGCTTGTCCAGGTTCCTCTGGAGAACCCTTCAGTTTGGTGGAGTTCACAAAACTGCAGAGGGTGCACCCACCCTTTCATCCAGGTCCCAGATATGTGAATCCAGCAATATGCAATGTATTGTATGACTCGAGGAAGGCTGAGATTGA
This sequence comes from Dendrocincla fuliginosa, assembly GCA_035047845.1. Classification (NCBI taxonomy): domain Eukaryota; kingdom Metazoa; phylum Chordata; class Aves; order Passeriformes; family Dendrocolaptidae; genus Dendrocincla; species Dendrocincla fuliginosa. Next base: position 46,702,274 of record JAWWMO010000043.1, on the reverse strand, counting down.
ATGGCTTAAGAGACTGCAGGGTGATCTCAATGCCCCCTTCATCCACCTGATGGGAAGGTAGAGAAAAGGTAGACCAGACTTCTTGGAAGTATGCTGTAGAATGATTTGCTTGTATTTTAATTTCTGCATGTTATCTAATACAGTGTGAGGTTTTTAAAGATGTTCCATGCTTTTTGGTCATGTTTTTATATTAAACATTGAAAGTTTGGTTAATATAGTGAGGAAATACAGTTCTAAGGTTTCTTTCAGTTCATATTTTTTTCCCTTTTTGCTGAAATGCTTTGATCCCTATTCTTGTCTTGGAGTGCTCAGGTACAGTGACTTCAAAGGCATAGGTTAAATGCCATCTGTACACCAGTGACATGTGTCTGCAGTGCTACATTTTTTGAGTCCTCATGTGTATGTAGTGAGGGGAGAGGGTCATGAACAGAAAACTCTTGCTTAGAAGGAAATGTTTTAAAGTAAAACCAATTACAGAGTATTTTTTAGGCTACTGAGAACCAGGACCCTCACTTTTCCTCTTGGTGTACAGCAATATATTTTAACAGATATAGTGCCCTTCAGTTACAAGTGCTAGAAAGTTTCTTTAATGTCACATAATTAAAGTTATTTTCTAATTTAAAAACTTGATCCTGTAGGTTTATCTCACTGTGTCTTCAAATGTAAATACAGTCTTCAGGGAGACCTGGAAACAGTATATTAATAGCAATACTAATAGTTCTCAAACTTCTGATTATTCAGAGTGCATATTCTCTGGTGATGATACTGGTCAGCATAAAAATGTGTTTATTGTCTTCATTATGGAAGTTACATATTGCTTCTTCTCATTGCTTCCTTTCCTTTCTTTCTTCCTCTGAGTTTTAATTAATTTTTTTTATTCTTAAATTTGATTTTGAGAGGCAAAAATAAATGTGCTTAATATTAGAAGTATATTTAAGTGTTTTCAATTTTGTTCTGATAAGAATCAACTTTAAAAAATATTTGACAAAACCCATATGCACTATTTCTGTGATATAGACAATCAAAAAGTAAATGATGTATCAAAGATGAAGAATTCAAGTAGTGCATTGCAGCAAGCAGTGGAACCTGTTCAACGTAAAACACGGGACCAAGCCACGCAGATTACTTGTGAAATTCCCAGACCTCCTAAATCAAGCAGGGATTCAGCTGATATCCTTAAAAATGAGGTACTAAGAATTGGTTTTGACTTCCTCCTGCCCTCTCAAAATTGTGTTACAATCATTAATCATCATAATTGGTAGGTTATCTGGGGGTGGGATAGATTTCTGTTTAGAAATCTATTTGATTTCTGTGGAATACCATATGGATCATGGAGATTATAGCATGGCTCAGCAATTTAATACTGCTTTCTAAATAGGGTAGTAATACACTGCACACCGATTCTTTTCCTTTACATCAGAGGCAGTTTTATAAGTGAGTTTTCCCCATCTCCCTCATCCCTATATGACAACTGCCAAAGACAAGGGACTAAGCTGTTTAGTCAGACCCTTACTAACCTAACAATTGTACCTGGATTTTGAAATGATGATGACAGAACACATCCACACATCAATTTGGCTGTTTTTCGCACGGGGTGAGAATCTGTTCCTAGAACTCAGAATCTGGGGTCATTTCCACTCCACTCCAGAATGAAAATGGCATAGCTAAAACACTGCCTATCCTGCCTGTTGAGCTAATTGCATCAACTCTCTCCATGTTCTTTGCTCATTGACTGGGAATCAGTTGCAATTGACTCAGCCCTAACAACCTCTGCCTAGGAATGAATGTGAGCATGTGATATTTTAAAAGTTACAGTAATGGAAGAAATTGTCAGTATGCAGGAATACTAACTTTCTATTCTAACCCAATTATTTCAGCTTATTGAAGAAAATGAATGTCTCAAACGGGAACTAGCCAAAGCCAAATTGGCTCTTGCTGAGGTCCAGTTAGAAAAAGATGCCCTGCTTCATCGCATGAAGAAGATGAATGCTGATCATCCGTAGGACAATGTTCTGTCGGTACAAGGCATCATCATCAGAACTTTAGGTGATGGTGGCATCTAAAATACTGTCTGTAAATCACTTGAAGATGTGGTTATGTTTTTGGTCATAGACCAAATTTTCTCATTAAAAAAAAAAGTTTGTGAACTAGGTACTATTCTGAATTTATCATTAAACATTGTAACTTTTTTCAGCCCATTTTAAACTTGAATGACTTTGGAAAAATCAGTTTGTACTGTACTTTATTAATTTACTGAAGAAAAAAATGATATCATCTACTTTTAATATTATCAAAGGAAATGTTACTTTTAAAATGTTTTCTGAAAAGTGGATGGCTCAGCCATGAAAGAAGGTGCCTAGGCGCATAACAGAGTAGATGTACAATGCCTCACTAACAAACTGTACCTCTGTTTGTTAAGGATATGTTGTTTGTTTGTTGCCAGAAGGTATCCATATGAGATGTTACATTTGCACTATGATCATCTAGAATAGTATAGCTACTGAAAATTTAAATACCAGCCCTAAAATGGCCCTAAAATGGCCCTAAATTCAGTGTAGTTTGCCCAGAGAGGGTTTTAAGAATAATCCTCTGGTGCTATAGAGTTCCCTATACTGTTTCCATACATGCTCCTAAAATACCACAGTATATGCTGGAAAATTAAAGTAAGAGGGCATATTACTGGGCTTTCCTTCTGTGTGAAGGTCCACTTTATCTGTACAGCTGATGTAATTTAGACCTTCACACTTTATTTTTCCTCTCTCTGTGATGAGGATATAGCCCTGCACTAGGATCAAGCCCTTTGTGACAGGTGAGCTTTGAGCCATTTTGCATGCATGTCTGATTTTTGCACAACCCATCAGACGTGCTCAAGAATTTGGTTCAATGTATTTAAATATGTAATGTCAGTGTTTGTGAGGGGGGAAAAAATCCTACAGGGATTCATTAATTGTATATTGCTTTTTTTTGATAAAAAAGCTGTAGAGAATCACTTAATTACCCAATGAAATTGTGAGATTACATGAAATGTAATTATACAGTTTAAATTATGGGTGATTTGTACAAACTGAACAATAACTTTCAGCTAAAAACTGGTACAGATGAATAAGTAAAAAAGCACAACACTGTAAAATAGAGAATATAAGAATGTGCTAAAAAGTTTAGAAAACAACATATAAAACTATACATGCCTGTAAGAGATTGTCTTTGCTAGAAGTAAAAATGACTGAATAATTTAACTAGTAACCTTGAATCTGACAACTGAAAGTCTTTCAATTGCTACCACAATTGTTTCTGCTCCATTGGATGTTGGAAGGAAGTTTTGTTTGTAGATAGACAGACAAATCTCAAAAAGTATTTAGTATCCTGTGGTTTGACTTTGCATATTCAGGCTGTCAAACTCTAGTTTTAATTAAAATGGGTTTCATTAAAACTTTCCGGAGGACAAATGATTTGCACTGCTGAAAATAGTTATTGAAAGTGTGTAGATTTTAATGAAGAACTCTGTGGAAGAACTGGTTCGGGCACTATTTTAAAGCCTGCCTTATGAAACACTAGTTGAAACTCCCCTTAATGCCCATGGAAATTTTTATTTTATTATTTTGAATAAGATGAAACAATAGATACACAATGTTTCTAACAGAGAAACTAAATATTTATATTTCAACAGTTATTTAAGACAACACAGTATTAAACATGAGTGGTGCAATTTCACATAAATACGTCAGATTCAGGGGAGGATTTCTCCACTGGTTTAATTCTGGTTGGTACTATTAAAGTAATTCCTACTTGGTTTATCCTTGCCAAGATCTAGTTAGAATTATTCTGAAGAAAGGAATGTATAGAGCGCTTAGTAGCATGTTGCTAGAATATTACATTGAGAATTGTCTAATTTTTAAAAAGAAATAAATAGCAATATCAAATGCCTGTCTTTATTACTGCATAAGCTAGTACCCGCTTCTTTTGAAAAAAGCCAAACACAAACCAAACTCAAAACAACAGCCCAAACCAGCCCTTCTCAGTACATGTGTTGAAATTCAGGGTAACGCTTCCTAGCAGTCCTTTTAAGTGAATACGTTTCTACTTCATGGCAGTTTTGCAGTCATGAGCATCACTCGTGCACAGTTCACAACACTTGACAATACTGAGAGTGATAGTATTGTGTCACTCTGACAGGAGTTTTGCAATTGAAAAAAATGCAGACGGAGAGTTAATTTATTAGTGTTTGAAAGTGCAAAGTTAAACTAAGGTTTAATAGGTTATACTGAACACAGCTATGATAAACCCTCATATTAAAACAAATAAAAGAGGCTTAATTCATCCTCAGTGTTCATAACCTTCTTAGCTCCTATATGGGAAGTGTTGTACAATCAGTACAGCCTCTTGAATGAATCATGACCTTTATTCTGCAAATAACTAAATGGAAGCTAGTTTGGAGAACTTCACTGTATTCTGAAAACTGACTCCAGAAGTCCTGCAGGCAAACAATTAGAAAATTTTATTTTACATTTGCTATAGAAATTTAAACTGGTCTGCAGTTTAACACTCATCTTGTTCAGAAATATTGGTTTAATGTGTAATGAAGTTTTCACATTAGCTCACCTTGAAGAGGCTGTGTCCTTTCCCAGACTTCGTCATTGAATCATTCTGTCATGCACTGTTCCAGTTCTCAGTGTAACTAATGTTGTTGGTAAGCATCAGTTTTAAATCAAAATTATGTGGCCTTATAGTATTACTTATAAAAGGCCTGTTGGAGAGGCAGCTTTATGGGGATCATGTCTGTTCCCTGATGTCCCTGCTCTGGCTTCACGACAGCAGCTATTCAGCCCCTGGATTAAACCCACCGTGGTTGTTTGTGCAGAGAGGACCATGGCATTGGCTGAGAGGGAACCGCCATTTGGGGTTTTTTTCCTGTCATAAGTACCTTTTTAGTCCCACTAGCCATGTCTGTTTGTACACTGTCTCCCTTAGGAATTTACTTGGGAGTCTTAAACTGGAATCACAATTGATTTCTAAAAGATAACTGCTAGCTACAGAACACTTCCTACATTTGACATGATAATTGTTACCTTTATTCAGAATAATTTTATAATAAATGCAAGCAGAATGTGATAATGAAGACTTTTACTGAGCATCTACAATTCTAAGACTACAAAATGCATGTAAGGCATTGCAGAAGCAAACTCTGTACAGTGACCAGATTTCAGGTAAGTAATGATGAGGAAAATGGTTTCTCTATAAAAAAAATGTGCTTGTATTGGTCTAGTTCTTAAAACATTCATCACAAAATGCATGAAGTGGATTTTTAGCTCACTATTGCCATCTGCAAATTTTAGAGAGTACTTCAGATTTTAATTCAGCTGTTGATATAATTCAATGTCTTTTTATTGTAGGGACAGAACATGACCTTACTAATATTTTAAGCAGCAATGAAATTGTGGGCACTTGCTGTGAAATCCACTAATTAATCCCTCATAGTAGGGAAATGAATTTTCTGACAGTCCTGCAATACAACTTTATCTTTTTTAATTCCACCCCATGCCACTTCACTTTTGCCGACTAGCTTTTGAATAGCAGGCCCATTTCCTCTGCCTCAGTGAAGATACCTGTCATTTGAACCTGGTGCAGGCTTTGTAGTGCTGAAGCACGTCTCTCATGTCCTCAGGCAAACACGTGGTTTCCAGTGGTGCAGGCACCAAGTGCTCAGCGGCACTCTGTTTAGTTCTGTGGCAGCGCACCTTGTACTTAGTGGAACCTGAAAGCAAGAACAGCATACAGGTCATGCTAAGCAGTATTAAAGCATGCAAAACTTGTATAGGAATAGTGGTCTTTGCTGGAGGAACAAAGCTGTTTTTCAATAAAGAAAAAGTTTAAGATTTATAGTAAATAAAAGCTGCTTGGTTACAGTTCTAGGTATTCTTAGAATGCATATATAAAAACTTTAAAATCAGAACAATTTCAATTATGTAAGATATTTTTGAACACTTTAATTTTTTTTTTCAACTTGCAGATTCTCAAATACTATAGAACGTCTTGCAAGTCTGTGTCACGCTACTTGCTAGCTGAAACAAGTAGCAGGAATCAAATCTTCACAAATCAACCTAAATTCTTGATAGCCTGTGTACTGTCACAAAATAAGGGCTAAATTTTGAATCCCAAAGAGATGAATTTTTCATATTGCCAGCTACTTAAATGGGTAAATATTAACTTTTTTAAAAAGTCATTTTGGTTGTCTGCCATTGCCCAAACCATTCCTAAGCAGTTACAATAAGGTATCTGTATTTTGTTATTTCTTCACTATCTCCTGCCTTCCCCATCACCCATTTTAGTATGAGCAGAAGTGGAATATGTGTATTTCCTAAAGCTTTCCACCCTGTAATCTCAGTATTA
>JAWWMO010000043.1:46683933-46695787 GCA_035047845.1 Dendrocincla fuliginosa | reverse complement strand
CATTGCCCAAACCATTCCTAAGCAGTTACAATAAGGTATCTGTATTTTGTTATTTCTTCACTATCTCCTGCCTTCCCTTTAGTTGCCATCACCCATTTTAGTATGAGCAGAAGTGGAATATGTGTATTTCCTAAAGCTTTCCACCCTGTAATCTCAGTATTAAATCTTACATCGTCTTAATTTCTGAGAGCATTGTTTTGGAAGTGAAAATAAGATGCATTTAGGCTGTATCTTTTGTGAGAGTAAGCTGGTAGTGCGTGGAGCATAATGCATGAACTGGTTAATGCAGTTCTCCTAAGATACAGTATGTTCGAAACCACCATGATTTAATTTGAGTTAGATAACTGGCAAGTAATTTAAACATTTGACAGAGACATGAACAAATGAGCACTTCAGAAGTGGTAATCTGAGCCAGTAAGCACTGAAAAAAGAAGCAGCCTCTAAGCCACCTATCTGTGGAACAAATCTGCATGTCTTCACATTGTCTGCAAACTTCAGTACACCATTATCACGGGAGGTGCAGCTGCCATAAACACTTCTAGCAGTGTAATTATATTGTTCTAGTAACTGGTGAGGCTTTTCAGCACTGGGAAATACTTTTGCAATGGGAATTACCATACTGCACATTGGTTCATGTTTTGCTGGTAAGAAATCCCATCCTTGCGCCGTTCTCGGAATGCGAATTTTCGGGTCGTTCTTCGTGTCCAACCGCTTGGTGGCAGTGCGGGAGCCGCTTGGGCCGCGCGTCCCGGGGCTACCAGCGCGCCTGGCGCCCCCGCCCAGCAACACCCTCGCCGCACAAAAATGTCAGGGGATAATCTGGACTTGTTACCAGCTTTTCATGCGTAGTCTCATAACATGATTTTAAACCAGGGCGTTTTTTTTTGTTTTGTTGTTTTTTTCACTTAATTTAGATAGCTTATCTTTGTTTCTACTGCCTTCTTTGTAGCATACATTCTCCTTTTAAAATAAATCACATGAACTGCCTGAACAGCGTTAGAAGAAAGACTTTCTTCCTCCCTTTGGCTTTAAATAATTTCTAAAAACATATTTTTGTACATATTGTACTTTTTATGGTAAAATGTTTACTAGATATGTTGTGCTTCATCATTACCCGTTAAAAGTTTAGAATTATTTTTCTGGTTTTCCTATCATTGTACAGATGAACAACTCCACCTTGATATCAACAATTTGTGTCATTTCCTTGCTAATTAGCAAAAACCTCATTTTTAATAAAATGAGCATATATAGAGGTTTTCTGTATTTCTTTGGGAATAACCAAATATAGTGCTTTACAAATCCTTACCTATCTTCACCAGATGGTAATCTAACAGGATAATTTATATTAACACTATAGTGTGTGGTAAGTGATCTGGAGTTACTTCTTTTTATATCCTGTTTGGCAATTCAAAAACTTATAGGCAGAATGACTAAGCAGGGAGAAAAACATTCTATATAAAATTTACTGTAGGAATGGGGTCACTTTATTTTTGTCAAATAGAGAAAATAGCATAGAAAGCAGCTGTCTCTTCATTCCTCTGGAATCTTAATGTGGTTTGTTCCTTTCACTTATTTTTTAATTATATTTCTAACAAGAGACTGCAACTCAGGTATGATGGAGAGTTTTTTAAGGTCTCATCTTGCAATGCCACATAGTAGAATATGTTGCAGAATATAACAATATACTGGACACCAACACAATCACCGCCACTTACCTGAACGAACTTGATGTAGAAATGAGGCTTCTCTGCTCAAACTTAGCAGGAAGATAACAGGACAACCCCAGAAGAATAATTTCCTTCTAAAACAGGAGATTTCATATTTCTGCAATATTCACCCCAAAATAAAAATCTATTTAGGCTTTTTGAGGATATACATATTTGAAAATATTTAAACAACAGCTTTCTTTAAAACGTATAAAAATACATCACTGTCAGCATTTCATTTCCTACTGAGAAGTAATGTAAGAAATATGGTAAGTTGCAAACAGTCACTGAGAAATTCTTTAAAGCAGTATCAGAGCTATTTGCTTTAACTGGATCCTAAATCCTTTCAAATCACTAACAGTTGGCAATGTAACTCATGGAAAACTACATGTTAAGTTTCCAATTCATATTCATCTGAAGATATATCTGAGAGTGGTCATGACCTGAATGCTGTTCTTAAAACCTTTCTTTGCAATTATCAGAAGCATTTTCAGCTTATGTAACAGGAAAGCATTCCTTCAAAGTCATAACGTTAAGAAGATTTAAAAGACTCCTTGAAATGGGACTTGACAAAATATTTCAGCAGGCAAAGAACCTAGAGTTAATCTCTTTTGCCTTTTCATTATGCAAAACCTGTCCTTTATTTAGCTACTGTAAGTCACCACTGTCAGGAAGGAGGAAAAAGGGAAAGTATTTGAAATAAGCATAGGGAAAACAATACAGTAGAACAGGCTCTGGGCACCTTATTCATGAAAATGTGTTCCTGTGTGGCTGAATAGCTGTCATCCTTAATGTCATTGTGGCTGCCTTTAAATCTACAGCTGCTGGAGTCAAAATCGGTATTTTCACCTAGCAGCAGCATAGGCAGTAACAGATTTATTTTTTTCTTCTCCGTCTGGTGATAAAACTTTTACATGAAGCAATATCATACTGTGTGTAGTAGCCGGCTATTAACTGACAAACACCGTCATAATCTCGCACTTTGCTGATGTACCTTCACTTTAAGGATACTTGGAAATTTCTTATGCCAATCAGGAGAACCTACATGAAGTGGGATTTATGAATAACAGGAGATACCATGGGATCTCACCCACTGTATCATTCCTGCTATCCAATGGAAATGGGCCTGCCAGAGGAATCTGAGACTGAAGCACTGGAGGTGAAGTTACTGTCAAAACGTAACTGAAGCTGCACATACTTAAAAAAGGATGAGGCAGAGTTCTAACACAAACATGTCCTAGGCATGTTGTATGTTTTCATTACAACCAACCTAACAGGGTAATCTTCCCTGTGAGAAGGACAGTGTTATACTGTAGAAGAAAGTAGAAAAGAGACTGAGAATTTCTGTGAAAGAAAGTTTAAAAATTGTGGCAAGAGAGAAATGCACAATAAACAAAGACAAGCTGAATACTAGCTATATCAGGTGCTATGAATGTTTAGATACTGTAAACACAATATGTATTAGATTAGGTGCATTACAAAATGTATCAAAACTTCCAAAGTAACTGGGAAACATGACGATGTAAAAACAATCCTACCCAAAACAAAGAAATTGACTTGGCTTCTACAGCAATCTGAATTGTTTCCTTGATCAAAGGGTGGTGGTGGGGGAAAAGTCTCAGTCTCCTCTCCTAGCAAGTGATAGGACAAGAGAAAAGTGTCTCAAAATATTTTGAACCGAAAGGGTTTTCAAGCACTTGGAACAGAATGCCCAAGGAAGCAGTGGAGTCACCATCCCTGAAAATATTTAAAAGAGTCGATCTGACACAGGCACAGTCCAGTGGTGGACTTGGCAATGCTGGGCTAATGGTTGGGCTCAACGACCTTAAAGGTCCTTTCCAACCTCAATGTCTCTATGAAAAGGGATTAGGCTAATGCAGGGCAGTGTCTTCACTGGGATATTTCTCAGAGAAGCATTAGTTTAATGAAATGCTAACATCAAAATAAAACTGGGCAATTCCATATTTTGATGTTTCAATTTTAAAAATGTTTTATGGTATCTTCAACATAAAAAGGAATGTGTGATAAAATAGTAGTGTCACAGAAGCTCATTAATTTGCCATTACAAAATCTGTTTTCAAGGAACTACAGTGTGTGGCAGGTCCAGATGTGTGAAAAGAGAAACAAATGTAGGAAAACAGCAGTTAGCAGATTTTTGCGACTTCAGAATTTTCCTACTTGAATTATTCACCCTACTTTAGTTATTCAACCTGCTTTAATACACTCCCCTTATGGTTCACCTCTTTACTGGAGATGGATCTTTTTAGCTCCAATTTGTGGTATACTTAATTATTTGATTAAAGATTACTTTGCATTAATTACTGCGTATTTTTCTAGGATGATGCCAGCCTATTTGCATATCCATAGCAGTGTGTCTCTACTCTCTATACTCTTAATAGATTATGGAAATAGAACATCTATTATGAATACCCATAGCAGTTTTCTTCCAATGTAAAAGAATCCAAAGATTAATTTCTAATTGTGTTTTGCTGAATCAGCTCCAGTTGTAAGAGTTTCACAGATAGGCTGGTAATCCTCCCTGCTACCTTTGCTACTGATACTCTGGGGTAGGTCAATATGCTATTGCATTCTTAAAACATGAAACTTACATGTAATAAATTCTTTTTGCATGGTTCTGGCCTTTGAGATCTTAGCTTTATCTGCTGAATTAAAATTAGTAGGGCTTTTTGCCTGGGGTTGATAGTCACCTTCAGTTCAGATAAATAATAAGCATAAATCAAATTAATTGACTGGTTTAGCCATAGACTTTATCAATTATTATTTTGAACCAAAATCTATTTTATTATAAGAAGGCTCAAAATGAGGGAGTTGCACATTAGGAAGCAAATTATTCATGCTAATATTTTCCTCTGTAATCCAGTTACACAAGAGATAAATGAGATTTAGAAATTCACTGCATAACCGTGTCCTCATGCAAAAAAAAAAAAACAAAAAAAAAAGCAATGAGTTTCTTCCCTAGGCAGTGCAGGAGTAGCTTCAAATTTTAATAAATACTCTAGAATGTTGTTTTGTGGGGCTTGAAGAAGTAATTAAGAACGAAGAACCTTTTTACTGTTGGGCTAACTGAATAAAAAATGTAAAGGCCCTAATCTTGTGCTAGGAGCAAAGCTATCAGCTTCACAAAATCACCATCTCTGACAAATTTGATATTAATTGTTCCTTTTGGCAGACAGCAGCAGTACTATTTAACATCAGAATGACTGTGTGGTTGTATATGTACTGCAGAAAACCACAGTAAACAGCGTGCTGTGTATTTTAATTTACATATGAAGATGACACTCTTACACAAGGCAGTAACCTGGGATAAGACAGATTAGCAAGACTATGAACAAAGCTTACATACTTCTAATTTGTGCTCTGTTGCTATCAGTGTGCACACATACGTAGCAGTCTTCATGCAAAAATGTCATTTATCAGAGCAAGAGCACACGCTTCCAACAGGAATACAAAGCAACCCTAAGCCTATTCTAAATTAAAATATTTGAATGAAAACAATACATTCATGTGGTTTAAGTCTGTCCCCTCACCACTGTGATTCCTTATGAAAAATAATGGATAATTGTTTTATATTTACCTTTTGTATATCATTTATTTTATATACTATTTATATCTCCCTATGGATATAATTTTTTTAAAGCTGAAGTGTCCTAGTCTATTTAGGCTTTACAAAGGCTGTACATTTTATACACCTCATTATACCTCTTCTCCTTTACTGTCTCTTTCTTGGTTCTGAGGAAAGGTTTTTGACACAGGATTAACTCAGTGGTTTTATATATTGATATAAGGATGCTCATTTCCTTTCCTAACAATTCCCAATAACTTTATTTGCCATTTTGATTACCATATAGCATTAAATGGACATCTTTATAGAAATGTCTCCAATAATTGAAGATTACAGAGATGTAACAGCAGTTTTGGAACTGTAAAATGGGAATCCAAAATCTTCCTCCTCTAGAGAATTGTCAATATTGAATTCCACCTTCTGTTCTACTATCTACTGCGACAATGTACTCTTTCATACTCAGTTTCACTCCAAGCTCTTCTAAACATCTTGTTTTGCTAGCAAACTTTTGTTATTATGAGCCTGCTGGACAGTGCAGGGCCTAGGAGAGAGAGTTGTGAGCTGTCCTGACAACATCTCACCATTGTGAAAACTGGCCATTTTTACTGGCACTTTTTACTTTCCCTCCTTTAACCAACTGTCTAGAGAATTTTTCCTCTTACTCAATAACAATTTGGTTTCTTTAAAAGTATTCTGTAAGGACTTTGTCAAAAACTTTTTGGAAAGATTAATACAAACTATTAATTGAATTGCAATTTTTCATATGCTCTTTGACTCCTCCAAAGAACTCCAATAGAAATACGAGACGTGACTTCCTTCTCCAAAAGCTGTACTGAATCTTCACTACTGTATGTAGCCACATGTCCACCAATTTGCTAGGCATGGAAATCTGATGTGGTAGTTCTCAAAATCCCCCTTCAAGCTCCTTAAGCGTGATTAGCATCACATTTGCCACCTTTCATGCATCTAGCGTCAAGGCCAATTTAAGCAATAGCTTGCACCTCACCCTTTTAATTTCATGTTAGATTTGAGGTTCTTCAGAATCTTTGGCGAATTGAATCTGCTCCAGGCAAGTTATTCCTATTTATTTGTTTCAACAAACCTTTTTCTTATGGGATGGTAACTTCAGTTAACAACTTGGACCTGGCCTGTAAAGAAAGGCCCTGGCAGCTGAAATATCAACTACTTTTTCACCACCAATAGTTATGTTCACTGAAAAAAAACTGTCAACCCAAAAATCCAGGGGAAAGTTAGTTATCTGCATCAATTGTGTTAAGAATAAGCATCAAAGCTAGAACTTGCAAGGATTTGGTAAATTAAAACTAGTAAGAGAATCAGTGGAAGGTTGTTCTTCCTTGTGTATCCAACAATGCTATGGATGCACTAGATACTGAGAAAAAAGAGTGCTGTATCCATTTGGTTCCATGTTAATTCCCACTGCAATATTAACCATAAATTCGTCTTTGTCAGATACTTCTCTTTTCAAATGTCTTCCCATTCTTCCTACTTGTACACCTCTTACTGCCCAGCTCTGACAGTTACACCTTTTAAATACATATAGACAGTTATGAGCCCTCCCAGATCATTACCTAGATACACTCTATTTTCTTCTGTGTGAACCATTCATTTCCACTAACCATGCTCTCTTGGATCCAAAGAGGTCTGAAGTGATGTGTTGCACAGTAGCACAATTGAAATTTAAAATACATCCTGCCTTATTGGTCATCACAATGTACAAACACCTGAAAAATATATGAAATATGAGTGTTTGCTCAACCTTTTATATTCATTCTGAGGAGTGATTTACCACTATATGTTAATGTAGAATAGTTGCCATTAGTAGAGACAAAACCAGAATAGAACCCCCTGGCAAAGTACCTCTAGGTATGCTGTTGCCTTACAGTCACCCTGTGGTGTTTTCCTGGGTGCTACTGGCAGAGACCAATGATAACACTTGTGCACAATTCCAACAGCTGTCTGCACTTGCAGTTGCGATCTCTCATGACTTGCATGCTTCAGCTGAGACTTCTCAAAATCTGATGTGTAGGCAATGTTGTACGTATCTTAAAGGGAAGATAAGAAGAGCAAAATCTTTTCAAGTCTGAAAGAGGTTGCAATGCATCAAAGGTAGAAAGAAGTTATTTTTTATGCAATAAGCTGTGCATTAAGCAGTACAGGCAAAGCTTTAATACTGTACTGTATTTGTCAGCACACACTGGATTGGGGCATCTAATCAGCATGCTGCTCTTCTCAACTTGTATTCACATTTGATTGTGCATTTCTCTCTAATGCATGAAAAATAGTCTCAGGCATATTTTGATGGCAAAGTGGTGTAAACCTAGCACAGAGCAGAAGGATTGGATGAATAATCATACTGCTAATCCCACCTGCTGTCACACAAGAAATACATGTAAAGATATGTATAGATATACCAGCAAACCTTAGCATCTGCCATCAGAGCAAAATCACAATTGCATGGCATGGAAATGGCATGGCAGATGAATCTTACTGTCAGCACTATCCCACCACCATATCCTGGAGGTTCAGCTCTTCAGCGCTGACCCAACCTGCAGTCTGTGTGCACTTGAACCTTTCCAGCAGTGGGACATTTCAGCTCTGTGGGCAATGCAGCACGTGGTATATTCAGATGACACTGTATGTTAGTGGCTGCTTTACAGAATAACAGTTTAATTCCTGCCTGTCTTTAGCATGTTCAGAGCCCCATAAGAACCATGTTGTGGAGTCACTGCAAATGCTGAGACAGCGTCTTGCTGTTGTGCAACATCATTAAGGGGCATCATTAGTGTTCTTTTCCATTGCAAATTTACAACATGCCTGAAAGGAATTAAGTGTTTGTAGAAAATGTGATCTAATCAAAATTGTATGGTCAGAGACAGGATTGTTGCGCATAGGTCATCAATAATGGCTTTTTCTTTACTTGTTACTTCAGCTTCGACTTAATCTGATGAGTCTAAGAATCCATGCACTCTTTTGCGACCATAGCACTCTTGGTGTTTCTATATCCCTCGTGAGTTAGGTTTAGTACCTTCAGTTTCTAAAATTTTCTTTTACAGTGGGGGAGGATGCAAGTCCTTTTGCATATTTCAGTGGTGAGAGCTAAACAAAGCATCATGTGAGTATTATGGTGTGTCCCAGTTATCTAAACCTAAGATATGTCTACTGTGCCATCTACCTTCTGAGCCTGTCCCTGAGGAGGGCCTTCAGCTGAAGGCTGATGTGTGTCTGGGTTTCACCTTGGCAGGGAACCAGACCATGATGGGCATTCACACCTGCCCTCAAGAGCTCAGACATGCTCCCGAGACCTCCATTTTGGACTTAGCCTTTGAGCCTGATGTTTAGACATTTCTTAGATGAGCAATGCAAACACAAATATAGCCATGGCTGTGGAAGTTCAGAGTTTCTTTTTTACACTATATATACCATAAAGAGTAAAAGACAGTACCAAGACTTAAAAACACTTGCCACCTAGTTGCATGAAAAAATAGTACTTCCTCTGGGGCCCTTTGCAACCTTTGTCCCTGACTTACCACAGGTGTACAAAAATTAGAATAATAATCAAGCCTATTTAATGCTAATTTATTTTATATTGTCAAATGGAAGTGATAGTTTATTCCAGCGTTTTGAGCTCTCTCACAGAATATCCCAGAATATCTCACAGAATTTGTAATAAGGATCTCAGACCTTCCTTAATCTTTACATGAGAAAATTGATAATAGATAGTCCTGAAATAAGATGTTAGTATATTTGCTATTCTACACAACTGTTTTTTAATATCACAGATTTGGATTTTTTTTCAATATTTGCAACTCAGTTTTTCATATTCCTTCCATGCTTCTGCTTGAAAATAGAGAGGGGAAGGTCACAGAATGTTAGGAAGTCTTTAAGACTGGGAGTTAATTTGCCTTTAAGTCTGGTAGACTGCAGGAGGAAGAAATGAACAAGTTGTCACCCTGATATGAGAACAAAGCTGAGTTATAGCTGCATTCTAAAAACATTAAGGAAACTCCCTGCTTATTACAGTCACTCTTAGTCCTTTCAAATGACAAACCAGTTAAAGAACTTCTAGGTAGGCTAACTGCTCTCTCTGGTACTTTAGAAAATGGAAGAAAACAGAAGGCAAAGCATATGTTGTGTTAAGAGAAATTTTGAGATTGAAGGTGTGATGCCACTTAAGACACTGACAGCTGCAGTGGTCATAACTTAAAATGTCTTCACAAATACTAAAATCATAGAATCAAAATTCTGCTGTGGTATGGAACGGCACTGCTCAAAAAGCATATAATGTTCTGAAAGATCTCTTGGCCGTTCTACAAATTATTTTTCTCATCTGTAACTGCTGCAAATTATAAAGCTATGCTTCTACTTTCTATGTCTAGTCCATATATTTGTCATACATAAAATTTTTAAATCCCCACAGTGTTGTCCTGGTATTACCAGGAACAAAGAATGTAAGACATTTAAAAACACAAAGGAGCCTGCTTAATCTAATGGGTTTGGCCATTTATATTCAACTCACCCCGTCTTAATACCTTTTTTTCTTACTACAGCCCACTATCGATTTCATCTCTGGAAACAGACCAACCCATGTTCTGAATTCTTCGCTTCAGTAGCCCCTAGAATTTATCCATGTTTAAACTTTACATTAAATAGTGCTTCTTCCATTCCTTTTTACTTTTCAAATTGATAGAATAACTCTGTTCTGTTCGCTAATGAAACTAAATCCTCTGTCCAGTTTTTGGTTGGGCACTAGGCTGATGGGTTTCCTGGGGTATGTTTTGAGCCTCACTACATTCATAATCTTCAAAATCTTCCTGAAGTTGCTGGCTACTGCATGCATCTGCTCCATTGATATTTTTCTCCCAGTTCTCCATACTGCTCTTCAACAGCCTTCTGGATGATCTTTTCAATTAGAGCACAGTCTTGAGATTTTGTTTTCCCAAGAAGAATTATGTAACATTTATACTGAGTCATATTTGCCATCTGCTGATTCAAGCACATAAACAATACAAATTCTTAAAGACCTGGATCTTTCCTTAGTATCTGCTTCTAATCTGATTTTTCACAAATGTGCGGGTTTATGCACATACTTCTGCCTTGTGATTAGTTCTTCATGAAACACTGGCACCTCTTCAGAGGCCCTCACCAAACTTGAAGAAATTGGCTCATGCAGAGGATACATGTGAGAAGGTGTTTATCAGGCAACGCATGTGATTGCACACAAAATCAACACTGAGGCAAAATGCAGGAAAATTACAGCTGCCTTATCAGAGGACATCAAGAGGCTTCAGAAAGCATGTTTTTTCTTAGTGTATGGCTAACTTTTTTGGAACTTTTTTGCTCAAGTGGCAGGTAACAAGATACAACTTTTTAGTCCGACTTTAAATTACTGTTTTCCACTCTGACTCTGCTGTGACTTAAACTATAAATCCTAATTCATGTGACTATAAATTTATTTATTTAAACCATAATGAAACACTTGTGATCATGGAATCAGGCCTTAAAATTGCTATTTAAATCAGACTCTTTCAATCAGACAGATTGTAGTTATAGGATCTCTTCACCTAATAATTTTATGCATGCGCTCAATTCTGCATCCTGCTGACAATATCAGAGAAGACATTTCGCATCCTGAAAATGCCAAACTACGTTGATTACATTTTCTAGCTAAAATATACTGTTTTGTTGCTGTGGTCAACTTTACTGATGTGATAGGTCTCCATAAGGCTAATTTTTATCTTTAGTAAGAGAAAACCAGACCCCAGAATTTTTAAGATATTAAAAAATTTTAATTAGCTCATAAACCCACAAAAAGACCTGTAGAAGTATTACTGACAGGGACTAGAACAAATCATTTGTGAAATCAACAAGGATCTTTCCAGTACTTTAAATGTACCATAGATCTGGAATAATAAACCCTCTCTGAAAACATAACATTAAAATCCTGCCTAACACAGTGTTATTTTGGCGTTGCTGGGCTTTACCTCTCGTGAGCACAGCTCACGGCAGGATGCCACTGATGCCGCTGGGGGGACGGTGCGGGACCATCCCTGATTTGCCTGTTGTACCTACGGTCCTACCTACACAAATTACTGAACTAAGACAGGATCCCGTAATTTGGGTTTCTCACACGCACCGTGTCATACGGTGCATTTATAAAGGATGTGCCCATGAGCTGGCCCGCACCGACTGTTTTCAGCATAGCTTCAAAGAACCCAGTATCCACAAGGGATGATTAATTTTGGTGCCCGGAAAAGTCATACAATTTAAAAGGTCTAACAGAACCAGGAGCTCCAGAAGCGCTGACTGGATCTGGTACCAAATACATTCTGCTGCATCTCCCATCCTTGGAAACACTGAAATGCCACGACCCCGAAGCGTGGCTGCCGCCAGCAGCCCCGCCTGCCCGATTCGCTCCCGACCTCGGCAGGGCCCGGGTTTTCCTGTTTGCCCACACAGCCTGCTCCAGGGCTGCGGCTGCTGTCCCTGCGGAGCGCCCTGCCGCGGCCCCGCCTGGCGACGGGCCCCGGCCCACACAGCCCCTCAC
>JAWWMO010000043.1:46668165-46683594 GCA_035047845.1 Dendrocincla fuliginosa | reverse complement strand
GGGCCGGGCGGGGCTGAGGGCGGAGGGGGCACCGCGCCCGGGCAGCCTCTGGGAGCGCGCCAGCCGCGTCTCCTCAGCAACCGGCCTGGCGAGGCAGGGCTGCCTCTCCTCCTCCTCCTCCTCCTCCCTCCGTGCCTCCTTCCCTCCCTCCGCCCGCCCCTCCCCGCTTCCGCCGCCCGTCTCTCCCTCCGCCCGCCCGGGAGGGTCCTTCTCCCCGGCAGCCCGGCCGGGCACGGCGCCTGAGCCTGCCCGCTCCCCCCGCCCCGTCCTCCGGGCCGGGGCTGTGTGTGCTTGGGAGTGGCGGGGAGGCTCTTTATTGGCCTCGCCCTCCCTCCCGCCGCCCCCCCTCACCTTCCACACTCCACCCAGAGATGATCCAGTGAAACTAGGAGGAGGTGGTTCTCCTCCTCCCTCCTGCCGCCGCTCCTGCCGGTGTGGAAGGGACTGCAGGAATCTGTGCCGTGCCGTGCTCTGAGGCAGGGGCTGGGGAGGGGAGGTCGTTCTGTGGAGGGAGGGCGCCGCTGTGGCCCGGGGTGCTGCCGCTCTCTCAGGGGGGCTGCTTGGTTCCCGACCATGGGCAAGGACCAGGAACTGCTGGAAGCTGCTCGCACTGGGAATGTGGCTCTGGTGGAGAAACTCCTCTCGGGGAGGAAAGGAGGGATCCTGGGCAGTGGATCTGGAGCTATCCCCTTATCCAGCTTTTTGAGGTAGGGACATCGTTCCCCATCAGATGCTGGGGATATTAACCTCTTGATCCGTATCATCATCATCATCATCATCATCGCCGCTCTCATCTTCATTTCCATCCCCGCATCCTTCATAGTAACAATAAATCGTTCACTCTCTCGCCAAGTACAAGCGTGCCAGTGTTTAAAGTCACAGGCAGTCATTTTCTTATACAGTGGTGCTGAATTTCCTGCCTTCAATGCGTCTGTAAGGTCCGTGTTCATTCTCTTACTAGCTGTGGTGCAGAACTTACATTCTGACTGCCGTGCTAATATATACAATGTATTAATTACCCTTCCATTGATATTTCCGTCTTCAAATCGTTACTTTGCATCGCAGATGGAAGTATTGATCACAGAGAAGGCATTGCATTGTGGAATTCTGTGTAAAAGGACGTACCTTCACCCCATACCCCCCCTCACCCATAGTTGCAGCCCTGACTTGCAGAAGAAATTAGGCATGCCATAGTAATAAGCCTACAAAACAAAGGAAATATTTTTTCTTTCTTTTTCTTTTCTTTTTTTTTTTTTTTTTTTGTGGGAGATAGATCATCGAGGCCAAGGAGGTGTAAAACTTAGAGAGCAGATTAGGTAAGGGCAGCATTACTTTCAAGATACCTGGATTTAGTGGAGTGAAACTGGGTTACTGGCCATGTTGGGTGAAAGGGCTTAACTTTAGTCGTTACTAGTCGTATCTCATGTGATTTACAGCATAGCTTTGATGTTAAGTTTCATCACGCTCTTAAGTCAGAGCATTGTCACAATCATTTATGACATTTCACTGTGTTCAAACCAAAGAAGGTCTGCAGCACACAGTCCACTGCTGATGTTCAACACTACATTATGCATACCAAAGACGACGAACCAAAACACTGCTGACCTAGAACTTGAGTAAATTGCGGGGTTGGTTCTTTATTCTGTAAAGAAAGAAAAGGCCTAGTGCAATGGAAATTGATTAAATGAAAGTATATTTGTGATTCTGTTGCCAGTGCTGCCTTGTCTATGTGTTTATATTATTTCAGTGTTCCCTATCAGGGAAAATTTAGTGTTAACTGTCCAAATCATACCTGTTTAAACTCTATTATAAAGTCTTGCTATTTAAAAGCAAGGTTTGGTGCTGTAAACAACAGTTCAGATATTCATAGTTTACCAAAGTTCTGTGGTGCCCCAGTTCAATTAGCTATTGCACCATTGATGAATTACTAACCACTGACCAAAATCAAAACAAACCATGTGATTTGTACTATACTCAAATAGGCTGCTTAACAAGGAGAATGCCATAGTCAGTTGAATTTAAAATATGAGTTTTCTTAGAATGAAGAAGACTCATTTTTCTAAGTACAGCAGTAAGTTCACTTCAGTACAATGACTAGCCATTTATAATCTAGTTCTACTATGTGATTTGTGTAATGACTTTCTTCAGGGCTAATGCCTGTGCTGTATTCTTGCACTGTTACTTTCATGTTTGTGTATCGTAAGTTTTGTATATCCAGAGGGAGTGTATTTGCTTGTGCTTTCCTTTCTTTATTAAACAGCAGTGTTTTATGTTGTCTTTATGGAACACATGGAACCATGTATTTTGTATATACAGATGGGTCATGACAGTCATTGTTTGTTACTCAGTATTTAAGTATTTTAGGTTGTAAAGTCAACTGGCTTTTTTTTTTTCTTCCAATGTGCACTTAGCTTAAAGAGAAGTAAAGCAAAATAAAACATGTACTGTTATATTTATGGTATTTCTTACTAATGTTATAATGAATGTCTATGGCTTCTCTTAATGTAACTTCAAAAATTAAAAGTGAACTCTTAGTTCACATACAGCTGTATGCCAAAGTATTTCTAATTTAGAAAGAATTCAGTAATGGATTGATGCGTAAATGTCCACAATCTAACACACTACTGAACATAACACTTTTTAGAGGGTTCACCAGGAATTCTCGAAATAGGAACTACTATGCATTATAGTAAATGCTTTCAAGAAAGAATTGTGTGTGCCAGGTATTTTAGCATACCTTTTTTTTGGAGACGTTCCATGATCTAACTGATGTCATTAATTATGGATTAAGTCCAGAATGACATGCAAAATTAAGGCTGGATCTGTCTTGGTACAGAACACATGGAAACAAAATGAGGTACTGAAAGAGAGTTATATGAACTTCTTGATTCTGTTTAGGAAATCAACAATTACTTAAAACAGCAAAGTTGTAGAAAAGCCACAGTTGTACAGTATGAAGGTTTGAATTTGAGATTGGAGGGGATCTAAAGGTTATTTAAATAGAAAACCAATTGAAGAAGCTTACTATTAGAGCTATACTGGTATTTTTGCATGCAGTTTGTTAGAATAAAAACTGTTTTTGAAAGTTGTAATAAAAAGAAAGCAATAGAATAAATATAGGGATATATTTTGCTTAATTTTATATAATTTTTAGGAGGCGTGTTTGACAGTATCTCCTGTTGTTGCATTGACTGTAATTACTGCTCAGTTTCTAAAATGGTGCCCCAGAACTTTACATGTCCCATTGTGGTCAGAAAGGTCCATGTTGCTTTTTCTTTCTCCTTTCAGCAATGCTGTATCTAGCATTAGGTTGGAAAAGTCCAACTCTTTCTGTGTACAAATGGACTAATACTGTGCCAGAATCATTGATCTAAGTAGTAGTAGAACATTTCCCCCTTGGATTTCTTCAGAGTGCTGGAGACAGCTCAGTTTAAGTGGCTGAACTCTCCGTGGCTAGATGCCTTTGTTGGTGGAAATCGGCTTTTCAGTAATGATGTGCCTTGTGAATGAAATTTGATATTTGTTAACTGACAAATACACATTGATTGTTGTCTGAACCAAGGAACAAACTATCTGAGCTCTGATGTTCTAATTACATTTTTATAACAACTTTTTTTTTTCTGACTCTTCAGTGTGTTTTATGGTACTTGGGAGGAAAATAGGGGAAACTTTTGTGTGGTTCTTCTATAACTGGACCTATTAATTGATGTTAATTGCAGACTAAATTATCAAATTTTTAGAAGGTTGACTTCTAACTCCTAAGTCATTATATTAAATTATGACAACAGGTCAAGAAACAGCTCTGTTCTGGAAGGCTATTTAAGCACATGTATAAATGTAGGAATGAATTCCTGTAAGGATTTAAACACACGCTTGGAGTATGTGCAAAGTGCATAAAAATGATGCGTTCTTCATTAAGACATCATATGCACCCAGATATCTGTAATAGTTGCTATATAATACCTTATGCCCAAGTGGATTCATCTAAAACAATGGCAACAAATCAGTGATTTTGACTGTGTGGACTCTATAACTTGTTTCTGTTTAGGAGAAGCATTGAAAGGCTCTGGATCAGTTTGTGCTTCACTACCTCAGTCTCCATACCTTGCCCTGTAATAAAAGGATTGTGGGTGAATATACTGAAGGTGAATTCCTCAGGTGCAAATACGTAAGGCATTGCAATGTGTTAGAGCAAGAAACCTAAGTAAACACATGGCACAGCATAATTTAATTGCTTAAACCTGGGTACTTTTTGGTATTTTAGAAGCCCATGAGTTTCTGAGGCATCTGAATGGACTGATGGACTTTGACAAAGAGCCATGAACTCTGGAGATACATCTGAATCCCAGATGTGATACACTAGGGCATCTAAAGCTGTGTTACATGGGTGTTGACTACAGTCTCCAACCCCAAACATTAGTGCAGGGCTGGGATCTGTACTTTTCCTATGAAACAAGGATATTTTGAGACACCTCATAAAACATTCAGAGTTTAGAAGACTGAAGAGTAAGTTTATTTTCTCTGTTTCTTCTGGGATTCTGCTGTCTGGAATTGTCAGACATTAGTATATTACCTATGTTTCATATTAAAAAAAGAGTTTTTCAAGTTTAGATTTTTTTTTTTTAAATTGCAAAGAGAATGTTCACAGATTTTTACATTATTTCACTGGCTTTTATATTATTTTAGTGTAAACACAGAAACTTGACAGTAAAATCCCACAGTCCTCTAACAGAATTTATCATTCACTTCCTATATTCCAAATCCTTAAATGCACATTAAAGGATTTAACACATAGAAAAAAGTAAAGTGTTTCTAAAAAACCTGGTATTTTTAATTTACTTAATTTGATTACCCGTGTATACATAATATGTTTCTATTGACCAACCAGTTTTTCATTGTTGGATGGAGACAGGCTTCGTTTCTTTCAAAGTGGTTTTAGGAAAAATAACTTTGAAGGTTTTAATGTATCTCAGAGACCTTGTCTCACTTTGCTCTGTGCAGTCATGTACATGCCTATTTGTCCTTCCAATATGTTACAAGCTAAAGAATGGATAGTTCTTGATTATATGCTAATTTTTAGTCTTTTTAAACTGTACATGTTAAAAGAGCTTTGGATTTTTAACAGGACTGTGGGATTGAATATTAATTAATGTGAACTGGCACACATAGTAGGGGAGGTTGAATTGGCCCTTTTTTGCTCTTTGTTGGCTGCTGCCATTACACAGCATGGGAGGGCGGAGCAGCCTGCCTGGAGCTGGTTTTTTCCCCTTCTACTCTTGGCAGACTGTGGCAGGGAATGGCTCCATTCTTTCCGTAGCCTTACTTAGCACAGCTACACCATGTATAGGCCTGGCCCAAGTTATTTCTCCTCAAAAGTATAAGAAACCCAGCAAGCAGATTGTCAGTCTGTGAGTTGCAATCTGTTTCCTCATCTGTTACTCAGAGCAGTGTCTTGCTTGTAGCAAAGCCACAGTTTAGCCTGATGGCCTCAGTGCACGCTGAAAACCACACAGATCCTCCTCTGTCCTTGTTCAGAGTCCTCTGATTCATTCAGCTTCCTTTGCAAAAACAGATCACACTTGGCTATGGCTTGTAGAGCAGAAAGTATTTAAAATGATGTAATACTTTATGAATCTGTACTTAACAGTGTTAACAAATTTTGTCATGTTATAATTTAAATACAAACAGATCACCTTATCAATATAAGGAAATAAGGAAGTTCCATTCTGTTCTTCATTACAAATAGCATTGTTTAAAGTAAGGGAAACTCTCTTAGGTTGATTTTATAAAGAGATTGTATTACGTGGGGCTTGCAGTAGCAGGCTTATGGAGTCATGTAATTCTGAGGTCACTTGTTTCTACAAGGCAACCAGCACAGATAATAAAATGAAAAGTATTTGCTACATAGTTCAGTAAGTCCATGTTAGTCCATGTTTATTCCTAATTTTAGTTACGCTACTTTTAATAATAAATGGAGGGGCTTGTAGTGATGTCCTAAGCACAGACCAGCATTCCCAGATTCCCCAATTACCTTCTTTATCCTTATTTTTAGAATAGGAAACTTAAGCTTTTGGGGACATATTTAATTTTTATTCCTTTTGTCTTTCAGTATGGAATGCAAATAAATGATCAGGACAACACTTAGTTTATGCTGTTTGGTGTTAGGGATAGTTGATTGCTGCCTTGACTCTGCATGTTTGCCCGTTCAAATGTATGAGCTTCTCCTAACCTTCATTTTGGTATTTTCTACCTCAGACTTATTTTTGTACTCATTTTCAAAAAATGCTTTCAATCAAAGTTAAGACAATATTTTATCTATGGAATTCCTTAGAATTTTTTACAAGTTTGAAATATTTACAATATGTAAAGGTAGCAGTATCGAGGACATGTGGCAGATGGTTAAGGGCAAGGCAATTTGCAACATCTGTGTAATAAATCATCCCTAGGAGATGAACATGATCCTGGACTGACAGCTCTGTAGTTAATCTCTATGGATAAACTTCTCACTTCTCCTTACTCTAGAACTTGTTTTCTTAGTATTGATCAAGTGTATGTTCTAATAATTTTCTACTCTGTTAGACTAAATGCAAAAAATTAACTCTAGATCTAGTCTAAAGTTTGCCAACCTCATATATATCTGCCCATAGATAGAATCAAGATACAGTGGCAGCACTCTGGGAGGGCTCACGGAGTTTATGATGGAGGCAGGTAGGCTAGAAAGAGAAATTTTACAAACATGTTAAAAGGAGAAGGCAAGGAAAAACTTTTAGAAAGTTGAAGTGTCTATAATTTAAAACATTTCTTTTAGAATTCTTCTAGAATTCTTAGCCACTACAGGTCTACTGTCTAACTTCACAGCGGACCCTATAAATGCATTGTGGTCACCACCTTATTTTCACTCTTGTTTAACATATCTGATTTTAGAAGTCTGGTAATTCAATAGAATTAATGCTGCTTTATACATCTTTAAAATTGACATATGACATTGCTGGGTTTAAGTAGTAATGTTATGGTAGAACTAAGAGGAGAAATAAATGAAATAAAATGGAGAATGATGTTATCTGAAAGGTGTGCTATCTTGTGAAGGTTGAAAATGTCATGAAAAGCCAATACAGATGCTTCTAGGACAAATGTTTTCACAGTCACTGCACTAGTTATCCAGAACATAGCCATATTTCTAAAAATCTACAGGTAGATTCTTTTACTTGCCTCAGTTTCAGTTTGTATGGGTATTCATGGATGAACTGTTAAGGAATTCTTAAAGCCCTTGGCCGAGTTCTTACAGTCCGGGCATAGGCACTGGTTGAAGCATCCTATAAACTAGTTTTATTTATGGTACTGGCACATAATCCCTAAGGGACAGTGTAATGTAGAGTGCAGTTACAGCCCCTTTCTTTCAGTGAGCTTAGCCTACTCATCTGGGGAGGTGATGTGTAAAAGACTTCCACAACTGGAATTCCCTCCTGCCATGGAATTTCTCTGCTGGCAACTTCCAATCAGAATACGCATCCTATACTAATACTTCAAGGTAAAATATTTTGACACTTTTTAATGTTAAATGTGTAAGGCATAATAAGTAGTGCTAATTTCTGCCTACTGATATGGCATTTTCATATGCATGGACCCTTTTGGGAAATAGGGAATACTTTTTATTTTTTTTAACCTTACAGCCTTTATGGGAAGATTTTTTACTTTTTAATTACTTTTTCCTGATGACAGTATTTTCAGTATGATCACTTTGAATTTAACAAGTGATGCAGCAACTGTTCTGCATCTCACTTAACATCTATGAGTTTCTAATAAGGTGCAGGTGCCTAAGAAATGTTCTGTGAGATTTGATTCCAAGAGGTTATGCTTTTATTAAAATAATTTTGCAGTTTCCTATGTATTGTACATACATTTTCTAAAGGCAGAAGAAATGCTGGAAATCACATTGAGTGCAATGTAGGTCCACTGTAAAACACACAGTTACAGTGTTGTTTCTCTAGGTGTTGATGTCAGCACTAGATGTCTAACTTCCCATTATATACAATGGTCATAGTTAATACAGTTAGGGAGCATACAGAGTCTTTGAGGTCATCCCAAAGTAGATATTGAATGATTTTGTTTCAAACTGAGATTTAACCCTAATTTGAATATTTTTTAGGTAAACATTAAAGAAAAGGAAAACAATTCTAATTGAAGGTATATGTAGAATATATAAAAATGACCATTTACATACCAGGGTTGGAATTAAATTTGGGTAGAATTTCTTTCCTTCCATGTTTTATAGCTGATATAGATTAATTCAGGAGTAGTAGATGTTAGGTACTGATCAGATAATCAATAGACTAGCTGATCAGGAAGCAGAATCCTGGATAGTTGAAGTTAGAGATACATGAAAACTACTTAAAATGCATGATGCATCACATGAGGTTTGTTGAGAATGCGCCAAGTGTTCAAGAAAGGAAGTAGAAAACAATAGCTGGAGTTGAAACTAGCGAGGGATGGGAAAGGCAAAAGTAAATATGTTGACAGCAAAAGAAAGTGTAAACTCAGTGCTTGGTGGGGCAGGAGACTTAGCGACAAAGCTCATGGAAGAGGCAAGGACTCATTGCCTTTTCTGCTTTGTTTTTTTGGTAGTAAAGTTTGATTTGCCAGGTTGTTGAACCTACTGGCAAAATTTATGTGGCAATGAAATACTGTCCACAGTACAGGAACATCAGGGGAACACTTACATTCAAGGGACCAATGTTATTGTGAGGCCACTGACAATTTTTGGATGATCATGTCCAACATGAGAAGTTTCTGGTGACTGAAAAAGGAAAATGTCATGCCCATGTTCTGAAAGAGCATAAGGAAGGTTCTACGGTCATCAGGGTCATCAGTCTATCCTAAGTCCTATGGAAAGTTACAGAGCATATCCTTGGAGATGTAATTTCTGGTCCCACCAAAGATAAGAATGTGAGTGAGAACAGCCAGCGTGGATTTACTAAGCTCAAATCGTGCCTGATCAACCTTAATTGCTTTCTGCAATGAGGTAACTGTGTCTGTGGACAAAGGGAAAACTGTCAATGGTATTTTGCTTTAGAGCAGTGTCAGTCAAAATAGTGAGCTATGAACTGAAGAAGAGAATGATAAGATGGGTTGAAACGGCTTGATTGCATGGCTGTGATGGGTTGTGATCCACAGTGCAAAACTCAACTGTTAGTGTCTACTAGAAGGTTTCCTCAAAATCTGAGGGCCAATGTTGACTGCAATATATCAAGTATAGCAGGTTTGTAGATGACACCAAATTGGTGAGAAACAATTTATATGAAGGCTTGCTCTAAGGAGGGACAGGCTGGAAAAATGTCCTCATTGGAGCTCATGAAATTCAGCCCAAGACCTTGTGTAGTCCCTCAGCTCTGAGTAACCACTTGCACCACCACTGACCCTTTTGCTGGAGTTGGACAATTTTTTGTGTTTTACTTCTTTTTCTGATATGTTAACCATTACAAAACCACAAATATCACATTTAGTCTTTGAGTTTACGGATCAGTAACTTCTTTCTCCAGTAAGAATGGTGTGATTGGTGTGTGTATTTTCTTTTAATACTTGATAGTGTGGACAAGTGCTAAAACAGGTTAAGTTGTAAGGTACTCATGTTGTCACAGTATGAGAAGTGTCCAGGAAATAGATGCCTTTTGGAGAAGGTAAGAAAAAACGAAGAGTTTTATAAGTCAGAATTGGGAACATCTTTTGCGGACTAGGTATTTTCCCTCTGCATATTGCTTGAATTTTAAACCTTCATGATGTAACTTTCTAGTGTCAATGCTACTGGTAGTTCTGAGAATAAACTCTTGAGTTTTGTGTCTTCCCTGTTTAGTTAATGACTTGTCAGGGTCATTGTTTTCTATTTTTAGGTGTCACTAGATATGAATAGTGAATCTCTATGTCCAGGTTATTTTTGCAAATTAAACCCACCTGCATATTAATATTAGCAGTTCGACCCCAGAATCTCAATTACATCATTTGTCAGGTTTCCTAAAAACATAATTTATGCTTATTTTTAGTTTTCAGTTTTCTCAAGTAATTATTTATCCACTTCCATATCCTCCTTGTCATCTGTATAGTTAATTTGTCAGAATATGCTCATAAGTGATTTGCAATCACTCTCCTTCCTGTTCTGTGCACATTTATTGCAGAGCAGTATCTTGTATAACCAAGTGGTAATGATGTGCCAGGGATCTTATCACATAATGTGCACAAATAACATTTCAGAGAACCAAATATATCATTTGTAGAAATAAAGCATATGGCATATAGTATATGTATATGTTACAAATATGTTGTTTGCCTGTCACAACAGTTATATCTATCCCTTGTATTTTCACTTTCATGTAGACTGTATAAGTCTTGATTTCAGAAGCATAGGAGTCGTGACATAAGCAGAAAATGAAGCCTCTAGAGGTATGGAATAGGCATGTGTTCTGGGTGAGATGTGGGTAGGAGATAGGTGGAGCAAGAGAGATCTGGATTGAGATATCTGGAGTGTTTTGGCAAGTAGGCTGTATATAAAACTCTGAAAAGGCTGGAATGCTAGAAATAGGTGGTAAAGGAAATAGATATAAGAACTGAGATTAGGAATAAGAACTGGGAGTGACTGACCAGGAAGGTTAGCACGGCTGAGGAGAGTGAGGCACATTCAGGAGACGAGCTATGAGGAACGAGACAGAATAATGAGAAATTCATTCAGCAGAATAAAGGAAAAATGTACGTGCACTGAAATATAGTGTTCAGTCAAAGCCTGAGATTTTCGTATTTCCTTGCTATAACAAATATTTGTGAAACGCATTTGCAAACTGTCTCATTTTCTTTTAGTGTTAAAATAAACCGCTATAATAGCGGTTAATAAAGTGCCACCAGTCATTCCATTAGTTTAAATGGAAGAAGTTGTTGTGATGAATAATCTGAAGTTTTGCCAAGATGACACCACATGCTGAAATTTCAGGAGTTCTAGTTTGCTTTTTTATTAATGATAGAATTAAGCTTGCCAGTGTAGTTTTTATGTAGCCCCCTCAATGTAGGCATTACACGTTTTTTTAAATGACACAGTCCTGGTAGTCTTTTCTTTCACAAGGTTTTTTTACCTCAGTTGTGGCCCAAGATATACAGTGCTCATTAAATAAGCAGTTATTCAGCATTTTGTACCTACTATTCAGTGTTTAGCCCAGAACCTTATTTACTGCACGCAATTCAAACTCTTCTCTAGAAAAAGAATGTTTAATTTTTCTCCAGAGATTTTTTTTTTGGTGGTGTTTGTCACGATAGTATCCAACTGCTTCACAGCATTAATGAGTTTACTATCCCAGTACTTCTCTGACTAGGTAGGGATTTTTAATATCTACACTTCACGAATGCTGACTGAAGCACAGTTAGATAATGGCGAGAAGTATGCACTGATTTGGTGTTTTTATCCGGTGACTTCAGCATGCCCTTTTTTCACAGTATTTATATAGTTAGTGTAAAATCATAGGAGTGGCTCTTGGTCAGAATCATTATCTGTCTAGCGCAGTACTCTTCTCCGATTTTGACTGGGAGTTAAGAGCTTAGTCCTAGAAGAATACAGTAGCAAAACAAACATATAGTAAGTAGCACTTTCTTCAGTGTACTCTCATAGCTTTTAACAATTTACAGCAGCTTTCCAAGACAGGTATATTGTCTTTGTATTTAAGAGCTCCAGTGGGGTTTTATTCCAT
The DNA here is from genome assembly GCA_035047845.1 of Dendrocincla fuliginosa. NCBI lineage: Eukaryota > Metazoa > Chordata > Aves > Passeriformes > Dendrocolaptidae > Dendrocincla > Dendrocincla fuliginosa. The sequence continues at coordinate 46,671,874 of JAWWMO010000043.1, read as the reverse complement.
GCATTTGTTCAACTGGCCTTTGAAGCAATGCAAATTTTTAGCATTCATAGCATCTCACAGCAAGGGTTTCACATCTTAATGAAGTATTATGTGAAGAACATTCTCTGTAAATTTAGTAGCATTTTATACGTTCAAATTTTTAAACATCTGTTCAGATGTTCAGAAGTTTGTTTCTGGAGTACAGACATGGATAGGATTCAGTTCCGTGGCGCAGCATTAGGCTGCTATTCCTGTTCGTAACTTGTTTAATTGATTTAATAAATACCAATGCACCTTTTAATACCTTTGATTTTTAAAATGACAAGAGTTTTTATTCAGTCATCCCCATGCTAGGGAATAGGTCTTCAACTCTTCCAAGATCAGCATTTATTGCACAATAGTAGGAAATCGTGTGATTATTAAGGCTAATATATATTTGTAAGCAGGATGACTTAGCACCAGAACTTTAATCCTTGCCTGTGCAATCTCAGCACTTTTTAATACACTTTTCTATATATAGTTATGTATATATATCCACAGAAAAATATATTTCTTTTGAGAATGTAAATATAAATTTACCTACCTGGTGGTGAACAGAACATGAAGAATGTGGAGATGCCTCTAATAACTTTCAAAAAATGCAATTCCTGATATGTAACTAATATCCTTATAAAATATTTTGAAGAACTGAGGTGCTGGAGGATATTTTTTCTTTTTCTTTTTCTTTTTTTTTTCTTTTTTTCTTTTTTTTCTTTTTCCTTTTCAGTAAGTAATGATATGCATTTGAACAAGATTCCCATTGTATTACCTGAAAGAGCATAGATGCGACAAGGAAAATCTAACTTTAATTGTTGAAAGTAATGTGTGAAGATGAAATGAAACAGCTGTGTAGGAGAAGGATGTTATTTTCCTTTCTTCTCTTGTGGGAAACAGTTATTGAGGAAAGAGCAAGGTTGTTCTTTGGTGATGAAAAGTTTCCTCTTATGCCCTAGAAAGGTAGTTTGAGGCATAAATGGGATGGGTATCATTTCCCCACTTAAACTGGTGAACTGAAATTAATGAGTTACTTCAGGAGTAAATGCAGCCATTCCTGGTCTGTGGTACTTAACCATGTTGGTACTGTTTAACGAAAAAAGAAAAGGTTCAGCATTTTGCATCCCTGTCTGTCATTCAGGGAAGAAAGAGTTACATAGGTACAAGTGGCATAAAAGGAGTAAAAGCAACAGAAATCTTCTTGTGTCTCCAATGCAGAAATAGGTTTTGCTACAACATGGACTGTTGCAACGTTTGCTTCTCCTTCTCTTGCTTTAAAGCTCACTTGGTTGTAAGAGCGCACAGATTGAGGAAATAAGTTTTGAGAAAAGCAAGCAAGGTTGCTAAGAAATGTCTGCTTTTTAAAATGCCAAGGGAGCATCCTCCTTGTTAGGCTGCCTACTTCAGCAGACAACCTCCAGGGAATAAATCAGCTAATTATGATGGTGGTAAGAGACAAACAGAGCTTCCTTTCCCTTCCCTTCCCTCAGTAACTAAATATTGTTTTCATAGAATTTTTTCTCATCATCATCATCCCTCCTTTTTCCCAGTATAACTGTGATACCAGCTTGAAAAGTGGAGGAAGTTAGGATGTGAAAAATCCTGAGGTTGCTTATGCCAGCCTTGAAAAAGAGAACCTTGCTGCAGATACTTGCTCCAAGGCCAAGGGAGTCCAGTATGAAAAATAGAAAAAGATCTAAGTTAATGCTTTTGGAGAATGGAGAAGGCACTAGGTTTGATAATAACATGGAAAATTGGAATGTAGAGCAGAATTCATTGGGTAGCTTGAAAGAACAGACACAGTGCTGGTCAAAAGTGTAAGATCAGGGATTTGTAAGTGTAAGGCTGATTTGCAAAGTGGGGCATGATAATTTCCTGGACAGAGAGGGACAGATCCACTTTCAGAACCTTCCTCAAAGACTGATGAAAACTAAGAAGTGGCAAATAAATTTATTTAGAGAGTGACAAGAAAATACACACAGGTGGTTGGATGTTGTCTGGTCTTTGCCCAAGAGACCTGTAGTGCACGGGGATAAATTTGCATAGCTGCCGGGGAAAATGCCAAAACCAAACCCACTATCTCTGCAAAAAAGTGGAAGGAACTGAGTCCCTTTTGTAGTATTTCTGCTTAAATGTGTTCTTGAGTTTAAAAAAAAACTCATAAGAGAATGAGAAAGCAGGCCCTAGGATTACATTTTAAAAAATAGAGCCAGAATGTCCAGACTTCTTTCAAAGTTTACTACTTTGGCTAGTCTTCATAGTAGCTGACTACCCAAATCTCCTTTGAAAATTGCTTTCTTAAATGACACAAGATGTCACCATTTCTGGGTGTCCCAGTTCTTAAAGAGGAATTAAGAACAATTATTCCAGAAAGTCAGCTCATAATACCCATCTCTCTCAGTAAGTTTCACTTGACTTGTGAGTTGCTGTGGCATTGTCAGGAGTTTCAGCAATTGTCATGCATAATGCATTGTTACAGTCTTCTGGGATTCTTGGAAAAGTCCAGAATACAACTGAGAGCTTCCCAAGGAAAATAAACATTTTGGTAAAACTGAAAATTCATTATATTCTTGAAAAGTTGGATCTTTGGGGATTTTCTTTCTCAACTGCATTGAAAGAAATCTATGTACCTGATTCATTTAGAAGTTTTACACTACCAAACTTACTGGGCATCAGATGAACCTCAGGCAAAGCATATGAAACTCTGCAAAGGGTTGTTTTATTTTCTAACTAAAGGCAGATGCTACCTTTCAAAGCAGTTGAACTGACACTCACACAGGGAGTTGTCAGGAACTATTTTAAATGAGCGCAGATTTATCAGAGCAGCAAAGGAGGCTGTCCTGTCTGTGTTAGCACTGCTCAGGGCATACTTCTAATCATCTGCAATTTTAGTCACGCGGCCTAACATTCTGATCATCACAGCAAAATGCACTATAATTTTGATGACAAATCTCTTTCCCTTTGCAACTCCATTAGGGCATATTCTTACACGTCTACATATACAGAACTTGACAATAATATGAATGATGAAAACAGTTGTTTCTCATTTAAGGTTGGTATTTAAACCTCTTTTGAGTAATATATGAAGAATTTCTTTCTAAAAGTGTTTTCAGTTTAGTTTTCACAGGCATCATGCAAAGAAGTTTTAGCTAGATTTGGAAATTCTGAGAAACCTGGTAACAAAAACATGGGACTAAGATTAGTGGTTTGAGACTGACCTTAAAAATTGTCAGAAAAGGAAATAATGGCATGACTTTAACTTCTCATTTGAAGAGCAATATGTCTCTTAATTTGGTATTGTGTTGGTGTGCGGGAGTTTGCTGTATGTAATACAGTATCTGATTTTTTCCATCATATTCAAATGGTTGTGTTTTTTTTGAGCAGATTCTTTGGTCAGTAAGCATATGCCCTGAATAGTAATTACAGTGTCCAAAGAGAGGTTTGCTTCTATCACTGCAAATGGATTTTCAGGCTTAAGCTGTGGTCCTTTAACATAACAGCCGAAGACTTGCACACCTAAGCATTAGTTCACATTCCCACTGAAGGAAATGTATTTTGGCTAGCAGCAATGTAATGTGTAACTAGACACTGAACATATTAATGATACTGTGTAACTGAGAGTGACTGTGCTAAATATGACACATCTCAAATTCTGTTAGTGCTGTGATCATTAGATTCTCTTTCCCATTTGAAACAC
>JAWWMO010000043.1:46533938-46663434 GCA_035047845.1 Dendrocincla fuliginosa | reverse complement strand
GCTTGTAAGCCACTAACTAGATGAACCTGATGTAGGTCAATAAGAGGTGGCAGTTCAAGATGTATTGCACAGAACTCACACATTCTAGTAAAGCACACAGATGTGCTTTACTAGAATGCTTGGCAGGAGTAGCAGTGGGCATGTGCATTATTATTTTGTTGAAAGTGTTGCTGACCTTTGACCAATTATCATGGAATTCACTTTAGAAAAATGTGTTCTAGCAGAGTGTCTAACACATATTTCTGGTCACTCAATGAAAGTTCACCTCTTCTAGTCTGTCCAGATGTCTTCTTAGCTTTAGCCTTTATTCCAGATATCTTGTGTGTCTTTGTGTCCTTTCACAGCTCTTAGTCTTACATTTGGAGGCTAACGCCACCAGTCTTTTTACACAGCTATTTTAACTATTTCAATGCTTCCTCTCCAAATTTCCGGTCTTGTGTGTATCTGCTGGGTCCTCTCTTCTGTCTTCTCATTTAATTTTATTTTAATTTCCTGTGACTTTCCCTTCATATGCTAACCCACGTTTCCTGCCCTCAAAGATCCCATATTTTCTCCTGCAACTCCAGATCTGCTTTCTTAGAACCTCTAGTATGAGATAGATGTCTGATATGTGAAATTCCAACTTAAATAAATCTGTTGTAGTCATAAGCAAAGTAAAATATGATTTTACACTGCAGAGTGGAGGTAATGTGTAAGAATAGGCAGTGTTGCTAGGGCACTTACTAAATGTGCCATCCATAAAGAAGAAAAGTTAGCCGGAGAAAGAACATGTCTCAATCTGCTTTATACCGATGGTCAGTAACATTTTAGCATGGTTTGTACAGAAGACCATGATTTATTTAATTCTGCATGGTAGGATGAACAGAGTCTTAGAATGCATTAATATGTAAATAGTACTCTCAAGGAACTTACTGTTTATAAAAGACAATCTGATTATTATAATAGAATGAATGGAATGCTGTAATTAAGTAGTATGGAAATAGTTTTAGAAATCTTAGGATTTGACTTTCCAAAAAATCATGCATGCAAATGTGTGGAAATTTGTGAATCAAGGAGCTTTAGTTGAAAGGGTGAGGAAGAGCGTTTATTTGTTTGTGTGTGTATATCTATACATAAAATAAAAATTAAATCTCTCAGTAAATGAAGTTAATTTTATTGGTTTGACTAGTTTCTCTGGAGAGGGAATGGGAGAATTGCTCTATGCCATTAAAAGCACAGTTTTGCTCCCATCCAGCATATATCTATGATACAGGTACTTTGTGTTACAATAGTACTGCCACACTGATAACATTTGTCAGGTAGGGAGCTATCTTCAGAATCTCAGTACATTCAACACTTTTATAAATCAGTCTAGAGTATGAAAAATACATTCTCAAAGTATTTGACTGATGAGCAATGGGAGAAGACCTTGTAAAACTTCTTCCCCACAAAAATGCAGATTTCAGAATACATGATGCATAAGCACTTTTTTATTATATAGGCTACATGTTTATTTTATTAAGGGTATTAGCTTGCAAATGTTTGCCACATCTGAGAATTCTTTTTGAAAGAAAATTGTGAGAAACTGAAATCATCCCACAGTATGGTTTGTAGTTTTCAAGAAGGAAAAATATAATGATAAATATTGCTTTCTATAAGTCTAATATAATGTTTTACTATCATATAACTTGGAATATGAAGAAAAAAAAAATCACTGATTATCTAGAACCTGAACAGAAAGCATTAATGATTCAAGAATCACAATTCATGAAAAACCAAGTTTCATCTTAAAATAGAATTATACAGTTGGATAATGAAAAGAATACAGAATATACAACATTTTTATTTTAGGTATATAATTGTATTTAAGTAAATGAAATAATACTGTGATTCTTAAAACCTTAATTGTGAAAAAGACAAACATTGTATTACCTTGAATATAAACGTTTAATGGATTCAAGTTTTACTGGAAAGGAAACTTTAAACATAGAGACTATAAATGATAGCTTATTCTACCAAGTTTTAAGATTAGTAGCTAGAGAGTTATCTAACAATAAAAACAGTTCCTCCAACCTGTTTGTTTCCTTTGTTCAGTGTCTTGAAATAAGTTGTCACTTAGAGACATGCCACAGTTTGATTCTCCTGAGTATTTTCATTTCAGATGAAGAAGCTAAAATTGCATTAGTCAAATTGATAGATACTGGAAAACTGGAAACCATTGCAAAATACTTTGTAAAATAGGGTTAGACTATAGGAAAACCTTGATAATCTGCAGAAATTGGTTAAACACAAACATTTTGATCAGTAAAGGATATTTTTAAGAACACACATGAAATTCTAAATACAGCGTATATAAAGAATACTGAGTATGGAGAAGTTGCTACCAGATTCTTCAGATAGCCACTCTCTACAGATTCTTCTGTTTATACTGTCAAAAGGATTGAGAGATCTCAAGAAAGCTCAGGGGACCTAAATTCTCTAGCAACATACAGTAAGAATACTCCCAATCCCAATTCACAATACAAAAGCACAGGCAAGCCACAATAACAGAAATGCCCCCAATACATTATCTCAATTTTTTCTCAAGGCTACAGAAGTGTGTGCCAAAATTGTGATTTCTTCTCATATCTCTTAGCATGGGTTCATATTTAGAGTCTGTTTAGAGTTCCTCATGGAACTAGACATCTGGAAGTCTGCATTTTGGTACTCAATTCCACTCAACTTTAACTTGTCTCCTTTCTGTAATTTCATCTTGGTATTTGTGTTCCTATTCTCTGGTATCTGTAATAAAAATACGGTTGGTGCCTGGGACACACCCTGGTGCCTGGTTCATTTTGTTTTGAAACATCGAGGAATTCTAATCTGGCAGTACCTGCAGGTGTCTGGAGGAAAATCTGCTTCTTAACCATGTATTTGATCTAGCACAATACACCAGGATCTATTCTAATTTTCAGAAGATTTATCAAACCTAATGGTAATCTGACTTTCACTATAGTGAAAGTTAGTGACTATTTGCAGCACCTAACATGTTTATGTATGACCCTGAGATAAGCTCAGTTGGTTAGAGCATGGTCCTAGTAACACTACGGTTGTGGGTTTGATCCCTGTATGGGCCATTCACTTAAAGAGTTGGACTTGATGATCCTTGTGGATCCCTCCCAACTTGGAATATTCTATGATTCTATCTTACACTTGATATCTAGGTCCTTATGTTTTGAAATAGATCTTTATGTTTGGTACTAGATCTGTGATAGTCATCCTCTTTATCCTTCCATATTGAAGATGCAATTTGCAATGAAGCTACGAAACCACCTTCAGATAGTGATCCTTGAGGTCAAACCTGAAAATTAAAATTCTTCTATGATCCTCAAGAGATATGTTTCAATACATTACCAAGGATAGTGAAGTCAACAGGAACTTAAGCACATCTTCAAAGTATTGCATTGATATTCTGAGAAAAGTATTGTATTTAAACAGTTGGAATGGGTGCATCATGTATTAGTTTTGTATTATATTATTTCATTGCAGGTGTATTAGATTATTTACTATTCGGGTGTTTATGAATATGTTTAGTGAAGTGCATGATTGAAAATTCTCAGAAGGCATAATAGATACTGAATTTGAAATGACAAGAAGCAATGCCAGCGAAACATCATACATCGACTGATAACAGATTAGTCAAGTACAATAAGGCTTAATTTAAATGGATCTAGCATTACCCATCACCCAAAAATCTTCTGTGCATATGGTTTGCCTTCTAAAGTGTGGCAGTTGTGTCCAAAGGAAGCCAAAACTCTCATTCTTTGTAAGATTTAAAATTGAACAAAATTTGGAATATAATTTGAAATTAATCTTAATAAGATCTGAGTACATCTTAATAAGATTTGAGTACATCCTACAAGGATAATAATTATTGTTAATATTTATTTTTAGTTCATGTTATTAATATAATAGTAGACCAAGTTTTAGAGTGAAATTATTCTGTATTTATCTTGATCTTTTTCCCTGAAAACACATCTTTAATGACCATATTTTTGACTGGACTTTGATTTTAGTCTGTATTAAAGATGATGGTGTAAGACTATCTGTTGGTTTGTGAGTAAAGAATTAAAAATCATTTAGTTGACTGGCAGTTTCAGAATTCAAGATAAAGAAAGAATTTAATAAATCTGACAAACTTCCTATTTCTGTAAGCTCCAAAGTCATGGACCTCTGGAAAATGGATGCTTCTATCAGAATTGATGTATCGTGGGGAGAAATGAAGTAGGAGGAAGGGATTAAAGATGGGAAGGTTCAATACTGAAATGTCCTCTTTAAAGCTGTAGATGCTTTCCAGGAACAAGTGTACAGTGTGAGATAGTAAAGCAGGGAGGGTATATTCAGTGAAATGTCTATGTGTTTGGCTAAGTGGATATCTTGACAGAGGTTTGCCCTGTCTTTTGCAAATCATTTTAATTTAGAAAGATATCATTTTGTCAAGACTATTAAATTTAGAACAGAATAGTAGGGACAGATGGCTTCAGGATAATTGGTAAATTTGAACTCTGACAAACCAGGCTGAGAGCAGTGAGAGTGTCTGTTGCTTTAACCCTTTGATCTCCTAAGACAAGTGTCTTAGTCCTTAGAATTCTAAGGCTCCCATACAGCTCCCATACCTTTTCCCAGCTTTCTCTCATATGCTCTCACAGCATCATTGTACTTTTCTCTGAATTTTCTTTCCTTCTGAGAAATGCCTACTACTCTTTTCACAGTTAAGATCTACCCAACTAAATGAAGTTCATCTCCATTCACTTTTTCTAGTCACCTTGTAGCAACTGCCCTAATGCTGAAGTATGCTGGATCCTTTCTTCTTCTCATCTGATCTGACTGTGAGAGATGTGCATCTGTTCCTGCTTCATGCAAGGAGGACCAGGAATAGTAGAACCTAGAATTATTTGTTGTTTGGATCTGCAAGGATTTCAGGTCCTTTTTTTTTTTTTGATAGAAATCTTACCAGAAACTGTATTTCTTACTTTTTTTTTAACTGATCTTAATTAAACTGTTATTGAAAACACAAGCCGCTTCCACCATCTCCTGCAAAATTCCATGTAGGCTTTCTTGCAGAGACTTGTCATAATTATTGAGAGATAATCCTTGCTCTCTTTTATGCTTGAAATATGCTGTTGCAAAGCTGGTGTCAATGGATCTATTATTCTTATGGTTGTTTCTGTATTTTATCTAGAATTACTCAAATATAAAATATACAGTAATTCACTAGTTAAGGGACTGATGGCCAGGGTGAATTTCCCAGGTGAAAGTTCTAATTTTCCTTTTTAAGGATTTGCCACCGTCACTGAGCACCTTGGAAAGAAAGAAGTCAGCTTTTCTGAGTTCTTTAGTAAGAGGAGATGGCTGCTTATATTCCTGAAAGGCCCTCTAATCTATGGGTCTTAAATGGGGGACACTTTTCTTTAGTCTTGTGGTGCCTTATACAAGAGGGCAATTAAGAAACATTCATGTCTTAGAGTTTCCTCTTGACTAGCTTTAAGGAACTGCATGCTGAGTGTTCTCTTTTTAGATGATTCTCTGCCGAGTGTTAGCTGAGGTGTCTGATTCTGGCAACACAATGTATTCTGGCAATATATAGGTATTCACCTCAGTGTTCAACCTGGGGAGAAAGATCTGTAAAATCTATGTGTTACCTATCTTGTATGTACTGTCCTTTTTGTAATTCTACACCTTAGAAAAAGGCAAAACTGCACTTCAAAATAAATGAAAAAAGAAATTCAGGGTGTGGGAACCTCTATACAGAGCACAGAACATAGAAGCCTTTCAGCTTCAGGCAGGCAGTATTTGTTTACAATTTCTCTTTGTAGAAGAGAACTGAGAAAATAAAAGGGCTTTGCAATAGTGAACTGAAGGACTACATCCAGGCTTCAGTCTATCAATGAGGAATTAAGATCAAGATTTGAAAGGCAGTCATAATCATGGACTTCTATTCAACCAAGTATAGAATAAAGAATGTAAAATGATTATTCCTGTCTTGAATCATCTTCAGTTGTTTTAATATATTCAGCCCCATCAGGGTATCTGTATTTTCTTCATGACGACATGTCCAAGTACATGAAGGGACAAGGGGGTGAATGAAGGAATTACCGTGGATTTATCAGGACTACATCGTACTTGGCTAACCTGTCTGCCATCGGTGATAGGAACACGGGTCAGCAGAGAAGACCAACAGTATACATGGCTAGCAAGTTGAGGGAAGTACCTATTCACCTCTTTTCAAAGCGGTGGACAGTCTTGGACCCATAATAGAAGATATGAACAAACTGGAGAAAATCCAGCAGAAAGAGACCCCAGGATTGTTAGGAGGCTGGAGCAGTGGCATTCAAGAACTTGAAAGAGCTGCTTGTTGAGTCTGAAGACTAAACAGGATCTCCCTAAGGAGGGAACTCAACTAAAATACTTCATCTGGTGTTGAGAAGAGCCACCCTTTTATCAGGTGTGCGCAGCAAGGGGTAAATGGGAAGAGATACAAACTGCAACAAGAAAAATTATGAGTCGATATTAGGGTTAAAAAAATCACAGTGAGGGTAATCAAAAGATTGACAAGAGAGGTGGGGAATTATCCATGACTGAAGATACTTAAAACTTGACTGCACAATTTCCCAAGCAAACTGATCTAACCTCAAAATTAGCTCCAACTTTGAAATTTTCCCATAGAAGAAAAAGTGTTTGAATCAGATGATTCCAAAGGTCCATTTCATATATTCCGTGTCTTCACAGTTATAATATGTGCATGGATTTCCAAAATGTATTTTCTGACCATAAGCATTTTGTCTTTTCTGATAACTATATCTACAGCTGCCAAGTTCCTCTGGATTTCAAGCTTGGCCATAGGATTGATTGATCATAATCAATCATGTCCACTCCTTGCTGCTGTTACTCAGTTTCTTAAGCAGTGAGACTCTTGGACGAGAGTGATGTTCTCCTTTTTGTTAGTATTTTTTTCTTATTGACTAATTTAAAGTGCACTAATTTAGTTAAATTCCCTCATCTGTTACTTTTTTCATTATGAGTTGATAAAGGTGATTGTGTGTTCCCTTTGTTTTCTGCTGTAAAATCTGTAATTGTTAAAGGTGGCATTCTTCACAAATTATTCACAGTAAAGCAGTTCTGGTACCTAGAAGTTTCTTCAGCCTCTGAAAATGGGAGTTATTTTTTAGTGGGGCAGAGTCATCCCATTACCTGCATTGTCACAAGCACTCTGAAAAGATGAAATTGTTCAAATTGGCTTGCCATTTGGACCCCAAACATTTAAATTTTCCAGATAAAAGTATGTTGCAAGTTTGCTTGGATATTGACATGTATTGCAGTCTTATTTTTTGTTCAGTCATTTGACCAACTTTGGGCCAGTCTTACGACATCCCAGTGATTACTGGGAGGACTTTATGACAGTACTGAATGCAGTTCAGTATATATGTGTTCTCTCTAGGACAGCCAAAAGGAGCCTAGATGTTGTGAATGCACCATGCATCCTAGCTCCAAGTTTCATAGGAAGCATATGTAGGATGGGGTGTGAGGTGCACCTGCCTCTACATGTGTTAGAAGGAAAAAACCTGCCTGGTTTCAAATGACTGGGTGTGTTTACTCCATCATTATAATATGTGAGTTACTCTTGATTTAATCTGTTTACTGGTGTCTAGCTTTATTTTTTAGATGAAGCTCTCTGTAGTTAAAGAAGGAAATTTGAATCCTCTGGATCTGAAGAAAAAATACTACAAATGCATTTTCTATTATAAGGGGGACCCCTTAGTAAAAAAAAATAAATACTTATTCGAGTAAAATTCATGTACAGAATCACAGAACAGTTGAAGAAAGGAACCACAGGAGATCATCTGCAAAGATCAGCTAGAAGATATTGCCTGGAACTTTGTCCAGTCAGACTTTGAGTATCTCCAGGGATGGAGACTCCACCTCTTAGGGCATCCCACTTGAGTGGTAAAAAAGTGTTTTCTAGTTTCCAGATGGAATTTCACATGTTGAACTTCAGGTCTTTTGCCTCTTGTCCTGTGCTTTGTCTTCTCTACACATTCCCATCAGACACTTTCTGGTGAGATTCTCCCCAAGTCTTCTCTAGCCTAAACAGTGTCAGAAGTGTCAGCTTCTACTCTTATGAAAGGTACTCCAGTCCCTTAGTTTTGGAAGTTAGATTATTTTTTTCTTTCAGTAGCAATTGGGAAGTAACTATGCTAAGGGTTTGACTTATATTTGTAAAATCTTTTTATTTTGATTTCTTTTATCCTGAAAAGTTAGCTTTATTTAAAGCAACTTTATCCCTTTGCATAAAAAAAAAATAAATTCAGGAAAATATCAGGAAAAAAAAAATCAATGTTTTATTCATTTGTTATATAGCTGTAACTTACCCTTGTTTTATATTTTCATCTTTACTACAAGAATAAAGAAATAGTAGTAGAACCAATAAAAACAGAAATAAATGCTGTTGGAAGCACTTAGACATGGAGAATTGCTGTTCTTGTATTGCCTGAATTATTGGCAAAGTAACTTCGCTCATTCAACTCCAAAATATTTTATGCATAATTTATGTTTTATAGTATAGTACCAAATGTCATAGTAAAAACTAATTTTATGTTGCTGTCTTTACAATGCTGAAATATTGATGATGATTTGATGGTAACTATGTTGACTTTGGTATACTATCTTATTCGTACAGTATTTAGGTTGTGTTCAGTATAGTAAGACTTGAAATGGTCATCTTTGTAAAGATAAAACCCACATATTTTCTTTTGGAGAATATGGAACTTTTTTCCTCAGATAGATTACAAATATGAGTTCTACTTGATGCAGCTCAATGAATAAGTATGAAAATGATTTCCAAAGAAGGGAAATGCCTTAGGAAGAATTGAATAATCATACTATATGCATATATTTCTTATTTACAAAGCCCTCCACAGTATGTAGCATTTATAAGATTATTTTATCCTGTGTTTGCAGGTGTCTGTTTTGCTTGTAGCAATATTTAAAATTATTGAAATTTAAAACAAAGTTCCATTATACAGTGTGCCAAGAGATATGTAGATTGTATGTATATGGATTATTGTTCTTCTTTTATATTTCATTAGAGGTCCCTGGGTTGGGGTCGAAGTTTAGAACTGTATACTTGTTTTATTTCACAGTGAATTACATTACTAGAAAGTGTAAGCAAAGATTAACAAAATACTGTGATTTTTATACTATAATTGAGTTCTCCTTGTTATTTTTAATCTTGTGGTTGACCACAAGTTTGTGGTTGATTGATTTCTGCACAGATATGTCCTAGCAGCTGAAACCAGAACTCCTTGACCAGCAATGTCTGTAATTCGCTTCATCTGCCATGTACAAGTGTCAAGAAGATGGTGCAGCCAGCTACCAACTCTGTGATCTTTTAGTACTTGTAATTACAGGATTGAACTAGTAGGAGCTCAGTTCAAATAAATTGAATTCTGATTTCTTTCTTTCTTTTTCTTGTGTTGTATTTATTTCTAATACACAGTATTAATTGCATTCACTTTTTATAGCTGTCTCAGTTTATACCATTATGTACTTTTTATGGATTCAAGTCATCAGAAGGGAGGGGAGAACTGTAAAAGCATCAGCACTTTCACTCTGCTAGATCCCTTTCATTAGAACGAAGCAATGACACCACTTTTGTGAACTCTTCATAGTTTGGGAAAAAGAAATCAGGAGTCCTTAGGAACATGTTTCCAATGTGCATGGTGGTCAGGACAGCGATCTTCTCTTACCAACTGCTCTGAGCAGTTGCAGCATATAGAGGATACTGAAGAAAAGCAGTAAGAATTCTGGACTTACTATAGTAATTAATAATGCTGAGAATGAGGGTATTGTCACAGCACTCACCTGTGTCCAAAAAAAGAGATATGAGTACTTCCAGTTTCTAGTTTTTGATGCCAAAATTGTTAGCACCGGAGTTTTTCAGGCAATTATAATATTAAAGGGAGGAACTACTAAGTTATATGAATGATAACTTGTCTCATTAATTACAAAGTTTACAGCATATCAACACAAGGAAAATGCCGTATCAAAGAGAACTCATATGTCTGAAATGCTGCTGTTTAATGAAAGGGATCAGGAAAACATACATCTGTGCTACAAACACTGCTGGCAGTTTGGCTGTATGAGGAAGGGCATGGAATAATATGATTCCCTTATGTTTCTGTGCACAGCAAAACTGCCAACAATGTTCAAAGCATACAGTGCTTCTATATGGCTACTAGACTAAGAAACTGTTGTACCTTTCTCCCCCCAAAATAGGGAGAAATAAGATTAGAATTCACTTTGAATTTAACAAAGTTATGTTTAGAATAGGAGGGCTCTACTTTTGTTGCATGTCTTTGTCATGGTGTTGGTTAAAACATCTGCTTAAGTGTCTCCTCCCAGCCCCATTATTGTACAGAACCATTTCCATTTTCTTTCAACTTTATGCGACAGCCAAGAAATCAGTTCCATTTTTGTTGTTTGAGAAACCAATGGTAAACCATCTGTTTTCAAATCTGGAAGAATACAGGGTCCATCTTGACCTTAAGGAAGAGTTCAAATTATAAAATATAATGCTATTTTATGTTTATATCAACAGGAATAATTTGTATCTGTTGGTTTGAAAGATACTCTTTTCTGTAATTTAATTTGTCTGTGGGAAATACCCTTCATTTAAAATTGGTTTTGAAAAATTCCAGTATATAATCCTGCAGCTCAGACTCTTTGTCTCTCCCAAGTGTCTTCAGTGACAGTTGCTCATTCTCAGGTGGACTGGAGTGCTTTTTTATCATCACTCAAGTGTGTGATGACACTAGGTCTGAAAATGTAGCTCTGCCACAATGTGATACACAAACAAGGAGATATGAAATTCTATCTGCCATATTGGGAGCCGGCTAATCTTTCAGATCAATATATCCATTGTAAGACTTGAATTCCTAGAAGCTCTGAATACACTCTCAGACAATTTGACCTACTTTAGGCCTGTGAACTGTGAGTGGGCCATTTAGGACAACATTGTGTAATTTGATCTTACGACCTCAGCCTTCCAGAAGCTGCTGTTTTGTCTCAGAGATCAATAGAAAGGGTCTTCTGCCCTGCTTTAACTGTGGTGAAGCCTTGGAGTCTCCTTCTTCTCTGTATACATTCCCTGATTTATATTTTCCTTTCATTTTTTTTCAGGGATTATCAGAGGCAGTGTGACAGGCTGACACTATGGAAGTGCTTAGTTCCAGGATATCCTTTCATCATGGATATGGGTATCCAACTCACTTTCATCCTTGACCTGTTCTCACAAGACAGAAACTTGTTCTTTCTTCTGGAGACACCATCTAATTAATTATGGAAAATACCATTTCTGATAAGTGGAACAAATTTCCAATGTTTAACTAGGTTCCTCTCATCTAAGAAGGCTTCTTTCTCCTTGATATGTGACGACTAGAAAATCAGATGTGAGAAATCTGTCAGTTTAGTAAGGGGTTTGCCTGTCCCTAGTTTCAGCTCATTTTGTACTGGTGAGATTAATTCTTTTTTCCTACCAAGTCACTTCTGACTTCCTCCCATATAAGTTGGATGGGAGCTTTTTCCATGAGCCCCTTTTTACAGAACTGAAGTTTAGGTGTTTTTCATGTGAACATTTTTCAGGTCTATGCCTACCTTGTCTTTCTGAACCATTTTCTAAAGACTGCTTTTTTTGGTAGGTGTTCTTTCTGCTAAGCAGTTGAGGAGATTCATGCCGCTGTAGCCATTAGCAATCTTCTGTAATAAGGTCACTCTGAGTCCATTGTGGATTCCTTTCTTAGTTTGTTAGCAGAATGAGACTCCTAAACTGCCTTGCAGGTAATACGTGCAGTTATGGATGCATTGCTAGGAATTTCCAGCAATGTGAGCATGCATATGAAGAAGGAAAAAAGAAGCAAAGAATTTAACCTAACAGCAGCAGTATATTGTTTGGGATATTCATGTCTACGACTTTCCTTCCGCTTACCCTCTATCCTGGAATCAAGCAAAGGGAGGTCAGTGTACCAGCACTCCTCCCTGCTATGCCCACTGCTGGGAGAATCAAAGGTATAAAGCACAGACATGACCCATGCACAGATGCTCATCATGATCTGTCTGGACCCAAACTCGAACAGTGGTGCTCCTCTATCCTCTAAGCTGATAAATGTTGTTGTTGAGAGACAGTCTTCTGCCAAACTTATGACAGGAATGTGAGGCTGCATCTCACTTTAATGTGCCAGGCAACATTTCTGGATACTGGAATGTGCCATGTGGCTCTCTCCCAGGGAATGAGCTACCAGGCACAGCTGAAGAATTACTATGTGCCTAAGGCCTACTAAACAACCTGGATGCAGCTATCCTGTTTGGGAGGTTTGAGTAGTGTAGGTGTGGAGCATGCTATGCCAGTATGACCTCAATGCCAGAAAATAGTTCCAAACATGTTTAATTTACTATTGCCGGTGCAGCCTGTGTTCCTAGATCGTTCAGACTGGAGGTGACAAGAGAACTGACATGGTATTCAGAGTCTGGCAGAAGGGAGAGTCCTAATCTACACACATCCCATGATGTATTTCCTGGGAGCTGAGCAGAGCCAGATAGTTTGAATGACCCAGATTGTGCTTCAATCTCAACAGTACATAAACATTCCAGGTCCCAGATTGTCCACTGCCATTTTGTAAATAAAAGTGAGGACTGAAACAATTGTGCCTCTGTTGCATGGAAGACAAGTACACAGAACTCCACTGTCTAAACATTATTATCTGGAGAATTTGTTATGGATTTTTAATTGTTCAGAGTGACTGGGGGATATAGAAAAGCCGAAAACCAGTTTCTGTTTGCAAACTTAAAAAGAATCCTTTCTCAGTTTATCTTTGTGTGAAGATTTTTGTAACTCTGGTGACTTCAAAACTGAGGGTGTAAAATTCATCTTGCCGTTTAAAAAGCCCTCCAAGGTGTTCTGCAATGATTTCATGCCCTGCTCTGTTACTAAATTTTTGTCTGCTATGTGGCAGAACTGTATGATCAACTAGGTTAAAATTTGAACTTCACTGTAATGAGAATCTGTTCCTTCACTGGTTATTGAACTGTTAAAGTTTTCTGTGTTACAAAAAAAGTTCAGAAGTTTTGTTTCTGGTTCTGTTTGCTGTAGATTTAGTATAGTTTTAAAACTTCAACCAAAACTACATTTTGGTATTCTGTTTCTGTGCCCAAGGAGAAATTAACCTTTCAGCTTTGTTTGATTATTCTCTTATTGAAAATGTTTACAGATTCTCTGTGCATTCAGACTGCTCTGAACTGGCATGATCAAAATCTGTATGGAATCTTTATGCTAATAACGTACTCCCAGCTAATTCAGTGTTTCAGTTATCAGTATTGTAGGAGTAATGCTGTGGTAGAATTTTTTTTGACTCTTAAGTGTGTTATCAATGCAGGTCTTTCATACAAATTTGGGATGAGCTCTCATACCTTTTAAGATGCAAAGTTCCTTCAGATTGCTTTGCACTCTTTTCAGTTGGCTTCTTGGAAATACAGAAGAGATGGACATTCTAGTAAATAGATGGTTTTCAAGCATTTTCCTTCTACTACAACCCATCCACACTGGGAAAGAGATGTTCTTGGAATTGTACTAACTTGAGCTATGTCAGACACATCTGGATGAGGTTCTTTTCCTGGATAGTGGGACCAAGGGGGGCCAGCCATAAATCACAAACTAGCCGAGCCTTACATGAGCAGGGCGATTTAAGGAATGAATCTCTTTTTCTATAGTTCTGGATGGGTATCCAGCTACTCAGGAAATCTGACCTTCACAAAGTATTGGTTCAATTTAATACTTCTGTGGGTGAAGCCTTGGCCACTTTTTTAATTTAATTCTACTAGAAGGATATATATGTATTTTCTGATATGACTCCGCATATGACAAGTGTAGTTTTCATCAGACTTCAATACTTGAGAAGTACTTCTTACTACTCGAAGTCAGATCGTGCACCCTTTGATGAAATGATAGTTTCATCATTTAACTCAATAATTTTACTGTTAAGATTGAACTAAGAATCAAATCTACTTATTAGAAGTGCCCTTAGGATTAGATGTAGGAAAAGATCTTTCTTTCCAAGATTAAAGATAATTGAAATTTAATGTGAATTTAAGGTAAATTCAACCAAGGTCTGTTTTTCAGAGGATTTTGGGTCTGGATTCTTGTAACAGTTAAGTAGCTTCTAGAGAACCTATCCCATATGCGTGTCACAGGCCTTCCATCTACATCATTTTCTAAAAACGTACACCTTTCTAGAGATTTCACAAAAAAAGATCCCATCCTCTCTGCAAATGTATGACCTTTAATGTAAAACAGCAGAATAAATAGGATTTATACATACCGTAAAGGAAAGAAAGATGGAAATCTGCCATCCACACATGCATTTCATAACCTTTTTTACTGCATCATTTCCCCTGTTTTCTTGTAGGCTAGTCTATCCTTCAGTGTTACTTTTAGTTTAGTACCTGAGGTATTTAGTCAGGGATTGTTCTTTTACTGCTGTATTATATAAATGTTTACAAACACTGTTTGCATTACACACAGCTGAACAAATCGTAGCAAGTGTTCCATGAGTGCTGCATGTACTGTAGTGCTGATAGTAGATTAGAGAGAGAGTTGTGATGAATCATTTTGCATGGTGTCTTATTGTGGAACTGGGATTTCTTCTCCAATGTTTTTAAAAATCTGTGGTATTGATAGGAATATTTGCACCCAAATTTGGATTCTCCAGATATCTCTTACCAAACAGGCAGTTCAGAAAGGGCATTAAATTATTCCTGTTATGGGTAAGTCTTATAATATATTTTGCATAAAGGTATTTGCCAAAACAGATTTTGTGGAGTATCCTCTCAGTTCTATTTAAAGGAGCAGAAAGATGCCAAGATAATTCAGATAACATTCCTCAAATATTTCCCCCAAATTTAGCATTTTTATTTTAACGTTGCTGAAAAATTCATGTTCTGTAGAGCTGCAATTCTCTGCTTATGGAGTAGGTGGCAGGTTCATTTTCTAGAAAATATGCAACAGTAAAGCTATTGGAGGTACAAAGAATGTTCCTTTGTTAGTGTTTAATTGTTTTTGTGAAATTATAAAACACAGTGTTCACTTTAGATGTGTCTGGAAATAATTGATGGGTTATTGTTCTTTTTAAGCTGTTTGAAAGTCTACATCAGCCAGATCTTCCTTTTATAGTAGAAGCTTCTGTGTCATTTAAACCTCTTAGTCTTGGATTTAATTTCTACGTTTGATAAGGCTTTGAAATAGAATAGAAACAATAACTCTTAATGGATTTAAATAGGGAATTCTAACATAAGTAGACTGCAGTTTTACCTAATATATTTACTGTAATTGCATTTTTTTCTTCTAAGCTATGAATCATAAGTGGGTTTTTTCCAATAAAAGGTATCATGTAGGGTAAATTTATTTTTTTCTTCGTGATCCAAGTGATTACTACTATATTTTACCAAATATTTTGTCAGTGATGTGATGGATATGACCTTTGTAGTTATTTCAGTAATAGTGCTCAGGAAATTTCAAGTGTTGATACTGTTGTTACATACCCAAAAACTTTGAAAGACCTTTGTAATATGTCACTGTGAAACTTCAGCCTCTCTAGTTAAAGTATTTTATTTGTCTTTGAGGAGGTAGTTTTGTGGTGATAAAAGTATTTCCAGTCATGATCATAGTAATGCTTTGGGTGCTGCTGAGGTAATTCTGACCTCTGTTGGCAAAGCACAGCAAATGAAATGTGTACACAGTAGCACACTTCTGTTTTGATACTGTTTATTTCAAACATGACATATTGCTGAAATTAAGGCATTAATTCTGTGCTTTTAATGTTGGAAAGCATTTTTTTGTTCTCTTGTGCCAATTAGCTTAAGCAGAGGATAGAGGATTTACGCTCTAACTGTCCTTAGGTAATAACGTTTTCTGATTTAGTAATTTTTGTACCAGAAAACAGTTTAATCCAGTATCTTTCTTATTCAGATATTCTATACTATGCCAAAAACATTTGAACATGTCACATTATTATAGCTCTATATGTTAAAGATGAGGTGTTGCAAAGATTCCATTTGAGATTTTCAGTATGTCTGATACAGCCTCCATTCAGTGTCAGGCTCAGAGAAAACCTGATCAGTGGATTGGTTTTGCTCAGTTGGACTTACTGCAATAGCTAATTTCATACTGATTGACTTCCTTTTTTAACTTGTTAATCCATTTAAGAGAAGGAATATTAATGTAATCTGAACAGGTGCTATTTTTTTCTGTACAGTAGCTATCACTTCTGTCATATATTTGTCATATCTATATTTATCTTTCATATCTCTTGCTTAGATTGTGTTGTTGGTAACAAAGTTAATACAATTCAGATGGAAAGAATGAGTATTAGCACTTGGATGGAGCCAGGCAGAATGCAGGTACTCCATGCTAGCATTCTTGCAAACACAATAAGTGCACCACTACTTTAAAACTATGTTTCTCCAGAGAACACACTCAAATTGTTTAATATTTTATGTTATGGATAGGAAAGGGTTTTTGAATTCGTTTTGATCTAGGTTACTTTCAATTACCTTATATCTTGCAGAAATGTATTCTTGCAGGCTTCTGATGTTCTCTGCCTTGCTCATTGTCTGCTTAGGGCTATGAAGTCTGAACAATTGAGGAAGCATTCTACCAGAAAGCTCAAATGTTGTGTATATGTTCTACATATGCTATAGGTCATTGATAGACTTCAAGAGCCCTGATATCTCGATTCTTATTTTGGAAGTTAGTTGCTGGAGCTGCACTCTTTCACAGTTCTGAGTTTAGATTAAGGTTATGGCAGGTTGTTCAAAAGGGTTGGACAGTATTGCTGCTGTTATGAAGATATGGAAGCTTTGAATTGAGAATATGGGAAATCATGTGGATAACTGACTTAATATCATGTGGATGTAAACACAAGATATGAGACTTTCACATCTGTTACATTTTCATATGTCAAAATAGCTAGTGATTGATTTCATTGATGCAGGGATTAATACTATGATAGGTTGATCTCCTTTTCAAATCTCATCATAAATTTAGAATGATATGTGAGATGGCCTTCAAGAATCAAGAGAAAATGGAACCATGTATTTTTCCTGGTGTCTGTTTTGCTGATGTCTGATAGAATTACTCTACTTTTGAGGAAACCCAGACGAGGAAGGGCAAGGTATTAAAGCCAGCTGAATTGCAGACTCTATATATAGCAAGCTCTGTTCTGTGTGTCCTAGAGCTATAACAAAGAGTCTCATCTTAGGTTGGCTTCTAGGCTGAACAATCTTTAATACTGAAATGAGGTCATAGATCTAACAGCATCCATATTCAAAAATTTTTGATATGTATTGTTAGGCTTCCCAGTACTGCTTCCAGTGCCAGACCTTCAGGATTTTTTATTCCACTTAAAAAAAAATGTCAGTAAAGTGTTCCAGGACACATAATTAATCATTTAGAGGTTTTAAAATCTCCTCTTATAGTAAATATTGACTTTGCCTGTCTGCAATAAGACTATGTTTAAAATTGCAAACACCATGAATTTATGATGGATGGGAATACTGTGTTGGATCTCCAAAAATGTATTGTGGAAAAACCTGTCTTTAACTTTTCTTACTAATGATTCAAGGTCAGTTGAATTAGTAAAAAGAATGGCTAAGGGCATATCTCTCCTAACAAAATATGTCATCATATCTGTATTCTTGAGAGAAAGAGAAATAGGACTTTGCTTCAGTTTGTTTCTGACAAAAAGAAGATACCAATGTATGAATTACACTTCAGCGTTCACAAGTGTATTCATGTAAGTGTATAGAATCATAAAATCACAGAATATGCTGATTTGGAAGGGACTCTCAGTGATCGTGTAAGTCCAGCTCCTGGTCCTACACAGAACATCCCCATGTTCCTGAGAGTATCAAACACTTCTTGAACTCTGTCAGGCTTGGTGCTGTGGCCCCTTTCCAAGGGAGCCTGTTCCAGTGCCCCACCACCCTGTGGGTAAAGAACCTTTTCGGATATCTAATCTAAACCTCCCTTGACTCAGCTTCGGGCCAGTCCCTCAGATTCTGTCACTGGTCACCAGAGAAAAGAGATCAGCGCTTGCCCCTCCTCTTCCCCTCATGAGGAAGTTGCAGATTGCAATGAGGTCTCCCCCAGTCTCCTCTTCTCCAGGATGAATAGACCAAGTAACCTCAGCCGCTCCTCAAACAGATTCCTCTCCAGACCCTTCATCATCTTCGTTGCCCACCTTTGGATGCTCTCTAATGGCTTAATATCTTACACTGTGGCACCCAAAACTGTACACAATATTCAAGGTGAGGTCACCCCAGTGCAAGGCAGAGTGGGACAATCACCTCCCTCAACATGATGCACTTACAGTCATGACATATGCAAGGGCTTTCACAAACCTTCAGAAGATCCACTTCTGCTCGGCTTACAGAAAGATAATGATTATTTATATAATTTAACTAAATAGCAGTTGTCTGGGAAGAGCTGAAAGAACACAGTATTTATTTATAAAGAGAGTTCCATATATGTATGTATATTATGTACACAGTTAAAAAAGATATAATCAAGTATGCCTGATTATCTGTCTTTATTGTATGGCCTAATATTACCTAACACAGTGGAGTCATGTTCCTGGTTGATCTGCAGATTTTACACAAAGTGGATAGGTCTGATTCATAACAAACCCATGCACCTCATATGTGTAGGGAGCCCAAACTCAATACAAAGGGTGTGGAGTTGCCCTCCAAAGGAACAGTTAATCTGATGCACTGATCTTCAGCATTTGCCATATGGCATCCCTGCAGATTACTCAGATCATGTAAGATCATACATGGAGGTGTCAGTTGGCAATGGTTTTAGAACATGATTCACGTTGCTTAAACATGAATGAATTTACTTATTAAAGGTATTGCCTGCTGATCTGGTGTTGGACCAAATGCTTTCATAATTTAGTAGCATTTCTTACGGTGTTCTTGTGCAGGATGATGCCAAACAAGAGGTAACATTTTTTGCTGTCAGAATGACTGGATTCTCAAGGACAGAACTCTGGAGTGAATCCAAAGATCTGTCTGACTCATCATTGACAAGCTGGAGTTACTATGGTTCTCTGTGAACTAAGCAAAACCCCAGCTTGTCCCTGTAGACAAATGGAATACAGAGGAACTCTGCTGTCATAGCTGATGAAAGCTTTCTGTCATTTAACCACTCCAGGCAAATTGGTCCGGACTGTAAATATAAGGCAAAGCTAACCCATACTAGTCAGGAACATATTCTTTCTGAATGTAGCCACAGTATTATGCTGTATCCCCAGCCAATGGGCTGCCAGATGAGTAGTTTGAAAAGAACGAAGAAGGCATGCTGGCTAGATAAAGGTCAAATGCAAAGTGACCTTATATATGACAGATTTTTTAAATAAAGCAAGACTAATTGATTGATTGTTCCTTTGTGTGACATCATCGTGAAGTCAGTATGTTTCTTCTTTGCATATTTCCATATCAACTGATTTTTTACAATTTAAAGTGATGTAACAATTAATACCAGAATAAAATTATATATTTTCGAAGAGAATTAATTCTAGCTTCAAGTCATTGGAGTCCTAATTCAGTTAAACTAGGTCATGTGATGTTCAGGTTTAGTTTATTTAGTTTTTACCATACAGAGTGCTTAAATGGAGAGACGGAGTGCTTATCAATATGTTTTTCTAGGTAGATTATTTCCCAAACTGAATATGCCTAAATTTGCATATAGTTACATGTGTATGAACTGTCTAATCTGCAGACTTCTAGAACATACATCCCAGTCAGATATACTAGACCACTGGTTTCTCTAGTATTTTTAATATAGATGTTCAAAGTTGGCTAAACCCCCCAAATACTTATTAAGACTTCTGCAGAAGCCTGTGGGTTATCTTTTGGTCTTCAAAATTTAACCTTCACTCATGTGGCATCAGGTCCTTGCACGGTTTCAACCCCAGAGACATGCTGCCACACAACTGGCTCCCAGGCTGCTTCACCTGGTTGTTGACTGATCCAGCTTATCTTCATTAGCAATCACATGCTGTCTCACACACCCATACTACAGCTGCAGGCTCCAAGGACACACACACGGCTCCTCTGACCCACAGTCCCAGTCCAGTTTTTGGTACACAATCCCTCATTTGCTCCAGTGTCTGCTAAGACAGACACATGATCTCACTAACCCCATCATCTGACCCAGTTGCTGGCTGTTTGACCCTCATACATGGACACAGAATAGAAGCCTTTGCCCAGGAAAATAGAACCCAAATTTAATAAAATAATCTCTCTCAGCCTGAATTGTTCCTCAGCACTGCTTCATGTGGATGTGTGTCACCCCTGGAAAGTGGAGTGGCTCTCACAGGACAGTTCTGAGAGGGAGCTCAAGCAAAGTGTGTCTTCACCTGCCCTTGTGCTGCTGTGCCCTGCTGGACTTGAAGAGATGTGTACTTTAGTGTACTGATGATGCTTCTGGGATGAATTTCAGAGTAGCTGGGCCAGGGTGTTACTTGATTCTCCCCCTTGCTGTTATCTCTTTGGGCTCCTTTGTGGATGTACACAGGAGCTGTCTATCACATAACCTAACAGGTGTATAAAAATTTATATAGTTTTCAATTATCTTAGTACCATTCTAGCCTGTTCTTTGGGTACTTCACAATAGTAGTGCTCTCATATACAGGTTCTGTAATTCCTTGCCTCAGAAGTTCCTTTCAACTTGCTGCGTAAGTCCTAACTCTATCAAAATACGCTTTTGTAAGACCTTTCCTTTTTCTTTCAATTGCAATTCTTTTATCCTGAGATTATTCAAAGGATAAGGCCACAGTGACTCTTTGTAGGACTTGCTGTGTCTAAGGGTATTCTGGATATCCAGGACTTGGGTATCTCTGTGTTTTTCATTCTGCCTCTCCTCAGCCACACACTGACCTTCTGTCATTTATAATCAGCCTTTTCATAGTTCTTTTCACTGGAGAAACTATGGATGGCAGATTGGATTAATGACAATACAAGTCTTGTCATTCTCCAATCAAAAATACGGTTAGTAACAGCGAGAGTGGTGGTGGGCAAGTATACTAGACTATCTACTTGACATTAAGGTTATTTGTGTACTTTTAAATGCTGCCACCCTACTCCAGATTTTAATCTGGACAGATGTAGTCTATTAAATCTGTCAGTGCTCATTTAACAGTGACATTTTACAAAACTTGAAAAATAATAATTACTGGTAAAATACTGCTTTTTTGAGTTTTATATTGGACACAATCCCTTTCTTCCTCATGCTTTTCTAAATTCTTACACATGCTTTTTTATACTTAGATTACCAGTTTTACTTATCACTTTAATTGTTGATCCTGCTGTTTGTATATTTGGAAAAAGATCTTTTGCTAACCCACTGTTGTAGCTTTTCATAGAGGAAAGAAGCATCATCCACAGAAGATAAAAATAGTAGTAGCTAAATTCATAATGTCATGAGTTTATTATTTTTTTCTCTTTTTGTACTGCTTGATATCCATCTTTATGGATATTAGTATTGCTGCACATATGATTAGTTAGACAGGTTTTCAAATGCAAAATGAAATTCTGAATTCAATCACAACAGATACAGCAGGAATGTTCTATGAAGATGAGCATTATTAGGTGGTTATTGATTCTCATGACTTAGGTATACTGGATAGAAATGGTTGACTCTTTCTAATTTCTCTTCACATTTCTGTTCCCAGTTAACATTGAAAAAGAGTTATATGTATACTGGAGGCTTCTACAACAGCTGGGTGGAAGAAACCCTTCTCTGCCTTTCAGAGATGTATAGAATTACAGATACCCCGGCACCATCCCAGAAGTACTGTTTTGTGAATGCCTACTGTATCTCCCTAAGGAGGGATCAAATACACTCCTTGAGATGAATAAAACATATATGCTCCTTTCTTAGCTTGTCCCAACTATTTCTTCAAATTTCCAAGTTGAAGTCCATTAATTCCTTGATGATAAGGGAATGGGGATACCTGAGCAGAATCCTTGTATCTTACACATATGCTGCATGGGAGAATTTCCTTTAGCTCTGGAAATCTTCATTGCGAAAGAGCGGAAGCTGCATTTGCCTTCAATTACCTCCAATTACCTCCACTTACCTGTAATACCTCCATTCCAATAGTAATTTTATGTTACCATGATAAATTTACAGAACATAGGCCATACCTATAGATCTTGTACAGGTCTTGTCCCCTGGCCTTTTGCTGAAATAAGATTCATTGGATTAACTCAATCATACACCTGTAAAGAGGAAGAACAACTGATGGTTTGTCATCATCCCTGTTTTGATAGCAGGTAGTGCATATTTGCAATGAAATTCTTTCATGATACTGAGCTATTAGAAGACTTCAATAGAACAGTCTTTAGGTATATGGACTCACAGTTTCTTGCTGAGATAAAGTTTTGCATAAGTTATTGAAGGAGGAAGTAACTTACAGTGCATAACTCTCCTTCATTATCAGTCCACTGTGTAGGGTTGAGACCTACTTGTATAGGAGCCACTCTTAGTAATGAGTAAATTATATATAATAAATAATCAAGTTCATAATATTTACTATACTTGATACTTCCTGGTAAATAGAAATGACAAATTGAACAGAATCAGTATGGAGATAAAATCAGACTGGTGAAATTCCCAGTTTTATAGACTTACACTATTTATGGCCAAGATTATAAACAGATCAAGGTTAAAGAAAGCAAGTGAAATAAACTGCTTTAGAGCCTAAACTTGAATATCTTCTAATTATTAATTCTATGACTTAGTTGATTATAAATTTTGTTGTATTATTTTATTGAGACAACTAAACAGCAGGAATCAAAATGAGATATAAGCCCATTTAAAACAAATGTTTTTGAGTCACATTTCACTCTGATACAACAAAAGCAATTAAGTAAATGGAATTAAATGTCCAATAAGCTTTAAGAATAAAGTTAATATTAGTTGAATCCATCTTCCCTTTTTAGTTAAAATAATAAATATTATGATTATTTTAATTTTGGATTTTTAACTCTTAGTTGCTACATGCAACAGGTTTTTTTGATACTGAGATGATCTAAGACAGCCTTACTCAAAACATCATCTACTTTTCTCAATGGTTTTTTTCCTATGTACAATTATTTATTATGCTTTAAAATATTACCTCATAAAAGGGTTTTCTTCCCGCTGCCAATAAAGGCAAATATTTAAATTTACTTTTCTTGAAGTAACTTGAGGATGTATCTCGAATTCAGCAAAGTATTGTTTATAAGTAAAACCACACATGAAAAAACCCAAAAAGATTCCACCAAAGAGGAGTCTGTAGATAGAAGACAATACCACATTTACTAAAATTATGCACTTCTACATTTGATAAGTAACATTATTAATTTCTATAGTTTAGAGCAAGATGGTTTTCAGTTTGGTGTATTTGTGCATAAATAGAGAATGGGAGCTATTTTTCTGATGTTCGCAGTAAGTACCATTATTATTCTACGTCTGAATGATGATACATATTATTGTGTAAAAGTCTGCATTTTCAAAAATTCTCTGTAAAATTGTCCACTCAGCTTACACAACTGAACATGTGATTGAATGTAGGCAGAGCACTAATGAATATAATGGCTTGGATGTGTGCTCAAATAACTAGTCAATGTGTTTCTGTCAGATTGACAATAAACATGGATATTTTGGAAGATTTTGGCTCAGAACAACATGAATTCCTGTGATATGTATTCATTCTATGAAACACAGGAACAATAAGGAAACTAGATATATATCTGAGCTGGTTGGTGTTTGCCACGGATGTCAGTGGAAAGGGGGAGCCCTAGAATCTTCCCCTGTTAAAACTGACCTGTCAAGATGAGATTCACTACTTCTGTTGAACTGAGAAGCCAGGGTGTCTCTAGGAAGGGCTTCCAAAGATAGTGAGGACCTAGGAGAGAAGGTGGGGAGAGGAGTGGGAGGGGCAAGGACTAGGCTATGTAAGCCTCTCAGCCCGTGACAGGGTTTATTTACACCCTGAGTTCCCTGGAGGAACTGATGCCATCCAGTGCCATCCCCTTCCTTGCTCTCATTCAGTGAATAAATAAATTAAAAAAAAGTTACAAGGCAGTTGTCAGAGGAGGTTTAGTGAATCCAACGGGCAGACAGACACTCATGTCATCAGGCAGCTTTCTAAGGCTTTCAAACTCTTATCATTGTTTACTCAAAATATTTTTCTTTCACCTTAGAAAAATTAGCATATAAAGACCTGACATATTAGTGCATGAATAAATAAATAGTGACAATATACTGCAATGGTAATGAAATAATACAATGAAGATATATGTCCGGAGAGGAAATGCAGTGGAAAAATTATGCATACCTTGCATGCCTAGTTTTTGTACTGTTGATGAGGAGTGTGCCTGTGTGATGGTTAGCTGAATTAGCTTTTAATTTCCTTGCTTTTGTGTTCATACGTATGTAACAACAGTCACTTCACAATTAGTTCTTTCCATGTGGCAAAAAGCGTAGCAAAATAAAAAGTAAATCAATTAACCACCTTTTTCTTTAGTCTGTTATTTTCATGTTTCTTTTGAAATGCTACTCTTTATATGTAATTATCTTCAGCCCATTAAAAAAAAAAAGAAAAAAAACACTGATTTTCTTACCAAGAGTATTTTCAATTATTATTTGACATCAGTCCAAAGGGTCAATATTCTTTGTCCACAGTAAGAGCAGACTGTGATAAGGAGGTCTTTCTGCTTTTGGCAGTAATGTAAATAGCATGACAGACTTCGATTTCTTTGTGCCCGACTCTGGCAAGATGAAATGGAAGAAACTGATAATCATATTTTAATACATTGTTGAATAAAATTCGATTTTTTTTTGCACAAAAAATAGGTTCAATTACTTTCTTAAAAGTCATTAAGTGATAGGAAGATTTTCTTAATTTACTGATGTAGATAGGAAAACAAGTTCCTAACTTACTAATGTGTGCCGATTCAAGAAGCTTGATTATTGATTATTATCAAAGTAATGGAAAAAAGGTGGTTTTGAGAACATTCACTATTAACACTATTCTAAAGAGCTGCTAATCTTCTGTCAACAAATATCCTTTTCTGGGTGTTGAATGGGATTTGTTTTGCGCCAGGTACTCCTTAGTGTTGCTTTCTCAGTTAATGCACAGATAAATCAATATGTTTGATAATTCTTCACAAATCATATGTTTTTGTGATACTGGTGAAGGGCTTTACACTTTTTCTCGGTCTCCACTCCACTTTTCTTTGAAGTCAGATACTTCTTATGAAGCTAATCTACAGCTAGATTAGGTGATCTATTTGTCTCACTGTATTCTGATAGCAAAAAGATCATTAGATGAAGCTGGACGTTTTAGAGTGTAAGAATTTACATTCACAGACTGTCCAGTTTGAATTTGTTTCTCAGTTTTAATGCAGAAATATGTCATGTATACTGGGCCTGCATTCTATTTGTAGGAATTAATGTTGCAATACTGTTGCAAGACCTCCAAGGAGGAGATTTCTGCACTGGTCCAAGGGAAAAGAGATGCTTGGAGCCAAATCCTGCTCATGTTTGCTGTGTTCTTTAGTTTGATAACCAAGTGTGATTTTGAGTATGCCTTTGTGTACCCCTTGGGAGCTGACAGTGATTAGTCTGTCCATCCTGTCATCTGTCTCTGAATCAGCAGGATTTACTCACTGTCTTTTGTCCTTTGTCTATCAACCTCCTAACCTGCGTGTTCTGAGGAGTTTCACATAGCTACATTTATATACTCAATAATAAAATTTCACAGTACTTTTTTTTTTTAAATCAGTGTAGTTTCAGTTGAAAAATACTTCCTAAGACCAGACTCAAGAAGTATAATTATGTTTTAAATAGTGCATGGATTAAAGGAGAAAAATAGGGGAGAAAGAATGAAGATTTGTTTGTGAGTTTTGGTGGGTTTGTTGGTTTTTGGGGTTTTGGTTTTTTTTTGGTTTTGTTTTTTCTTTTATATTATTAATGCTTAAAAAAAATATTATTCACGATGCCTAATACATCATGAATAATATATGAACTTATGGATTCCACACAGTTTGAAAAAACAACCAACAGTCAAATCCTAACAATTTTAAGCCAAAGCAAGCAAGCTAGCAAAACCAAGTAAACTATATTCTAATGCGTATATTTTTTGATATTTAAAATACTACTTTCTATACCTTTTTCCCCCTTCATTCACCTATAAGATGGTATAAATAAAATGATGAAAATATAATCCAATAAATAAAAAAAACCTAATAAACATTATGCAAAAGTTGAGAGGTTATAGAGTATTGATAGATAGGGACTTCTTTCCTTCTAATAGGTAAAGACAGCTTGTCTTTACCATATAGATAACATCTGTCTATTACAGAGAAGCTATCAGTTCAAGGACTCAGTTTTTACTATTTCATGAGGTTAAAATAATTTCCTTTAATTGAAAAGATTAGGGTGACCTTTCTTAACTGGAAGTTGCCTTACGTACAAAAGAACATCTGTACATATCTGAGTAGATTTAGAAAAAAAAAAACCCTAGTATTTTGCTTCTTTGCACCCAAGAAAATAGTTCAATTCTATTCTTCCAAGAAATTAAATTGCAGGGCGAGGTGAGGTACCTAGCATTATGCAGAATTATTCTCGCTGCAGAACACAATGTATCACACAAATAATTCTGTATGCATGCAGTATTACTTGTGGGAAAACGACTGCTTAAGTTTATGAGCTAATGAATCATTCAAATACACACAATCAAAAAGAGACCAGTCTACACCAGTATTCCATAGTGTGTGTGTGTGTATATATTCCATTTTATAGGTAATAAAATACAGATCCAGCAGTACATAATTTTTAAAAAGCATGTGTTAAGCATAACATGTCATTTTATTCATGTAGACAATAAATAATGTCATTATGAAAAACTCTTTGTACCTATAAGCTTCAGACTATTTTCTTTAAACTACAGCACTTGATTTTAAGGTACGAAGAAAAGTGGAAAATGTGGCTTGCCAATGACTGTTTAACACTGTGTCAGAAACTAAAGAAAACACATTGTAATTCAGGGCTTATAATTTTGTGTCCTGGAAATTGTCATACTAATGATTGAAAACTGTTCTACAGAAGAATAAATTACTTCTACAAATAGTACAATCAATTTCAAATGTAGTTGATTGGAGTACTGGTACTCATTATGCCTCTGTTACCTGATTTCAAGCATTTGGTTTGGTTGTTTTTGGTAGATTACTTTTACTTTACATCTACTTTGGTAGATGTTCTTCAATTTTGAAACAAATACCTACTTTACTATTTTTTGATAGGTCTTTAATAGACGATGAAACTTGTTACACAGGACATATAATGAAGCTGACTGTAAAATAAAGAAAGAAAATAGAAATGTAATTTAGTTAACTTATTCTTAAAGGTATGTTTAATTTATTAAGAAAAATTATAATCAGTTAAAGTGAGAGCTAAAATATAAAGTCAAGTAACAGGAATAAATTTACTGCTTCTTTAAAGTGGTTCTCACTATTGTTGCATTTGTTTGATTCTAGAATAACTGACCTAACGTCAATGAACACACACTTGTGAAAAAGTGATGCAAAATCATATTATAAGCTCAGTGTAATTGCCAGAGTAATAGAGGGAGAACAGATCTAATTGAAATGACAGAATAGTCATTAGTCTTTGAGACTGCCCTACATAAAGTTCATGACTACTATAAAGTTGAATGTGTAAAATTATTTTTATAAATAAATTATATTGATACCAAGATGACATTTACTATTTAATGTTCTTTTCAAGGTAATTTATCTCTCAAAGTTTAATCTCACTTGTTGCAGAAATCTTTAGATTATTTGTACATCAAATTTCTGACAGTTCTGTACTTGCCAAGCCAAAATATTAACTTCACAGTTTTGCTTTATTTGCAGCATCTGGCGAGGACCAAATATAAACTGCACAGACAGTTCAGGTTATACTGCTTTACATCATGCAGCATTAAATGGACACAAGTAAGTGCCTCACCTTTAGTTTTTACGTAGAATGGTATTTAGCTGTGTAATGTGAAAAAATATAGCATAGCACTGAGGTTTTCACCAAATGTTGGCAAATCTTGTCTTACTAAAATAGTCTTATTTCCCATAGGCTGTATTAATATAGGATGCTTTGACACTGTCTTCAATATCAGCATGTAGTAATGAAAAATGGGAAATGCGGTGTATAAGTTATCGATTCTATTCTGCTTCTTCTAAATTCTTTCTCAACTTTGAGTAAATTTATTATTGTTACTGCTAGTTGTAGCTCTAGTGCTTTTTAGGTTGCTGGGAAATTGCAGCAGAAAATTTTGTAGTATGCTTTTGTGTGTTGAATGTTTAAGGAAGCAATTTTGTGAAACAAAATAACAGCATAAATTAGTCATTATCAAAGCAAAAGTAACATGAAAATAATATTTTCTTCATTCTCCTACACTTGAAAGGAGAAAAAAAGAAAGGCTCTTACCTCATACGGGACCTTACAGCTTTTCCCAAGTTGCTGCTGTCTATCCAAGTTACTACATGCATGTCTCAACAAGTTTAGGGAAAAGTGTGCAAAATGCCCGCTGAAGGGAACTGCACAGGCACACCAGAGCAGGTGAGCTGTTGGCATTGAAAAAAATGTGGGACCTTGCTACACATTTTGGTTTACACCTTGTAATTTGTTCAATGTTACCTCTGCTGGTACATGTTGCCTCCTGCTACATATTACCTCCATTGTATTATTCTGCCAACAGCACGTTGTTATTAAGGCAGAACAAGAAAGAAAGATTTTAATAAAGTCTAGAAATTTCTAGCGGGGTTGACCCCATTGTAGCCACGAAAAGAGCTTGCCCCACTTATTGCAGCCCAGCTGTCCTGTTTGCCAACTGATGGTATTAACATTGACTTTCCACTAAAGAAAAGTTTAGCATAAAGCTTTGGGCAATTCCTGTGTGGGAGATCAGGAACTGATCAAAACTGAACTGAAATTAAGAGTGATTTGAGCTAACTTTAATGTGATTTTGGACTATTTGTAAGATAACATATGAATGCATAATACTTATGTGTTTAATTTACTCATTGCACCGTTTTTGCATTCTTCCATGGAAAATTAAAACTTTAGGATGTGTCTTTAATTATATGCTAGAAGCCTGCATATTTTCTTTAGGAAAGATTAATCTTTTGGTGAATATAGGGTATTCTGTTTCTAAACAAATATATGAAGTTAAAATACTGTTAAATTAGATACTGTGCATTTTCCAAAGTTTCACTTCTGTAAGAGTATTCAGAATCATCCATTAATATGTTTTTACCTTCATGGAATTAGATCTAAGTCGCTAATGTGGTCTGTTACACTCAGCCTTTTTGTTCATAATTTATGGATTGTTTCTTGTGCCGTTGCTCCCTTTTTACTGACAAAAACTGAAGGGTTAGCATGCAAAGATTGCTCTTGGTCTTAAATAGATGAAAACTGGTTTTAGTATGTTTAAAACTGGCGATAAACCAAGAGTTATGCAGCAAACTAAAAATATTACTGTATAAACATTGAAATTATCAGATATTTCAAGTGAATCCTTGCAGTATAAACTACAAAAATCCTGAAATATACAAAAGCCAAATAGTATTTTCAGGCAATGTTGGCCAAACTTCTGCTGAGGTCAAAGAGGACTTAAAAATGTGGACTTAAGTACAGGAGCAGATATAACTGCAGCTTTTGAAAAGTCCAATGCTGGCTGCTTACTCATAACAGGGTAAGTGGCAGTTACTGATATCGCATTTACACGTTGTTATATTAAAGGAAACTGAAATACATCATGAGGTATTTCATGATAAATCATGAGGTTTCAGGACCTGTTATCCAAGCCATCATACTGATCCTGTCAGCAAGAGAATAGGTCAGTCACCTGGTGGTTCTAATTTTTTTAGTCACTACAAATATCAAGTAAATAACTTTACACTCTGTTTCAGGTTTCAAACTTGATATTCAAACCCAAAACTATGTACAATCTTTTGATACAATAATCTTTCCACTTAGGGGAAGTTCCAGTCCTTTAAAAACTTCTGGGGTTTTAATTCTTCTCACTTTACTTTGGGTTGAACCTGAGAGATTGCAAAGTTTTTTTGGGAAAAATTAGAACATAAGAGTTAATGACCCGACTGACAATTTTTGTCTGAGATACTTGTTGGACACCAGTGTTCAAATCCCTGCTTGATCACTGCATGTGATGAATTCCCTCCTTCTTTGTTATTCTGAGATAGTTCTCTTTCCTTGTGAAACTGTTCTGCTTTATATAAGTAATTAAATCATATCTGGGGCAGGCACTGGAATCTCAGTCTCCCTAAGTAATTTTACTTAGCCCAGTAAAGTTACTGGGCTAAGGACTCTCAGTCTTCTCTCTGAAATTTTTTTTCTACAAAATGAAAAAGTTCTGACAAAGTGCTAAAAAAGAACCACCCTAGATAAGTGTGATGGGTCAGGGCATTCTTGAAGGATGAAGGAGATGTATGTTCTATTTTGCAGCTTGACCCTTGCAATAGACTCCTCCCAATAGTTTCTATGTATTGTTATCTATAGATTTCAGCTGTGGAGGGTTTTTTGCCGATTTTCTCTCACTTAGTTCAATTTATGCTTTCCTTGTTTTGTGTCCCTTTCAAAGAACTTTGTATCTTTAGCTTTCATTAGACCACTTACCACAACACCTACTGTTATGTAAGAAGTCTGTCAAGCCTTATGTGTAGGTTCCCTCAAGAGTTGGTTTTCTGGAACTTTCTGCGTAGCAAGTCTTCCTGTAGTGGAGCTGCTCTTTCTTTGTTGTTTTCATGTTATTTGACCTTGTCAGGAGTAACCAAAATCCATCTTAAATTCTCCTCAAAGCTTAGATGTGATGACTCCAGTATCTTTTGAAGTCAACTGAGAGATTTTTTTTGACCTGGATATAGTTCCTCATAACTCACCACATTTTTCTCTCAATAGTCAATTAAATAAGGTTCCATTGAGGTTGGGAGAATAGTTGCTTCAGATTTATCTTCTGTCTTAATTTGTAATCAAGGGTTTCATTTTTAGTCATAACATGCTACGCTCCCCCCACTGATTTTTTGAGCCAAATCCCTAAGTCAGTGTTTCCATATTCAGTAAAAAATATGCATAGAACTGCCCACACTGGATCATAGATTCTGTTAGCTTAATAGCTAATGAGGCCTGACTGTGTCAAGCTATGAGATGACAAATGCAGTGGTAAGACAGAATTTATTTACTTTCTGACATACTTGATAACATTTTCATACCACACAGTTAATTTTTACATTTAGCTTTTGAAGTTAAGTAGAGGAGATTGCTTAAAAATCAGGAATGCAACATACCAACTTATACGAATCTTTCATTTAATGTATGATAAGTCACACCAAAAGTACTGAAAGGAATATAAGAAGAATTAAAATGATAATAAGTCACTTCTCCCCTCACTGCTATCAGGAAGCCGCATGTGGGAAATGAAAATTGAAGCTGTTATTTCATAGAAGATAGTATATATCTAGGTCGATCATCATTAAATAGTTTGCTAGCCATCTTTGAGGTAATGCTTTAAAGAAGAAGAAAAATTGTTACTCAATCATTACTGTGAGAATTGTGCCCATAAAACGACCCTCTTGTCTTCCTGCCTCCAGAACTCAGCAATGATGGGGTCAAGAGTCCTCCTCTGCCTTTAGTGTCTGGAAGGTTTGTCTTGACGCACATGCACGTGGCCTGCACTGGCACATTCTTAAAATGATTCTGTGGCCAGGTCATCCTATTGAAAGAAACAGATTCAGAGAACTGATGATAATATTGTTGATGGTAATTCATAAGAAGTAAGAATCACTAATAACATGTTGGGTATGTTTTGCAATCTATCTAATTTTTAGAAATTATTGGTCTTCACTTTTTTTAGCTTTTTCACTTGAAATACAGGGGTTTTTTCTGTTATCCAAGATAAAAATCTTGGTAATATGCATGTTCATGTAAAAATAAAATAAGCTTCCTGTCAATTTTTAGATTTGCCTCCTGTTTTCCAGGGATATAGTTCTCAAATTACTTCAGTATGAAGCATCAACTAATGTGGCAGATAATAAGGGTTATTTTCCTATTCACTTGGCTGCTTGGAGAGGAGATGTAGATATTGTGAAGATTCTCATCCATCATGGACCATCACACTCCAGAGTGAATGAACAGGTGAAGTGATAAAAAATATTTGTGTACATCAACAGAAACAAAGCAGCATATATTCTTTAGGTCTGACAAATTTTAAAAAAAGTCTATTTTCCATTGTTTCAGTAATTCTCCAAAAGTGATAAAATCTTCCATTATAAGCATATGAGGTACCTTTATTCTGGATGGGACTGACCTAAAGAATATTAGATTTTAAAAGTATGGAAAAGCCTTCTGCTTGTTTTTAAAAAATCATGTGAAGACATACTTTATGCATCTTTTATATATGGATGTAAATTTGCATGAACTCTGTATCTTTTTTGTACTATATTAAATATTATATTCATGAAAACTTTTGAGATAAATTAACATCCTTGCTGTATTTTAAGTGTACTGTAAATTAACAGATATGCAGAGATAAATGACAAACCAGATGGACTGCATGTATGCATGTGCAGCAGAAAGGACACATATACAACAAGAAAAAATCATGAGCGTGGATAAGGACAGTATAAGTATGTTGCGCTCTGTTGTCAAACATATGGCACACATTCTGCTTTTATTCTCTATATTCTTATCTGGTCCATTCATAGGGCCAGTACTTAGAAATATAAAGGAGGTGATTAAAATTTGACACCATCTATAGTAGGCTGAACTGCTTCAGGACTGGAAGTAGGCTGTGAAATACAGGTACTAACCATTAAGCTATTGAATTTGCCAGAGTAATCAGGGAGTTGTTGGAATGTAAAGGTGGAAGTCAGCTCTAGATTCAGATCTAAACTGTAATGTCTGCATTGCCTACATTGCACCATTTGGTTCCACAGAGGTCTGGTCAGTGTAATCACAACAGAGTTGTTCAGGTGATCAAAAGTAAGGCAGGATTCAATTGCCCAAACACAGGAATCCAGTACTAAGGCCCTACAGTAACTTGAGATATCTGCATGGGCCTGAAAGTATGACAGAGGATGCTCAGAATTTCCAGGTCCTTGTGGAGTGGGTGACGAACTCTGGGTAGGGTAACACCTAGTACCCTACAGCATCTCAAAAGGCAAAGTGCAATCTAACAAATGAATTGCACTCTCCGTGTCTCTATTAGTGTGGCCAAAAGGCAAATGGTGAGGAAATCAGAAATGTTGAGACCTAGATTGCAAACACTTAATCAATGTGAGATGCCATGCCTTGAATAATCTATTTGATATCTGAGGTTATACACTTAGCCATTTGAATCCATACAGTAACTGTGATCTGAATATCAAGTATTAGTCCAGGAAATATAGAAAAATAATGTAATGAAATATGTCCGTCTGCCAGTCTTCTGGGAAATCCTATAATACTCTGACTCATCCAAGAAAAAACACAAACTCCCAAATTTGTCATTCTTTGCTTTGAGTTGCAGATTAGGAGTTTCTCCAACTTTCTCATTCTCATTAGCTATTTTATGTAAGATGAAACCACTGGAATTGTAGGATTACCTTTTGCCAAAGAGAGGATTATTTTAAGGTTTATTTATGCAACAAAGCAAAAAGCAACTTTCTGATTGCATATTACCTGCTTTCTTGAAGAGATGCTGTATACTGACAGAAAACTGGAAGCTATGGAGTAACTTCAGAGAGGGGGAATAGTGAAAAAGATATTTTAGTAAGATCAGAAAGAGAAATGTACATTCAAAACCTACTTCTCCCCAGTCTAACATATACATCCAGACTTCTAGAATGTTCTTGAACTTGATTAAATGTGCTGTCTCTGATTTATCGCTGGAGCAAATAAGCAGGGATACACGTGATTATATACCCTGCTGACTCAAACACATCATCCTGCTGTCTATTCATTTTACCCAAAAATTTTATAATAGAAAAAGTGTGAGCAGTCCTCACAAGAAATGTTGCACCTTAAGTCTTTTAAGGGAATCTTGATCAAAATTAAACTTTGAAGTTAAACTCAAGCACGCAGAGTTTTTCTGACCTTGTAAATTCCTTGGTGTTCCACTCTAGACAAAGGCCAGCTTTAGTATGTGGACTACTTTGCTGGTACCTACTTTCCCCAGCTAATTAGCACTCTACGCAGGAGAATACTATCTGTACCAAGAAAAGAGGGAAATGCCATGTTGATACAGAGCCACCTCCACCCACATGTCCTCAAATAGAGCCTGAGTGGCATCTTCACCCTAACACCTGTTGTATATTCTTATGAGCGTGTAGGTTTCTGAGGCTTTTGCTTATTTGTGAATAGGCTCTATAAGGCAAGTGACTCCTCATAGCTCTCATAGCTTCTCTCACATCTGTGGAACTGAAGCTACAGCTTATAAGAAATCCTGGCCTATTTTTCTTCCTTCCTTTTCCCTGTGAGAGTTGAGGAGAAGGATAGCCATTTTTCATGAGATTTTTTCACCACAGAAAATAGTGTACTTGTCAGATTTTTGTTTCCTGTTTTGTTTTGTTTGTTTTTTTTTTTTTTTAAAGAATCACATCAAGAATGTAATTCCTCTCAGTTTAAGAAAATAATTTTGTTCATGATTTAAAAATAATTGCAACTAAGTTGTAATACATTTTTTGTTTTCACCTATCTTATTAAAATTCTCTGTAAAAGAAATACATCTGAAAACTTAAGTGAAAGTAATGAACAACACAGCAAAGAAGCAAATGACAAGCTCATGATGCATAAATGTATATTACATGAAATAATTGCTGCAATATGGTATACTGTAATTTGATTGAACTGCATTCTACGCTGGGAGAATGCAGTTAAGTAGCATCGTAGGATCATATCCAGCCATATCCAGCATCTAAAGCTCTGAATGCCCCCTACTGTTTCTGTTACATAAAATTGGAAAAATGCAGTAGAGTCAAACAGTTAAATTATAATTATTTTATGGGGGTGGTGGAATGTAGACTGGCAAGTCTACACAAAGAACATATTTACAACATAACAATTATGTAAGAAAAATTCTCTCAGTGTTTAATACAGGATTCTTAGTTGCAGTATTTTTTAAATTACAAAATATGGTGAAATTACAAAAATATAAGTGTTTAACTTCATCATGAAGATTTGAAATTATTTAAATTATAAATTGATTTAAGATTAAGTAGGTAGTTTGAAATCAAGATTTGTTATTAAATATTACCAAATAAAATAAAAAGGTGTGTTGTTAACAGTCAAACTACTTACATGTTTATTTATATAAGAACATCTGGATAGCACAAACATTTATTATGGCAACTCTTATCATAAATTACATAATGGATAACAAATCCTAATCTATGAAAAAATGGTTAATAAAAACCAGCCACATATGGGTCAATATGAAGTGTTTGATTTTTATGCAGGAAAAGGATGGTGAATAACATCATGAATAAAGTTCAAAATATATTTTAATACATATACAGGATATGAATAGTGAAAAATCTGAAATTTCTTGATGATGTTCTCGGTTTTGTGATTCTGCATGTTTTTCTTTATACACACAGCGTGTTTTTTACCTTAAATTTAAGTGTTCAGTGTACTGTGGAATTTGCCTGTGCATCAAATTGTAACTGTCACAAAAAATGCTCGCATTTCTTTAATACTGTTTGACACTTCTTCTGAAATGTGAAGGAGAAGCATTCAGGATGCATTCATAATGTGTAAATACATAACATCTAACATATTTACTGACTTCTTCAAATCATCAAAATGAAGACATTATATGCTTCTCTCAGTGACACTTGAGGGACTTCCAGACATACAATTCAGTTCCAAAATAGCCTGCAAAACAGTATTTTTCAAGTTCTGCATTTGATTTTACCCCCTCCCCTTAAGTTAGAGACTACGTGGATGAACTTCAGTTTCCCTTGCAATTCTTATTCTACTTTTTTTAGAAGAAACAAAT
This sequence comes from Dendrocincla fuliginosa, assembly GCA_035047845.1. NCBI lineage: Eukaryota > Metazoa > Chordata > Aves > Passeriformes > Dendrocolaptidae > Dendrocincla > Dendrocincla fuliginosa. The sequence goes on along the minus strand of JAWWMO010000043.1, from coordinate 46,627,273 downwards.
ATGCAGGGGCAATCTTTATGATTTGAGCCAATTGCAGCAATAAATTTGAAGAGAATTTTTTCAAAATAGTCAACTACTACTGCTTTTTTACAATTACTACTTTTTTACAATGTTTACATAAGCAAAGGTGAATTTCAGTGGGAAGTCAGTAGGTTTGATTTTGACTCCCACTGATTAATTTGCAGGCAGACTTTTTTTTATTTTTTTTTTTCAGAATGATTGACTTATTGGTGGAACTTCTCAGGAAACTGTCTTCCTGATGTAATACATAAAGTAAGACTATCCCTGATATCATTCCTGTCTCTGTTTTGATTATATTGTTTCTTTATTGTTTCTTTTTTTTTCCCTGTATTTAATCCTTTAGTCATTAAAGTCTCTTTTTTTCCTCTCTAGTTTCCTATTCTTGAGTATACTGAGTGTATAGATAGATGTTTTCAAAGTCTCCCATTGTTCCCTCTTTCATTTTAACTTATATGCTTGTTTCATAACTGAGAAAATAGCAAAAAGCTTTTTATAACAAATGGCTTTTTTGGTTACTTGACATTGGGATTATGTGACAAAGAAATTCCTCATTGGTTTAGGAGGTCTCCCTTTCCAACTTTGTCATAAAAACACTTTGATGGTAAAAGAGTTCAGCATTCTTTGAAAAGGTCTATTAAATCACTACTTAAGTCATTACTGGCTATACAGTACTTGCATGGACTTTAGGAGATGGAAAACTTTCTTGGCAAAAATAACAGACTATACAACTATGCAACAGAAGTCCTAAATTTACTCACAGTTTAATAGAGGCTTCACAAGGGCCTATACAATATTCATGATAGCCATTCATTCTCTTGATATTTCCTGTACTTCTTCACTATGGGACTGCCAAGCTACAATAACTGTGTCTGTAACGTATCTGCTAATCTGTCCTCTAATGAATAGACCTCAAGATGTGCTCTGCATTTGGCAGGAGCACGCCTTCTGCGTAGCTAAGTGCTGAAGTACAGCCTGCCATACTGATGAGGTGCAGTGCTGGGAGGGCACAGGTTGCTTTGCAGCCACACAAACCTGAGTTGCGGCTGTATGTGGAAGAGAATAGATTCAGAGAAGGGCTACAAATCGGCAGGATCATGCCCATGAAGAGACTGTGTAACAAATAATGAAGAAGAAAATTTAAAAAAGGTTAAAAGCTGAATCATAGAATGCATTCCTTATTTCTGAAAAAGGTCCGTTGGGCCATAAGAGTAACTACTTGGTTAAACTATCATGAATTATGAATATTAGAGACTTCTGTTTTATTCTGCTTGCATAATATTGGTCTACCCTTTTTATCTTAGATTTTGTATGTCTTCACTTGGTTCTGGTTTCTTGATGCTTCTATTTCTAGAATCATTCAGTTGTAGGGTCTATCTTGTAGTTTCGAACATGTAATGAAGCATATTAAATTTCTACAAGGATTTTACTCTTTTTCTTCAGCTCTAGATGTATTATTTAGCCTTTGGATATCAGACTTGAAGCTCTAATCACAGAATGTTAACTTGCATGCAGACATGTTATAGCAGATTAACTGGTAACTGCCATGGCTGTTAACACATAAACTGTCTGTACTCCAGGAATAATTGTTTGTACTTGGGACTGACAATATAGGCAGTAGTACTAAATTATTAGTCATTTCTTCAAGAATATTTTTATGCATCTTTCAAATACTGCTTCAAAATAGTGTGTTACTTCAGAGATATGAAAAAAAACTACCTTAAAATCAGTAGAGTTAGACCTAAGTTAGCTTTGTCCATATAAAAGGCCAGTCAGAAGTAATAGCATATGTGAGAGCAGGGAAATCACATAACATCAATCCTTAAATTATCATAATACGTTGGGGGTTTTTTTTTCAATTATTATTCTTACTTTACTTTTTTACTATTCTTATTTTTTTTGTCATCTTTAAATAAATTTCTTAAGAAGGAAACTCGTAACACTGACAGATGTTCATGTCCATTTTTCCATGAGGGATGAGGAGAGGAATACAGTTTCTTCCAGTTCAGGAAATACACTGTTAGACCCTCTGCTATCTTAGGGGTCACTTTGGGAATGCTGAACCAGCTCTGTTTATCTGGTAGGCATTCCCTCTTTTGCCATCATCTCTGAAGATGGCAGACTCCGTCAAAACCTACTTAACACCTCTCTCCTCTTTCCTCAGTAAAACCTCTTGATTCCAAGATGATCTATTTTATATAAATAGTACTGAATTTTCAAAGCAGATCAAAAGTTTTAATTTACTCTTTGAAAGTTAAAAATTATTCTTTCATACCTGAATTGATTAATTTACTTTTTGAAGAAGGAAGGGTGTTGTATTAGGGTTTTAATTAGGTAGTGCCTCTCAGCTCTGATAACACAATATATACAATGTCTGTTCTGACATTACATAGGTAATTTAATTATCATGTTTTCCCAGGTTGGATTCTTCTGCTTTATTTCAGTGATACCTAGTTCTTTATAATTTTGTATCAGCTTGATTGGTCATGAACTGAAATGTAGCTTTAATTTGGCAAATACAAACCATAGAAAAATGGTCAACAATATACATATACAACAATAACATTTTGTTACTTTCTTGCACGATGCTGTTTTAAAATATACTTTTCTGTAAATGTGCCCTTGCATGAACATTCAGCTGGATATTCTTTATCTAGAGGGAGTAAATTTCAGTTACCTGCTCAGTGGAATTGATTTGGACTGTTTGATTGCTGTATGTCTATATCTATCAGCACATTTCAAGAAAAGGGCCATATCATATTTAATTTTTATGTCTCTTTGAAAATTTAATCAGAATACTTTTAGCTACAGTATAAGATTGTTGGCATAAGATTCCAAATACTTTAAGTAATATCCATAAATTCTTGAAAAAAAATAAACATAAGTAGATATTAGACACATAGTTACACTTAAAAACATGTATTTTGCTCTTTACCTCACAGAATGTGAATATAGTTATACATCTAATTTTTTGTGTAGCTATTTCCATTTGATATATACAGTAACTGTAGGCACAAATTACCATAATTGGCCATTTTATGTGCCATTATCTGATTTTCATACTTAATTGTACACAAAATTAGTCTGCATTTGCTTGTTCGTCTATCTGTAGATGAAATACTGAAAGTGTAAAAATAAATTTTAATAAACTGTGCTTGTGATTTGTGGGTATACCACTGTACCTTAAAAGTCACTAAAGCACAAAAAGCTTATCAGGTAGTTGATAGATCATTGCAGCCATGTAGTATTGTGAGAGTATATATTTTAGTCTGAATTTATGCTCTATGTAATAAAGAAAGAGCACATGGTGGTCTGAATAAGGCACAATGGTTCAAATACTAGTCATCAAGCCATGTCTGCCAATGAAAGCTTCTCACTTTCTACCTGGCTCTTCTCCAGCCTGTCTTGCCGTTTAGCAGGAAACACATTCCAGTGTCTCTGATCTTGTGTGGTGGTGCAGACATCCGAAGAGTTTAACTGCAACATTGATTTACCTGAATGTATTGATCTGTCTCTTCTATTTCCCAAGTTCATCTGAGTCAAATTACAAGAGATGAAAATGACAGCAATGTTGTTAAAACCACAAACTCAAGAATTAAGTTCTTGGTTATAAAGTTAGAAACACCATAACCAAAAGAAAGGTTTTTTCCCTTTCCACCCTTCTAGTTTGTACTGTGCAGCATGGATATTCTTGTCCTAGCTGGCTTACGTGTAAGAGTCCAAAGCCTCATTTCTCTGAATGTCTCACTCTTACTGTATTTCAAAAGACAGTTCTTTTTTCTGTTTTCAGTTCTGCATCCCCTGAACTTTCTTCAGTTGTTTCATTGAGAACAGAACTGTGGATTGAGATTTATCACTTCTTGCTTCAGAATTATATTTCTACCCTTTTTTAGTATCTTGTCTGAATTTACATTAATTTTTTATTTCTTTATGTGACACAGCTTATTGGCTTTCTACTTTGACAACATTCAGTAAACTGTCATAACATTTTATAAATCATTTATCAGAAGAGCCATTCAGTGTATATACTTTTAAAATTTATAGTCTAGCCTGTTTTAAGGCTTCATAGAGATTACATACGATAAATTAATAATATAGATGGCTTACAGAATTCAGAGAACTCTGTAAATTGTTTCCTTCCTCTTTGCCTGAAGTTACTTGTCTCTTTGAGATTGCAAGTATATGGATGGAAATGGAAGAAAACAATTAAAGAAGGTAGTGCTTATTCTCAATATTTATTATTATGTTTAGTGTTTCGGGGAAGACTTGGGAGGCATTGCTTTATAAAGCAAAACCTCTTCAATCCACGGCATACACATACGCCCTAAAACACACACATATATCTCCCTGGAGCCCTGAGCAGACAACTGCTTAAGTGATTTGTTAAGTCTTTCTACAGTTGCTATTTTGTCTCCTTCCAAGCTTTAATTGTTGTCTTGATAGTAACTTTTTACAGTGATACATGAAACTAACCTTGTGCCTGATCCGTTTTCATTGCAGAGTTCTTGTCTGTAATTTCACTTTTCTAATAACAAACTGATTGTACAGAGCCAACAAAAATGAGAGACTTCAGTGTCAGAGTGTTTCTAAGAGAAGGACTCAACTATGATTTCAGGAGCAGTTAAATCAAGGAGACTAACAGATTTTGGCATATCGTTAGCTACAAGGGGTTTGGGGGCATGTTAAAAATGGATTGGCAGCAATGTGGACATGCAGGGACCTGATCTGCTTGAGTGCCACAAAGCTGAAGTATTAATGTATTTTTAGTAAAATTTTAGTGGAGTAATTTTGAAGCATTTAACATACATTACCATACATTATATTACAAACCCTGCCTCTGTAGTGATCTCATGGAGGCGATTTATAGAAGCTGAACAGTTCTGTTGTGTGTGTTATTAAACATGAATTTCTGAAGCTTTTATTTTGTTCTAACAGAACAATGAAAATGAAACAGCACTGCATTGTGCAGCTCAGTACGGTCATTCAGAAGTTGTTGCTGTTCTGCTGGAAGAGCTGACAGACCCTACAATAAGGAACAACAAACTGGAAACACCTCTGGATCTGGCAGCTCTTTATGGACGTCTGCGTGTTGTAAAAATGATCATCAAAGCGTATCCAAACCTGATGAACTGTAATACAAGAAAACACACTCCTTTGCATCTTGCTGCACGTAATGGCCACAAAGCTGTTGTACAGGTGCTTCTGGAGGCTGGAATGGATGTCAGCTGCCAAGTTAGTGGCATTACTTCTTCCCTTCTTCCTTTTGTCTTTTCTTCCTTTCCTTACTTTCCTTTATCATTAGAATAAGATTCAAATGAACTAACTTCTAACATTTTTTTTCTTTAAAATACACTTGCATTTATTTTGTTAAAAATGCTGCAAGTTGGTATATAAAACATTTTTAATAATGCAAATTATGTGTTCAAAAGGGTGACTCAAAAAAGATGCATGTCCTCAAAGCTGAGTGCATATTTTGTCTTGAGACGCGTAGATGCACAAGTCACATCAGCTGTTCATGTAGGTGTATATATTTGCTACAACAGTGGCTGTAAGGATACTGAACTGATTTGCTAGAGCTATGGCCCTTTGTGGTCATAGCAATCTGAAACAGTGTCTGACTGAGATCGCATTTTCCTAAGTTTATCCCATGCTAAACCCAAAGCTGCTAAGTAATAACAACTTTAATTTTCTGCATTTCTGTCTTGTTGCTTAAATCTGAAAGAAAATTCAATAGCAATACGCTCCTGCAGCTACTGACTCTAACCTGTTAGCTGCTTGGAGCATCAAGTTCTATGCACAATAAGTTATAATGATGTAAAAGGGGTAACTTTAAATAATACAGTCATAGTTGGGAACAGATACAAGGTACAGCAGCAGTAAATTTCTTTGTACCAGAAAATGTCCAAACCTTTTATCTGCAGAGGACCAGATTCTGTCATGTGTGAAGTGTTGCCTCAGTCTTATGACTTCTCTTGATTTGATTGACAGCACTGTATTTTTATTTAAAGTCTATTTTATCCTCAGATTTAAAGTAACCATCTTGCTGTCTATATAGATAGATAGAAAATATGCTTTGAATTAAGGTTGTTTCAGGTTTACATCTATTTTCAGATAAACAAACTAACCAAACATAATTACATCTATTTTAGAGTCACATTGATACATTCTCTACACCTTAACAAATCTTGTGAACTTTGCCTAAACTTTGACTAAGTTTTATATCCATTTTAAGCTTTATGTGCATTTAATCAAACCCCTTTGTACACAAAGTTCCCTTTCATGTAGAAAGATTACACCTTAGTTCCATGCACTTTTATTTCTGAATTCTTCCATCAAGGTCCCATTTTCCAACTTTTGAAAAAAATAATGTGAAGTGGGGAAGAAAAGATATATTAAAACCAAAAAAACAACAAAGCAAACCAGAAAATATTAGCATATTTTAAGATTAAAAATGGATATTCTCAAGTGCCTTGAAAATGAAATGTAAAATTTTGTTACTTTTATTATCTCTAGTATGTTTTGACTTAGTGTTGTTACTTGCTTCAAACTTTTAAGTGAAACTTTAAAGGTAAAATTTTTTCAAATTTTAAAGTGAAACACTTTTCTACGGTTTGCCTACTTGTGTATTTGCTTACCATTATGCATTCAATTTAATTTGATTTTGATTTTCTTTACAAGAAAGAGATACACTTGCAAGGCTGAATGCAAGCATTTTTTTATCTGTCTTTTACTATTACTACATCTTCAGTAATTTAGAAAAGTTTAATGCTACAGCAACACATAACAGAACTTTCAAATGTGTGTTTCTGAATGTATAATTTCTCTTCTATCTCTAGCAAAAGAATGATGAGAAGGTCAGAAAGAAACTGATGCCTGAACTGATATTTAAGAAATAGAATAATTGAAGAAAAATAATCTCTGTCATGGCAACTTACCAACTGACGGTTACATGAGGGCAAGATATTACACAATGCTCCTATGAAATGTGTTCTTCCTCTTATGCAATCTAGATAATTTTAGCACTACTGTGAATTCTCCTAAGCCATTTTTATCTAGAGTTATACCAAAAGTTTTCCACTAGTCTTTCAAAATTACAGTGGCTCCAATTTTTTTTACAATCTTCCTTTAAGAATGAGAGGTTCTTTTAATAATGGTGATATGTTTGGCACCTACATTAAAATAGAGCTTATTTGTATTTTTTAAAAATTTATTTTTATTCAAATTGCTTTTAAGTAATTTGTCTTGGCCCTGCTCATCCAGAGGATCAGCATTTTCTTTATGTTAAAACGGCGTTTGGTAACTGAACTCTGGTAGCAAGGACATTTCTGCCTTCTGGATAGTTTTTGGGTCGAGGGATCTGATTCACTCGTTAGTTATTCACTATTACCGTGAAATCCTGCCTAGGGCTTTTAAGATTTATGTCAGCATTCTTCTTTGTGACATCTTATGCAGGATTACACATCTGCACCTTACGAATATGCTTTCAATCTCCATATTCTCAGACTGATTTTAGTTCGGTTTCATAGTACTGTTTCCCCTCTTGTTCAGAAAATCACCTTTATAGCGTAGAGATCATTGCACTTTTTATATGGTGTGCCTTTTAAATTCCTCTTTTGAGCAGACTGTTGGTAATATATATCTCATTTCTGGGATATGACATTCATTAGCATTGTCCGATAGCTCAGAGTTGTAAGGCATAGGCTGCTCCAGAATGCAGGGCAGTGCAGAATGCCTGTAAAGCATTTCAGGATTGTGTTCAAATATGATAGGAAATATCATAGTAGAATAGACCAAGAAGTAAGGACATGTATAAGAAAAAAATGTGGCATTTGGCTTTGGATTCCCCTCCCAGCACTATGAATTACATATGTAGAGGTGGCTTGCATTTTTGTACTCCCTTTATGCATAGCAGAGCTTTTGGTTCATCGTTACAGAGCTGTCTTCTGGCTTTCAAATTAGATTTGTTTGCCTTAGTAATCTACTGGAAATTTCCTCTTCTGATGTTAGTTTTCATTCCATGTCTTATGAGTTGTATGCTTTCGTCAAGGAAAATATTACTTGCCTTTCCTCCTCCTGTGGGGAACTTTGATCAATAGAAAGGACTGCTGCCAGTGATAATTATCATATGAGGATCTTTTCCATCCTTTAACTGAGTAGTCTAAGTACAGATCCTCTTCCTTGTCCTCAAAGCTGTTGGTTTAGCATGCCAGAACATTGATCTTTTTCAGTCTTAGAACATGCTAGAGTAATGGATTCTAGATAGCTGTTGCCACTAAAGTATGCCCATTTCTTCCATTAAAAAAGGCTCCTTATTGGTACAGAATGATCCCTGCAATTTTAGTCAAGGTGCAGCCGGTGTCCATCTCTGCAGTTCATTCTCATAAAACTAAAATTTAGTGTTCAGACCTCCTATAACAGTTGAACAGCTGTGGATTTCATTGTTGGTGATACATCACTAATTATTAACCCTGGCAGAATCAAGAATGGTTGAGGTTGGAAGGGAGCTCTGGAGGTCACCTGATTCAACCCACCCTGTTCAAGCAGAATCCCATGGAATAAGTTGCCCAGGACCATGTCCAAACAACTTTTGAGTATCTGCAAGGATTGAAAGTACCAGAGCTCAGTCACCTGCACCGCAAAAAAATGTTTCCTTGTGTTCAAACAGAACCTACTGTGTTTCAGTTTTAAGCATTATCTCTTCTGTCACTGGACATGACCAAGCCTGGCTTAGACTTCTTTATACCCTCCCTTCAGATATTTGTACACATTGATGAGGTCCTCTATAAGCCTTCATTTGTCTCGGCTAAATAGTCGCAGCTCTCTCAGCCTTTCCTCGTGGAAGATGAGCTCCAGTCTCTTAATCATTTTAGTGACTCCCTCCAGTAGCTCCGTATCTATCTTGTACTGGGGAGCCCAGAACTGGTCAGAGTATTTCACGTGTGGCCTCACCAGTGGTGAACAGGAGGGAAGGTCACCTCCCTTGACCTGTTATCAACACTCCTCCTTGATGACAGGAAACTCTGTCTTAATAGTACCAAATCTATCCAAGAGTCCTGAGGTTTATTCATGTCAATAAATGACTGATCCAAAGGACATGCTGTATCACACATAGAGAATAATAGGCTCTGTCAAAGTCTTTTTCAAGATTGCTGATGTCAAGCCTTTTTCTGTAATCGGAACTCTTCAGTTCAGTGACTTTTCTGAGAACTAGTTTTATTCCCAGAAATATCCGAGCTGCAGCTTGCAGCTATCCCATGTTGAAGTCAATTGCAGTAACTGGAAATATCCTGTAGATATTGTTTGAGTAAAGGATTCTGAAACCATTTCTAACTAAATCTGAATATGTAGTCCTCTTGTTCAGAGTAAGCCTGTGAGTGTTCACTGGACTGTTTATGAAAATGGAAAGATTAGAAATTGCTTTGAGATATGTGCTTGATATGTTTAGTCTCTTACTGACTTCCTTCTCCTTTCTGTTATACCATCAGCATACCTGATACAGGAGATGTAAATATCACTGGGCATGCTCCACTTTATACACCCATGTACTAAGTATGAAGAGAGATAAAAAATGAGTGTTCCTATTATGGACACAGGAAAGACTTTTTGGGCTCAATTGGTAGGACATATGTACACCTAAAATGTGCTCACACCCTATGCCAGGATCTCTGGTTACTTCTAAATGTCCTGTCATTGCACTGCTGTAGCTGATGCATTCTGAGGCAACCAATTAATCATGAATCACTTCTTTGTTTCAGAGTTGTTTTTTTGTGTGTATGTGTGTCTTTAAAGTCTTTTCACCATTTCAAGTATGACAAGGGTGTATTTGGATAAAATATAGGAAAACCAAATTCAAGCAGTAAAACCTTTAACATTTGCCCATAAATAAATCTCAAAATTTAATTTATTATTAAAAAAAGGAGATAAGCCAGATATTCAGTGAGATGTAGTAGTGCTAGTGCTCATGTTATTGTATTCTATTCAGAGTTTGCAGTTCTAGTCAGCAGTATAAAATACTAAGAAAAGTACCTTGTTAAGAGAGGTAGTTGGTACTGTAAATTTTATTTGAGCAAAAGTCTACTCACAAAGACTTTTGGGTCAAAGAAATCTGCAAAATCGAGTTCACAAACATCTAAGAATTTAAATGTTATAAATATGGGCTTCTAATGCCGTTGGAGGTGCCTTTTGGTATGCAAAGCATCTGTATGAGGCAGATGTGAGGCAGATCAAATAGGAGCATCAGCTGGATCATCAGCTGGGGCCCAGGTGGGACATCCTAGGGCATCTCTCACCGTGCAACTGAATTGACCTTCTAGGATGTGATCCGGTTTCACATTAAAACATCTAATTGTAGATATCCACATGTAAATTGTCTGACTGCTGAACAACTGATATATTGATGATACTGATGGTATTGACTAGATTTTCACTGCCTGTATGTAATAGCAGAAATGTCACACAAATGCAGGCTTGATACCTGGGGTCTCTATTACTTTCCTACTGTATTTTCTTATATGGTTATTAATTTTATAGTACAACAGGCAGCATTTTTGTTATCTTCAATAATAATAAAAAATTGCAGTGTTTGTTCTTGCCCATTCAGTGGGTTTTTATGTGTAGGTAAAATAGAGGGGAAAAAAATAAATACTTCTTTTCTTAATGTATTCTTTACAGAAAGATTCGTTGGTATTTTAATTTGCATTTTAAATGTCACAATATTTCTTTTTCTAGACAGAAAAAGGGAGCGCACTGCATGAAGCAGCCCTGTTTGGAAAGGTGGAGGTAGTACGCATTTTGCTTGAAACAGGTAAATCTGAACGCTGAAAGAATATCCTTAATTTTCCTAATCTGGTGTGTGCCTCCTCAGGTTTTGGTTATACAAATTACCTTTACCTTTGTCAGCCTTTGCAAATCTAAGCACATGTACCTCTCTTTAAAACACTGTTCTTTTAGAATAAGAAATTGCTATACGCAGAGAACAAAGGGGATGTTTGCACTAAGACTCATAGATTCCATATATGACTCAGTGTATGCCACTGTATTCTGAGAATAAATGTATTCTGAGAACAAAATGGCTACATAAAATTTTGTTATCCATTCTGAAAGGCAGCCAAGAATATTCTTTGATGTAGAGACCAGAATACTCATGTTCACATTTATTTCCTTCCATTAGCTATTTCTAACAAACACACCATCCTGCTTGCTCCTTCATTTTCCGGATAAACTTTGAGTGCCTGTGAAAAAAGGGGGAGGCACTTTGTCTCTGAGAATTGCATTTGTCCTAAGAGGACAGAAGAACAGGGATGTAAAGTCCAAACAAACCCATCTACTAGATAATAAGAGTTTCAGATTTTTTTGCAGGTAAATTGCTCATCTAGACACCATCTTAGATAAATGAGAAAATCAATGAAAATAAAAAAGCCTAGAAATAACTTCTTGTTGATATGTAAACTTCCATTATGCTGTCTTTTATTATCATTGCTTGTGGGGTTATTTATATACTGCAAAAGAAGGTATGTCCTAACCACAGCTCCTCATCTGAATCTCAACTAGTGTATACCTGATCTGAGATCTATTTTCAGAAAAAAAAGTCCTTCCGAGTTGCTTTTATGTTTGGATGAATAAGAAGGAGGCTGAAAGGGATCTTCACCTTTTTATTTCCTAAAAAAGGAAGGACTGGAGAATATCACAGAAACATAGGAAGCCCTTTAGACTACAGAAAAAGAACACCACTTTTAGATTAATATGTTACAGCCTCTGCCAGCATATAATTGTACAAGACAGGATAGTAGAATCTTCACTGTGAACTCCTTCAGCTCCAAATGCTCTGCATTTCTGCAGCACTCCCCACCTTCTGCCTTACTTACTTTACAGTGCACTTTTCTCTAGTTCTGCTTCAAAGAGACTCAGAAGATGAGTAGCTACCACAAAGGAAAGGTGTAACTTGTGTGTCTGGCCTCTGAAAGTCAGCTGCCACTACTAAATAGCTCAGCAATATTTTGACTTCATTTTCAATGAGAGAAAAGAATCCTTTTCTCACAAAACAAATTAGGAAACTATCCATCAGGTAGGAAGTTATTAGAACTGCAGCCTTTTCTGGTAAATGCTTTCAGAATGTGCTTTTAAATCCTGTTTCCTCTGATTTTCTCTGTTCAGTGTCCTGAGAAGAATTTCACTTTGTTAGGACGTTTCATGCCTTTACTTTTTATGGAAGTACATCCTAACTGGAAATCAACTTGAGTCTTCTGCCATAAGGCAAACATTTTCAAGGTAGCCTCTAAAAGACAAAGGTATAGAGTCATGCAGCATCACGTACACTGCTCACATTCACAGCTTGAGCCAATTAGTTTGTCAGCAGTCTGAACAGTCAGTGAGGACATGCTGTAGCTGATCGCAGTGCCCATACGCTACACATGGGTATTTCAGTCTATTCAAAGCAGGAGTTTAAAAAATGTTGCCATGAAGTACAACTTTATTAACATAAAATTAAAAACTTTATTGCTCCCAAAACACATACTGGTACTATGAACTAGTCCCTGATGAATTGGAGAGGAACGTAGAAAAAACACTCAGAGAATTTCTAGGGTTTAAAAAATATTCTTTTCAGGATGCCTGCTTCTGAGGAACAATCTGTTAAAATAATCCCAAATTTGGTTTAGAAGCCTACTTTATATCCCCATGAGTTACAGAAAAATAAAAACCACCCATGTCAGCATGTGAATTTTAGGCTACTCAAGCTTTAAACAGTATGCTGTACTTCAGCTGTAACACAGCTGTTAATCTGCTACGGTTGTAAAACCACTTGCTTTCAATGTGCCAGATAGTTGAGTCTGATAGACTACATTTCTAATCCAAAGCACTTGGGGTTAAAAATTCCACCATAGATAATTTTCTTTTTCAGGAATAGATACCAACATAAAGGACAGTTTGGGTAGAACGGTTTTGGATATACTTAAAGAACATCCATCTCAGCAGTCACTCCAAATTGCAGCTCTACTTCAAGGTAAGTCATATTCAGTTATACATTTGTTAGAGGCAAATCAGTATAGCATAGAGAAATATTAAGGTATATCGTAATTTCTACTCTTTTAATACTTCATTATAGAAAAGAGCAGTCTTTTTAATTAAAAAAATTCTTGTTTGCTATTTGAACAAAAATAGGTGGTTCATTTCAGGGTAAATCCTTTTTTTGTGGACCACAGAAATTAGCATTGTGTGTCAGTCTGTACATTCTTCATTATGCAATAGCATACTGGAATATTTCACTGCATTTTGGTTAAATTGTACTGATAACCGACAACTAAAATGCTTGATTTATTCATAAGTAACAACTATATGACTGGAAGATGATGAAAATTTTTCAAAACACTTCATTATATTTTTCTCATTTTCCTTAAATAAAAAACAAACAAACAAAAAAAAACCCAACCCAACAAAAAAACCCCACCCAGGCAATATCACTTGTTATTATAGCAGAAATAATGTAATTTTTTGTACATACGTTTGTTCACATTCTTTATCTTACTTTCATGGTGTAAGAGTGATGGAAACCCATTGTTAAGTTCAATTTTTTGCTCTAGAAGATGGCAGTAAGGTGATGAAACATGAACCAGGACATAACTCAGTGTTAAACATAATTTATTCTCTTCTATGGAATTTTTTCCCTGCATCTTCAGATTAGTGTTTCATTAACTGTGTTTGACAGAGGAGTTCCCTGCAGGTCTTATTGCTGCATCTCCATCTGTATTGATTATTCCCACCTTTAAAGAAGCCATTTTAATAAGTTTAGTGGCAGTTCTACACATGAACTAGGTCATGTTTCAGTCTCCTGCATTACTGTAGTTTACAAGAACATTTCCTACAGAAAATGAGGTCATGTGGCTACCCTGTGTTCTTCCTTTACTGAGTAGCTTCCAAACTTGTTGACCAGCTTCAGTAAAGTTTTCCACTGAAATGATGATGATAAAAAGCTTCTATAAGTCTAATGAAAATTTTGCTGGAGGATAGGTATTCCTGTAAGAAGCAGATTCATGATATAGGTGAACTGAATTGACAGCTTGCCTTGAGTTCTCCCTCTCACCCTTCTTCCTATTTTCCTTCACCCTTTCTCTCATTTCCCCCTTCCTCTTCCTCTACTTCCACTTACATATTCGCTTACGTATTCTCCACTTACAGGGGACTTCAAAGTGACCTGTTACAGTTCATGAACCCGTAAAATACAAAACATATTTATTATAGCAAATATATTTAATATTATATAAACTGTTAAGAAATAGTATTATAAATATACTTTTTGTTTTTTTAATGAACCTGCTTTCTGTGTGATTCAGGTCCAAGGGTTATCTCTGTCCCAGATACCTGGCAGAATCAAAAAGTGGGGAGGAGGATATGGGTAAGCGATATAGGGCTACCCCCTATCAGCAGAAGGGAGTTCCTGATTTGACTTGCAGTCAGACTCACATTTCAACCTCTATGTCCTCACTGAGCTACAGTATAAACATACCAGTATGTAGAAGAAGAGAGGGTTAATGTCATACTGAAACTTCTTCAGTGGCAGGAAAAGTGTCAGTTAGAGCTTCCACTGTCTTAGACATCCAAATCAATCACCCTTCAGATAATAATCTAAGTTTTATTATAAAGTCCCATTGCCGACTAAACTGGTTTTCATTTCAGTATCTCTTTATTGTTCCATTTTTCTCCTGTGATAACCTTGCAGTCTCAACCCCACCGATGAGCACTTTCTTCAAAATACCTTTGCTCTATGAATGATAAAGCACACAAACCTCTCTCAAGGGTTTCTCATGTTGATGGATCAGCCCTCAGTTTTTGCCACACACACACACAAAATTAAACATATCAATTTTCAGGCTTTTTGGTGCATTGACATGAATTTTTTTTCAAATGTGTTCCTTGAAAGTATAAAGATGACTGCTTAGTAGTTTCAGCTCGTATTAGTGTGATGAAACTGTGCTTGTAATGAGCAGATGTGTCTTTTTCCCTTGCCTTATAATCAGAAGTGATGTGCAAAGGTGAAAAATGGTTACAAAGATGCCATTCTGACTTTTAAGACAATCTGAGGAGCCCCTTCAGAACTCCCTTAGAACCCACTTAGATTCTTTTTCATCAGCAAAATGTTCTCTGAAGCTTTATCCATCAAAGATAAAGTTTGAACTGTGAGCTGAAGTTGAAAAACAAAATCAGGAGCAGCAAGATTCAGTACCAGCGCCACTGATGATACAGCTGACCTGCCCTCCTCTAAAAAGCCAGTTGAGTATACTCTTCACTGAAGTGTGTGTATTTATCCTATTGTAGCTGAAAAATCAGTGAAGCACTGGGATTTTGGGAATCCTGAATGTACTGTAATTGAGTTAAGTGTTGGGTAATGAATTCCATGCAAAGAAAGGGCAATTACTAAGAGAGATTTAGTGGCTTCCAAATACATTCCCGTTAAAGCTGCTGTCTTCAGATGATTGTCTAGAGAAGCTTACATGACTCCTTCATGTAGACTTACAGGAAAAAGAAATTAAAATGATGATGTCAGACAATTACTGGTCAGATTTTGTAAGTTTCTTGCTAATTTTGTTCTTTATGTAGACATAATGACATTAAGTTTATTCTTTAACCCTGTTGTTAGGATAGAGTAAGATTTTATCACCTAGCATTCTCATTAATTTTTACTGTTTTCCCCTGGCACTGTTATGTTACTGTACAGTTTATAGCATTAACATAGAATAATATTTGTCCCTCCAACAAAACATTAGCTTTCAAAATATCAGACAAAGGCTGAAAGATGCATATATTCAGGCTGGCAGAAGTGACCAAGGAAATAATGTGACTGGTATTACCAGAGGGCTTGATAGGTTCTACCCCCCTATATGAAGGGGGATAACAGAGCTGTAAGAAAAGTTTAGGCAGAAAGTGGGTTTAAGGATATTTACGAGAAACTTATTTGAAGGATATAAAGTAATTTATGTGTTTAGAAGCAGTTCGTGGAGGCAGTTAAGGAGGAGTTGAGCTGATCCTAAAACCTACAGGGCTGGTAGCCACCTGTGAATGAATGCCCTTCCAGAACTTAAGAATTGTGAATGTTAATTGTTCTCCCTTTTTTTAAAGGATATTTAGAAAACTAATTTTATAGATTATAGGTTTAAAAGAAACAAAATCTTTTGGTGGTGAGGTTTTAGAAGTGATCCTGATGTTTTTGTGATCTTTACACCATTACTCACTATCCTGAGAAAACTGCAGTTGAAGTTTCTGCAAAAATATTTTTGTGTTTGAAAAGTCTGCCATCTTTTTTGACGTGTTGGTGCATTATATGGTAGAAGAAAAATAAATTAAAAAATCACTTTAAAGAGCAACATGAAAAAGGCTGAGTAAGCTATATGCCACCTGAGTGATTTTTTACTGCCTATTAATTATAGATGGAATTAATAGGAATGACAGTTCAAGTTTTATTTCTATGTCTTTCGTATATGTCACTTAATTTTCTGTGTCTTGCTCAGGTCTGAGTTGCATTGAACTCACTTAACAGTACCTATTAGAGTTTAGATTCTTAATTTGATAAGGAAAAAGTAGTTGTATATGCACTATGCACTCAAAGAGCAGAGAATTAGGATATTGTGCCAAGTAAGGCCAGGCTCCTGAATGCATTTCATGGGTGCAGTGAAACAACAGCATTCAGTGCCGAAACAGTTAACAGTATTGGCACTTAGGGCTTTATAATTAGGAATTGAAGATAAAAGGGATGTTGCCAAGGCTAGTAGGCCTAAAATTAAACCAACCAGCTGTGTTTTAGTTTTAGCACATGTGAACGTGACGCAGGTGCATGCTGTACCGTCTTTCAACTTTTCGTCCACAGCCCACTATGCTTTCCATTGGAATCTTGCTCTTTTACTATTTCTGGAAGCAGAATTCTTGTTATTATGAAAAAAGGAGATAGTAGATAAACATGAAAAATGGCACAAGCCCCAGGAAGGCACAGTAAGTGCCGCTGCATAGACAGTATGGAGGGAGATGCAATGGAAAGCTGTTTCCTCTCCTCTGCTGAAGCTGCTTAGAAACCTGACATTATTTGTACCTGTTACCGAATTATTCATAGACAGAAAATGCACAAGCAGCTGCAGAACCAGGACTCCTTTCTTCTCCTCTCTGCTTAAACAGCCTTGGTGTCATTAGCACAGGCTTTCTTTTGTGCATTCTCACTCTTTCTTTCTCTCCCACTCTTCCTGTGGACAAGTAGATCTCCCATTCCCAGGAGTGCCAGGAGGCAGCCTCACTGAAAGGATAGAATAGGTTTTCAGTCAAGGATTTAATTACAGCTGTGTGGGATGAAAATAATTGTAATCTCAGTCCCCTTTCATTGTTTATGCGTTTTTTGGTTGTAGATTTGTTTTGGTTTTTTGTTTGTTTTGGGTTTTTGGTTTGTTTGGTTGGATTTTTTTTGTTTTGTTTTGTTTTTTCCTGGGGACTTCTCAGCTCTTTTTATGGGCTAATGTGCTAATGTATTAACACATTATGATGTATTAACTGTACTTATGAATTAATTTAACTGCTGATGTTGTGACAAATGAGTTTAGCTGCACCCTTACCTATCTCAGAATCATAGCAGTACTTCAGTACTTGTTTCTGTTTAACTTCCCATATCACATACACAAAAACATCAACTGATTTCAGGTTTTTCTGGGGCTAAATTAAATTTGAGTCATTCAGTATTGTTCTCTGAAATTTAGGAGATTGAAGTCAAGCAGATTCCAGCTCAGCTCACGTCTGTCACCTTAGCACACCTGACAGTCGTTACCCCTCTGTTTTCTGCTGCTGCAGCTGCTGTAAAGAGAAGGGAAATGGGGCCATGAACCTTTAGGTGGGCCCCTCCCCAGGAGAGCAAGTGAGTTGCTTCGGGAAGGGATTTTTGAGAGCTCCCAGGTTGGGGCAGGATTCAGTGGAGCTGAAGATCCTCAGCCAGGTTCTGGAAGAGCCTTGGGGAGGGCAGAGGGTTTTCTGAAGATTGCTGCCCTTCAGGAAGATGTGAAGAAGTAAGCGTGCACCTGCAGGGATATCGTCTGTGGAGGGGAGTGGTTTCCAAATAAGTTTTATTTCTCTGATCTAGTTACTTGGAGAGCCTTTTATTTGAAGAGGTGAGTGTTCAGATTTTTATTCTAATCAAATTTGGCATTTTGGGTTTTTTTTTGAGTTTTAAAGAGCTTTTTGGTCTCCTTAGAGGACATTGGTCTAGAAGAAGCTTATGTGCATCCACCCCATGGCATGGCTGACATAGGGTCTGAAAACAAAAGGAAAAGAAGCTCATTTAAAGCAAAATAATTTAAAAAATTGTTTGCAGGCTTTTTTTTTTTTTCTTTTCCATTATAATTAAAAAGATCTCTGAGGTGAATGTAGCCATTACTCTAAAAGCCAAGGTTTATAAGTAAAGCAAATCTCTTAACCATCTCACCTTACTGAGAAATGAAGCTCTAAGAGGAGCTGAAGTTAAAGCAAGTTGTGCTTTTACTGTCCCTGGAAGTTCAGCAGCAGCTCTAGCTAAGGTGGGCCGTGCTCTCCTCATGGAGAGCTTACATGCTTAGCTTAAGCTCATGCTTACATGTTAACTCTTCATTTTGCTTGGCTTTGGCCTAACCAGTGTCATGGAAACTGAAAAAGCTGGAGTTCCAGCTCTTTGAACTTTCCAGAGCTTGTTACTTACTTGGGTTATGGTCCCCACTGTTCTTATTTCCACTGCTGTGAGGCCACTTTTACACTTTTTGTGCACTTTACCCTCTTTAAGTTGGATAGGGCTATGTCAAAACCTGAAAACTACAGAAAATAATTCTATTAAGCAGGCAAAGTTTTTGGAATTCTTAGTATTAATTCTCACTGAACTGCAGTCTTACATGAGGGTAAACAGAAGTAAACTAGTCCATTTTCCCATTATGAATATGACAGGCTGTGTCCCAAACAGCCTCTTGTAGGAATTACAGGCTTTTCCCTTAACCCTGTGAGAACACAGCTGGGGAAACTGTTGGGGTCATGACGTGGTATAATTCACTTAGCTTGGCTTTGTTCTGAGTTATCTTTCTCACTTTGAGAGAAGTGGTAGAACCTGAACAGCCTCTCAAGCACACAGCAGCCAGAGCAAAGGATGGTAACAGTATCACCCCTTTTCAATAGGTTTGGGCAGGCATTGAAGACTAATTTCTACTCAGCTGCACGTGAATAGAATTCAGCTGCTGGTGAAGGCATCAGGTGTTTGTGTGTGCTTTGTCTTTGGCTCTTAATATAGATCAGCTGTTTTGTGTCTGTTTCTCTGCCAGTATTAGGGGTAAGTGTACATTTGCCTAGACTACGAGCCTGGTGCAACTGAGTTCCTGTCTTGGTCTCCCGTGTATCTGGTAGAATTTGCAATAGTATAAAACCAAATTAGGAGTAGAAGTCTCACAGGAATCCAAATTTTTAGGGGTTGCACCCTTACAAGGATGGCACACAGCTGGCCTGTTGTAAACCTCTTACACCACACCTTCTGTGAGCCTTTTGTAGAGGTTTTCTGGAAGGAACTCTGCATTTTTAAAAGTAAGTATTTAAGACTTATGTTGAACTTGGAATTTCCTCCTCAGAACTAGCCTCCAGCAGGTAAGTGCATTGGTCTGGAAGTGGGGCCTGACAAAGAATAAAAATAGAGAATTATTTTAAACCCGAGTCTTGTATGATTATGTGACAGCAAGGCTAAAGTCCTTCACAGTCTCCCCTTCATTTCCCCTCCTAATAATAGCTGTATTGATGTGATAATTGTAACACTCACACCTGATAGAATTTCACTTTAGGTTTGCTTTTGAACAGTTGCATAATTACCAAGCAAATATTTTTAGGAACTAATTGAATACCTCTTTTCATTTTCTTTGGGTCTGGTTTCCTTTTTATTTCTTCTCCATCTTGCACATTAACTTGACAAATACTATAGCTGACAGAGCTGGAAAACATTCCAGAGCATTTTGTCATGCTGCTAGTTTTCTTGTGGTCTCTTACAGCTTACCTTTGCTTCTTTGCTTTCAGCACCACACAAGAAAAATTGAAGTACCCATGTTCTTATGAAGAAATGTATGGCAGATTATCCAGGGGACCATTGCCAACCATCAAACTTAATATATGTGGCATTTTCAAATCATACATTTAGAACACAAAACAAAACACCTCTACAATCTGCAAAGCATTCTAAAACTGCATGCTGTTCTATGCCATTTCCAATTTCTACTTCTTGGATATCTATTTTGTCACAGATTGTATTTGGGTTTTGGGGTTTGTTATTTAATCATGAGTAACAGTGAGCTAAACAAGTGCATTGTAGACTGTAGAAATTAAATCAGGAGACTTCACTTCCCAGAAACTCCTTAGTCCTTCAGCGTGATATTGATGAAAGCAGTTACTGCAGTTTACTTTGGTGTGTGCTGCAACATGTACTGCTGTGGTTCTTGTCAGTATCAGAAAGAAACTGTTGAAGCAATGTCAGAAACTCAAGAAAATGCAGATGCAGAATAACTGCCAGAACTGAGAGTCAGTCACTCTGCTGGAAAAAGTGCCACTATTGCATAAATTAATTTCTAATTTATTCTTGTACTGAATTCATTAAGGTCTTGGTTAGCTCTTGAGGTAACCTGTGTACAAAAGCATATGAAAATAATGTTGATATTTTAATGAAAATAATCGTCATGAAATTGAGTTTAGCACATTCATTGCATCATGTTTTTCTGGGATTTTTAAACATTGTCTTGAGCATGGAGCAAGGCAAGTTTTAAGAAGGAAAACCACAGAAATTTTAGCACACAGCTTTTTAGACTGCTAATTTTAACTAAATTCTTAAGTTTGCATTCTTTCTTTTTTCTCATGTGCGCTCTCAGTGCTGCAAGCAGAATATTTGGTTTTCTTAAGAGTATCAGTGTTTGTACTTATTGTAAACGTCCTGAATATCTTGATTAAAAGCTTTCCACAAATTTAGAATAAAAGTCTCTTTTAACAGTAATAGTATAAAGGAACAGTTACATTGATATTTCAAGGAGACTGAAAAAACATAGGGATGGTCTTAACTCATTACTCTTACAATGAGATTTCTGTAGCAGTTTCAGCAGATTAGAGAACTGGCCATTATAGTGTTTTACAATACTTTCAACAAATTATTGCCTTGCAGCAGTGCTTATGAATAATTACGTGGTTGCAATACGAAAAATTGGAAAAGCTTTAATGAAAAATGGAGTAGCAAATATTCTTTTGATTGGAATAAACCCTCTTAATTCAGTCATTTAAGTGTATGTGTATCTTTAAATTACAGAATATATGGAAACAGGAAATGCAAGTATTTCAGAGGAACGCCCACTGGAATGCGCAGAACATCAGTCTTGCATTTTGTCCCCAGAAGTTCCTCCATCTCCAAAGGCTAAAAGTAAATACATGTACTCTGTGACTGCAAAAGCTGTACTGAACTTCTCTTTAATATTAAAATTATATTGCTATAATATTGATACAGACATACAAAATGAAAAATATAATGAAGTTATTGATATCAAGAAGCTTTATTCCACCATGAATTACCTATCTTGCCTACGTACACTGTGACCCATGTCACATAACAAAGCAAGGAACTGTCTTCTCAGAAAGGACAAGTCACTGACAAATTACAATGTAGTGCGTTATTTGATCTTAAATCTTTTTAATTTATCTGACCTTACACATTTTGTAATCAATGTGTTGAAGTACTTTGCAAGCATTGTTCATGTTCAGGTTAAAAATGGCATTTACTTCATCTTTCTCAGTGAGTACATCTTCCAGTTGTATTACATATGGAAGCCTCTTTCAAAGATCATGCATGTACTGCTCTTCCATTCATCTTCTAGCACAGCTTTCGTATGCTGTGGTGTTCACTGTTGTCTGCACATGCCTTCGTTTTATGTTCTGATTCACCATTTACACATACAGCCACTAAAATAGTGCATTTCGTGAGTGTGGTGTCATCCTGCTCTTTCATGAATGTCATCCAAATCTTGACTTCAGTCTTCAGTAATCATTCAGAGTGAATGTAATTGATTGCTGGCAAATAACTAAGCCTCTCTTTGGTTTTTGGTGGCTTTTTTTGTGTGTGAGTTGTGGTGGTGTTGTGTTGTTGTTGTTTTTCTGGTTTCCTATTATTTTATTTTTCTTTAAACATGCTTGCAGGGAGAGTTTTCATTCATGAGAGCTAAGCTTCCTGCTGCATGTCAGATTATGATCTTCATGGTGATAGCGAAGAAATGCTATAGTTCCAATCATATTTCCCGTTGGGGTACTTAACAGATACGTGGTGTATGAAGATAAATAGTTCCTTTGAGATTAATGGAATTGTGAAGTCAACTATCATATGCAGTAGAAATGTCTGTCCTGAAATTAAGTAGTAAATATTTTTAAAATATGTTTTACTTCTTAACAATAAGGTCATGATCTCACATTCTTTATTTCCACTTTTGAAGTATAAATAATGTAAAATGTGCTAGCTGGCTTTTGCTTGTCTGTTGTGTAATCTGATACTAAAGGAAAGAAATAGTTCTTGATTATGTTTCCCATCTGTCTGCCACTCTCTGACAATCTAGTTTCAAATAATTTAAACCACATTTGGAAGAGGAATAGCAGTACCAGTTGCTTTCTGTGACTTTCATGAAAATAGGTAGCTAGATAGAGGAGACCTTAATTAGTACCTACACTGAAAGAAATAGGCAAAATGTGTCTTTCAGGTATTCATTTCGGCAGCAATCAGCCAGTCAATGCACTCTCACTCACAGATCAGTCCAGTTTTGTCATGCAGTATTCACTCTTGCGCAGTAAGATATACTGCAGGCCACATGTGGGAAAACATGGGATTGGGAACGTAAACATAATTCTGTAGGAAGCAGTAGTTCTGTTTCTTTATAGGGCACTGTATCATTATTTCAGAATAGTTTTTAATATTTAAGTATTTTACTCCAGTTTTTAGTTGTTATAATATTAATCTGGAATAATTCCAATTTTCTAATTAAAAAGAATTTAAATAAACCTGTTTATATTTTTTCCTTAACTGACATGTTTTGTGCAAAGTTACTCTTGAATAAGACTAACAAGTTTTGAATGCAAAATTTCTGTTAATTAGATATTAAAAGGCAATTAAATGTTTTTAATTAAAAACTTCTGGGTTTTGGCTCAGAAAACTTGAGTAATGGCCATGGTTGTAATTTTAGAAATACTTTTTGAGTATTTTTGTTTACTTAGCCTAGCAAACAGTAACTATGAAGAGAAATGACACAGAGATCTAGACCAAGCAGATACAGTCTTACCAGGAGATTCTTTAGTTATGTGGATGTACTTGTCTCTTTATATATGCTGAGCTTAATATGCTCACTCTGTTTTCCCTTTCAACATTGTATTTCCAAAGATGGAGTAACGTGGAAGTCTCTGTATTTTATCCAGTCTAAGTTTTGTAGTTTCCAACAATATGACTGTTGTAAAATGAGTCAAGAGAGAAGGGGTTTCTTATTTAATCCTGGAAAAACTTGATTTTTCACTTGTATTTTCGTTGCTGTTACTAAAGCTAGCTGTGTAACACGTGCCGTAGATAATCACCACCTAATGCAGTTGTTCATTATGGGTAGCTTTTTAGTCTGTGAAGGTCTTGCTGCTGCTGGTGGGCTCTTTGCAGGCTAGTTAGCACTCAATGTGATTCTAGTACTTATTGCTACTGCTATTTCTAATAGTGGCCCTCAGTATAGACATATAAAGCCCATTGCTTTACTATTTTGGTAGATTTCTTAACTAAAGATATCTGATAAATTAAGGAGAAAACATGAAACAATGCAGAATGCACTGAATATACATTTATGATAGACTGCTGCAGGGAGGCATGTTTTAAACATGTGGGTTTTGCCCAGTATATTTTTCCACCATTCCATTTAATCCTGGAAAGTGAGCAAGAATTATTTATAAAGCATAGCTACTTTGATGAGACATATGTGTGTTCTTAGGAACTCGGTCCCAATGTAGTCACAGATTACAGAACCTGTATAAGTGTATTCACTGCAGCAGCAAAGGTGAACCGGTGCAGAGTATGGGGACTGATTCTTTGTTTGTAGAAACTTTTGATTCCTGGATTAATTTTGCATTCTTGAATAGTTGTTTTTTCTAGACAATTTTTCTGGATTAGCAAACAGAAAAAGGGTAAGTATTTATTGTAATTCATTGTAATTAAATGCAAGGTATAGGGCCATACAGAAGCATGTAGATGCCTCTAGCAAATTCCCAGTCTGGAATAAGATACCTTTGTTTTTGAGAGGAGAATTGTGCATGGAGATTATTGTTTAGAAGATAAGGCATGGAATATAACAGATACTCGATAAAACTTAAAGAATGTGCATTTCCTTTTTAGGCATAAATTACCCCGGTATTCTAATTACTGACTAATGGTGTATCTGTTTTTAAAGGTGAAGCTGTGACTGGAGAATTATCAAAGCTCTTAGATGAAATCAAATTGTGCCAAGAAAAGGAATACTCTTTTGAAGATCTGTCTCATACAATATCAGACCATTATCTGGAAAATTTTAGTAAAGTATCAGAGGAAGAACTTATGACCAGTGGAAGCCAAACCAAGCTTAATGTAGTAAGTAAGATGGGATAAAAAGACAATATATTCAGTTATGTCTGCTTAATGTATGGCACATTCAAGAAAGATATAGTATAAGAGTGAGAATAATACAAGGTTAATATTATATAGAAAAAATAATATAGCATATGTTTCTTAGAGATTTAGATTGTAATGTTCCCCTTATTTTACAGATATTGCTTACCACACCTCAGAATGGCTTTTTATGGCACCACTAGTATGACCAAACGTTGAGGTTACCTGTTTTGAGTATGGGAAGAAGGAAAGGTTTTTTGTTTGGTTGGTGTATTTTTGGGGGGTTTGGTGTTTTTGTTTTTGTATTTTTTTAGAAACGAATGGAAATCGGTATCCTCAATACTATATTGAATACTAAATGTTTGCAGAATCTGATCAGATGTACCCCCTAAAATAAGCAGCTAAGCAGCTTAGCATCTTGAGTTATATAGTAAGAAAACATATAAGAATAATAGCTTTCTCAGTAGCCTAATAGCACTGAAGTCTCTAATACTGAAAATTGTTGTGGTTGTGATACTTCAGTGATTTCTAACTACAGTTGAAGATGACTTCATTGCTACTAATCTGAATAAAGTGCTCTAGGATTAATTCTTTCCTCAATATAACAAGGCTTTTTTTTTTTTTTTTTTTTTAAATTGAATTGTCTTCCTCAATAAGTAAATGAGATTGCTCCGGAAATAAAGCACAGAACAGAGGAAAATGCTAAATTTCAATTAATGTTGTTTGTAAGTTAAGAAAAATTATCCTCTCCTATGTGAGGAAAACCATGGCACGTTAAGGACCTCACGTTCTGGAGGATTTATTACAGTACAGATAGGAAAAATGAGATTTACAAAGATGGTTAGCTGCTCTGAAATGCAGTAGATACTTTTGTAAAGCCCTTCTAGATGTTTAAATGTTTAGATATTGAACTCAGTTTGAACAAGGTACTAATCTCATTTAAGCATTTTCAGACACTTTTCTGGTGTCTTTCCGAATTTAGGTGCGAACTGCTATTTAAATCTGCTCAGCTGCTGTTTTGCAGAAAATGTATTCCATATAAGTCTGTCTACTCTGACACATTTTTACAGACCTAAATGAAGTACATTGTGAATAGGAAGTATTCCGACACTAAATCTGTAATTTATGTGCAGCAGGGATATACAAAGGTAAATTAGGCAATTCCTTTTTCTTTTTTTTTTTTTGCAATTTTATCTATTTTATATTGAACTAGATTTGAAAACAAATATTTGAAATTGGGGGTTATTTAAACAATTTTATGGTGCTTTTCTACCAGTGTGTTCAGCTTTTCTTTCTAAGAAAACTGTAATCAGGGTGATGGGTACACCTTCCCAATGCCAAGTCAGGATGGAGGGTAGAGCATATTTTCCCCTGGAGTAAACCCAACTATACAGGCCTGTATGGAGAGGACTCTTTGCTGTACTGTGACACTTTTCTGTTCTTTCTCAAGCATCCATTTCATTTTTTAATGTGTTTTAGGGTTACTCACTCTGTTCAGTTGCTACTTGGCTGCCTTGCATTGATGGAAGACACAATGTCTTCTAATTTTGGGGAAGTGCTGCCTTCCTTT
Source organism: Dendrocincla fuliginosa (assembly GCA_035047845.1). Lineage (NCBI taxonomy): Eukaryota > Metazoa > Chordata > Aves > Passeriformes > Dendrocolaptidae > Dendrocincla > Dendrocincla fuliginosa. The sequence goes on along the minus strand of JAWWMO010000043.1, from coordinate 46,601,036 downwards.
GGTATTTAGGGTCCCTGTATAGTGCATAAATGATACAAAACCCCACATGCACTGTAGAGGAGCCATGGAAGAGTAATTGGGAAGAAGCACTAAAATGAAGAGATATGTTTAGCTCTGAAAATGGTTGCAAAGGTGAATGCTGCCAAACTACTCTGGGGGCAGGACTAACAAGCATGGTCATGTAAGGCATGTGACAGTATGGTAATGACTGAAGAAACTTAAATGAATATTTATGTAAAAGAACATGAAGGTACAGAGAGAAAGAAGTGGAGATGTATATAGATACGGAGAGTCAGAAATAGATTTGTTGGATATGTATTAAAGAAGCATAAGATTCTTGCAGCTTCTTCTGACTTTAGTTTTCTCCTCTCTGGGAACCTTCTGTAAAAATCTCGATAGGTAAAGTGGGTTCTTCTGTTGTCTGCATTTGTTCAGCTTGCATTTCTTCTGCTGCACATTACAAGACTCTGTGGAAGGGGCAGCACAGGAGTGTCGTGGTACTGGAGCACAGACTCTTTCTGCTTGCAGGACCGAGTGTTGCCTTTCTCTGTTATCAGCTCTAACACAGGGCTGTGCCTGCACAAGCCAGCAGTCACTTCAGGTTCAAATGAACAGTTTTTCCCTAACTTTCATTGCTGGCAGTACAAGCATCTCTTCTGAAGTGGTGTAGAAATTGAGTCCCTCTTGATAAGGTTAAGTGATGCCATGCTCTGAACAAATGTTCCAGAGATGATGACTGGCACAGTCTTTTCAACTTCTTTAGTCCAGTGATCTGAAGAGGTTCAAACCCCAAGTCATGACACTTTATGACGTTAGGGAGAGTCTGCAGTGGAACTGGCTGCTAGGATACATCTGCATTTTTTGCATCATGCTGTTGTTCAGAAAAGTAGGAGGCCAAGACTGGGGGATTTCTGAGTGGAATAGAAACTTAGGAAGTTGGAGCAAGGAGCATCAAGAACCACCTCCTGAGGATGGCATGAACTTCGGGAAGAGAAGACATCAGGAAGTGGAGTGTATTAAAAAAAAAAAAAAAATTAACATTTGTCTCTTTTGAAGATGACCAGAAAACCTGTGGTACTGCTCTGGCTAAGTAAGGTTTAGGTTGATTTAGGACTGGAGAAGAGAGTGTCTGTCTATCCAGAATCCACAGCCTGGAATTCTCTTCTGAATCTCAAGAGCCAGCCTCTGTTGTATGAAAGAACAGGGCTCACTGTTTTTGTTTAGTGTAAGGGTAGTGGGGGTGTTTGCTTTTTAACGCAATAACTTGACAGTAAAAGACTTCATCTGGAAGAGTGGCATTCAGTTCCTTCCATAGCATAGGTTTTAATATTGGTTTTATAATCTCTCAAATAAAGTACTGATCATCATTCTGTGATCCCTTCTGTTATTCTTTTTGCATTGTAAAACCACTGGAAAAACACCAGTGCAACCCAGAGAGCAGAACTTTGGCTGTCTTATGCACAGGCAAAATCTGTTCCTTTTCTGGTCTCAGGTGTCTTGCATTGTTTGTTGCTCAGTGGTACAGCACTTGTAGAATACTACATTTTCTTTTGAAGGAGTTGTGGTTTGGAAGTCCTTAGGTCAAGGATAGAATGAATCCATGCTTCCATTTGCTCTGTTACCAGTCAGTTAGTTATCCAACCACATAGCAAGTTCTTCTGGAATGACTGGAGTAAGAAACTACTTTATTTCACCAAATTTATATTAAAAACACTACATGTTTTTATTACTTTACGTGTTTCTGCTAAGCAGGTGTGTGGTGTGTGACATAAGGCATTAAAACCCCAGAGATTTATGTGCTTACAGTATTGTAAAGTCAAATAGGAAGCAGAATTTGCACAGCTCTGAGATTAGGTGAAAAAGAAAAAAAAAACCTTCGGGTTTAGTCTCCTGAGTTCCAAATTACTAGTCAACTCTCTTCAAGTTTTCTTGGGACATGGAAGAGCTGAATATGAAAACTGAAGGTCGGGATCTTGTGGACTGGAAGGCATGAACATATGGGAGAGGGAGATTGCAGTGGAGCAGTAAGGAGAGTAACGGGGGGCACCACAGTGTAGACATGAATAGGAACAGATCTAGAGAGCAGTAAAAATGTCCCCACAGGACACTTCCATTCCAAAAATTGAAGGAAAAACTGTGAAAGTGTTGGAGTTCTGGAAAGCCAGATTGTGTTAGCTTCCTGAAGGGGGAGAGTGTTTAATGAAGAGAGGGAAAACTGAATGCTTGTTTACTGAATAACAAGCAGAGTCAGATGAGAGTAGGTTAACATTATCTTTTATTTGAAGAGTACATTATAAAGAATAAACTAAAGGAAGTCAAGATAAAGCTGCACTGGGAATTTTATGCTTTCTTTCTCCTCTCTGGCTTGTTTAAATGTGCTTCTGATGTGCTGTCATGGAAAACAGGAATTCCATGTTTCCCAGTCTATCTTCACCAGTCATTAAAACACACATATTGCAACATACCAGGCATCAACTCCCTGTTCATTGTCTCCACAAAATTAGAGGCCAGACTGAACATGTTTTTGCAATTCTGCTTCAGAGAGAGCTAAAAAAGGACTATATGCACCTAGGCATCATTTTAGTTGGAATTCCTTGTTTTCATCAAAGACTTGCAGGCTGCGTGGGATTGATGGTGGATTCATAGATTTTTTTTATTCTTGGTTTCTGTCTTTGGTTTTCCCATTTTGGTCATTGTGACTTGAATACACTCTTTAGTTCCCCTGTGTACGCAAAGACATGGAAAGCCCTGACAGGTGCTGCACAGGCAACCTGGGAAAGATTTATACTTGTGTATTACTCAGTGCTGACATACTCCAGATTTTCTATGCTTGCTAAATACAAATCTTTCAAAAAAACCCTAGAATTTGATTGTTCAGAAAATCAGAAAAGGAGCTGTGCTTCAAAACATGTTCCAGAAAACTTAAGCTATAAAAAGATACAGGAAAATCCTTAATTTTATCACAGTTCAGTTAACTAAGGTGTTTTCTTTTCAAGCTAAGTATGATTGCTAGGAAAATCAATTTTGAACTAAATCATAGCAGTTTCAGGTTTTTTTTTTAAAAAGTTTAATTAAAAATATTTATTTTCCAATAGATGGCAGTCTGGTTCAGTAATTTCAAGAACAAAAGCAGCCATCTTATATAAGGGTTTTCCAACTTTTTCACTGCTGTGTAAAAATCGTACATTTTAACACAGTTGATAGTACAAACTGCTTCAAAATGAACACCTGTAATTCCTCTAGGAGAAAAATTTATGGAACATCATGACATAGATTTAAACTACAAACTAAAGCATCAGGGCTAAATTTAGTGGTCTGTCATAGGAAAGAGGTTACACACCTAGTGTGTATTCAAATAATCTCTGTGGATTGAACAGCAAGGAAGAAAATTTAAATGAGTAGGGATCCAGAAAAATTGTGTTGGAACAAAGAAGAGAAGAATGTCAAAGTGTGTATTGCAAGAATCCTAAGCTCCAACAAGTAAATAGCTTTAAATTGCTCTGTTATTGGAGTACTAAGATCATTACCAGTTTCTTGTCAAGTGTGAGGTTCCTGTGTATGTATTCACGTGAGAACAAATCATTCTAAGTGGGATATTAAACACAGAAGTGTGACGTTTTTATTACAGTGTATTTGCATATTGTGTATATTAAAAAAAAATCAGACAAGAAAAGTATGGGCTATTTGTACTTATAAGAAAAAGAAAATCCTGTGGCTACCAGAGAATATGTTACTTCTTATTTGCTTTGGACAGCCTGTGATTGCAAAACAAAAATAGTAGGTTATTAAGAACTTCTGCACTTCCACATATGTGTGTGTGTATACATATTTGCCAGATATACATGTTGGATAAAATAAATCTCAGTCTTTTATAAACTTGATACTTTATTTTAATAATATTTTCTGAAAATTGACTCTTAAAAACCCTTCATCTTACTGTGTTCAAAAATTTATTCCAGTCTTTACTTTGAAAGATGTTGTTTTATTTTCACGCAGTAACCATAACTGTTCTCCATATGTTTTGAGAAGTCATGAGATATTTTTGAACTAAAAGTAATTTTAAGATCTGCCACTTCAATAAAACCAAAGCCCCAAATCGAAGTATTTTCTTCAGAACAGTCCCTTTAATCTCGTGTAGTCAGTGGTTGCTTGCAATGTTTGGTTTTACATTTATGCTATTGTGTACTGAAGCATAATACAGAAACTGTTATTGATTTGCAGTGCAAACGCAGTATCTTACTCTCTCTGGATTTGTGACATGGGTTTAGATTAAAGGCACAGTTCCAGAAAGTTTTTTGTGTTCTTAACAGCAGAGTATATGTTATTTTGCTTTAATTACCGGGAATGAATATTGAGAAACTGAAGTTGTAAGATGCCCCTGGTTTGGGTTTTTTTTTTGTTTGTTTTTCAAACTGAAGATAGTAAAAACATGTAGTGACTGCACTATAGAGCAATTTCAGAGAAGTGGCAGCAGTATATCTGGTTAAATTTAATGTGGTTATATAATAGATAATAAAGGCTGGCAGCAGTAATTTAAATTTAAACATGAGGAAAGGTTCTGTGTAGTCTCGAAGAAGATTTGGATTTCATCACAGGTATATAAATGTCAGTTTCTGCTTTCTTCTGTCATCCAGAAAGGGAAGTTGATACTTGTGTACATTATGAAAGAGTGGGGAAGAAATACAGCTAAAAATATAGTAACATGTTGAAAACAGTGATAGTACGTATTCAGAGGGAAGACTCAATTTTTACTCTCATGTCAGAATATCAAGAAGATGAAGCAATATAAAAACAATAAAATTATGATTGTGTTTGGTTTATAGCTAAGGGGACATTTGAAAGCATAGAGTTATGTGGTTTTGAAAGAAGTTGACAAATAATGGATATATTAGAGGTTGATAAAATTTATGCATGGTTCTTCAGAAATCAATTATTATGATTATTTTTTTTCCTCTAAGGAAAAGAACAATTATTTTTGGTAAAAAGCACAGATCCAAAGGTGTTTCTTTTTTTATTCTAAATTTTAAAGAGTAATAATCACTGAAGAATACTGAGGTAAACAATTTACTATCATTATTCAAAAATACTGTAATGTAACATTTCAATAAAAAATGGCTGTACTGAAATATAATGGCTAGGAGTAACCAAACATGCTGAAGTAAAATAATTGTCTTGGATCAAACGTGGTAGCCTTTAAAAATATCACACACTTGCATACATGCATTATTGAGAGAGTGATAGAAAGTTTCACATAATGATGATGAGCAAGCCAGAAGTACATACAATTGCGTGCTAATGAGGATACATTAAAAACACATTCAAGAACAATTTTGGTTACTTATTCATTAGGGAATAGTAAGATAATCAGGCCTGATTGTTTGGGGCTGTGTGGACAGAAGAAGATAAATTTTAAATTATTTAATATAGTAACACTTACTGAATTTGTTATAAAGCTTCACTGTATTTTGCAGGTATTTATGATGTATGAAAAAAGGAAACAGTTTTACTGATAAACAGTGTTTGCAATATTGTTGCTTTACTGGATTTGCTTTTTTATAACAGAGTTAGGTAATTTATGTATTGCCAATATTGACATTGCAAGGATTTTGTATTATGTTTGTCTTTAACTCTTGCACCCAGTCCAGTTAAGAGTCTTTCCAAGCATATACTGACTCTTATTTCTATGGGAAATAAAAATATAAAGGCTGTCTCTCCCAGGATATGTAAACCTTACTTTTTAAGATTCCCTTGTTGCAAAAGGCTACCCACTCTCTGGAGATAAGATTATATAACTTCAAAAATTGTTTTTAAAAGCTACCACCCAACTCAAAACCATCTGTTAGTCCCAATTTCTAATGCACACAGTGGTATTTCCCACTGAGAAGAACTGGTGCTGCTGTTTTTTGGTTTTCTTTTCATTAGATATTTATAATGTGACATCCAGTACCAAGCATCTACTTGGTCAATATAGAATGGTATACTCTCTGAAAGCTACTTTACTAAATGATTTCTAAATTCTATTTAAACATGAGCTGGTGTCTACAAAGAAGCAGAGGGGAGCATACCAACTTGATGCAAATTTTTGTCCCTTCTTTTAGGTAGGTTACCTAGCTGAGGGGACCTCAGACATTTTTAATGTATCCTTTCCTAACCTGTCTTTTATAGCTATTTAAAAAGATTTTTTTTCTCCATATGTAGGTTCTGTTATGCTTCAGCACAGTGTTTTGAAAATTTCTGTGTCACAGCAGTCCTGATAGCAGCTATATGGAACTCTACACAGGATAATTTGCCTCACAGCCGACTAAAATAGCCTGCAGCTCCCTGCTGCTGCGATTTCTGGTAGAAGGTTTGCTAGACAGTCCTCCAGTGTGCTGCACAGACCTACCCGGTGAGAAAGTCAGCACTTATTTAAGAATATAAGATCCCGAAACATGACAGCACTTAGCATAATTTAAACTATCGGAGTTAAGTATAACTAGGGGAAGATGTTGGCCAAGCCACTAGTTCATCTAATCTGCATCTTCATTAGAAAGTACCTACTCTTTTTTCCACTGTAATGATTTTCTGGAATATTTAATCAATCTATGCAATTATGTATATGTGCAGCAAATTCCTTGACTATCAGGTACATGCAGGAAAATAGCTTACAGACAAATGCATCTCTCTGAACACTGTTATGTGTTTAGCTTGCTCTGGTGAATCCTAAATGTATCTAATCCTTTTGCTCCAATCTGTCACATTGTTTACCACCATGACCCTGTGTTGCTAGGTTTTGTAGAACATGTGTTGTATATACAGGCATTTTCTTTGATTTGCTGAGTACATGCTTCCATTTATTCTTACATAGTAATATCTGGCAGAGTAGAAGAGAACAAATACTTTGTGCACAGCCTCCATAACTTGTAATACTTCAGGCTTGCTCTTTCTTAAAGCTTTCTTTTTCCTGACTAAGTAATCTTAGAATTTTCAAGTTTATTTTGAATGTAAATCTTGCCATGCTGCCAACCACTTTCACTTGCCCTGCTGTGGATGCTTTCATCTCAGCTAAATCTTTTACATAAGGATCTAGGATATGAGTGTAGAATTTTTTCCATATAAAGTAATTAAAATATAAGCTTTTCAGATCAAAGAGCTTGTTTGTCTTTATGGTTATAAAGCTATGTATAAATTTGGGGTGCTCTGAAATTGATAAGTAATATTTTGTCTACTCAAAATTTCTGCTGGGTGGCCATGCTTTAGTAAATTTACTACAGTACATAGATATTTTTTTTTCCCACAAAGGTTCAATAGTGAGGACATATGTAATTTGAAGACTAATCTCTGTTTCATTATACTTAGATGAATACCAAAAAAAATCTACTATTCTCTATAGGATTAGCAAAAATCTGAGGACTCTATCAGAACTGATCCTAAGATCATCTTCCCAATATGAAGTATATTTCTTTCATTGAGTATCTTTTTTTTTGGGGGGGGGGGGGTGTTATTCAGTGATTTAGAGAACCTTTTTCAATAATATTTGTTTCATTATATTCTTAACATCCCTGAGTTGCCTGTAGGATTGTGGACACTGTTTCCAGGCATGCATAGCAGAACACCTGTTTCTTCCATTTCTTCCATACCCTCCGTGTTCATCATCATGGGAGCATGCAGCAGGGTACAACACGATGTCCATTCTTAAGCTGCAGTCTCCAACTTCATTTGGGATCTTCTGAGGAGTTTCAGTCACTTCTGGAAAACAGAATGAGGAAATACCATGGGATTAGCACCCAAACTGGTGACTGGTGATCAATACTCTCTCTTTGTCATATTATTGTAAAACCAAATCATCAGGAAGACGGATGAGTTTTTTTATTACTAAGTTATCTGTCACCAACGGTGCTTCCCTCAAGCCCTGACCGTCCCTGGAGGTCTGCCAAAAAAAATCTGTCATGGACTTCTGCCCTGCATTTCCCTTGGGTATCTCCTCTCCTCAAACTGTTCACTAGTGCTCCAGATGTGACAAAGGACTTGGAAAGCCACAGTGTTCTGGAGAGGCAGTTCAAGGCTAGGAGGGTGCCCAAAGTTAGACCTGGGACCTCAGTGCAGAGGCAACTTAATTAAGATCCAAATCAAGATCCAAGTGTTCCTCCAGCAGGTTGGCGATGTTAACACTAAAGATTGAGAATTGTTTGTGATCTTCAGTAATCTATTTGGTTTATACCAATTTGGGCAATGTGTGAGGTCTAGAAGGAATATGAGAGACTTCACCAATGCTCAATTTCAGAAAGTGTATTTTTACTCTCTTGCACAATTGATGTTGAGATACTGTAAAAAGACTGAACTTGAATATGTGGGAGATTTGTTTTTCACAGTCATATGTAGATATTTACCTGAGGGAAAAAGTAACTGATTTAATAAGGAAAGAAGGAGAAAGAATGCTTTAAAGTTCACTCTTTTCTATCCTGAAATCTAAACAAGGAATGCATTGTTCTAGAACTGTTTAGCTTTTGGTGTTTTGCATGTTTAAGAGATGGGAATTTCTTCAATATTTGTAGAACTCTATTGCTGTTGTCAGCAGGTACCAATGCAGATTTGATTGTGTTTTTGCAGTACATAGTGAGCTCAGAATAAATGAATGTTCCACCTACACATCAGATTACAAACAGTAGAGGAAAAGGAATTTTCAATATTTTTGTATATACCTCAAGTCAACACTGATTTTGTATCTACTCCATTAGTGTAAGAAAAATATTAAGCTTGGAACTGACATTAAAGCCTGATGATCATTATCTGACAGGAAACGCATGAGAGAAGTAACAACCGTATGGGTCTGTCTCAGTTGTTTTCTGTAGTGAGTGGAACAGCATCATTTTATCCCAATGGTATAAACAGGAGATGAGAACCTCTACAAGATTAAGTAAGGGATGGAGAGAAGAGTAAATGTATGGTTTCAGGATATTTTATTCTATGATTCTCTTGAAGTTGAATAAGCTTAGCAGCAGCAGTCTGTTTCCCTTCTTTGCTTCTTAGTAAGAGGTATACAAGTAATACTAATGGTAAGTATTGTGTCATGTTTCACAGGAAAAAATGACCACCCATAAGCTAATACAAAATAATGCTTTCTTTAAAAATTATTTAGTAGCTGAGATCAGAACATTGGGTAATTTGTTTGGACTACTTGCTTAATTTAATTTTTATTCTATCCTGATACCAACAGGCAGGCTTAATTTCTAATTGGCACATTAAAAAGATTCAGTATTTTTGTCCTTAAGTCTTGGAATAGTTGACCACTCATGACATAGAGTTTCATTTTATTCTGTTGACAGATTTTTTTTTAGTCCTCATGTATAAGATCAGCAAGTAGAAAATGAATAGCAGAAAACTTGAACCACGTTCCTATACCTCTATAAAGTGCATGAGTAATTCAGAGTTAAGGGCAAGTGCTTAATACTTACTATGCATTAGAAAATTTTGCGTATGTTTATGTGCTAAACATGCACCCGTTAGCTTTACTGTAATTTCCCTGTATACTGAAATCCTTCACTGAGTTCAGTGGTATATTTTTTTAAATTGAGATTAGGATCAAAAACCAGATTTACTTGACCATGCAGGCATCAGTTGTTACACCAATTTCTTTTCCAGAGAAATGTGAGAGTTGAATGAGTTACACAATTTTTGATGATCAGTTTTCATGTCTCTTCTCTTGGCATCTGTCCTCCCTAAACCTAATATAAGTTTCAGTTTAGTGCCATGAGAGAAAATCTCAGAAGAGGCTTTTCAATTTTATTTGCTTCAGCACATATGAGAGATTAAGTAGTTTCCATTAATACTAATGCTTTTGCTTCTGTTGATATTGGTGCTCTGCCCAATATCTCTGAAATATCGGCTCTTCACAGCCTGCAGAGAAGCAGCCTCAACAATGCCTGTCAAACTTAGACAGGAATCGTATTAAACATATATATATTTAATGACTATGCTGGTCTTTCTTTTAGTTATTGATAATTGCTTGCTTATGGATATTGGAATATTTACTACCTTGCTCTTGTATCTGTCCAAAGTGGTATTTCTTTTAAGTAATCTCAATGATTTTAACAGATCATGATCACTTATTTAATTATTGGTACTTCATAAGAAATGTAGTGTTACACAGGAGTTACAGATGAAAGCATGTTACTGACTGACTTGTTTATCTGTATTTTACAGGACCTTTAAGACACTATATGATGACTGGCTGAAGAAAGAATTTAAATATTAGCTCTTCAGCTACCTAGGAGTGTGTCTGGAAAACAACATAAAGGTGTGCTTGTACTGTGGTGAATCTGTACATGTTATGTTGACTCTACTACAGGCAGAAAGAACAGTACAGATGAGATAGCACAGGAAAAATAGCCCCTATCCTAAATATTCTGGTATTACTGGTTATTGAGATGACTGCAGTGACATCACTAGTTTAATTAGATAAGACAGGAAAAATCAGCAGCTTGCAGTATGTGAGTTTCACACTGGCAGATTTTCCTACCAGCTACAGCAGAACCATTGCCTTCCTAGTGAAGATGATTTTGAATGTTGCTTCCACCTACCATGTAAATCGGACTGTATCAAGAGCTGTTGTCCGGTGATATTATTCTGCATCTCTTATGGGGGAGTTGGGGTGGGTGTGATCCTTTTTTAATACCTCTAGAGGAGTCTGAACTCTTGCTTGTGCTCCTGAGAAAAAAGGTAGAGTACCTTTGGTCTGATCTTTTCGAATTAGGCCTTCAATTTCTATAGCCTGTCAAGACATTTCAGCTATCAGCTGTTCTACTGTGCTGTGTTTATGTTATGTTTAGCACTTGGGGGACAATACATCAAACCACTGGTAATTTGTTACTGGTGGATCTGTAAATGATCTAGTACAAATGTTCTTTGAGGCCATTTTGATTATCTGCACTTAACCAGCATTCACCTTCAGATGATTAACAGTGCAGGATATAGTTCTTTAGATTGGCTTTGTCCATTCAGGTATGATATGAGCCAACAGCAACTTAATTGAATAATTACTGCATTTTCAGTAACATGTTTTTTCTGCGAATATGCTAAATAAAAAACTGTGCACTGGAGGAGTAATAAAGTGGTGACTTCTGCCTACTCACTTAGCACCTGATTTTTCCCCTGCTTTAATTTCTCTTCCTTCTGCTCTATTTCATGACAAATAATGTAATTTCTATAAGTTTCATCATACTGCCACCCACTTATCCACCCTCTCTTTCACAACTTTAAAAAAGGAAAAATGCATGTTTTACAGCTGATTTGCGTGGCAATTACATAGCACTGAGTATTTTAAAATGTTATATGATAACATTTGAATAGTATAGGGCTATTAAATAGAGGTGCCTATGTAGTTATTCTCCAAACAGTATTTTCTTTCTGAGGGATTTAAAGCCAAAAATGTGGACCATTACTTTGAATTATACATTTTTCCTTTATGCAAAAGCAAATATGCTGAAGCTTCTAATTCTATTTAATGTTTCTAAAATTATTAACACTTGATTTTATTTTTCTGTAGTCTCCCATGCCTTTCATTATCAGCTTCTTCTCCTGCAACTGGTACATGAGTTTTTTAGTGAGTCACATTTTGGAATGAGTCATGTGCATATTGTTTCAGGGAGACACATAAGCCTCTCGTTAATATGAGAAATTCCATTAACTTAATTGGAACTATTAATGTGCTTAAACTTCAAGATTCAAAAAAGAAAGTTACCAAATTCCTGCTTTTTTGTGCCGCCTATGTTTGTGTATACTCTTCCTAAATACCAGCAGGTCAAATCTACTATGCCTATGGGATGGAAAGGCATCCTTAGAAACAAGTTTCTGTAGCCCAATATATCCTTGAAGTCTATGTGACTTGCTGGGTAGAATTCTCTTGGGGCTTTATTCTTCATGTGCTAAGTTCTTTTTCTTGGGAAAGTAAAGCACTTGCAGTGCTTTGATATTAATCATTTAAAATTGATACTACGTGTGCAAATAGTCTGATTTAATGTTAATAGGTACATGCTCAGTTGCTCAAGTGTTTAAAACAGAGGTTCACTTTATTTTACTAGATGTTAAAAGAGAGAAAATAATTAGACAGCTAAATCCTGTCCCATACACAGATACTGGAATGGAGTAAGTTACGTAAGTGCTGGTATTTCCATGCATTAAAGAGAAGTAGTTTAATCCATAGATTAAACAAACAGCTTGTATTAAATGCTTACTTTCAAACAGTTCAGACTAGTTTGAATGATGCTTTAAGTTCGTTCTTTTTTTTTGATTCAGGACAGTGTGTATTGCAGTTTCAAACAGCAAATATTTCATCCTGAAAAAATTCCACAGTATTTGCTTCCCAAGATATTTAAAAATGAAAATTCTATGGGCTTCAATGCCTTTAGAATTCTTAAAAAATTCTGTGGTTAAATTGTAATTAGAAAGCACTTAGTCATCCATTCTCTGCAACTTTTCGATTTATTGAATGCTTGAATTTTCTGTCATTTGAAAATGTTCACCTACACAGCAAAATTAAACAGGAGCTAAAAAAGAGTGAAAACTTTTACTGAAATACATTGAGGTGTCTTTTGTTTTGCACTTAAGGTATATGCACAAAGCATTAGATCGTTAAATATGAGAATCCTGGTAGTGGCTTTTATGTGTAGATGAAATACTACTCTTATGGAGCATCAAAAGCTTTTATATTTAGTGAAAAAGTAATTAGTGGAAGCTAACCTTTTTATTAGTAAGTGACTATCCCTTGATAGCTTTTCATTTGCTAAATAACCATTAAAGAAAAAATAACCTATCTTAGACTTGAAAAATACAATTCATCAATGGAAGAAAAGGTATCCTTTTTAGTTTTTCACTGTTATTTTCTGAGTAAATTATAGATTATTAGGGTTTTAAGTCCTAAACTTTTGTTTTATGTACATTTGCATCCTTTTAAGAGAGTGTTGAAGGGATTTGGAATTGTCTTAACTGTCGTTATTTCTGTTACATGCAAGGATGAATTAAAAATTTGAAATGTGTTGCCCTGCTTTCAATACACATTCAGATGAACTCATACTCTCATTTTTACTTAAAATTTTGACCTTATTCGGTATTCATTGTACTTGCCATCTGGTTCCAGGTGTATTTCCTGTATGCTGTCCGATCCCTCTCTGGAGACAGTGATTAATTTTTCAGGTGCTCATCATGATAGGTGTCAATAGCACTTGTCCATTGAGGGGCAACAGCTACACATTCGTGTAGTTTTTATCATCTATGTGAATTAATCATGTTTGCCTAAAGTTAATATGTTTTACATATAGTCAATTACCTTGACTCTGCTGACTTCATGTTACAGGATTTTCTTCCCAGATCAGACATCACTGTTCTTGAGTTAAAAGTGTGTGATTGCTTCAGAGGAGGTGCATTGTTTTTTGAGCCCCAGTCAGAAAATACTATCACTTGCATCTGGGCTGATGTGCAGTGGTGTAGTGACCAAGATTCTGCATGTCTGGGACTTCTAGAGCTTGGATTTTCAGAGCACTTAGGCTCATATACCACTGAAAATTCCTGATGTAGCCTGGCATTTCTGCAGACTTGCCTTCACAGTTTTGACATAGGCAGCAGATAAGGAACACAAACGTAGAGACTATCTTGGAAAAGTTTAAATGATGTGCCCAGAATCCCACAGGGATTATGGTATAGGCAGGTATAGACTACACTTCTTCAGCGTTCAGCTGCTTTAAGTAAAAAACTTTTCTTGTCCTCCTGATACTCCCTTGGTATACAAGAAGTGCAGTTAAACTAACCAGATGTAAACTAAGAACATGTTTGTGGAAGAATGGCAGCACATGTGCAGTGTAAGGTGAAGGACAAGATAATGAGGATGGGAAACTGAAAAACATTATGCAGAGAGAAGGCTGCCTTGGAGGATGTGGAAAAGATGTGCCCAGGCCACCAAACATTTCAGTGTTCTTTGTCTGTGAGACGCAGACGAAGGAGCCTCAGCTGTGTCTTGCAGCTGAGGCTCCTTGTCAGGATCCTTACTGAATTTCAGAAGGGCATTTTGCTTTATGCAGGGTTCCTGCTGTGGGAAAATAATAACTGATGCTGTTATATTTTATGCCCAAATTCTGGAGTTGTTTCTCTTCTGCATACCTCAGGCATTTTCCCCTGGGAGCAGCCTGGGCAGCAGCAGGGGGAGCACTGAGAGCACAGAACACTGTCCCGGCTCCGCCGTCCCTGGCCTGGCTGCCACAGCTGCCGGGAACAGCTGCTGCAGAGATCCACCTGCTCATCTTCATTTATAGGCGACATTCAGGAGCAGTTTCCCGCTCTATTAATTCTTAGCATAATGTCAAATTAGAATACTAGACAACAAAACTGTATTTTTTTTTGCTTTTGTTTCACAGCATAGGTATGTGTCCTTTGGGCCAGACAAAGGAGAGATAAAGGCACACCTATGTTAGGATCATGGAAAATAATTGCATGGCCCTATGTCTGACAAATTATTTCTTCAGAAGAAACCTGCTGACCTCACTGTTGCAGAGTGAGTGCTAGCATTTAGCTTATCAAGTGTCTGGTTGCCTTCTGTCTTTCTTAAGCAGAAGAATATTGTCTTCTGATATTGTCTTTGCTGCTCCATTTCAAAATCTTGTTGTCTTAATATGCCATTTGCTACAAGATAAAAAAATAATTCAATGTTAGTGTCCAGAACTGTGATGCAATAGCAAATGGTAAATGTCCTATTATTTTGTACTTTTAATAGTTTGCTGATGCTATCTTGCTCTAGTGGATTGTCTGAAAGGGTATGTGCAATACTTCTACAAATGAATGATTATATGAAAAAAAGAGAGATACAAGAAATAAAGATTTTGATGTTTGGTTTTAGGTTTCACTGGACTACTACAGGAAAGTCTCTGTATCCTTAAACAGAGTAATTGAGTCACATTTTGCCTAGCAGTGGCTGCTCACAAATGTCAAAGCAAAGAGCAGACTGGTTTTCACTAGAAGTTGAGAAAAAGAGGGACTGAAAAGAAAGAAGAGGTTTTGTATCACTTACTGTGTTCATAGAGAAAACTTCTCTCGATGATAAGGTCATATGGTAGACAGGAAATAGTTGACATCTGTAAAAAGGAAGGCCTGAACTTTGTTTTATACATGACATACTGCTGCTTGAGCTATGACTTGGTAGCTGTGACTAATAGTTAAGATTAAAGCTGCTCTCTCCTATTTTTCTTGTTGATTTTTAAGAGGGGAACACGCTTGCCTCTGCTCTTTCTGTCTGTATTCAGCATTCTGTCTGTTAGTAAATATTGGCTTGTTCTCTTAGATCGGGAGAGAGAGGTCAAGTTATTGTGATAGCCAATCTGATGTACATACATATTCTGGGAGAATAAATAGCCTCCTGATAGAATAAAGTGTCCTTCAGGCTGAAGTATCCTACTGGGCAACTTTTGCCTTTTATGCAGATGGAGACACGAAGAGGAAGGCTTCCATACCTAAATTTGCAAATCTAAATGCTCGTTAGGTATGAAAATGAGAGGTGATGTGTCAGGCCCAGTAGAGTCTGAAGGAAGTTTGCCACTAATTGTGGTGATCCAATGTCCCCGTGCCAGATCTTACTACGCTTTCACTGCTCTATCATTATAATTCTCTTTTTGTACACAGAGACATTACTTTGTTAGCCTCTTGCTGCTATAAGCGATGTTTAATACTTAATACAGGGTTTCAATAAAACCCAAAACTTAATTGATCTTTTATTCTCTATTAATATCTTGCACTTTCTCTACCAATTTTTCATTTTGCGTATCATATCTAATATCATGCAGGAGTTTCTGTCTCTTTTGTTTGAGAATATATGCTTATACTGATGTCTCTTCAAACTTAAGCAGAAGTGGCCTTTTGGAAGGTTAGTATTGCAGTTTATATTGACTTTGCTATTTCATAATGTCTAATTCAATTAATTGAACAGCTATGCTTTAGGTGGTATTTTCTAACTACTTTTTTTTTTTTTTACTCAAAACAGGCATAAATAAAAGGTTCTCAGTGGTGTCTTTTTTTCTTCAGTTGACAGAAATATCTTCCTCTCTATTTATTTATTTATTTTCTGAGAAGTGGGCATAAATAACTTTGGTTTCACTAAAACTCTTCCTTCAGGGCTATTTCAAGGCTTCCCAGCAGCACACACAGAATTAGATTTTCATGTTCAAAGGATCTCTAAGGAGGCAAAATTAAATTATACAACAGAACAGAAAAATTAGGGAGTTCTGGGAAAGGAATGAAGGGTATGAGAGGATAACAGGAAACTGGGTGGTCTGGGTTTGGAGTTTTATGGGTTTGTGTGACAGTCTGAGGTCTGCAAGTTGATTGTAGATCTTTCTCTAATCTTGTTTGTCTCCTCCTAACACATCCCTCTCCCCAGGGTATGCAAACCCCGTCTGTCAAATTTGAGGGACTTGTGACTCCCCTTTCTCTCATGCAGCTATTAACTCCTTCCCTGCTCTTTGCAAATGCAGCTCTCTTTCCTTGCAGTAATTCCCACATATCTCTTTGTGTCTGTTGTCTTGGGAGAACTGGGCTTCTGGCAGTGGGATGGATGAGAAAGGCGGTGGCAATAACTTTCGTGGCCCTTCACATAGGTTTTTCCTAATGGTTCCTTTCTAGGGCTTTATCAGTAGCAGAAATCTGGGCAAGACAGAACTTGGTCATCCAGTATAGGAAGAGCTAACCTTACTCTTCAGTAGTACTAAGATTAGCCTGTATGATGTTCATACCTGGACTGTCTAGTTGCATAAAAGTACCAGTCAGTTTATTCCCACAGTGTGTCTAATGAGCTCTGACATTGACTGATCTTTTTTTGAATGATCAAGAAGTCTGACTGTATATTTCCCACTTCTTATCCATATTGACATAAAATTCCTGTGGTTTTCAGTCTCTCTTAGGCTATTTATATAAAATGCATCTAATAGAAATAATGTAACTCTCATTTTGCTTGTGTACTTTCCCCCCTATTGTTCAGTATTTGTTCGGTATGGGGTTTTTTCCCCACTCTGTTTCTGTAATGGCTAAATATTCTTATGTTCTCCCTTCAGTGTATTGAATGTCATTATTCATCTTCCTTTAGTTGTGTTGAAAAATTTTGCTGATATTATGTGTGTGTATTTTTTACCTTTAGAAGGTACACTGACATTTTTCTGTGACTGTTGTCTTCATTCGCTTATATTGGCTTGTAAGGTCACAGCAAATGTGTGTCACCTGCTTTCTTGTTGTGAGCACTGCTGCAGTTCTTTGCTTTTTGCTCCAGGGGGCAAGAAGTGCTTTATCCTCTGGTAGAGCCATTCTGAGATTTAAAATATAAATGCAGGGCAGCCACCATGGAAGATGGTGTCATAAATAGAGAGGAAAGACCTTTAGTCTGCTTCCTTTGTCTATGCAAACACATAGCAGTAATTGTCTTTCACGACCTACACTCTGCAGAATTAACTCAATCCTTTTAATAATCAGTGTGAGAATATTGGTTGCTATGGCAACACATTCTGTGGTGCTACTTGAGTGTCAAGATAACCTAATGAAATATTGTGCTAAGAATGTTTTAGAAATTGGCTTTTAAAATAAAAAGTACATAAATTCACCTAACTTTAGAAGATATGGCTGGATTCATACAATGTGCAACAAGGGAACTACCATTTTCTAACCAAGGGTAAGCAGACTAGTGGAGATGGATATACTGTGTTTCTCATCTTTGGTGAGTGAGCTGAAACAGAATTTAGAAATATTTTCCCTGCTTAAATTAATGATATACCAATCACATCTATGTTAAGAAGTTAGCACAAGAGTCAAAAGTTAAATGATCCTCAAATGTCATACAAGTTAAGTTAGTGCCTGTCTGTGTGGTGCCTTTGCTTCTGTTACAGTTTCCATCAGCTTGTGTTCATCTTGAGAACTGCTGCTGTTTCTTTCCCTCTCTGCTTTTCTTTCACTTCTCCATTCCCTTCCTTGCAGCAGACTCCACACATTTTTTTTATTCTGTTGGCTAAAATAATCTGCAGTTAAGTGCTGGGTTTTTTTTAAAATTATTTTTATATGGGCTTCATAGCAGTGTTTTAGACTTAATGTTACCACTAGATTAATAGCCATTATCTCAAACAGCACTATATTGGTCAAGCAAAAATCCAGCCACTTCTGAAAGAAGCATTCCTAAAGACAGCATTTAGTATTTGAATATCAGGTAGGCTGCTCAAGCAACTGTCAAGCAGCCTGGAACAGCTATGCCATATTCCAGTTTAAATATGGACAAAGAATTAAGACGTAAACTTACTTTTTTTTTTACTTGTAATAATTTTTGTTGACATGAGATTTTGAAATCCTTCATTACTGGGTTAACTTTCCTCCTTCGCCTGAAATGAATAAAAGCTGACACTGCAATTCAGTTGGGGTGGAATATCCTGTGTAGCAAAATAACATAAATACATGGGAACGGTCCACTCTCTCTGTTTCTTTGTGTCTTAGAAAATTAGGGTACTGTTTTAAGCAAAAATCAGCATTTTTCCTCATATCACTGAGACCAGTATGTAAGTCATAATGTTCACATCTGAATGACTGCTCCCAATACCTTTCATTACTTCAAGATGATGAAGCATAATAAGACAGGTCATTTTTAAGTACATTTTTTTGCCTACAAAATAAGCTGACACATTTATTATTGATAAATATAGAATAGAAATTGAAGCCGCATATTTTGATTGATTTAATCCTTTGGGGTTTTTTCTGCAAAAACCTTGGACTCACCCAGGCAAGTGTAGTACAGCTGTACTTTTCTGAGCACAACAAATAACTATTGAAATGAGATCCCCTCAATTTATATTACTTCTTTCTTGGGGATAGTATTTTATTTTTTTAAGTGTTAGTTTTTATTCTCTGTGGGATATCCTAAGCTTAATGATATTGCAGCAAATTTTAAAGTAAAATGAAGTAGAAATTGCCAATTTCTTGATAGTAGAGACAATAAATACATATTTTTACTATATATTATTATGATCACTCATCTTTAAAGTATAATTGCAGATAGCTCAATATGTACCTTCCTTAGAAAGTGTGATTTTCATACAGCAGTTTAACAGTTGAGTAGGTACTTTGTATTAAAATGGCAGTTTATCTTTTGGAATTTATAAATGGGACATTAAGTTTTTTTTTGTTAAGTAAAAGGTTTATTTACCGTATATTGACGTGCTTAATTTGAAAGTATTTTTTTTACACACAGAGGCCTTCTTCAATGCATTTATCACCAAGAGAGGAAGATGACGATGATGTAGGTGAAAATACATGTGGTCCTTCAGGTTTATGGGAGGCACTGACACCTTGTAATGGATGCAGGAACCTTGGATTTCCCATGCTTGCACAGGTAAATGTTTACCTTTTCATCATAAAGCTTCGTAACTATGGAAAACCTGCTTAATCTTTGCTTTAACTCAGCATAATGTCCAGTCTTGCCTGATTCCCTTCAAAATTGTTGCTCCACTCTTCATTTTAATGTCAAAATCTGGTTCTAAAATGTTGAGATTTGGTCATCCTGCTGTAATACTTATCCAGAGGAGTTAAAGATTGAGACTGTTTGTTGTTTATTACCCCTATTTTAGGCAGTTGCTGTGTTGGATAGCTTTCTTTTCCATCGGGAAAGAAATTTCAAGTAGTATAGTTTCCTTTCAGATAAGTACTCTATTTTTGACCAGCTTCTAATTAATATAATGACATCTCAGCTACTTTCTTTATAGAATTAATTGAGGACGTCATGCATAACTCAACTGATGTAAGAATATAGCCTAAGACTTCTCTTTGAAGATTATGTAAACTAAGAAAAAGGTCCCCAAACATTTTCAAATGCTCATGATAATACAGAAGAGAATAAATAAAAGTGGGTAATATACTTGGGTCTAAGTCCCAGCAATTCTCGGAGCAGACCAGCCTGCAGTGTCCACCAAAGCATTCCAGCAGCTGTGTCCTGAACAAGTGATGTTGTATTGCTGCAGAACAGGATGATGCTTATTGCTGCTTCTAGGTCTTCCTTGTTCTCTCCCCTCTGATATAATTTAGCACTCTCCTTTCTGTAACATTTTCCTGCACTTTTTTTGTAACATTGAATGAAGACCTGCCAAATTTCTGTTTAGAAATGTCTGGTTTTTTTCAGTTGCATCCTTACTTGGCACTGCATTTAAATGGCTTTGTCAGATTCTTGTGTACCAGATTGGAATTACATATCCTGTCTCACCACACTTTATACACTGTTGCTTTCATACAGTGACTGTACGTTTTATTCCCTTTAAGTCTCGTGGGACTTGCACCTGTTTGAAGTCAATGCTAAAGCTTTCCCTGCAGTCAATGGAAACAGGATATGGCAGCTAACGTGCTTGAATAACAATGAGCACTGCCCTGCCTTTTTATAAGGAGCTTTTATATTCCTTTCTTCTTTCAGTAGCTGCTTTCTACTTCTTACTATCTATCATTTTAGACATTTGGCAAAGTGCAGAGCTTTTGGAATTATCCTGATTTACAATACAAGTGCTATAGTTACTAATTCCTCATTTTTAAGCATTTGTTTCAAAACATATTTCTTAAATTGAACTTTTCTTATTTAAATATGCATTTCCTATGGTTTAATTATAGCTAAACTTTCCTATGATGAACACACATGCCATTTTGAGGTGATTTACTAATTTTAAAAAATGTTTTTGTGCTCCTTGTTTCTTTTTAATGTAAGGTATATGTAAAAAGGATGTTATAAAATTGAGGAATGCCTTTGAAAAATAGAATCAAGCTGCCTTGGTTGGTTGCTATCTCTTTCCTATTTATACAGAGATTCATTTCAAGAACGATATAAGTTCCAAGATAGTGATTCCTGAATTAGTTTTATTCATTGTACTTAAATCCTAAACTTAGTTTTATGATATCTTGTCTTTCTTGCTTTCAGAACTAATTAGATTTTTAATTATTGCTACAAAAAGGGTTTTTTAAAAGATATTTAGTATGTGTTCCTTCATGATATGGCAGATTGCCTTTCTAGATTGTTTCTGTCCATAGAAATTGAAGACAGAGATAGTTTTGGTCTTTTGTTGCTTTTCTTTCTATGGAAGAAAAAGAAATTAGGTAGAAAAAAATCTCCAAATTAAAACCCAGTGAATTCGGTTTAAAAAGCGAATTGTCATCACTGTATGCAGTCTTTCAAGCTGTTAGCTAATCTGTTGGACCTTTCACATTTACTTCAGAAGGCAGCAGAGAACATCTTGTTCTAACGGATTGAGAACACAAAGTATATACTTCAGTTTTTGGCTTAAGAACAGTATGTTGAATTGGTCTAAGAAATTATGATAGATGCTATGTGCAACAGCATGTTTTAGGTAAATGTACAAAAATGTGTTTCTGATACTCATGTCAGTGCACTAACATATCAGAAAGTGCAGACTTCATCATGAAGAAGCAATGAGATACGGGTACTTGACATTGTGTCTTAAAATCCATACTCTCCTAAAGATCTGAAAATAGGGAAAAGTGTCTATCAGTTACCCTTTACACAAATGACAAGTCCATTTTACACCTCTCCTTTATTTAAAAATAGATTTTCCTGCTATATAAATATATTGTGTTTGCACATCAAAGGTGAACAAACATAAAGATTGATTCTTGCTTTATATATGCAGTCAGAGGCACAGTGATAAAATGAAAATGAGTTTTAGGTGAGATTATGAAAACGTCCATCTATGACATAGTGAGCTAACAGTTTTCAGTATGGCAAAGAAGAGGGCAGTTATCTCCTTGAAAAACTTGGTTTCTTTATTGCAGTCATGGCAAAAAGCTTGTGTGGAGGTACTTATGGCATGCAGTATGTCATTTCTGTCTGTACTGTGCTGGGAAATGTCACTTTAGAAAGGGCTGTTATAGACAGTTCTTCGTAAGTTGTTCTGCAGATATCATTTGGAACCTGACATAGCAGTAATACAGGTATTCTCAGAACAAGAATTCTTTTACAGTCTAACAGTTGGTGAAGTCCTGGAAGAGCTTGATGGAAAATTCTTGTGTCTTGTAAAAATTTCAGGGTTTTAGAAAATGCCCAGTTCTGCAACAGAATGAATCTAACAAGTAGCTTCATCCATACCCACCTCCCCCCCCACCACCAAAAAAAGAAACCACCTCAAATTAAAACAAAACCCAAAAATAAGGAAAAAAAATCTAGAAAGCAAGGATATGCAGCTGGATTTTTAGAGACTGAAATTTAAACATACTTTCTTATTCTAGCAGAGAGTGATTTCCATTTTTAAGTTATGATTTAAGGTTAATATGGGGGCTACTGCTTTTTTCTGGAGTTAATCTTTGGTTTTGGGTGGAAATTCCATCCTAGCTGAAACTGATGCACATTTTGTGGAAAATGTGGGCTTCCAGGCATGAGTATTTTACATCTAAAAAATAGCCGTTCTCAGGAAATTTCGGAATATGTTTTCCAGCTGTCAGTCAGTACAAAAGAAAAACCGTTTTACCACCTGCATATCTGAATAATTATCTTCTACAGATTCCAGAATGTCTAGTAATCTTAAGTATCAGCACAGTAAAAACAGTTTAAAAAACTTTCCAAGATGTGAAACCTCAAAAGTGCTTTTAAAGAGTTCTCAAATTCTAGTATTGCAAGCTCCATTGGAAACAATTTACTCTGCAATGACATGTCTGTTAAACTGAGAAAAAACTTTCTTAATGGTATGATAGTACTAGAGCCTCTTCCATGGATCTCTAGTTCATGTAAAAAATCTTCCTGCAGTAACTAAAAAGATTTTTAATGCTTTAACAGTTGCGCTTCTGCCAATCATAAAAATATGATACTCATGAATATTCTTTCTGTCCAAGAGCTAGAATAAAAGAATGTGTTTCATATGTAGTTTTCTCTCAGAGTATTCACAAAAATAGGAGTTATGTGGCAAAGTATAATGTTTAGCTGGAGAGATCTCACGATGCTGTAGGTAAGTGTGGGAAAGAATTGGGATATGATCCTTAAAAAAAGTTTTGGAGCAATGGCTACTAATGATAAAAAAAGCTGGAAGCTTTGTAGTGTCATCGCTATTGACCATCTTCAAATGAGGGTGGTTCAGTCAAGATACTATTTCAGTGTAATATAGAATAGGAAAATTTAGAGGTACAAGTAGCATAATCAGCTTAATATGTGCATGGGTAGACAGTAGGATGTCCAAAGAAACACAGGCTGTCCTGACAGATTTCCCAAATAATTGAGTTGACACAATAGCTTTGGTTAGTCAGTCAACAAAGTTTAGTTTCTGTCCTCACAAAGGCAAGAAGAGCAAGGATTAGCTTGAGTAAGGATTCACCCCTTTATAATTTTGATAAAGGGAGTTAGAATTCTGGTCCCTGTTCTGTGTTTACGTATCCTTATGACAGTTTATGTGGAGGGCCTTAAACAGAAGACTACACTTAGGTCATCTTTGGATGCTGCTTTTTCATCTGGACAAATTTCAACTTGTATCAAACTTTTTTTGGCATAGTAAAATGTTTGAAAATAACCCTCTATCAGAAAAGCCTATAATCTAGTAATAAATAGGGTCTATGGATGTGAATCTCTAGACCAAAAAATTTATCATATGTCCTGAGAGTGCTCTAATTTCTATATTATTTAATACAAGACAGAATCAGAATCACAGAATGGGTAAAGTTGGAAGGGACAACAGTGGGTCATCTGATCCAGCCTCCCTGCTCAAGCAGGGTCATCCTTGATGACATGGAACAGGATTGTGTCCAGATGGCTCTTGAGTATCTCCAGAGAGGGAGACTCCACACCTTGCTAGGCAATGTGTTACAGTGTGTGGTCGCCTGCACAGTAAAGTTCTTCTTCCCCTGTGAGGGAGCAGGGCAGGCTGTGGTGGAGGCAGCTGGGCACAACCCGGAGTGCAGCATGCCAGGGTCTTGTGACGTGCTGGCAGTTTCAATGTCAAGCCAGAAATTCAGTCCACGTATTGGGATTGGGATCAGGACTGGTGAGGTTAACCAGGAACCAGGAGTAGATCACCAGGATGTCTATGGTGATGAGTCAGGCTGTGAAGCCAGTCAGCAAGTCAGGGTCCAGATCACTGGGGTCCGTGGATCAGCACAGGCACAGATGTGGCTGAGTTAGAGATGGGCACTCGTGCACCTTGTCTTAGGCAGGAACTGAGGGCCTTGGACTGAGCTAAAATGAAGCTGCTTGGGCCCATGTGCACATTGTGAGTAAGGGCCCCAGGTGAGGCTGCTCAGGGACAGTAAGACCTATTACTGCACTTGGTATTGACAGTATTGACAGATAATGATAAAAGCAATAAAATACATAAACTGGAAGCTGAGTGGAAATATGGTTCTTACTTGCCCTGTTATTGCAGCAAAAAAGAGTAAGACCAAGAAGGAACAGTTACTGAGGTACTAGATTGCTTTGCATGCACTTCATATACAGGTTCACTATATATGTGTGAACATATTTCGTCTATATTTAGCTGCATGTCTTGGCTGGCATTTGTATAGACAGAGTATTGCAACACAGGATCCATTCCTGAATATTCCCAATGGAGCATGCTGCAGAAGCAGACAGGATTTAAAAAAAAAAAAAAAAAAAAAAAAATGTTTGCATGTCTTTTAATGGTCTAGCTATGCATTACCAAAGTACAGGAGCAATTCTGGTAACAGCAGGGCATGAATGATAGAGTGCTATGCATGTCAGTCTGCTTTTGTTTCTCACGCCTTCCTTCTGAGGAAGACAGAACCATAGCTTCTTGAATCTCATTATATTTAAATGTGAAATAGGCATTAAGCAGCTCTGGCCTGGAGGTGAACGACTGGAGTACTTCAGCCATTTTTCTCATAAAGTCTCTTTATGGCAGAAACGTAGGAGATTGGACAAGGGATAGGTCCTTTCCCTCCCACTTTACCTGATCATAGGTTTTGGTAAAGTAGTGGGAAGCAATTTGAATAAACATCAGTTTGGTTGAGGGCAATTGTTTCCTTTATCGATTGGTTAAAAAGTATAAGGTGAGGAAGGGGTAAGGAATGTGCTAAATTAGTGTAGAACACTCTTCTTTGCCAGTAATAAAACTGTTTCTTGTTCTTAATCATCTATTATGCAGTGCAAGTTAATTTACTATTCATTTTCTAATATATTTATTTTACCAACTTTATCAATACCTACATGCGTACATACGTTTTTCTTAGAATAAAGCAACATACTCCAAATGTACAAAACTGTAGTTTTCATTCCATTGTCTTTTTCACGGATAGTGTGCTTTAAATATTTCTCTGCTAATGGGCAAATAGGGCCTGATGTACAGAGACAAATGCAGGGCTGTTGGCTGTGTCAGAGAGATGAGTGCTGCAGTCCTGTATGATCCCTGCAGAATTATCAGTTCAAAGCAAGCAGTTTGTGCCCCATAATCTTGACAACCATGCTGATGTATTTTTCTAATTGTGATATGAAGTAATTGTGAGATAAGTCAGGTTTAGTTCTGACCCATTTAGGAAGCTGCTGGATCCGCTTGACTGCACTGTCTTGAATTGTGTTGTATGTATAACTTAAAAATCCTGACAGTTATTCCCTGTATTTGACATGATGACAACCAAGAACACCCCATTTGTCTAACTAGTACAAAATGAGAATAATGTCCGTAGAAAAAACAGTGCAGTTGCTATGGGAAAATTGAACTTGGATTTAAAAGCCATTAGTATAAATCATCATATTGGCAGTGGCCAGGAAGCATGGTTCATTACAAAATATAGACAGATATGGATATTTATTTAAATATTTAAAGAAACGCCACGTTTCTAGCTTAATGTCAGATTTTCATCTTTTTAGAAGGAATGGACTTCTGGAAGATCTTCATATTTGCTTCTAAGACTGATCTACATTCTGCTTATTTAACTCTAGGATTCCTAGAGGTAGGAACTCTAGCAACTTTGTCATGTGTTCTTCTGTCAAAGAGAGATTTCCACCAAAATGCTTTTTATTTAGAGGAAGGGAAGAGATAGAGGACTCCTAATTACATTTTTAGGAGATGAACTGTGTATACTGCTTTTTTTTTTTTTTTTGTCAGTATAGGCTACGATAGGAATATTTAGAGTTGGGAAGTCAATGCATCACTTAACACCGTTATGTATTTCATGTCTGTCTTCTAGAATATCATCTTGTCAGTCTTTCTTTTTATGTAATTTTAAAAAGTATTTTTTAATGGGAAGAAATTTTATTTACTGTTTGCATTGTAGTAGTTGGTTAGGGTTGCTCTATAGAAAGCCTGACATTGAAAATAATCATGTTGCAATTATGTTTACCTTTCAAAGTCAGTTCTGGATACATGAGCGACAAACGAGGTAATTAAGGGGCTAACTCAATTTTCACAGAGATCAAGTCTATTCGTAAGAAAACCTCTGTACTGACACCCTCTGGAGAGATGCAGTGTTACACCCTGATCCTGAAGGCCCAGCTTTTACCAGGTGAACATCTGAATTTCAGGCTTTAAGAGATTTTGCTCGCACAAAAACCCTTGTAAAGCCTTTTTTTCTTTGGTACGCTGAGTCAAGGTCTGGAGAATAACTACACATTTTTTCTCTAACAGATTTCTGGAAATTTGTTGACAGTATAGGCGTTTTGGCAAAAAAAGTTTTACAGAGATAACATGCAACTTTACAAAAGCATTACAAGTTACCAGGATTAGCAAGGATTGCCATAGAGAACCTTTGTTACACTTAGCAAACACGAACTCCATGCTACTTGAGTCAAGTACCCAGAACTTACAGAAAGTGACTGCTTAAGTTACAAATAATAAGAAGAAAATAATAAAGGAAGAGAGAGATTAAGGGAAGAAAGAATAAAGAGAGAAAAGGAGGAGAAAAACACAGCCCTTAGAACGTCACATGTTGATGGCTTCAAGGAGAACTGGCCAGGGCCCAATGGACACCTCATGCTGCCTCCTTATCTGCTCTGGTCACTGTGGCCACTCCCTCCAAGCGAGACCTGTATAAAAGGGAAAGTATTTCTTCTTTGTTGTTTAATAAAAACAGAGAAAAGCAAAACACATGTTTTTAATGAAACACTATAGGCTAAAGTGTTTCAGCTTGGTCCTGAGAAATGGTATCATCCTTCAGTTCACTAATAAATTTACCTTTTTTGTGTATTTAGTGGAAGCACGTTTCAAACTAGACGGGTAGAGAAGCACATTTGGCTGATCTTACTTGGTGTTATAGTTCTCCAAAATTAGAAACAGAAAGTCTTGTGGCATTATCTAATTTACACGTTACACAGGAGGAAACCTGTTATCTTGTTTGGTGATGTACTAATTTGGTGATGATATAGACATAGTAAAGAAAACTTCGGCATACAGTATACCTGAGCATGAATAGCCACAGTAAGATTATGTTATGCTATCTGTAATATTTTTCTGTAGTTTCTAACTTTCAGTGAAAAATATTTTTTTCTTGTCTTAATTTAGTGGATTAAGTAATGAGTTTGCTTAAATGGGACTGGCATGAAGAGCTATATTGCCCATTGAAAGATATTTCTGTTAAGGTCTTGATTTGCAGTGTGGTCTCTTCTGTAGAGAGCTTAGGTTTTATTAGTAATTTCAGGAACATGCCACCCACATGCTGAAGCAGCTACTGAAAACTGCAGTATGTATTCTGCTTAGAAAGAATCAGCAGGTGATGATTATACCCTGCTGAACAGTGATGGGAAATAAGTATATTGGAAAAAATAAAGCTTATTTTAGTACTATGCTATGTTTTCTGATTGTGTTTTAAGGAATAAAGCTGTGTGTTTGGTTATTGTATATAGTATACATTGCATATGTAGCTTCTTAATTCCCAGTGTAAATTTCCAGTTGCCCGTGGGCTGCAGATGCCTTGTGGCAGATGCATTTTTACTGCACTAGTATAATCTAGACACCACTATACAGGTGCATAATGTAATGAGAGAAGTTGTATTCTATTTAACCTTGGGTATTTTCAAAATTGACTACACAAGGTCCAAGGAAACCTAGTGGTTAAGATATCTCTGCTTTGACTGAAAGTTTGGAGAAGATGACTTGAGAGGTCTCTTTTGTATCATTGTTAGCATCTCCATTCTAGAAATATCTGTAAAATTCTAGATACGTGACCTTGGATGAGCTAATTTCTTTAAAAATTTAGGATTGACTCTGCAGTTTGTAAATGTTTGTGGAAGTGTGGCTTTCCCTGTCCAGCACTGTGTGAATCTGGGCACTGTTGGGATGAGTTGTCTTTTGGTGTGATCATGGAACAGCAAAATTAAATAGGTTGAGAGGGAAAGGAGACAGGTGACAAACAATACTGGAATCACTGATATATGTCAGAAATAATCTGAAATATTGATGACTGTAGTGTTTTACAAGATGAGATTTAATTCCTATTAAAAATATTCAAATTAACGTAGAAACTAATTTTGAATTGTATGCTGTCGTGTTCCTAACTGAAACATGTCACAGTGATCACCTGGAAAGATCTTAAATAGTATGTTAGATTTTGTTGTTTTGTGGTTTGAAACTTAGTGGTAACCAGAAGACACACTTTCAGGGAATGTTTTTGCCTTCAGTACTGCCTGACAAATTATAGGACAACAACAACAAAAAAACCCCAAACAAAACAATTTGCATTGCACAGCAAATGGATAGCATTAATGCATAGCAATTAGTTTTGTACATGAAAGAAGCTCAACTTGGTGTTAGAAACTTCATTTTTGAATTTCAGCTGCTTCATGACAGAATTATTCAAGCAGTACATTGAAACTTGAAAATTAATGTAGGAGTTCCTGGTTAATCTGAACAAATCTGTTCAGTATTACATTTTGTGGGGAAAAAACCCCATCATAGATACATGGTATTTGTTGCTCCTATGATGGTAACATGGACAAAAAGGTTGGTATTTGAGGTATCTGGAGTTAAGAGATCAGTGTAGTGGTGCCATCTGAACACGGTTATTACTGCATGGATTTATGTCATTGATTAGTCACTAAGTCAAGTTTTGCGTAAGGTTATATTTCTGTGAAGGGCTGTTTAAAGGTACTTGACATTTTGGGACTTTTTTTGAGCCTAACAACTTGTTTTCTGTTTTGGTTTGTTTATTTTTTATGTTTAATGATGGTACAAATGTATTTGAGAAGCAGGCTAATATGGGAAACTGTGAGGAATATTTTTTTTTACTTCAGTTTTTAGTAGTAGGGAAATTCATGGCATCATAGAGTAAGTCCCTGAAGAAGTCTGTAAAATTTGTAGAACTTAATTTCTTTCTGAAGAAAAGACCTGACTGACAACTGGGTTTTTGAAAAGAACAACTCAGTAGTCTGTAGCTGTGAATCCTCTCTTTGCTGTGCAAAAGAACTTGCATGCCTTGGGCTTAAAGTCATGTCTGGCTGTTGTATTTCACTGAAAAATTTTAGTCCTGGTATCCATTATACTGAGTCTGAAAACGAGATAGATCCTGAATCAACAAATTACTTAAGCACAAGCATTAATGTGCTTAACCCCATTTGGGTTGCCATACAAACATAACTTTGTCCAGAGATACTTGTATTTTCATCAAAATTCATAATTGGTCTAAGGGTAAGAGTTTCTTAAAATCCCAAAATGATTGTTTTGATTTTTTTCACTACTAACAGTACATAGTTAAGATGAACCAATAAATTAGATGTAAAATAAAGTGGGACTGAAGTTAAGGAGAGTCCATATTTGAGATATCAAAGGGAAATATGTAAGGCTACATCATCTCATGTTTTCATGATAAAATATTTTGGATTTGCTTATTGATAGAAAATGTGATCTGACAATTCTAGTGAAATCACCTCTTTAGACTTTATGATCATTCAGAATGTCAGTTCAGCTAGGAAATGAGGAATCTCGTGTTCTATGTTTTTCTATCTAGAGTGGTGTTAATAGTATAATATATTGCTGTAGGATTCAGATGCTCTATTCACTTTCCAGAAGCAATAAACAGCCTTGTTTTATAAAATGTTATTATAATAAAAAGAAATCACAGTAATACTTCCAGTAGTACAGAGAATAGTTGTGTTCCTTTGGAGAAAGTGAGATATAGCTATTTTATAAAATGTTACACATGTGTCTTTGTACAACCCAAACAGTTCAGTCCACCAGGCATTTTGAAGAGTTTTTCAGTGTAAAAGATGTAAGTGTGAAGACATTGATGTAAATTAATAAATGGACAGTATCAAGTTGACTATATTATTTTTGGAGGTGCTAAAATTTTATGGCATCCTAGTTTTTGTTTCACAACATTTCATACTGTGAAAAAGAAGAGAGACAATAAAATCTTTAGGCAATGTTCAGTCCTATTCTTCCTAATTTTGAATTTAGCAAAACTGAGTCTGTAACTCTCAGACGGTGTTTTAGCCTAATTGCCTAAGTACTTGCAAACCACTAGATTTGCCTCTAATCATCTTTTATGATTAGCAGATACTATATACACATAGTAGTTCTATATACAAACAAAGCTGTTTTAGTAAACTGTTGTAATCTGTTTGTATGGGGACAGGTAATTAAATTCTGCCTTCTCCAGACTGGTTTCATTGACTTAGTATTTTTTTACTTAGTGTTTTTTACATTCTGAGGAATAAGTCTTGACAGGAGAAAGTGCATTAAGTTCCTTCAGAAACCCAACTGTATGCTTTTGCTCCTTGTATCAATAAGGAAGTGTGCACATCTCTGAAGGTGTTTGATTGATTAATCTTTTCTGTTGAATGGGAAGCAATGGCAAGCCAGCCAGTGTAAGACGCAAAGCAGAGGGATGTGTTTGAATACATGCTTAGTTTTTGAGCTGAATTTGTGTGCAAAGTAAACAAAAGGGCACTTACAAAGGGTATGCAGCTGACAAAGCAGAAGGCTTTTCTTCACTCGTTTCTGGACAGTTGGAATGTATCTTTATTTTTTATTTCTTTTGAACATAATAATGTTCTATTTTAAGTTACATGAACAATTTTTGAACTGCCTCTTAAGGCTAACCATCTTAACATCTATCTCCCAAGGACAATTATTCTCATCAGAACTGTATGAACAAAGGAGAACTGCAGACGCTCCATGGTTTGTATTTTAAGAGGCTAGAGTCTCATTTTTTACTCAGAAAGAAAAATACACTACCAAGTGTTTTCTGTTGTCTAGCTTTAGGTGGGGTCACATGAAGTGGAGGCTTTCCACTTAACAAATTTCTTTTACTCACCAACACTGTTTCCTCACCATGTAAGTTTCAAGGCATCTTGAGTTTGCAAATAACTTGAGTGTTTATTAACTTTTAGTATTTACATTGCTATATTGATGTTTTGTTATTAATTTAATGAAATACAAGGAATTAGTTCAAACAGAACCTAGAACAATAGAATCATTAGGCAAAGAGTTTTATATGAAAACTTTTTACCATCTTGTTTTTTGCGAAACATTGACATAGTAGTTTGTTCACATTTGAAGAAAGGTCATACAGCATTAAACAGAGAATACCTGTAGTAAAAGTGTAACATACGGCTACTGTGATTACAAATCTGGAACAAGACCCCTTATTTCTTGTCAAATAGACACATGATTCTGTGATAGGTTTTCCAAAACTGGAATCTTGCAGTGAACCTGTAGAAAGTTCTTTAAGTTCAAGTTTCATTGAAAATGTGATTTTGGTTCCCTTATAATCGTTATTCATTCTATTTTATATAATCTTCACATTATTTTCATTATAGAGTAGCTAAGGCATAGTATTTGTAATGAATAAGTAGATTATCACGCCACAGAAATTATTATAGTAGCAATTAAAGCAGTAGAGCTTTGATGTGAAACAGTAAGTTTTCTTGTTTAAAGAGCCATAAAGGAAGTAGCATGTTTCTTAGTGGAATGTTTTGCTTCAGTGATGAGTAGTGAATTATGTAAATGTGCTCATTGAAGAGTCTTAGCTACTAGAATTCAGCCTGGTCTCGTCAGTCCTCATAAATTTACCAAGTATGTAGGCAGTAGGATGAGATAGCACTGAATGATGGAACTTTGTATCTATAACACTAAATACTTGTGTTAAGAATGTTAGCGGGCTTTGCCACATTTTTGCCCGGGAAACAGCAGAGTTCATAGAGTCCCGTTCAGAGGTATGGTTTGAAAAGGAAAATTACTGGCCTCTTTAAGAACATAGGAGATATGGACAATATTCTCTTAAGTTTTGCCTACCGCAAACACAGCAATGGTTTTAGTTTGTGATAAAATGACTCTCAATAACTAACGTTTTGGAAAAAAAAAATGTCTTTTGCTTTTACTGTGGGAACCTGCATAGGAGAGATTTTTCTAAGAGGGTCTTGGCTTATTCTATTGCAATAATAACTTTTATATCAAACATAATTATTTTTTTTTCCTTCAGTGTCAAAAACTTTTAAACACAGAAGATTCCCTTTCCTGAAATAGCAAGTATTTATTTGCAGCTTGTATCAAATCCATTGTGTATGGTATCAGTTCATTGCTTTCTATTGTGTGAATGTGTCAATTTACATGAATTCAGAGCAAGATGTATGGGCAGATATAAAATGTTTTCTAAACGTGCATAGGTTATTCATAATAGATAATGGATTAACATACTAATGTTAAAGCTTTCTTTTCAAAGAAAATGTCTTTCATAATGTCTCATTTTAGTGTTATCTGCCCTCCAGTCAACTCAGTTTACAGTTCTAGGGATACTGTTTACATAGATTATGTGTTTTGCTTCAAGATCTACTTTGATGTATTCAGTTTCTCTCTGCCCTCCACAACAAGCCATACATTTTTCATTTGCTGGTGCAGTAATTAATAGAAGCTATAAAATGTGAGAAAGTTTCGGCCAGTCCTCTTAACATAGATTAGTGTGTTAATTGTTTTCTGCATTTGCTGTCTGGCAAATACGTACTTCACTTTAAGGTTTTGCAATATCTAATATTTTTCATGTGTTTGCTCTTTATAATGGGGACATAGTCTTCATGTTTGCTGTTTCAATTGAAACTCTGTGTATGTATGTTTAAAAGCCTAATTGTTGGAGCATAAGCAACTTACAGAGAAATATTGTTTCCATAGGGCTTAGTTTTCAGCTCATTTTGTCTTTTTTTTTTTTTTTTTTTAATAAAATAGCCTTTGTTTTGAA
This sequence comes from Dendrocincla fuliginosa, assembly GCA_035047845.1. NCBI lineage: Eukaryota > Metazoa > Chordata > Aves > Passeriformes > Dendrocolaptidae > Dendrocincla > Dendrocincla fuliginosa. The sequence goes on along the minus strand of JAWWMO010000043.1, from coordinate 46,567,904 downwards.
GAGGCATTTGCCTATAACTTGATATTCAAATAAGACATGAGTATTTCTGTTTAGCATTTTTCATGAAAACAATGGGGAAAAAGGAAGAATATTTAACCTGGAAATTAGTTTCTAGTCTGTAAATGTGTTTTATTTGGCTAAAATAAGAATTATTTATTTAACCAGTTATTGTATTATGCTCCATTGCGACACACAGCCACTAGCATTTGCATAAGCCAGATTGTGTACACATTTAGTATATTTTTTTGTCACAGGGAGTTATTTATTAGAGGAATCATCTGCTCTTTTGCAGGGTCTGAGTGTTGTGTGCATGGGAAAGCATGTAACCTGACAAGAACTATTTAAGTTCATTTGAAATGCTGAATATTTGCCAGTTAGAATTATGAAAACTCTACCTAAAGTACAGTGACATGTTTCTGCTGCAGAGGTTAACACTGCATTCATTATGCTCATAATTTACGTATTTTCAGACATTTACAGTTAAGGCTGTATTAGTGAATTTTATATTGTAAGGCTTTGTAGGAACCTTTAGCTTTCAGCGATTGATGTCTCTTGGAGTTTTCATATGAAATTTTAGATTCTAAACAGAATATGTGAAAATATGCACTTGAAAAGGAGAAGATAAGCCTGCATTTGGGGTGCTATGTGAATAACGCCCTTTTTTTTCAAAGTTTGAAAAATCTAAATTTTGAATTGTTTCTTAAAAATTACACATCTAAATTAGACCACTAAATACACAGGATAGCAAATATAGCCTGTTTTTAAAATGAATTGTTTTCCCAGCTCTCTGGAAGGATTACTGAAACTTATTCACAAAGGCTGTTTCAGGTGCTAAAGGGAAATAATTATATCAGGTAGCGCTGTATGTATATTATTCCTACAACAGCAAACCCACCATTTCAAATGTTTGACAAGAGGGTAAAAGAGAATACTGTTTAAAAATCTGTACTATAAATACTTTGTGAAGACCAGAGTTGATCCTCCAGTGTCATTACCCTTAAGTGAGATTATTGGTGATTTTCCAGATTCTGTAATGTATCATGAACCTTATTATCTGTTCTGTGACAAATTACACATTCAAGTGTTTCTTGCTGTCCTAACAATGAACATTTGTCATGGGTTAACTCATGGAAAAATTATTCTTATTACACGATACTATAAAACCTTCTTTGGTTAATTTATTAGTAATAGATAAATGTTTTTACTAACCATAAATTACAGTAATATTTTTGATATCTTTCACTGGAAAGGTAGGAAAAACAAATATTTTGCCATATCCTTGTCATTCCAGGTTATTGTGACATAGGAAATACTTTGTTGGTTTTGCTTAGTACAGTATTGTGGCACAATGCCCTTCAGGTTCAGGCAGTTCCCCCATTGCCTTGCTACATATCAAAGAACTATCCTAATTAGCTTCCATCACTGGTCAGAACTTCTTTCTTGCTTGAATTCTTGACTCCTCTCAGCAACCTTCAGTTCCTTATCATTAATATTTCAGTGTGAAGTGTCCCAATTCAATAAGATCATACATCAGTCTGTTCACAAATGTCAAGAAGTATGTTTGATGCAAATACACTCAGACTAGATGTAAGGAAGAAATTTTTTATGATGAGGATGGTGAAACACTGGAATAGGTTGCCCAGGGGAGGTGGTGGATATGTGGAAACATTAAAGGTCGGGTTGGATGAGGTTCTGAGCAATCTGGTCCACTTGAAGATGTCCTACTCACTGCAGGGAGTTGGACTAGATTACCTTTAAAGGTGCCATCCAACCCAAACCATTCTATAATTCTATGTTATAAATGGGATAAATGCAATATTCATTGCTCACTCACATGGTAATCATCAGCTTTGGGTTGATGGAGTGTTTAGAATCAATAATTGTCCAAAGTTTTGTTAATAAAGTATCACAGTACTCGTCTAAAGAACAACTAGTCGCTTCCACTATGGTGGAAGAAAAGCTGCTTAGATTCTTCGTGCTGGTCCTCTGGCATGCAGCAAGCCAGGGGAAAAGGTACAATACTCGTGGATTTCAAGGGTTGTGTCAGAATTTAGTAGCAGTTCTTCATTATCTACATAAATGAAAAAGATTATTTCTAAAGATGGAAGATACATTGCATTCTTCCTTCCTACATTTATGAGATTATTGCTCCTTTAAGAAGAAAGTCATGTCTGACTCTGGTGTGTTGTCCCATGTCCAGGGAAATATTAAAACTTCAACTTAACCTGCTTCCTATAGGAAAGGAGATAGAAGAAGTAAAATTTTTCTGTTAAATACAAATCCTATCTTGTCAGAATGTCTGTTCAGATTAGATGCCTACTGAGCCTGTGTCATTTCATGCATAGCTCATTCAAACACAATTTTGTATATAGTGCTTATATCTCACCCTTAAGCACACATCATACAGTTTGATTCTAAAAGGAAAAGCAAGGGTATATGGAAGGCAGAAGTAAGAGTACCTAGAAACATGGCAAAAACTTGGAAAAAAGGCCTAACCCAACATCATGTAGTTTTTGAAGATTTCATCATGTTATGGCATATTGTTTCACAATTGTATATTCATTCCCATGGATAAACAATCTTTTAATCCTGGTCAGGTTTCAAATTACAGATCATAGGTATTGTACCACAGCATATGCTCACAAGAGGCACAGAGGTGCAGGAATAAGGCCTGTAGTGTGTCCCTGCCATGTGCTCTGCAACTTCACTGTCACGTTGCTCTTTCTTTCTACAAGACAAAAACCTACTTTATATTTTATCAGTATGGGTGACTGTTCTCTAATGCTATCCCAGTGACTCATCCACTCTCTGTATTATTTTTTTTTCTTTTTACTTCTGTTATGTATTTATTTTTATCCTTTCCACTAAAAAAATACTTATTTTAATCTACTATCTGCCCAGCCTATTACTTTTATGAAGTTCCAATTTTAGATAAGGACTAATTTTGACTTGATAGTGGTGGTCACTTGCAGGTCTCATTTTCAACATTTTGGAATAGTTGACAGAAATTTGAGATTAAATAATGTCTATTTTTAAAACAAAAATTAAACTCAGAATTTGAGGACTAAAAATAATGAAAAATATTTTAGAAGTTTTTATTATGCAGACGATAACTTGGACATGTAGAATTACTGAAGAGTTCCTGGTTATTGCATTTGGTGAGGTGAGACAATAGAACTGATATTATTGAGAAGACTGCTGAAGAACTTTTAGTCATAGAAAAGAAAATAGAATCCTATTACTTTATGCCTGACTTGTAGACAATCTTATGTCATCTGCTATGATCTAAATTGAAATAGTTTGGATCTTAAAAATTTCTAGAAATGCTCAGTACCAGCAGAATGGAGGACACATTGCAGCAACCAGAAGAGTTTGTTTTACAGTGCTTTTCTCCAGCAAAGAGAAGTTACCGTTTTTTGGGGGGGTTTGCTACATACTGTAGCAAAGTGAAGACTTATTGTCTTCACTTAATCACTTAATAGAATTCCAGACTTGTTAAAGTGTTAGCAATTCTTTTTTGACTCTAATTCATTTAAGCTCTGCTGGGCATACCATTATCTTATTTCCCTTATTAGGAACATATTTAGGATGAATTTACTTGTCTGTAATTTACTTTTCAACCATTTTCTCCCTAGCCCCATCATTTTTATTTATTCTTCTCTGACATTTATATTTGTGCAATGTTAATTACAGAATGTTGAATAACATTCAGAAAATCAAATTGAATGTTAAAAGCAATTAGGAGAGGAGTAGAGTACACAAGAGGGAACATCATTATGTCAGTATGACTACTTGGTGAGCCCTCCTCTTGAATGCCATTTGAAAATCTGATCCTTGTCACATCACTGAAGACAGAGGGTGAGCAGTGACAGGGATGGTCATAATGCTGGAACAGCTGGGTGTGTTGGTTAGTATGTCTCATTCCCTAAAGAAGAGGACAAGGGAAGCAGATAAAGGAGTGTGAAATCCGAAAGGAGAGTATAAGAACAACCTTTCACTGCCATCTAAAGTATAAGAATTAGTGATGTCAAGCTTGGTGAGATAGCTAAAAACAAAGTGGGGTGCATGCAAGCTTTAAAAAGGGATATGCGCTCTAAAGACAACCTGCGAAGGTAATTTTAGAAAAGTTTTAAAGAGTTGGGTTGGTAGACATGGAAAACAAAGTCAGCACCTTTTGATAATGGAATGTGAGACCCTCAAAGTGTTGCAGAAGGAGAAGCACTGTTACATGCTTGTCCTGACCTCATGCTGGTTTCACTGTTCTCTACCTCAGGACTGTTGGCTGCCTGTGTGACATGGACATGAAGTATGATCCAATGTCTACTCTAATGTTTTGTATAATTTCTTTTTTAATGTAGCCAAATTTGGGAGCTGTGCAGAGTTTCACTTTGGTGTTGGGTGACATTTTTAAGGCTGCAGTGTTTCTCCATGGGTTTCTCTAGGCAGATTTATTATTATTAGGGGGTTTGCCTTCTGACTTAAATGCAAGTTTCTAAAAAGTATGAGGGTTAAATTGAAATCTGGTGTTCTAGTCATTGCTTTGGTAAATAATTTTTTGCCTCTTTTTTTTGAGCAGATTTAAATGGATAAGGTAGAAATTCCTTTTTTTCCAAGGTAGGAAGGACCCCTTTTGTCCTGCCATTGTACTTCAGCTGCTTTGATGCCTCTGAATAATTTTCTATTAGCTTAATTTAAGGAATGAAATCACTTAAGTTAACAAAATTTGTATTTGGAACTGCAGGGAACCCACTTACAAACTTTTCTAATTCCTTGGTGTGCCTTAAAGTTTACTAGCTGAAATTAGTTACTGCTAATTTATATGTATGAGATTACTAATGCAGAGAGCTCATACTCTGGCTAGATATAAATTGGACGGAGACATAATCACATTCCTCTTTTAGACATGTTTTTTGAACACTGACCACCAATCTTGTATTATTTGCTAGTACATACTAATTTTTTTAAATTACAGATTCTTGTTAGTATTCTGTTTATTTTATTTTGTATGATTTTTTTTTCGCCTATTTACTGTTTCCAGTATTCATTTTAAAGTTCTTTATTAGTGGTTTAGCTGAGGATTTAAATCTGTCTCATCTGAAGCCATCAAGTAGAATTTTGAAATGAAGCTTCTATTGCTGCCATCTCGACCCTATTCTTCAAGCGGCCTTGAATTATTACTAGACTATGAATTCTCATAAAGATCAGATGAGCCCAATGACTAGAAAAAAAATGCCTAAAAAAGTTCAGTAATGTAGTGATCTGCTAACAGTATAAATCATTTACCTAAAAAGGCACTGTTACCTACAGCCATAGTTTACTCTAGGTAATGTAAGTTCTTGGTGAAGAAATTGTTATTCTACATTTTGTCCTAGTAATCACATTCTTCAGTCATTTTCTGAGTGGGGCTATGATAATATATAACTGTCAGGTGCTTTCTTGCCCTTTGCTTTTTATTATGTCAAATTTGATTTATGTCTGATGCTTGACTTTCCAAGGCATCCATATCTTCAAGGTAAGAAAGAGAAAGATGTGGAAACCTGTCTTTGCCCATGCAATTGCTTTCTGTTGGGATTAAAAAAAAATAAAAATTAAAAATCAAGAAACTCTGGTAAAATTATATGTTATCTTCTTATTTGTGTTCTACACTAGAGACAGTCTGTTGGATTGGACTGTTTATTGTACCAGCAAAACTTCTAATTCATTTTTTCCCCTTCCTCAACATTTGCTAATGAGTAGAATTTTATATATATCTATATATCTATATATATCACTGTTAAGGGACCTTTTGCCATTATTTTCCTCAAATGTAGAGCAGCAATTCATCTTCATTCACAACCTGGGATTCTGCCATTTTTAGTTTTCTTATATATAACATAAACATACTGTAAAACTATTTCTGAAGAGTAAGTAATTGCAGTAGTTAATATAATTGTCATTCTCATGAGATATAATTAAAAAAGTAAAATATTGAGACATTCCCTAAATTAGAATCTAGAACAGCACATATTGCAAGACCAGTTATTCAGCTTTTGCTAAAGACCAAGTTTGATGAATAAAGCTTTTCTGTAAACTAAGCAACCATTATATTACACAGAAATTTAAAGAAACAAGAAATGTTATCTTCTAGAATGCGAGTAATTCTTCCAGTCTGTTACAATTTGGATTTCAGCAGAATGTGGTATTTAATTTGCTGAATTTTAAACTCTACTAGCTAGAGTTATCAACCTTGGTTCTTTTCCTGTGTCATCTGAGAAATATCTCTCTTATCTGCTTAAATTTTTGCATTTCAGGAATCTTATTCAAAGAAGAGAGGTTATGCATTGGAAGCAATACCCTCCATACCTCTGGATGCAGTTCCTTCAGAAAATGACAGCAGTCATTGTGATTCAATAGACATAGCAGTGACCAAAAAGCCTTGTTCCCTAGAGATAGCAAGAGTTCCTTCCTCAAGACCAGGTAAATCACCAAATAATCCTTTACATAGTCATTGGTGTAAGTGTAATGTTATAGAAGGTAGAGGTTTGTATTTTTAAGCATGCAGTACTCTGTTTACTTACCACAGAATGATTATAGTCTTCAGTTAGCTACCATAAGAACTTAACATCAGAAAAAAGATTAATAGCAAGAGATTGTAGAAGGGAAAACAAAGCAGAGGTTTAAATACTTTCCTAGCTAAATAAAAGGTTGCAAAAAGCCAAATTAGACATAGAGTTTCTTTAAGGCCCTTTTGCAGGAATTTGTTTACCAACCTGTTTCTTTTTTTAATGGAGTGCTTAGCAACATTATAGAACTAGTTCAGTATTTAAAGTACTTTGCATTTTCATGTTACATAAAGGAAGATCTGCTCTATATTTGAAAATTAGTGAATGAGAATTGAAATATGAAATGACAGTTTGACAGACTGTTGCTTGTATTATATACAGGTTTGAACAGCAGTAAGTTAAAACAGTTTGAAAACCACAGAATTCTGCTAAGTCACATGTGTGATTATCTGCAAGAAGTCTGTTTATATTCTCTAAAATTATATGATCTCTTCCATTACCCTTGTTTGAACTCTTCATTAGTCATCACCTGGTACAGGAATTTCAGAATATAACCCTTTTGCTGTAAGTAATTGGACTGAGAGTCTGCTCTGACAAATGACAGTTCTCAGCAGCAGAGACCTATTTGAAACAGGCAATGACTGTTGGACCTGTGCTATCTTGATTATGAGTCATGATTACAGTAATATACAAGAATGAGAGATGATTGTTGACTAATATCATGTCTGTGTAAGGGGAAGCACCTTCTTGATTTCACGGCTGAACTAGTATTGGAAGAGTGCCAGAGTTATAGTGGGCATAGTATATAAGGGCCAGATATCAAGACAGAGCTTTGGAGTCTGCAAGGTAAGGTGGAGTGGATCATAATTCTCACCTCTCCACTAAATTTGGGCTAAAGAAGGCCTGAGGGAACGTGCATTGTGAGCAGCAATCTAAGAGGTGGCACAAAATAGGATAGCAGCTTTATAGCATAGTTGCACAGAATGGACCAGAATCTGACTTGATCATCAGCATGGCTATGTATGTCAGTGAAGGCTTACTTTATTGGTTTTTTTTTTTCCTCTGATAATCTAAAAAATTACCGGTCTGTGCAGGACAGTATTATGGGTTGCTGTTCAGTGAAGGAAGAAAATGCCAAATTATCTTTTTTTTTGTTTAAACTTCAACTCAATCACAACAAACATACATATTGCACTGCAAAGACTGTCATATTCCTACCCAATAAATTGGTAGAGGGAGTTTTATTATCTGCCTCCTTAGTAGTGAGGCTCAGCAACAAAGCTTTCCATTGTAACTATTATTTTAAAAAAAGATAGAGTTTTCACTAGTTAAAATACCAGGCTTTGGAAGTGTGCTGTCTGCTGAATACAAGCATTTTTCTTAGGCTTAGTAAATCCATTAAGATCAGTGTGAAACACAGATGCTAAAAAGCCCATTTTTAGGTCTTAATCTGAAAATATGTTTTGTGCAAGGTTAATATAGTGTGTATCAGAGGACCAGACTATAACCAAGGAAGCTGTAGGACATTCATGAGGGCACTCATAATATTTGTAAGATCTAACTAGATCAATGAGTTGACAACACAGATGTACTGTAATTCTTTCTGTCTTAATTTTCCATATACCACTATGATCTTTTCCTTGGCATTTTATTGGGAATAATATTTGGCTGCATAGATAAAGAGATTCTAAAATGTGATTTTATTTTAAGCTATAAATCTTAAAGTTATCTAACTGGCCTGGCTTGCAAGCCATATCTGGAATTATGTTAGCCCTTATCTTAAATTACAAATGGCCCAAATTAAATAAATCATGTCACCCTCAGTTATAAGGTACTGAACACTATGTGTAGTTGTATGTGAATGTCACCCTGCCACTTTAGGTCATGTAGATTTATTGCTTGAGTAAGTTATGTATGATTATAGAGATTATTTATTTAAAAGAAAGAATCTGATTTGCATGACTTTTTTTCCTCATTTTCCCTGTTTTTATGTTACTCAGACATGCTTACTTTGGGAATACTGTTTCAAATTTCTGTACTGTGTCATATTCTTTATAGAGCATGAAGCAGCAGTTCGAACACAAAATTGCATCTGTCAGTCTCCTCTCCCTAGGTGGTAGGACAGTGTGGTCGACTCTCACAACTGTCTGGGGCATTACTACCTCTTGGCAGTAGAAGTGAGACTGACTACACTCAGTGACTGAAAATTCTCCTTTCCTGTACTGAGAGGAAAGGTCATTCTGGCTGGCCTTTGAAGATGCAGAGCTGCATATTGCTGCTATTATCTGCCCTGCCAATAAACTAACAGGTTGGGAATAGGCACCTTGCCAAGTCATCATTCTCTGATCTACTGGGGTAAAACCCCAGATTGCTCTGTTATTCTCTGGAATTTTATTTTTGAACTGGTAAAGAACTGCAGAGGATGAGAACTCCATGTACCAAATGGTAAAGGTTTGTTAGATACTGGGGGGAGAAACTGAACAGAAAACAAATAGAAGTAGTCATAAAGTTTGTTAGTTCTGCTTCTGAAATCCTGTTATGTGAGTTTTATGTCTGTTTGTAAGAAATTAGGTTTATATAGGAAAAAGAGCAGTTACATTTTTGGTTTATGCTGATAGTTAAAGCAATTGCTTCTGATAAGGAAAAATCTAAGTAAAAAAGACTGGATATGTGCCTGAGTTCAAGTTAGACTGTTCTTTGCTTCTGTGATAGATTGATAGGACAAGTTTGGCAGAGTGTGTTGGCATCTCACAACATTTCTACCTTTAAAATAATAGTTAAGACATGATTGGAATATTCTGAAATATTGCAGTCTTTGAGATAATTTTAAGTAAAATATAAATTTGGTATTAAAATTTTGTAGATCAAGCTCATAAAATGAATTTTACAAGGTAATTGATTCATGAATCAATCTTACTAATTCTTCTGTTGGGCTGTTCCAAGACAGTATCCTTATTCCTTAGACTAGACAATTTCTACTGCTCAGTTTAAATTTTACACTGCCCTTCCATTTGAAGAAGTCACATGGCATATTTAACCTTGAAAAATAGTCATAAAATTTTATTAGTTCGTAAGACATGCATTAGTATTGCCCTTTTGCTTTTAGGGATTTAATGAAGTTTTGTGAACTGTAGCAACAAATCATCTTGGAAAAGATGTAAACTTTTAATAAATGGCTGAAGCTCAAGCCTCTGGATAATTGTAATGCTCAAGTAGGAATTATCAAGTATCCTCATGAGGTTAGTGTGGTTTTGATCAGTTATCTAGAGTCCAGAATACTAGTAGCAGCAGCTTAGGTGCAGCTCCGTGCTGCATTTGGGCCTTTGCTGTTGAAGACCCTTGCAGACTTAACTTGAACCCTTGGTAGCTTGTGCTTTCCATACCATAGTCCGTCCTTGCACCTCATAATGTCATACACTGTATTTAGGAGAACTATTGAATGAAATCTGAGCTCCTTTACAGAATAAATGTTAACTTATTTTTTTTTTAATTAATTGCATGTTCATACCCAGTAGAGAGAATATAACTGTCTTTATAATTTCTACTGCTGAAACTCCCTGTGAGACCAGGTGGCAGTCTACAAGCTAAATTTTTAATAATGGTGAGTGATGGCCAGTACTAATTAAAATATTTTTAGGTCTTTTTGAGTATCATTAGGAACTAGAGAGGACTTTTCAAACTCTGTTTCTCATGAACAACTTGTGGAGAAAAAAACAAAAACCATATTTATGAAATTTGATCTGTCCATGCAGATTAACGAAGGTTTTGATGAAGCATCTAAATAACAAGAAAGACATTTCTATATGTAAACTGCCTGAGAATCATCCTTAAGTAAGAGAATTCTAGTTCAAGGACCTATTTTTTTCAGTTATGTTACTTCACTGTGGCTGCAGGTCGAGGAGACCTTAGTGAGCCATCTTCTACTCTGGAAACAGCTGAGCTGCAGCAATGCAGAACTGTGTGGGCTGCAGAATTCAGCTGAGAAATAAGGTAAATACTGTGGGGCTTCACTTTCGCCGAGTTCTCAGCCACTGCACAGTCAGCAATTCCCACGTCAGCAGTTTTAAAGATAGCTCTCATATAACTATTCCACCCACTTACATCTAAGATATGGCTTCTGTCAGGGGTAAAAATTGTCCTTACATATGTGATGTGTTGCCACTAGCATGTAGCAGGCAAACACAAGGCAAGTTGAAACATAAAGGAGGACCTATTATGTCCTTTACCCAGCTAAGTATACTTTGGAACAATCTTGCTATTGTCAATCACCATGTTTTTGTTATTTAAAAAAATTACTTGATTTGTGCTTTAATGCCAGTAACTTGTAAGGAAGACCATATAGTTAATAAATGTGTCATTAATTATACCTTCTTATAGCCTCATAACCACAGCAGGGAAATACAAAAAAAAATAATTGTCATTGAATTATTACAACATATCAAACTATCCCCAAGTTAACCAATCTATTGCAATATTAGGGGCACAATTTTTTTCCTGCTGGCTCATCTAAGCCTAAAAATTTATAGCCAGTGTGTCAGATCACCTCAGCTTGCATTCTTGTGTCTACTGTATAATACTGTGTCAGTGGTCTCATACATATATCTAGGAAACAATTCCTGAGAAACCTGAATTGAAAAACAGAGCCTAACTGTGATAAAATTTTTATCAAAATTAAAATGTGTCTTCTACTTGGTTTCCAAAATCATGAAATACTTGGCTTGTTAAATAAAATTCTGTTTATCAGATAATCAGTTCGTTTGACTTCAATAATCCTGAATATTTGGACACTTCAGTTCCCCAGACTGGGTCTAAGATCGCAAATATATATTTTTTACTTGATGAATTTATGCCTTCATTTTTTCGCAGTTATTTTCTAGTTATAAGCAAAGCAGTGCAAAGTGGCCACAAGAAGGAACCATCACACTGCCAGATATGCAAAATGGTCTGGATGAATGGAAATTCAAGAGGCTAGCCTTAGTCACTCATGCTTCATCACTTTGGAACTAGTTGATCTGAAGGGTCATATGCTAACCTTCCTGAAGACCACTCATGCAAATAGCTTCTAATAGACCTGTATTTCATTTAAGTATGCTTTTTAAACCAGAGATAGCAGGATATACTGCATTTAAACGCATGACTCACAATCAAATTCCCCAGGATTAAATACTGAAATTGAGAAAAATCATGTTAGTTGTGTAGAGAGAAGAACGTAATAAAGGAGTCTTTTATCAGTCACTGCAATTCAGTTGGTTCAGAACCAGCTGAAAGTAGCTAGTCTATGAAATACAGCCTAATTTGACACAAATGTTTCTGAAGCAATTGATTATGCATTAAAGCTTTTGATATTGTGGTGCATATTCAAAACCAGTGCTACCTACCATCAGTGCTGAATACTGTAAGCACTGAGTCTCAGGCCTGATGTGTTGAGGAGCAGCAAGGTCCAACTGCCCCTTCAGGCATGGGGAGGTAGGAGCATAGGGCACTACTACAGCTGACAGGACAGGGGCCTCACTAACCAGAGCCCCTGCTATGGATTAGTCACCACCCATGAGCAGGGTAGATCTAGAGATTATGGCCAGCTTCAGCCAAGATCTGATCACCAAGCGAGTTTGTGTTAAGGAGGTAGGTCTAAATTTAAGATGGAAAGTCAATATGCAAGTCAGAATCTGTTTTGGTGATGGCCAGGAAGGTTTGTGATGGCAAGTCCAGGTCCAAGATCATGCTGGGAAGTCAGCCCATCAGTTGAGGTCTAGATGCACAGAACACTGGCATAAACACAGGATAAGTGCTTCTTCAGCATAGCTCTGGCAGGACCTAAAAACCTCAGACTGAGCTTAAATGGTGTCTGCAGGAAGCAGGATGTGAATGGAGAACCTTGAAAAGCTGGTCAGGTCCATGACTAGCTTCATGACCTGATGTGACATCACAGCACCAAGTCTGCCAGAGTTCAAGAAGCATTTGGATAATGCTCTCAGATTCTTGGGATTGTCCTGTGCAGGGCCAGGAATTGGGCTTTGATGATCCTTGAGGGTCCCTTCTAAGGAATTACTGTCAGAATATTCTGTGACGATATATGAATGTTAATTAAATGTCCCTTATTCTTCTGCCTATTAGTCAAGGGGCAGTATCTCCAAAGAGCATAACTTATTTGTACATAGAGTGAGAAGTGAAGAGCTGCTTAGAGCTTGTTAATACAGAACATGGGTATGTGTTGTGAGACATGCATTGGTTTGGTGAAGTAGATCCCTGACAAAAAAGGCTTGTGTTTCCATAACAACCTAATAGCTGAACACTTTCTTAGGCAGCAAGTGGTTTCTCTTGTAAGTAATTTTTTGCCTTAGAGAAATGCTCCCATTGTTAACTAAAGTTTTGCAGTTCTTGTGGTGTTTTACACAATATAATCCCCCATTACGGTTAGCAAAGAAAGAGTATCATAGGCTGTGAAAAGAATGAATGAGTCTCACAGTGCCCTAACATGATGACAATACTCCCCTTAAAGGGAGAAGAGTTAGATTCTAGCCTTTGCGTAGTTCCTTTGATAAACTTCTCAAGATTCATCTTAAAAATAGCTGAGGTTTTGTGCCTGTTGCTCTGCATAGAAGTCTGTATTAGAACCACTGATTCTTGTGCTGGTGATTAAGGAGCTTCTCATTTCCAACCTGAATGTATCCATGGGCAGCCGCACTCAAGACAGAGATACCCTAAACATTCTGTCTTTGGCTAAGCTGGAGCTCTCCAGTGACTCTTCAAGAAGCACGTTTGGGCAGGCTGTGATTTATTTTGAAAATCTCTTATTGCCAATATGCATATCTGTATATCTATACCACTTTATCATGGTGGCTTATGTCTATACTGCCTTGTCATGGTGGCTAGAGGAGTCCAAAGGGTGGTGAAGTGTTGCACAGAGGTATTTCTATAGTGTGTTCTCTGTATTACAGTGTGTTTATTTTTTCTTTTCTGTATGTATGCATCCATGTTTAAGGTATTGGCTTCTGTAAAAGTCTGGGTTGTATTACCTATATACTGTGCTCTATTAGCCTTCCCTTTTTCTGTTTAAGAAGAGAGTGAGGTAATAAGAATTATAATAAGAACTGCAGTAATTGAACTGAAAAACATACCTTTTTTCAATGAAATATTATTTTTAGTCCAGCTGAAAATGTTTTTTTTATTTTGCTCTTTATTTACCTCCTTTTTAGTGAAATTTGCTTTAAATTGAAAATTAAAAATTACCATTTTTTCATCTGAATTTTTACTCAATTTATTAATAGTGAAATCCAGTGCCTAGTCTTAGTTGTAAGACCTATACATACTTTTTCTCTGCTATTCTTTTTTTCCTTTAACCCATGTTTGAGCCATATGGAGTTACGGTACAGAATTTCTCAATTTACTTGTTTTAACTGATTAATTTATAAAATTGTAAGGATCACATTTGGAGCTTCAAGATACAAATTTTTGCCAGAACACTGTATTAGAAACCACACTAACCTTCTTCTGACTTTCAATGATGACACATTTTGTATTTGTCATTCCTACTGGCACAGAACACGGTGCATGCTTCTCAGAAGCTATTTTGTCTAATGCACTAACATATGTTTACAGTTCAGACTTTAAATTTCATCTGACATTTTAATAAAGATTAAGAGAGTGCTGATGGAAGAATAAAATATACAATTGCTCTTCTCTCTTGCATTTATCAGGGTTTATTTCTTCAGTACAACTAGTACTTGTTTCAAGCACCCTTCAAAAACATAGAAGATTTCTGAAAATTACGATTAGAGAATATTTACTGATACAGTTTTTCCAATATGGTTTTTCCTGTAATAGAAATTATAAATTTCTAATGTATTTTCTGGTTTAAGTATTTTCTGTCATTTTATATTTCTTTTTATTTTCTCATTAGTACAAATCCCCAAAATGTGGGAAGCTTGGAAGATTTGTTTCATCATAATGACATTTTACTACCTATTTTCTGTATTTCTGATATTATTATCATAGTTCTGGAATACAATTAGGATGCTTTCTATTGACTTTTTTAATACTTTATCTCCTAGAGGAGCACAATTCACCTGTCGTCCTATACTGATTACTATTTTGTTGACAGGTGTTACTAACCTACTGATCTTGATGAGTAATTCTTCAAGTGATCTGAGTCTCAGAGGCTGACATATATATTCCTGTTGTCACTGCTGTTAAGACATGTTTTGCCAATGATTTCATTTGGGTTAGATTTTCACTGTATACATCATCTTTCAGAAGAAGAATCTTTAATAGAATTAGAAATTAGTCAAGTAAGTATTGATATGAGATCAGGAAAAATGTCCTGTACTATAAAATGAAAAATGAGGTACTGTTGGTAAGAATAATTCCTTATTCTTCTGATTTTGTCTGAAATCAGAAGATACCTCTTAAGCTATCACACTGTTGTAGTTGGAAGTGCTGTAGATAGATCGGTGAGGTGTGCTGCCCAGTTAGCTACCTCCCTAAAAATCACATTGTGACAGCATGTTTAAGCTGTAACCTGCTCTAACTGTATTTGGGTAGGTTTCAGGAGAGTGAGACAGCCTGAAAATTCTTTCTACAGGAAGTCCGTTCCTAGGTGGTTCAAATAAGGCAGGTTTCTGGTATTACCCAAGAAACAGTTTGAAGTGATCTGTATACACTTCACATAGATGGGTCCCGTTCCATATTCTTTCTTGATGCAGCTGTAGCTTGTTGTCAGTAGACAGACCAACAGCACATATATCCCCCATTTAATGTTTAAAGAAGAAAACGTATCCATGCTTTATTGTTTCAATTTCCTTTACAGTGGGAATTGGCTTTTCTGATAGAACTTACAAAACTTCTGTTGTGCAAAATAAGCACATTTTCTTTAGGGTGTGACTCCAATTATAAATGTATTAACAGAACAAATGAATAAATGAGAAAAGATGAATGATAGCAAATTTCAATAGCAGTTAATCCACTATCTTCTTCCCCTCTAAGCAGTCCTGGACAGTGTGAGATAAAGCTATAGGTTCCCCTAACACAGTTATGCCCTTGGTTATTCTGTTTTAAATGGAGCAATTTAGAATTTTGGACAAACTTCTGTTATCATAAAATTTTTATATTAATAACTAGAAAATTGAAATCCTCCAATTTTGTCATCACTTGAGTGCCAAAACACTGTGTTAAAGATTGATTCTTTGCTATGCTGGGAAGGAAAGAAGTTCAGCTTTTTTTGTTTCACTTCACTTCTTGCCTTTTGAAAAAATCAGAATTTATCCAGCAAAGCTAAAATAAAATATCATTGTCACAAACTGAGAAGCAGACAGTGAAAGTGTTCAGTGATTGCTGTTTCTAATGTGCTTTCTTGGCTGATTCTTACCCATTTAACTGGCAGATTTCAGAATCCAAACAAAAAGCATTAAAAGAAATGAGGTTTTTGCAGACTATCTCCTGCTTGCAATGGTATTTGTAGGATAAAATGGGGTAAAATTGTTATCTGATTTTTTTATTTGGGTAGTGCATGCTTCTTATGCACATGTATCTGGAACCATACAATATTAGATCTTTTAAATTACCTCCATTGCAAACATAGACCATTTGAATAAAGTTTATTAACTCAAATGTAATAATTAACCTAAATGCATTATAAAAGAGAATACCAAATTAACTCTATTTACCTGTATTAAACAATCTTATATTAAAAACCCCAGGTTAATTAATAAGATCTAGTTTTTCTGAAGTAATGCTAATTTGCATGACCTATGTCCCTTCCACTCATTATTAATGGCAACCCATATCAGCTCTTCCATTATTCCTGATATCAGGATGAAAACCTATAAAAACTAAGGTTCCTCCATTAGCTTTCTTTTAGTCTTCTCCAATCTTATCAATATTCCAAGTGCTATTAAGAAACAGCACCATTTGCTGAGGTAACTTTTTGCCAGATCTTTTTAAATTCTTGGATACAAATTAGATAGATCTGTTGATTAAACATTTCTAGCTTAAGTATCTCTCACTTAACAATCTTTTTGGATATTTTCATAAGAGTATAGTTTCATGTGAGTTTCTCTGATATTTAAGGAAAAAACTTCATGTCTTGGTTTATAGTATTATTTCTCTTGCCACATTTCTAGAGTAATATCCCATAATTTCATTTGTTCTATTGTCCATTTTCGCCGCTGCTTTATGTCCTTGATGCAGCAGAAGTCATGTGGAGAAACAGCATTATAATCATAAAGATTCTTCAGAATGCATGTGCATAGGTGACTGAATTGAGGTTGCACAAGCCACATCAATTCATACATATCACAGCTCTAATGTACTTTCCTTTAGAACCTTGTCATTCCTCTAAAAGGTTTTTAGTATATAATTAAGATAATTGCTTCCCATCATATGCTACCCTGGATAACATCTCTGATAATATTCTGAACAATGAAATGTTATTCTTAAAAACACTCTGTCATTTTTGAAGTTAAAGCACATGGGGATGACTGATACCATGTGATCAGTTCATTATCAAAATGCACGCAGGTCTCTGCCTATCCACTATGTTCCGATAAATATGTTTATGTTGTTAAAGTAATTAAAGGGCTAACTTGTATTTTCTCTGCAAACTGAGAGAAAAAGGCTGCTGCTTGATGTATGTTAAACATTTTCTGACATTCCATTGCTTTTTATTATGATTCATTAAAATACAGTTGAAAACAATTAGCTCTCACAGGAGTTTTGGGCAATTTTTGCAAATGAGTGCTCATCAAAGTGTATGCATTCTGACCAACACTCAGTTTTATCTGTCCTGGTGTGATTACTGTCTAGAATGATCTCATTATACACTTGACTGCATGCTGTCAGACAAAACCCCTTTTTCAAATCAGGACAATAATTCAAAGGAGCATAATTATTTTCAGGTATTTTGCATTTTCAACTCCACATGCAAATATTATTTAGCAGGATTTGAGTTTTTCATTGTTAAATGACCATTAGTTGCAGCATCCTTTGCAAGTACTTTTGAGTTAAGGCTGAAATATATATAGATCACATAGAACGTATTCCATTCTTGTAAGTAATCCTACACCTCAGAATGCTGCTGAAGTTGTTTGATAATTGAGCAGATATAAGTGATTGTGCCTTTTACAAGTGGCAGTAGTTTGATAGGAGTATGAGGAATAATACTTCTATAAAACTCATCAAAGTGCTAATAGTAGCAGTAATGGTAAGACTTCATCTTAACATTGAATTGTTTACAGTTTACACACCTCTGCTATATTCTAGAGGAATATAAGCTTTAAATGGGTATAACACTGCATGGAGATTTTCAATAGGCATTTAGCTAATATTATGTGTCTCCTGATGCACCTGTGAATTTTCTACAAACCCTAAATTGAATTTTCTGCAAAGCTTTTCATTTTGAATCTTAGTCCACATTAGATGTTGGGAGGAACCAGTTGTCTTTGACTTCATACTTTCTATTCTGTTATATTCAAGACTTTGCACACTGTGCTATTTTACATTAAGATGAAATCCAGTCCTACAATTTGAGAGATCCAGTGCTCGAGAGTTAGTGCTTTACTGGAGTTGGGCTATAATGCAATAAAGTTCAAGTACTATGAAAAAAGCTGGAAATGCAATATAGATATGTCTTGAATCACAGAAACAACTCAGCTGTCTTTTGTGGAAGATTAATTTCTCCTCTGCTTGGTCTCAGAGTTTTGGATGATAAACCTTCTCACCTCTGAATGATTAATCGATAGACATTGCAATATACATATCTTAGGGTCATCTAGACATTTTCAGCTGTTGCCAAAAGTTATGATGTTATCAATGTTCCTCATCTCTCCTGCTCCATGTATAGTTTTTCAGGCTTTTTTGATATTTTGTATTAAAGGTTGCGAGTTGAATACTGTTAATTTGGGAGTGTTTTCTGACTTGGGTAGATGGTGAATAGACGCATAGTCTACATATGCCTTGTAGCACAGTTTTTATTATGTGATTGCCTTTGATTTATGTATTAGATTTGATGAATTGGGCAAGCCCTTCTATTTCTACGTCCCATACCAGGGCATTTATCCGGGATGTGGGAGGTCAAGCTGAGAACCCTAAGTACCAGGCTATACAAGCAACTGTACCTGTATGAAAAGATGTGGGAATTCTGTTACGTGCTAGGTACCTCCTGACTGCATCCCAGCTCTGGGCCAGACCAAAAAATATGAACTTAATCCCTGCCCTGTTCTGTCAAAACGATGTTGAGCTTCAGCAGGACCCATGAACTTAGTGGGAGAATCAGCTTTGTGGGATACCTGCCCTGCAGTCTTTTTCCTGCCTAGTCTTTCTTGTAAACACATACCAGGACTTCCATCCTGCTCAGAGAAGTATTTCTGGTGAAAATGCCCCAAAAGCTGATGAAAGTATTTTCCCCAAGAGTATCGGTTTGGATTAGTCTGTTTCTCTATGGTGAAAACAGTTGTCAAAAGATGCCCCACAGTTTGGTGGCACTGCTAACAGGCAGATACTGAGGTCTTTGGATCACAGTTCAGCCTGCCACCACTCCCTGCTCTCCCTCATTTCTTGTCTTTAAAAATCATCTAATGCCACAGAGTTACAGTGCTTTTTCAAATACTCTAGTGAAAAGTTGATGACTTTAATATGAATGGAATTGGTAGCTCTGCTCTCTTTTCTACAGTTCCAGTAGCCCTAGCGCAGCAATAACTCTCTGCTTCACTCACCACCAAACAAGCTAAAAAAGTCCTTATGGTTCTTCTGACTGACAGACTTTAGGAGAATTTTAGTTTGCGACTGACTGTGTCAAAATCGAGATATAATTTTTAACTTATATCATGCAATCAACTGAATATTCATGCTAATTATTTCATTTCAGCATTGCCCTGAATCAGATCTGAAATACTATCTTCTATTATTAAAAAAAAAAAAAAGTCTAGTTCTACTGTCTATACTTCTCCAGTAAGTAACAACTGAAATGTGGTAAATTTCCTAAAAAAATATGAAGTGTTCGTATTTAATATTTTAATACCTTTAATAGTGTTCCGCTGGGAACTCACTTTTTGATGAGAATGCTATGTTTTACACAGTTTTTTAATAAAGTTTTCTTTTAACTTTAGTACATTTGGAAAGCAGAAGTCTTGGCATAGCTTGCTAAATTTTGTTAAAAATCAAAATATTTGTGAAAATATTAAGCAATTGCTAAAATAAAACAATTTTGTACATAATGAACAGATTTATTTGTTTTATGTGGTGTCAGAAATTATTAAAAAGTAGAAAAAACATTGATTTCTAGTGAAGGTAATCAGTGTTGCATTTTGTAAAAAAATTAAAAAATTTTCCCTCCTGTTCTATTTTAAGTTAAATAAAAACCACTCAATTGCTTCCATTTTCTCTGCTTCTGTCTCCCTTTCTACATCTGCTAGTCCTGATGGCAGTATGTAGCTTGCTGCCAAAACGTTTTTTTTTCTGTTACTTTACAGAGATTTGATTTTTGTTCTTTTATACCATCTTCTTTCTGTGCCACCTCAAAAGAAAATTTGAAGTATGTAGGACTTTGCTATATATCAAAAAAAGTGGGAATGGATTTATATTGCTAACCCACAAACATATAGATGCAGCATATCTTTAATAGCGGCTAATAATAGAATAATTTGCCACTGCAGTGGGATACTAAACTAGTCTTTTCCTTTTTTTACTGATACGCCTTCAAATACTGCAGATTTGGAAGAACCTCTAGAAAAGAATATTTTAACACTTAGTGGCTTTGTTGTTTTCAGAAAGCAGGAAAAGTCTTCAGAAGGACCATTTCAAATTGTTTTGCTCCAGAGCAGGGTGTGTTCTTTCTGCAATACAGCGTATCATAGTATGTGTCTGGATGATGATATTAAAAACAGCTGCTAGTAAGGATACCTTTCCAGTCTAGCTCCAGCTGTTCACTCCATGTCCTTTTTCTTTCAGAAATCATTCTCTCCATGCTGAAAGATACATAAATAGTGCAGCACAATTAAAACCATTTCCTTGCCAGTTGTGAAGCTTTTGAAACTATATTTTTTTTCCAAGAGCATTTTCATTATTTTTTCATCTATTTATGCCTTACATTATGTTGAAAAGATATCAGAACTTTCTGTGAATATTGGATAAGTAAAATTTGAAAAAACTATTTTCTGGTCAGTTAGATGTCTTTCAAAGTATTTCTCATCCAACCTGTAATAACTTCAACGAGGATTTGCTATTAATGACATGAAAGTGCTAAATGCCTTGTGAAGTTGTTGCAAAGTACACTTCATAAAAGTGCATCTTATAAATTGCTTGTCCAACTGCTGGGTATCAGCCTGACAAACACAATGAGGAATGAATTTTTGATGCATATTCTAATGGAATAATGGCACTTGCACTAGTAGGTTTTTAGTGGTTAGGAGTTCTGGCAGTAAGAGTGACAGGACTTGGTGTGAATTCTGCCTTTTGTTTTAGTTAAATTCTTACCTGTGTTCCAGTGTGATTTAATTGTAATTCTTTGTTGTGTTTTAAGAAATGGATGTTAAGAAAATTTGCAAAATTTTAAGCCATATTTTTCTCCATAAAAGTTGGCAACCCCCCTTACTTTCACTTAATTATAATCCCTCTTTGTTTCTGCCCCACTGTGCTGGAATACTCCTCCTTGTCTGAATATACTGATTTGGCTCTATATCAAACAAACAGGCCAAAGCTGCATGGTCTAGAAATTGAGATTTATTCACTTGCCATCAATAGCAAAGACAAATAGCATACCTCTTCAATATGTGCAAAGTTTTGTGCTATCTTTATCATTCCTTTATATAGTTAACTGCTGCTATCAAAAATTCCAAGGGCCTATTCAAACTCCATGTTTGTGGTCTCTATAAGAAGTGTAGTAGGTTGTATTAGTGGGAACACTTAATGGGAAGAATTTTAAGAAATCTGCAAAGCTAGTGTGTGGATCTTGGAGAATCTAAAACCAAAATAAGAGGAGAAAACTGTGACAGTGGCAAAATTAAATATGCTGAAGTGTCAAAAGGATTCTAAACACTCAGAGGAGAAGTTATGTAACTCCCGCTTTGACAGAAAGTAAGCTTAATAATCTCTGAATATATAACAGTGTTATAACATATAGTTTTCTCTAAATTGCAGAAGATAAAAAATAAATAAATGCAGGAATATTAGTAAAAAGGGTAGAATTGGAGTGTTTTACAGAAGAAAATTCGATGGATAAATAAAATGCATAAAATAAGGCAAAATTGTTTTGGCAAATTAATTATAAACAGATAATTTGGAAATTAAAAAAAAAAACCATGATCAAATTTTGGAGTTTTTTTGAGTTATTAGAAACTGTGATGCTGTAGTGCCACAAATTAGCTGTTAATGATTGGAAGCTGGATTATGTTATTCCAAAATGATCCACATAATTATTTTTCTAGAGTCATTTGGACATTATCAGAGCAATGTTTAGTACTAGATAGCTGGTCCACTCTAGTACGGATGTTTCAGTATTGCTTTCAAGTTGAACAGCAAAGACTTTAAAGATTCCCTGAGTTTTGACTGCATGTTAGCAGTCAGCAAACTAAATATTATTTCTATCTCTCAGGCTTTAAAATATTTTGTTTAGCTCTTTGACTTCAGTGTTCTCATAAAGAGCTTTATTAATTAATTGATACTTCAGAAGAACTGAAGTTGTTGAAAATAGTTTTCCCATGAATTGCTTTTCATTGCAGCTTCAGATAGATGTGTATTGGAAGGTTTATTCTGAAGACTGCCTAAATTATTTATGAACTGAGCTTGATCCCTGGAGTGTATGGCTATCACAGGTATTATTTAAATGATCTGAGTGCACTTCTCACCACCTTTTGTGATATATATTCTGAAATAATTTGAGAATGTAGACTAATTCACTAATCATCTATTGCATTTGTAATGGTAGAACACTTTTTCTTCACAGCATGGTTAGGTTGATTTCTTTGGATTATAGGAGAAGCCTTATGGAATACTAAGGCATGCATGTGAACGCATTCAGTGGTCTCTCACTGATGAATTAAAATTAAAAATAAGCACAGACTTCCCTAATATGTGCCATTCTTTTTTTGGGTGATTTTTTTTTTTTAGAAGACTACTATGCATTCCAGTTTTTAGTGAATGGCTAAAATAAGCAAAAATATTTTGGCACCTCTAACTATACCCTATGCTTTTCATTGATCTTCCAGAAATATGACGCCTATGTGCTAAGACAAGGCAAATGTAGAAATCTGTGAGATATCTGTCATAGGCAAGTGCAATCATTTCACTACAAATCTTTTAAATATGGAAAAAACAACAAAAAACATAACAAACAAAAAAAAGGCAACTGTGAAGCATTGTTTTTGAATGCTCAATTAGACATCAACAGCTTGCAGACGCAGTCTCAGAAGGTTACTCAGGAAATGGTGGAAATCACCCATCATCTCTCATTAGTACTTAATGAGAGATGTTTTTCCAGACAGTTGCCTGGTATTACAAGGGTTATGCAAGCTTGAAGCAGTTCCAAAGTCTATTTGTGCAGGTGGGTGATTAGAGGAAATAAAAAGTTGATAATAGTCATACCCAACTCTTTTGGATGATGCAGAAACAACTAAGCAGACTCCCTGCTGCCACTGGAATGCACTTCACTAGTAATTAATTCTAAATACAATCCTGAAATAGCTGCCACATCCAAGACTGGGCCAGTTATAGCTTTGAGTGTTTTCAACAAGACAGTTGCAGATATATATTTACAGTCATACTCAGAACAATGGTTATTCAGGTTTAAGTGTGTGGGAACTAAGCAAATTCAAAAGAGCAAATTCAAGCAGTTGAGTCCAACTGTTCTCCCTATGCATCCAGTGTAGCTACCTACTGATTCTGTTATTCAGTATTCCATCTGTTCTTTTGAAATGTCTCTTGTAAGGTTTGTTCCTTGGAATCCTGAAATACATGATTGTCCTTATTTGTAGTTCTTAGATTTATGACATGTTGAATAGTCCTGTAGGAGAGAAGATTTGCTGTGCAGGTTTAGTCAAGTTAGAACAATTTTAAAGCTGAATCCTTCACTATGGAAGCCTAGTCCCTCAATTGAGGCTACTGTATAAGATAAATGTTTTTGTTACCTGCCTGACAAAACAGGAGATTTGCTAATAGTTTTCTGGATTTCTGCATAAACTGTTTAATTTACTATATACAGTTGCTGAGAATCTTTGTAATAGGCCCACCACTTACATGAGGCACCATTTCTATAACCTTTGCTATCCAAAAGTCTTATACATGGCATCTCTTTATCAAATCGGGGGGATTTTGACTCTTTTGAGACCTGATCTGCTCAGTTTTAGGTCTTTGTTAGTTCCTGTCTACTTGTTGGCTTGGGTTCCTGCCTTGTAAATTTGCTGCTGGTGGAATCCAGCAACCAAGACTGACGCATAATGAATGAACTGAGTCCCAGCAGTGCAGTCATACAAACATACTGTTCTAAGTATTTTACTGAAATCTGTCTATGGGTATGTTTCAGAGTAATTAGGTGGTTCTCCTTGCTCTGCCTTAGGAAGGATTGGGTTTTAATGAGCCCTCTGTAAGCTTCAGGGAATCACTGGGTTCAATTCTCTTTACCATAGAGAATCAGATTAGATGGGTCTTCATGTGGGCCTGTGTCTCTCTCTCACTTTTAAAGGAAGCTCAGCACCAGCAGGAAAGATTCTCTGAGGTGTAACTGGTGCATGCATCCTCCTCAGCATGAGAGAGTATCAGCATATCCCTCGTAAAACTTCCATATACTTGAATTATCACGGGAATCAGAAAATCCTGGTTTAATCTATCACTCCAGTGTTATTAGAAGTGGCTATTCTTCTTGCATTCCAGTTACGAAGCTTTTTAAAGGACTAGATGATCATTTGTCCATTATCGAAGAGCACTAAAATCTGCTCCTAATGGTACCACACATGATGGGACCTACATTAATGTGTTAATTTCTCAACGAATCAATGAAACTAGCCATTCTGGTGGCTCTGTCCTCTGCAAGGAGACATATGTAAATTCAATCGCTGCTGACAGATCCCCTAGAAATAGTACTATTTCTATATTAACTCCTTTTGTATTCTTCCAAGATTTCTATTGTGATTATGATTGATTTCTGTCCAAGACAGATGACTAGCATTGCCATATACATTTCAGAGCTTTTTGCCTTCATGTAACACATTTGATATTAAGAGGATTTATAACATGCACAGACAAAAGAATTCCAACATTTTTTCCTGAAGACAGATCCAGAGCCATAGAAATTGCCAGAGCGGGTAAGAGTTTGTGCAGTGCGTTTCTAATAGACGAGCAAATTGAGTCTGCTGTAATTGATCAAACTTAGGGCTGTCTTGATACCACACTAAAAAGCATTTTGAGCCCAGACAACACTAAGCTATTTGGATCTTTATTCACATTTTTTGCTTTATCCTGACGCTGGAATGTCCAAAACAGATGCAGGATTTTGACCTACCTTCAAGTAGTTGGAAACATTGCATTAAATATTCCACACTGAGCAGAGCTTGAGGAAGTTATTTACTAGTAATAGGGTGCCTTTGGAGTTGTTGTCTACTTACGTGTGCAGGTGTATCTATATATATTTATGCATATGTATATATGTGCACATTCATTTTCCACCCTTGTCTTTCTTCTCCCCCAGATTTGCAGTGTGCAAATCTATCCAGGCCCTGAGGTTATATTATAAAGCTCTACAAAGTCATAATGATTAGGCTTTGTGCTTTAAGTGTTTTGTTCATGACTAGTATTATATTTTCGGATGTTTTAGAATTTAATATATATATTTAAACACAGTGTTAGATGTGTAGTGTGTAATCTAGTTCTAGGTTATTACTGGTCCATACCTCTAAAGTTAAATACATATTTCTTCTGTTTTTATAGCAAATTGTAAATCTGAGCATATAGTGCTTGAGTGACACAAATAACTGGAATATGGAAATAAAATAGGCGGAGCATACATTTGCATTTTGGCTCAGAACACTGTATGTGAATATGAAGTAAATCATCATCTGCAGTTACTATTCATTGTTTCAGCCGCAGGCTGGCTTTGTAGTACATAAACCAGACTTCTTTTGGATATGAAGTTCCATTTCAAGTGGTCCTTCTGGAAGCTATGAGGACCATGTATGGTGGGGGTGTTTGGTAGAATAAATAAGAATGCTATATAGTGCTAAAAGTTAAAACCCACATGTATTCTAAATCGAATGTCATGCAGATGAACTGTTTTTGGTCTGCTGATCCATTGCCATGACACTAAATTGTAGAAATAACTGATGTAATAGCTATTACAGACATAACTGTAGATTTTCATAAGGATGCTACCATGTTTCTGTAATCGAAGGAGAAAAATAGATTAACTGTGTGTTCCATTTGAAAGATTTATTTTTGAGGTGAAATCTAATTATAACTGTATTTCTGGAATATGGGCTGCCTCTGGCTTTTGACATTTTGCTTCCTGAGATGTGGTAAGAAGTGTTCTGGTTGCTACACTTGATATCTGTCTGATAGTTAATATTGCGGCATTATATATACATAGGGCCTTTTCTTTGAGTTCATTGTGAGAAAAGGTATCTATTAGAGAAGTTGCAGTGAATGGTTTGTCCTCACAGTACGTGGATAGTGGGATGAAAATGTCAATGAAACACTTGTTGAACTGTGGTGTTATTGTCTATTACTGTCCATAAGGGCATTTTTCTCCGTGCAGTGTTCCATATGAAAGAAGACATATGACACTGACCAGTGATGGCAGACAGCACACTAAAAGGAAAAATTCACAGTGCATGATTTTTTTATCATTTCAGTTAAACTGTTAACATTTTTATGTTTTTGCCTGACATCTTAGAAGATAGCCCTGGAATAACACCTTGTTCTTACAACATATGGAAAGACCACATTCACTTTTATTTTGCTCTCTTCAGATTCACATCTGTGTGATCCTTAGTGTAATGCAGTCACCGTATTCATAAATCAGAGCTCCTTGCACTCCTCTCGTTTGTTGAAATCCCAGTATCCTGTACACTTCAGAAAAAAATTACCATTTTTTTTTCCATGATGGTAGAAATAAATCATAATTTTCACAACAATCTTTTGGAACTAATGATTACAATGGTTCGTGACTAATCTCATAATTTTAGGATCTTGACTCAGTTGCCTATACATAGCTGTCATTTGAAATGCTTTTGGATGTCCCAAGCTGGTGCTTTAGAAGGGCAGTAAAATTCTGTAGTTCCTGAAAGCCTCTTGCAGATGCCTTGAATTTCCTGGAAACATGGAGATGGTGGTAGTGAGCAGCACTTTGGCAGTTGTCTACAACAGAAGTGTCTGAGCTCACTATCTAGACTTTGTTCAAAGGTAATGCATATCTTAGTATAACCAATAAAGCTTTGAGCTTGTTCCTCTGTGCTAATATTTCTTCAGGTAATATTTCTAAATATAGAATATAGCTTAAATTCTAATTAATACTGTCTTAACAGATTTTCACTGACTTAAAGAGGGGTTTAGCATGCTCACCAAAACTAACTGTACTTCGAGAAATCCTGCCTTTCATGTCTAAAGATCAGTTTCTGAATTGCTCCAGACTGAGAAAAACTGATGCCATTTCATTGGATAGCTATTTAGTTACTAACATATGAATATAGAACTTCAACTTCTTGGAATAACTGGAATAGGCCAGTGTCCTGATTTAAGCCCAGGTGGAAACTAAATGCCATGCAGCCATTCTCTCAACCCCATCCAGTCCAGGGGAACAGGAAGGAGAATCAAAGTAAAACTTGTAGGTTGGGATAAAAACAACATAATGATAGAAAATAAAGTAAAAAAACCCAGTAATAATGTTAAATGGTAATAAAACCAATAATAATAAGTGAAAAAACAAATGATGCTCAATACAATTGCTCGTCCCCTGCTCAAACCCAGATCAGCCCTGCTTCCAGGTAACTCCCCCCAGTTTATATACTGGGCATGATGTTCTGTGCTGTAGAATATCCCTTTGGTCAGTTTGGGTCACCTGTTTCAGCTATGCTTCCTCCCAGTTTTTTTGCTACCTCCTCACTGGCAGAGCATGAGACAAGAAAAAAGGTCCTAGATTTAGGATGAAAGCGACAAAAATGAGATAGCAAAAGCTCAAAACATTAGTGTTATCACCACCATTCTCATTCCAAATCCAAAACACAACACTGTAGCAACTAGTGAGAAGAAATTAATTCTATCTTGGCTGAAACCAGGGCAATCAGTAAAAAACTGTTCTGGGTTTCTGGATCTGGTGGCATTGATTTAATATTAGTAAGTTTTAGCATAGCTGAAGTCAAGGCACATGTTTATAAGTGTGTTGCTCTAACTTAAATAATGCTGGTGTTGCTTTAGAGTAAAAGATTGTTAAATGGTGGTAGGAACAATCTGATCTTCAGCTTCCAAACAGTGATGTCATCATTTGTAGTTACAAGCTTCTGGTGCATAAGGAAAAGACTAATATGCACAGGCTAGTTGTGTGAAGTACTACTGTGACCATTGCTGTGAATGTTGATTCTGCTCCTACTGTAAATATTTCAAAAATTAGGAAAAGCAGCAAATAGAATGTTGA
Source organism: Dendrocincla fuliginosa (assembly GCA_035047845.1). Lineage (NCBI taxonomy): Eukaryota > Metazoa > Chordata > Aves > Passeriformes > Dendrocolaptidae > Dendrocincla > Dendrocincla fuliginosa. The sequence goes on along the minus strand of JAWWMO010000043.1, from coordinate 46,539,755 downwards.
GACATCAAGATTTGGAAATTAAGATTAAGATGTGGACACCTGTCTAATCCTGTGAGAAATTTTGAGAATCACCATATTTTTTCATGTGTCTGTGAGATAGATTGTGGTAAATGGGATTGAAATTGCATTGTAGCGCTTTGCTGTCATTTGAAATCGTGTGTGCTGAGCCAATCAATCAATCAATCAACCCACCAACAAAGGAAATTATAACGTTTTCCAGGATGCAGATCAGTATAGCAATTTTTATAATCCACTCTAGATGAGTCCAGTTAATCGAAAACCTGAGTTCATCTAGTCTTTTAAAAGTCATTTTGGTTATTCTGGACATAGAAAACACAATGTAGTGTATTGCCTTTGTTCTATTCTATTTCCTTTGCCCTGAAACAGAGAAAATGGAGAATGGTGAGTCCTCAGTGACCATTTTTAAAAACCAGAATAAGCTCCAATTACATAAACCTTGTGACAGTTTCTCATGTGTGATGGAGGCAGGAAGGAATATTGTTAGAGCATGCTGCAGTTCATTAATTTTTAGCTGCTAGATGATCCCTGGAGCCTGGTATCTGACTTATACAGAAACATCTAGATTGTTCCAATTTGAGCCAGGAACTAGAAAAGAATGACAGCCATAAATACTTCCCTGTTGGCTCCATCTATAGCACCTATCAGAAACTCAGCAGAAGAGCTAATCTTTCCTAAGTAAACGTGGTAGTTTCTCAGGTTTCCAAGTTCTTTTTTCCATGAAATATTCCTCTGAAACTTTCAGTATTGCCATTATGGTTACCTAAGGAGGAATTTTTTTTCTTTATTTTTGGCAACAGAGAAAGAGAAAATTAAATTATATAATTTAATTTCAAAAGAAAATATATTCAAATATATTCTTAATGATACTATGAGTAGTGTATACATAAACAGACAAGTCCTTCAGATTGGTTGCAGGAACTAATTTGATGGTGATGTTCTTTCTCTGATGGAGCAGACCCAGGTAGGAAATCATTACTGGTTGCCTAATGGGAAGATCCTACTGTGAAAATAAACAGCTGTCCACAATAAAGTAATTGTTTACAAGAAACCATTGCATGTCAAACACTTATCCTCTTGAGAAATACTGAAAGACATGAAATACTGAGCAGTTAGATTTTCTTTTTTCCTGGGTTGTTTATTTCAAAGAAAAGTATGTGGCTTCTTTTTGCAAAGTTTTATTTTTAAACTAAAAATACAATCCTTTTTTTTTTTGGTTTTGCCACTTAAGTTTGCTTGGAATGAAAAACTGTAACTACTCTTTTCTGAGGTTGCTGCGTATTGTGTATGTTGCTGAGTTTTGTTATGGTTTTATGCACGAACTGTAGCTGGAGAAATTCTTCTCAGCTCTATCTAGTGGGGCATATAACAGCCCTTCATCCCTTCATGAACGTCTTCCAATAGATTTTCCTTCCAAGAATGTCATTCCCAGAGTTCGATGCCACTTGTGTGGGACTGTTTCTAGGGGCAAAGCCTAGTCTTCAGTGAGCTACCACTGAGCAGGGTCAACAAGAAGTCTTTCCTATGTAAAGATAAAAATCTTACTCATATAACTTGATCCCTCTATTGTCCTCTTCTGCATAATAAAAGTGTGGGTAAACTGAGCTGGGGTGACTATCGTTAAGGCTTTGAAACAGAACAAACTGGTGGGCAGAAAACTATTTGTTACCATTGGCACCAGTCTGTATTTCTATCTTGTCCTTTGAGTGATCCATCTTTGAGATACTTCTGCATCTGTAGGACTCCCTGATTTCACTTCCAAGGCTTTCATGTGCTAAATAGCTAAAGAGCATCTGTGCTAAGCACAGTCACGCAGGCTCACAGGGAAATAGTGACAGAAAGACAGGGACTGCTGAAGGAGTTTGTAGAAGAATTTGTGTTCTTCATAGTTTTAGCTCCTTGTCAGAGACAATAATTCTGTTTGTTAGAGACAATAATTCTGTTTGTTTCTTGCACCAGTGAGTAAATAAGTGCACTAAGTACACTTAGCTAGACTAGTGTGGAGCATTTCTCACTACAGAATTTATTTCTTATCTTCCTAGATGGTGCCTGTATTCCCACAGTTCTTGGCAGCACTATAGTCCCTTGTTTGGTATCATCCTAAGCACAGTGCAGGGCTTTCTTAAAGCAGCTCTCTGATTCCTCAGTCAGGAGGCTCATTGATGAGTCTGTCCATAGAATGAAAGAAGATGCTATTTCATATTCTGGAGCAAAGGAGGCTGAGGCTTCCAGCTCAGCTGAGGTGCTACTAACACTCATATGTAGCCTTCATCCTCACTATGAGAGATAGGCAAGGCTTTGGTGGGGTCTTTGCTTGTCAAATCCCTGTCCCTCCTTTGATGAGCCAGGCTTTCAAATCACAGAATACTCATTTACAAGGTGCACATGAACATTTTAAACTTAGACACCAGGTCAGACAGGAAAGCATAATAGATACTTAAGACTTTCGGAAATGCTATCAAAATTCATCCATGTCAAGTATCTTATTATAAGGATGCACTTTAAATTCCTTTCCAAGGCTGTGTAAAAATTGTTTTGATCCATTGTATTAACACACAGTTTCTACTTTCTCAAATAAGTCACTTCAGATCCAAGATTCCTGTGCACACTTGGGATGATTTGGGAAGAACTGATCTGTTTAGGAAGAACTGCATACCTAAAGGACTGGGAATTTTGATGAGATACTTTTCCAAAGATTTGGACTTGTTTGTTTCTGTGACAGAGAGGGTTCACTCTGTCATGTCAGGTAACACCTGAGGTTATCTACAGGATGTCTCCATTCTCAATGTCTGCCAAACTGCCATCTGGACTTCTGTTAATACTTTCATTAAGTGTAACAGTACTGCTGAAACATTCCAGCCTGGTATTATTTTAAAAAAATAATTTGTCAGTCTGTATTTGATTAGAAACTTCAAGACTCATCCACTTATGTAATGTTTCTGCAGGAGGTATATCTTAGAATCATCCCTGCTATGAAAGTATCTATAAATTGGAAAGACCATGTATTTTACACTCTTGCAACTCTTCTTCTTTATCCTGTGTTAGTTATGTTAATGTAACTGGGTATTTCCTTCCCTTTAATATCTTTGTTACACTTCCAAGAAGTCTTTCAGGTCAGTAGGACCAAGAGGGAGAAGCTTCTGTCATGGCTTGCACAGAGGCATTCGTGACTTGTGCAAATGGAGAAGCTTACATGTGTAACTGCAGAAGTTGGTCAGGCAAAAATTCTCCAGCTTAAGAGAGCTGCTTTTACTTATTGGTGTTTGGGTTTTTCTGGAGTGGAAGAGTGGAAGCACATGTTGGAGAACCACTGCAATCACAAATAAATTGGCTTTCTTCTGTGAACTCTGCAGGTTGTCAGTTGAGGCCCACACACGTAATATTTGAATGTAATCATTGTCTTAAAGCAGAGCTGCAGGTGTTACAGCACATTTGGAAGCATGGAGCACATGTCTTTGTGGCTCACAAAGAAAGGTAATTGATAATGCACAGACACTGTAAAGAACACCATAGCCATGCACAGGCAATGGCACTTTCCCCAGAGTCTGGACTAAAGCATTTCTTTACAATTCTAAAGATATGAAATAACATGGGGTTTTTGGCCTCCTGCTAAGTCATTCTGGTGCTTGGTTACTATCACAGCAGGGAAGCTATTTCATAGTTCTTTCTATCCTCTGATCTGATTTTCACTAACTTTACGTTGATCAAAAAGCACTAAGAACATTTAGAGTAGGTAAGAATGATATTTTTAGGCCTTTTAATGGTCCTTCACAGCACCATAAAATGGTAAGAGCAAAACATGTCCAAACAGCAGTTTCCCATGTACGTGGAGGTGTGTAGGCATTTTTAAGCCAGCTGTAGGTTGTCTAGCTGAGGTGCTGCTGGAAAGGTAGTAGTCCAGTGCACAGCTTTATGGAGAATGCAAATTTTATCTGAGAAAAGGAGTATATTTTCATGTAATTAATCCTTGCTGGTCAGTTACACTGATTGCAATCTTCAGGAAAGTTGTCAGTGGTGGCTCTTAGCATGCTCTGAGTATGTGTATATATAACATGTTGGACTGGCTCATATGTGTTAAGATTTCCCAAGATGAGGTAGGAGGTGCATTATAAATCTCCTTTTTAAGTCACCTGTGTTCTAGTGATAGCACTTGGATTCACAGTCCCCAATTCAAGGTAATGGAAGTAAAATATTTGTGTTTTTTTGTTTTCACCTCATATTGTTTAGGTACTGAGAGAATGATTTATCTTGCCTTAACATAGAAGGAATGTATGGGCTGAAAAATAAGTCTAGATATGCAATATATTCCTTAGCAAATACATTTAAATTATAATAGGTTTTGTAAGTTGAAATAGCGTTCTGTTTTCAACACTATTTTCCATTTTAAAATGTATGAACTATTTGAAAGTTCACATAAAATATATTTTTGTTCACAGATAATGCACCTCAGGTAGCAATTACCGCACCAGGATCTGGTAACCATAGAAACAGCTCTACAGGCCCAACACCTGACTGCTCTCCTCCATCACCAGACACTGCACTTAAAAACATAGTGAAAGTTATACGTCCTCAGGTATGTGCTCACCATAAGCATCCTCTTACTGTATTTTTTGTTTTAATAGCAGACTATGATGCAGGCATTCTAAAAGGATGTTATGGCTTTGCGCTTGTGAGTAGGTCAGAGACAGAAAAACAGAACACAACATATTTTTTATACTTAAGAAGCAATCTTGATAGCAGGAGACGATAAAATATTTTATGAATCAGCCCAAATGTACAGAGAGCTATCAGTACATTTTTCTTATAGCACTAATGAATGAAGTCCTTATGCAGAATTTTGTGTTTTTACATACTATTAGTTTTCTTTAGAGTATATGTTCTGATTTTATCACTATTAATTCCATATTCCTTTTTCAGGTTTATTTTCCTCTTTCTGCATCTCCATTTACATGAACTTATAATGTTTCACACCTTCTTTAGTTTACCTTCCTGTATAGCATTGTTTCTCAACTTTCCTCCTTTCTAACTGTCCATATTTCTAATACTGTTTGGGAAACAAGATGCATACTGTGTGGAAAACTTGAGTGCTCCTTAAAATTCTATAAGGAGTGCAACCCTTAAAAATAAAAACTTTAAAAGAAATATATCTTAGAACTTTTTTCAGTAGTATAGAGGTAATCAGCAAAGAGGGGCTTATTTTAGAATCACAGGATCATGGGTTAACGTAGGTCAGAAGAAACCTTTGGATGACGTAGCTACTTGTTTAAAACCCTATAACATCATGTGTGCCAAAGGTAGCTGTGACAACTACATTAATTGATTAATTGTGAAACTTTTTTGCTAAAAGACCAAAAGAACAGCCAAAAGAACTTCTATTCCTCTCCTACCAATTGCTGGATTCAAATGCACCATCTGTTCTTTATTGCTGAATGGTCTCTGCAACTGAGCCACTTTGATGCTAGTGGATGCAGGCTTGGTATCATCAATGTGTCCCTGCCATTTTTTTTACTTGAGAAGTAAGCTGATGGCTACATGGTATTTTCCAAAGAATTACATAGGACTGGTTGTTTTGGTACCGCACAACTGAGCATGTTACAATGTTAGAGGTGAATCTGCCTTTCAGTACTCATTGGAGCACATGGTTCAGAAGGTCTTGCAGAACTGAAGGTAATTACTAGGTGTGCTTAATTTACTCTGCATGTTTTGAAGCAGTGGTGCTTAGAAAAGAGCTCACATGGTATTCCTGAGGCCATGAGTTCATCCTAGCACCGGTCTTTTCTATCTGTTACTTATCAGCAC
>JAWWMO010000043.1:46498457-46533838 GCA_035047845.1 Dendrocincla fuliginosa | reverse complement strand
TATTCTGTACCCCAAAACCCTATAAGTAAAAGAACTCTTCTCTGCTTTACCCATATAAAGTTGTCTTGGAAAGTTTTGTTTCCCCTTTCCTTACGGCAACAGTTTGGCCGTAAGGAAAAACTGCCAGCGTCCAGGAGCCCTTGGATTCCTATGGCTGACACTGTTACTGCACAGTAAGTCTAGTGACTGGCTGCTGCAGACCATCCCTCTCTCACAGTACCATACTTTGAGTTCCACATCTCGGTTTAAATCCAGATGACAGGGGGTCTAAAATAACAGTTTCTTCTTATTTTTTCTTTTTATAGTTGTTTCTCACTTTGCTTGTTCCTGTAGTGTCTCTGTCTCTCCCACCCTGCATCAGTATAGTACTGAAATGCCTCCTTCCCTCTAAGCCGTGTTTTATAGTAGGCGGCAAACAAACAGAAAGGTATTGGAATATTGTTGGAACAAGCTGTTGTGTGATAGCTTATTGAAAATAGCATTTAAAAAGCTGTTTCCATCATGATATTGCCAACAGATGGACCCAGAACACTGAATGGTGATGTTCTCCTGCTAGTTAACTCTGAATGGATTCAGCAGATTCTGGGGAGCTATTTTCATATATAAATCATACCATTTACTGACTCCCAGTATTCTCATCATTTTGCAAAACAGAAGCTAGCTTTGTGATATATATGGTCAGAACTTTACCACATTTCCTAAAATGTCTCTCATATGGCCCTACATGTGGCATGCTTCCTATGCAGAAAACAACAGCAGAAAGGCACATGTAGACTAGTGCATAATATATATTGTAAGTCTGTGTACTAATACAGGAGAAGTTGGATACACTATAGCATTCAGATGCCACTATGCTTCTCCTTTCTGCATGTGTTTTATCCACATCCCCTCAATATTCTTCTTTGTTTTTGTTGCTTATCTGATTACCTTCCCCCAAGATGTCAACTCAAGAATTTAGACAAAGAAGTTGTAGATATTTGCAGTGTGCTGTTTGCTAAGCCTTGGTGTTAATTCTGCCTGCATATTTAATTCCTTTATTCCATTCAATTATATGGCAAGCTCTTTGAAGGTTAGCACAATGGGATTCTATTCCTGACTGACCTCTCACCACTCATGTAAAACTAATGAATAGTGTTACACAATGTATGCAAAATAATTAATTTTCTGTTGGCTGCCAGGGCCTCTTTGCATTTTTCTAGCAAAGTAAATAGATTTTGAGGAGATCTAAGCCAGGGATCATGTAAATTTTCAAAACAGCTGTCAGTCCTTTCCCTTTTTCATGTCCTATCCTGTGCATCCAAAACAGGAAAGTGACGGTGAAAGGCAGAATGGGAAACCCTTCACCAGTCATCTTTGCACTAGACAGGCTTTGATAGCTTGGATGAAACTGCCAGGGCAGTCTGGCCTTTCAGCTCCTATTTTTATTTTAATTTATAACCTTACTTATCTTTCCCAAAGCGTTGTACGTGTAATGGTTTACCAGCAGTGAGCAGACACACTGTGTTTCTTTGTACCAGGACAAGAGGACATAGTCATCAGCTGCACCAGGGAAGGTTTAGGTTGGGCACTAGGAAGAATTTCTTCACAGAAAGGGTGATTAGACATAGGAATGGATTGACTGTTCAGGGAGGTGGTGGAGGTGTCTAGAGGTGTAAAATCAGATCATCAGACCATCGGAGGAGGTGTTCAAGGAAAGACTGTACATTGCACTCAGTGCTATGGTCTAGTCAACATCATGGTGTTTGATCATATATTGGACTCAGTGATCTCAGAGGTCTTTTCCAACCTAATTGATTCTGTGAACTAGCAGCAAGACCAAAGATTTCTTCCTCCCACTAGTCTAATGAGGACACATGGTGGCAGAGAGGGGAAAAAGAGAATCCTAAAGTTTGAAGGCAGAGGTGGGGATCATTCTGCCACCTGTTTCCTTTGGCCTTTTCTTTCTTGGAGTGTGTGCCAGCTCACATGTTGGCAGTACACATGACAGATTTTGAAGATGTCTCTATGAAAGTGAGGTTTGCACAGTACATTGACCTCTCCTCACATATCAAGTGCATCCTGGGGGGGGACCTGAAGAGGAGGGAAGGTGTGATGGTGCACTGACAGCCCACAGGGTGAAAGTACCAGAGCTGGAACTGTGAGACAGGAACAATCTCATACACAAAAGGTGGATCATGGACAGCTAAGGGATTCCTCAGAGTGGACTCAAAACTTTTGTCAGTTTCCTTCTAGTTCTCTCTTAACCTGGCCCTGACTATTCCCTTCCTGTATAAAAAACCCCATGCTATCCCAAAGCGTGGCTGGGAATTTCTGTTTCCCCCCAATTTTTCACTCACTTTTCTGAAAATTTATCTTTTCTTCAATTAATTGTGATTAATTTTGAGACGAGAAATCTGCAGTTTGTTGTGACCCTACCATTTGTCCCGTATGATGAGATCCCATTGCTCTCTAAAATCCATTTTGAGCTCTCTGTGGATATGTCTTAACTATTCAATTCAGTGTACTATTACTAAAGGTGAAGCCCATTTTAATGGAAATAGTTTATCTCCCTGGCACAGTACAATACTCTGGAGAGACATTAACTGAGCTTTCAGAAGCAGGATTAAGTTCAGTGCCACTGTGCCACCCACCTCTACTACCTTCAGTCCTGAAGCTGGCACACTTAACAGTATTTCAGGGATCTGTGTACTCATTTATCTGTGCACCTCTACCATGGCTTGTAGTTGTGCTCTAGCATTTTGCAAACAGATATATTGTTTTCAAATTTTCCCACAGTGAGTCTCTAGAAAAGAGGGTTTGTTGAAAAATTGCATATATGCAGAAAAGAAGTAAACAGAATTTAGCCCACATTTTTAATTGCTTCGCCATTTTTTTTCTGTATTGTCCCGACAAGACTTACTAAGTTTTTAACTCATGAATTGCTAGTTAGTGAAGAGTTTGAGAAAATAATACACTTTCAAGTTAAGAATATAAGCCTCTTTGGAGTATACTAACAGCACATGGGATCAAAAACTGAGATGTGGTAGAAAGCCAGTTAGGTAAGTCTCTTTCAAGTTTTAACTCAGTTATGTTGGTACATATAGTAAAATATAACTGGAATTTTAGTTAGTGATAGTAAAATTGAGCTTGTTCTATCACAATTCCTATAGCTCTCAGTCTGGATGAAGCCTGAAGAAAGTTGGGCTACTTGTGATGCTTCATGTATTTTTTTATTAGCTACTCAATTTAATGAGATTCTCTCTACTTATTTGTTCAGCTCCATTTGAACAAATAAACTATACCCACAGAGGGAGGAGGAGCACCTTTTTTCCTAAGAGACTATTTCTTTTGCCAGTGCTATTCACTTGTGGTTCTTGGGCCTATTCTCTTAAAATTGAACTCTGACTTTTCACCTTTGAATTTATTTATTAAATGTATTCCAGCATTTGCATATTCTCTTCTTGTCTTTTTAAGATATATTTCAAATGGCTTACCGTAGGTACAGCGTTTGATGTCTAAATGTGAATTATTTTAAAGTGACTTTGATTTTATCTGTCATGAATTAGTGTTTTCCTCATTTTATATGTATAATCGAATTTCCAAAAAGTGTAGTTTCAGTGATATAAAGAGAGTTTCTGGTAGAAGGACAAAGGAACAGAGAATTTCAGTATTCCTGACATGGTGAAATTTCATCTTCTTGTTCTTTCTGGTTTTATTACTAGAATCAGCAATAATGCATTCATTATAGTATCTTTTTTTCTTATGGAGTTAGATTTCTTGTCTTTACATGAATCATATTTTTTTTCCTATATATCTTTTTTAACCTCTTTGAACAAATTTACAGTTCAATCTATGGTTCCTCATTCATCTGGCTAAGACATCTATCAGTATAATAGCAGCTAACAGTTTAAACATTAGAGGAGAAAAGAAATTGTCTCATTTTTCTGCATGCGCTAATAGAAGCCTGCAGGCCATGTGTAGCTTCTGATAAACCTGTCCCACTTGTTTGAGCTACCAGGTGTGCAACTATTTTATCCATGCACAGTGAGACTCTCAAACCTGTGTATGTGTGGTTCATTTGGGCACAGGGAAAGACAGAGACCATGACATTCCACTCATTGTATCAGTCTGGGCATAAATGGACAGACCAGCGGTAGGAGACTTAAAAAGTGGTAGTGATTTACATGTTGGTTTTTTATTTTGTTTTGGGATTTTGTGTGTGTGTTTTTGTTTTGTTGGGGTTTTTTTGTTGTTTTTTTTGGGGTTTTTTTGTTGGTTGTTTTGTTTTGTTTCATTTTTTTCAGATTAGGTGCAAGACTTACTTTGAAAACAAACAAACAAAGTAAAAATCCCAAACAAATCTTCATAGAGGAAGCTCTGTAAAATCACATTTCCAGAAAATAAGTTTTCAGAATGAAGGATTCCACAAGCAGGATTTTCAAGTGAATTAGAGTCACTGCTTCCCTATAGTGAAAGAGTGACACTCTTTCCACCTGGTTATTCTCCTATGCCAGCACCCTACGGCAGTATCCTTAGTTCTTCACAAATGAAATGCATGCCTTGTCACATTCAGCTTGTGTTGGCACATCCCTGTCTCTGCCAGCTGTTGCACTGGTGCAGAGAAGCATGAGAACTCTGTGTTGCATCTACGGAACTTGTTTGGCAACACACATACAAAACCTGTTTGCTTGGTTGCATTTTATCATAAAAAGGAGGGCTGGTGAACACAGTTATGCAGTAAATTCTCTCCACTCACTTTTTGAATGAGATCACAGAACAGCTGGGGTGCAAGGACCTTCTTTCTCCTGTGAGGTGCTTTCTGCGCTCAGCTCCAGTTACAACATGCTCAACCAGGCAGGGATTAAGCAGGAAAATCATCACAGAGAAATGCTGTGCGGGCACACTGTGCTTCCTGCTGAGGGCACACTTCTTTTTATGCTATGTTTTGCTGTTGGGCTTTGTGCAACCATGTGCAGCATCCATGCTTGGCACAAAATGCAAATAAGACTTAAAGAATCTTTACTGAGACCAATGATTTTGTGGGGGATCAAACCCATCGTGTCCAAGGTAACATGCTTTTATGAAGTTCTGGAAGGCCCTAAGCATTCCGAAAACCTGCTAAAATAAAGATGTATTCTACAGTCCACAGATGGTTAGTTTTGGCCCTCATCCTTGGTGTGCCAGGTCTGGAGTTTTTTTCTGGATTTCATAGTGTTTCCAAGGTTGCCTGTATCTCTTAGGGCTGCAAGCACATTAAGGTAGTTGGCAGCAGCCATTGACCTTGATTCTAGCTATGGGAAGGTATTTCAGAATATTCTCTATGTGCCAGAGAACGTCTATACAAACCTAATGCACGCAGGTTGATGTATTGTCATTCTAATGATGTTGAAATTAATAAACCAAGAAACAAATGGATACATAAAGCTCCTAAGTAGCCCTTTAAAAAAGGGAGAGCAAAGTAAAGTAAGAGGTATACAATCAATGCTGTTAAGATGTGGTTGACTATTCATCTATGCATGACTGAAAACAGGACAGACACTAGGAAATTATTTTGTTCTGGAATACTGAGTACCAAATACAAAAAAAAAGGTCGTGGTTGGAATTGTCTCACAGGACTGATCCTACACACGCACCCCCATACTCACCTGTTTTACCACAGAATTAATTGGTAACATGTAACAGCTCACGAGAAGAATATTAGGGGGAAGAAACAAAACAAAACTCCTTAGAGCATAAATGAATACTCCGTGACTACATAATAATAACATTAAACAAAATATTATTAAAGAGATGCATTGTAAGAGATGTCCTTTGACAAGTAACTGTAAAACATAATTCTATTTAGATTATTTTAATTAGAGCTGAGATAATATGAAAACATAAACACATCAACCCAGTACACAGTACTAATGAAAACAGCAAACAGTGTGTGAGAGTGCATTTAATTACGGTTCAACAGGATGCTAAAACAAACGTATAAATTAAAGCAGAATAACACTCTACTGTCAAAGTGTAAAGTTTTTACATGCATATGTCTTTCTTGATTGAAGTTGGTTGCTTACCTAGAGAGATTCTCTAGGCTGTGATTCCTGACTCAATATGAACACACATCATACAGAAGAAAAGAACATTTTTCCTATCTGAACTTGTAACAGACCAGGTAAAATACTGAGCAGAAAGATAGTTCAGGTACTAAAAGGTGCATACTATGCTAGTAAAATGAGCTTTTAGCTCGGTAAGGTTGTCATCTACACTGTTGAATTGTTGGCACAGTCCTGGGTATAATTTTAGTCCTGTGCCCTTCTCTTGTTGGGCCTGATTTGGGATTTGAATGGACCAAGCACCATTCCTGGTAGGTAATTCTGCTTTGAAGGCCCTTTTCTGACACATAATGAAGTTTAACGGTAGGGGTGTGAACAAATACATGCCAGTTGCTCCACCTTAGTACACATAATGCTTGGATATACTAACACACTTAGAATTTGGAACATCAAAGCCTTACCTATAGTGCCTTGATGGGTATCTCACCAGACTCTTAGCATTTTCCTTTGTTTCTGTGTAGGTTGGGTGGTTTTGAACACCTTAGTTCTTCACTAATCCTTTATCATCATTTGAAAATACACCTCATTTTCACACATGCGTGTTCTCTGTAGCATGCAGCTTAAAAAAAACAGCCATCCCCTTGGTGTTTCAAAATTTGTGATATAAAACATGTCATGATATAAGCAATTTTCATAATCTGCAAGTCAAAATGGGATGTGCTAACAGCTGGAAGCTGAGCTTTCTTTGGAAGAAAATGGACTTTCATTTTTCAACTGTTTCAGGAAAAATAACACTCTTTTTTAATCTTTGAAAGTTAGCAAATTTTCATAGCTGAAACCTTCCTCTTATTTATCAACTTTATCTCTTGCAATTTGGAGCTGAATTCAAGCAATGTTCTCCCAGGACAAGTACAGTGGTGTATCTTCAAAATCTGATCACATCTGTCAAGGAGAGAAACCTCCACAAAGGTGTTGCAGTTTTTAGCATTCAGAACTGCTACTCCTCACAACCCACAGCTGAAATATGGTTTCAGTTAAAACAAAAATAGAAGGCAAGGGAAATGGAAACTGGGGGAAGATCAGCTTTTCTCCTTATTTATTTCCACTCTGATTTGTTATCTGAGATAAGACCACGGATAGAGGGGCAGCAACCCTCTGACCTTTAATTACATACTCCAGTGGATGACTTGTAAGGTAGGAGCTGGTGTAATATGCACAGGGGAGAATGGAAAGCACTGTGTGTATATGGTACCTGGATTACCGTAAAGAAGCATGCACTTGCTGCTCACACAGGATGCAATTAGTCTTTCCCTAAATTAAAAATCAGTCAAACAGAAGTTTCTAGGACTTTGACACCATGACGCCATTAAAACTGAATTTGTTTTTAGAACACATTATGTTTTTAGTATTGGAAAGGATCTACAGCTAAAAAACAGTGGAAGCATTTTTTCTTTTTTCTTCTTTTTCTTTTCCTTCCCCCTCCCCACCTGCCATGATCCTGTAAGCTCCCTGTTGTGGCTGCTTGAGATATATTAGTTGCCCATGGCTGTGTAATTTCTGCTTCCTACTCTTAAAATAAGATACAGAGAAGCAGAACCAAGAATGTCGAGATGGGTGCTGAATCTGCCTATATTTCATTTTTAATTGTTGTCATACTTTAAGATAAGGCTCTGTGAAATGAAAGAAGAGAAAATTTTATTACCTTAGGAAAAAGACAATGTGTCTTCAGCTTGTTTAACATGGTATTTTGAGGTTTGACAGGATAATTGATTCAGTATTCTAGTAATAATTCAATGCAGTCTTTCACTTCTAGGTGACATAGATGAATCAAACCAAGATACATTGTAATCTCCAGTTTTTGCAATTTCAAGGCTACTTGATCACCTTAGTTCAGAACCTATAAATCAAATCATTTTTGGCAGCAGCATTCACTGATGAGAATGTATCAGACCTGTTGATTTCTGCAAATCAAACTAAGGTACTGGAGACAGGAGTAAACAAAGAAGCCTGAACTGTCACAAGTTGTGTTTTATCAAGAAAATTATCAATGTTTTGGTTTTTATGCAAGTGTACATAAGCAAAAGAGACAAAGATAGGAAGAGAGCTGGTATGCTGGGATATTGAGGCAGATGACAGAAACCATAAAAGTGATGTGAACGTTGTATTTGAAATTGAGGACAGAGGTTAGAATTGGCTGTGTTGAAGGACAATGAGAGGGATATGGTGACTGATACAGTCAGTGTGGGTAGAAGTTCATCTGACAGACCTTGATGGGAAAACCACTGAGAAAGCAAAGAAGCAAGTTTTGGAAGACTAAGTAGAACTGGAATCAGCTAGGATACTGTGAAGGGTGTTTTAGAGTAACATAAGTAGTTATGGGAGGAATGCAACAGATAGGATAAAACAGAAAAAGAGAGGTGCCCAGAGAGGTTGTGGATGCCCCATCCAAGGAAATGTTCAAGGTTGGGCTGGACTAAGGGCCTTTAAAAGCCCCTTCCAAACCAAACTATTATATGATTCTATGAAAGGGAAAATGAATACATAGAAAGAAAATGAGATGTTAGAAGGAAGGAAGCTGGAGAATGGAAAATTTCAGAAATAAGAGTGAGATGATCAGAGAATGGAAAGAATGGAATCATCTGGGCAGGCAGCAAAATGAGGGATACACGTGGCCACATGACTGCACTCATATTGTGCAATATATGAGATGAGCTGGGGGAAAAGGCTGCAGCCTCTTACTTGTTTTGGTAAGTCTGTATTTTATGTGCTAGCAAGAATTTCAGAGTGTGTGTTCAGTTCTCTTTTCTATCCTACATTTTCTGCATGACATAAGGCAACTGAAACCAGTTTTTATGTTATGTAGGGCAGCTGAAATTTGGCAGGATTTGCCAAATGCATAATTTCCTTAGGCTCACTGGTTCTCAGTGATTTAACAAATCACACATTTGTCCCTTGGGAAAGCTCTATACCCTAGTTCAGCATCTGCAAAATGGGGCAAATAGCTCTGCCATAATACAGTGTTGTGAAAATTAATTTTTAAAGACTATAATGGTGATATGTACACAAATCCCAAAGATAAAAGAAGGCAAAAACACAAGCCTGTATTGCAGATTACAGCAAAGCTGGAGAAATATTTTGGTATTAAATTGAGAAAGGAATATTGCCCTCTGCTAAATGTTGTAAGAAATATTTGAATGATCACTTCCATGATCCTCGTGTTGCATGCCAGTCACAGTAGCATTATAGAATTTGCATGCAAATTCTGTTCATGAAAACATTAGGTCCTTAATTGTCTTTTTAATAGAAAGGCAATTCAGTATGTATATTTTGATACCTTTCCTGTTTTTGCAGTTTCAAAGTGGTATCTTTCTTTGATATATGTTCACTACAAATAGAACATGAAAATATTCTTATTAGACTGTATTTGATATTTAAATCTTGTTATTGCAATATCTTTAAAGATTTGTATTGATATATTTTTGCTTTTGCACTGATAATGTTTCTTCATTAGTCTGATTTGATGTGCTGTTCTAGTACAGTCTGGGGTTTTCTAGGTTGGTATTATGACAATTAAAATAGTAGTTGTAAAGAAATGTCTTAAAAGTAAGCATGAGTCATTAAACAGATTTAGACATAACAAGTAAATTGAACATGTGAATGTAATGAATAAAAATCTACTCAAGAACAACTTTGCATGGAGGTATGTAGCATAGATGCTGGGGTGAAGTTAAGCCATAAGTATGCTACAATTTCACAAGGGTTATCTAAGTGTGTCCACACCTTTTGAGTAGTACAAAGAAGGCATGTAATGACTGACAAAGCTGGCTACAAAGAATGAAGGAAGTGTCATCTCTTTGGAGCAGAGTTTTCTGTTTGTATAATCTCCACAGGTATGAAATCTTGACCCCTGACTAAGTTATGATAAATGTAATAAATAATCTTAGAATTATTCAGAACCTATCTCAAAAGTTCTTGATAAAGGTAGTTAGGAGGTGGCTTTCACAGATGCAATCCAGGAAACCAAGGCTTCTGCCAGTAAGGCTGGACTTTACTTCAGATTCTGAAAAATTAAGTAAAGTTTCTAGAGCATGTCTGGATGTGAGCTAGAGGTGGGAGTCAATGTGGGACTAGAACACCTGTGCTTTCATTTTTGTATATAAGAATATCTGATTTAGAAATCTAATTTCCCATCATGCTTAGGACAAATACAGGATTCAATTCAGTTACCTAAAAGTAGGAATCTAATGTCATTTGAAGTGCTATAAAGGTGTCTTTGAAATGCACATGGAGGTGCACAAGTATGATAACGGGCATACACAGGGGAAGACCTGCACGCTTCTGAATGGCAGCTGGAGGCCAGGTGGGATGCCATAGGAATCTGCAGCAATGGTAGATACCTGGATTAAGGCAAGTGAATTAATACCAAGGTGACTGGCATGAGATGGATTGTTCTCTGGACTCTGTTGATTGTATTGACTAGATCTCAATTGACTGTAATGGGAGCTTAAATAGCTAGTGTAGATGTAAATAGCTATGCTGTAAATTTACTTACCTAAATCTGGAATGGAATTTAATCCTAACTGTAGAAAGATCGATTCATTTCCACTATTTTTTTTTGTGCAAACAGTACTTCAGGGAGATAAAGGCAGAGAGGAGCAATCAACACATGCTGCATCTCTCTTAGCATATATTAATGAACAATTAGTGTACTTTAACAGCATAACATTTTACAAGATCCAGCAAAAGTGCAAAAGGCTCCTCTAGTTAGCTGTAAAATTTCAAATGCTGGATTCCTGTGTAATTATGTAGAAAAATTATTGGCACATGTTGACAGATGGACCTTGTTAACTCCAAAGAATATAGCAGAAGTGTAATGCTGTAGAGTAGTAGAGGCTGAGTTAGGTTCTGTGCAGAATTCTAATATTGAAAAGACATATTAAACTGAGATATGTTTCTCTGAATTAATAAAAATAATAATGCCGAAGCCTAAAATAATATAGGAGCTATTTTGTATCACCCAAGTCAGCAAATGGTTGCATTTTATCACAACAAACATAAAATATATTTCTAGCCTTCATAATTATTGTATTTGAAAATCACTCTGGAATTATTACTTATCACTAACCCATGTCCCCAGAAGAAATCATAGTTCTTTGTTGGCAGACACACTTTTAGAATCTGTGAGCATTTGTAAGCTAAACTGATCTGCAAAAGAAACTTCAGAACAATTTCGGGGTTATTTGTTTGTTTACCTCCTTCCCCTCCTCCCTCCATCCGCCAAGACCTCACAGATGCTTTTTTGTGAAACTTTTAAAAGATGTTGAAGTAGCTTGTAATATTACACTGAGGTGTAGTCAATCAACTGATAACTTAAGACGGTAAATGGCCAAATGGGGTATCAGATGCAGCTATTCTGGCTCCAAGAAAGGGGCACACAGTCAAAGCAGTGACTGGAGACCTGACTGGACAAAGGCCAGAGCAGTTGCTTTTGAAGCTGCTTTGAAGACAAGGGCTGGACCATTGCAGTTGCCCATTTAGGCAGGAACTGTCTCAGCGAAAGAATAACCGGAAATATCACACATCATGTTAATTGAAGTAGCCCTTTTTCGTCTCAGGAGCTGACGTCCTGCAAATCTGCAAAGACACCATTGCTTGGGAAAGGGCCAGAAACATGCTTCTAAATGACTGAAAATCTTTTTCAGTTTTAGAAATAATTAGGTCATTCATGAATCTGTTGTCTAGCAAAAGTGTGCCATTTAGGTTTAATTAACACACATGAATGTTTTTGGTTTGATCAGAGCATTATTTTGGCTCATGTCCCAAACAATGACTTTCAACCAGACTGTTTGATATTGGAGTCTGTCCCTGTTCATTGAGCTCTCCCATGGAATTACTAGACCTAGGGATCATCCTTTCAAAGCAGAAACTGGGTTTAATTATTAAAGAAAGTGAATCCCCTCAATAGTTCATAGATGAGTTCCAGATGAATGCCCAACTTTCCCTTTGCCATTTTTCTCAGTTTTAACAGGACACAGTTAATTCACGTGGTGTCCAACACAGCTTTAAGAAATAATCAACATTATACAGACCTAAGTCTATTTGTTGTGGGGTTTTTTCTGACAATCCTATAGAAAGAGTGACTTTCTACTGAAAACAATCTGGTATTCGTAACACAAACATTGCAGGGCCTGTAGCCTAAAAATTAAATAGACCACAAACAAATTTACTCCAGTGAGATAGATTGTATTTTCACAGCTAGTTCTAAGTAAGGGATGGTGAATAACTTCATGGTCCAAGAAAGGCCTTGTTGCTCTCAAAGGCAATAATTTGCTCTTAACACTAACAAGTATAAAATTCTTGACTTTTACAAATATTCTGGACTGTTAAGCTTGACATGCTAGAATAAGAAAAGCACCTTTTAACTCTCTTTTTTTTCTATTTACATTTCCCAACTTTAGTTATCTAAGGCAGCAGTTATGGAGAATTTTTTTGCTGTTGTGAAATAAATACACAGACAGCCATAAACCTGGATGCAGGGCATCCTCTCTTTTGGAGATATTTAATGTTTCAGGTCCTTGGTCTTGAAGGGGCAAGAAGCATCGAGGGGTTGGGATATTTTTAGTATGGAGCTAGATGAGTTCTGCAACAGACTATCTAGTGTGACATTGCAGAACAACAGAGGTCTGTGGCTTATAACCCGTGACACCAAGCACTACGGTTATGTCTGTGTTAAGAAGTAGTGCAGTGCAATGGGAACAGGTTGTGTAAAGAAAATTTGAGGCTGACCTGATGACCACGCTACATAGATTTAATTTCTACACCTTATGGTGTAGATCCACCCAAAAGAAAGGAATTTCTCATGCTCTGAAGCTGCTGTGCAATCCAAAGCACAACCATTAAGTGGGGGTCTGTTCACTTCAAAAGTAAATGTTTGATATAAAGCAGTACACTGTTCCATGAAAACTCATGAAGAAAGTTTGATTTTCACATATGTTTTTGAAGCTGACACTGTTTCCCTAAGCTTTTAGACATTTCAGTCTTTGAATATTTGAGGTATATTCATCAATGGAATGAACAGCAGAGGGTTGCTTTCGACTCATGACCGCTTGGTATTACTTAGTAAATTTTATTAAACAGGCATCAGCAGGCTAATTGTTTTGCAAGATGTACCCAGCAATGCAGCTGGTGAAGAGCTCCCTTTTTTATCCAAAGATGGTTGCAATTATTATATGCATGGATGTAAAAGCCTAATTGATGTTGAATTAAATTGATTAGAATGAAGACATGCATTTTTTCTAATGAAGATTAATTGAAATTTGGAAGAAAATTATCTCTACACACCACAGCTTGTCACATGGAATGATTTTTACTAGTATAACCTTTGAGACAAATAAAAACAGTTAAAAGAGAGAAACCCTAGGTAGAGTTATTAAATTTTAAGTAATGAAAACTATACAAAAATCTGTATATTTCATGACCAAACTTTTGTTTTTCTTGTAGCCCAAACAACGTACATCCATAGTATCTTCTCTGGAATTTCACCGAATGAATCACAGCCACAATTATTTTGAAATCAACTCATCTGCTGGTTGTGCAAGTTTTATTTCTACTCCTGCAATCAGTCCAGCTAATTATTCCTTTGGATCACTGGAATACAGTCTTGAAGAGAAAGAACTTCCAGGTATACAAGAAAAAAGCTTACTTTACCTGTCAACAAAGCTTTATAAAACTATAGATCTTTGGGTTTAAGGTGGAATTGCTATTTTCTTTGATAGTGAAATACATTTATCATAAATACACAAAATTATTCTTGATTTTTTTTCCTGGTACTCCAAAGAGGGTTCTGATATTTCATGGCAAATATTATTAAAGCCCTTTTTTCTAAATGTTATATTTTGAATGAACCAAACTTTTTTACAGACTTGCCTAGAATTTAGGTGTTGTAGGTTTTGAAATGATGATGATTCATACATCTGTTTTCATCATTGTGTGGTCAGTATACTCTTATAAGAATTTTAAGTTGAAAAAATGTAATTAGAAATCATTATGGTAAAGATAAGGAAGGGAAGATTTCTAGGAAACCTGGAATTGTTTCTGTGGTATCAATGGTATTCATTAAAGCAAAACTTCAATGTATTTATTCAAATGATAAGAGTTGAATAGAGTGATAGAGTGGTGGTAATGGTGAAGGTTTTGCTGTAAATAGAGATTTACATAATGAAAATGCTTTCAAAAGGATTTAAACATTTTCTTTTTCACAAATCAAAAATTCAGGAGTGGGAAACTGTCAGTAAACTCAGCATTTGGCTGTGTCCCTTCAAATTTCATATGTGAGTTCCTTTATTTAGGATAAACTTGTTAGCAGAAGAGTATGGGAAAGATGATGTATTGAAACAAATAAGTTTGAAAGCTAATCTGTGGGATCTGCAGATGGAATTTTAAAGGGATTCTGTATTTAATATAGAAATAGAAGTATAAAAAATAATACAAATGTTGAAATTCAGTGCAAACTTATCAATTGGCTTCTGTAGCATTGATCTTGAAATGAGATGGATCCGTTCCTAGTTGGTAGGGTTTGAAAATTCTCAAAACTGTTTCTTTCAAATGATTAAAATTATGATGAAAAACTATATTGTTAGGGAACTGTTGTGAAATAAGAGTGAGAAATTCTGTCTGCTTTGATAAAGAAAGTTTAAATGATCAGGAATTATTCATACTGGCTTTGTGGACTATAATATAGTATATTGTAATCAAAGATGATGAGTCATTATCTTTGAAGCTAGAAGAATGTGCTTATATTCATGGATATAGCAAATCTTTTCAAAGTTAACTGGAAATGATTAATTTGAATAGTATCTTTTATTTATCTGGGGTAATTTGATTCTTTAGGGGTTTTTGTATTTTTAATTGTTGTTGGTTTTTCTGCTGTAATTCTCTTCAGCCATCACTTTATTCTGGGTAGTCAAATGATACTAAATACTTCTTGTTGTTTAAAAGCAAAGCTAAGAAAACAGAAAGAACATTAATTGGCCTTAGATAATTAACTTCTTCAGATTTCTGATGTTGCACAGTTCTGGTTCCGTAGTATCTGGATCCACTTTACTTTTATCTTCCTCTGTTAAATTTACAATGAACTGCACCCAGTAAGTTGTAATTACTACATTTAACTTTGTCTGAACTTGGAACTATATTCTCATGCATATTAGAACTTTATGTTTCTAATTTGTTGGTGATTTGATTTAGGGATTGAGTGAAAGCTGAATTTATTTTTTCTCTGCCTAGAAAGCTAAGAAAGAAATAAAAAGGCAAAATGACTGAAATTCAGAGCATCATCTACAAGTTTTTCAAGAGTATGTTTTACCATCAGTAAATGAAATAATTATGGTAAAATTACAATTCCACCCTCTGTTCTCAGCTGGTATCCTAGAATTGAGTAATATATAGGATACCCAATAATAGGATATCATAATCTTAGCCTGAATGAGAAAAAAACCCACGATGTTTTATTTTGCTCATTTAGTTCCTTTCAACTACTTAATGATAGGTGATGCACTGTACTTCTGCAAGAGACAAGAAGTACTAATGTGTCAAGAATAAAAAAATATGGAAAGAATAGATCAAAATTGTCTCTACTGGAAATGTCTTTGAGGCTTGTCTCTAACCCAGGCTGTTGAAAGCTGAACCTGAGTAATATTGGTCAGCAAGGAGCAATAACAGTGGTGTTCTGTGTGTTGCTACGGATTTTTGCAGCTTTAGCTAGCCGTTGTTTCTCTGAAAGGTTCCTTGTTTCCTCTCCAGATTTACACTGACAACAACTACAATTCATCATATGTCTTGATTCTAATCTTCTGAACTACCAATTAGCTCTGAAAATTTGTGGAACATCTACACCTTAAAAGAATATTTTGTTTAATAATGATTGAGAGTTTCTGCATATCTGAGTGTTTCCTTCTATATTATATTCTTGGGCATTTATGTGGTTTGTGTTGTTTTGGCAGGTTTTTTAGGACATATCATCAGCAAAAAGCAATGAATTATTTTATCATGCATATTGAGGTCGGGGGTCTTCTGGCTGACCAGAAAGAAACAATATACAAGGAAACCATTTTTATAGTAACTGCAGCTAGTAGTTTTCTGTTGCCTTCTTTGAAACAATCAAAATACTTTTTACAGGATTTCTAAATCAAGAACTGCCATCTAAATAAGGCATTAGTATTTTCCTATTCAATTTTAGTACTTCTTATGTCTTCTTCAGAAAACTTGCAATGATTCACTATCATTCAGATGAAAGTGAGAGATGAAGACAACTGAAGTAATCATTCTAATCTAACATATTTATCATTTTACCTCTACCTCAATAATCTGCTACCAAAGAACCACCAGGCTTTTGTAACTGTTGATGGTTTAGAGAAAACTCCTTTTTATGTTTGGTGATTGCAGTTTTAATGTTTGCTAATTCCCTACATCCCGTGATTTGAAACAGGGATCCTGATTTTTGATGTTTATTTCTATCGAGTAGAAAACCACTGAACCCTACAAGAGCACTATATAATCTGAATGACAGCATATGACAACATTTTCTGATTAATTAGTTGGAGAACAGGCAACATATAAGTATGTGCTTTAGCTTTGGCATCAGATAGCCTTGTAGGGTAAACAAAACCATGTACATTCCATGCATAGATGGCAAGAGATACCTTAATATCAAGTTGCCTGATGTAAGGATAAAGGTTCTGTTGTTTTGAGCTTTAACTGGTGGAAGAACCTGCAAGAAGTTGATGGAAACTCTTCTCTTACTCCAGTATGTGTAAGGCAGACTGTGTGAATGCAGCTTTGGTGTGACCTGTTTTCACAGCTTTATCTGCAGCAAGTACATTGACTTCATAAAAGCATTCCTGAATTCAGAGTCGTGGTTTTATAGCATTGCATTTCACCTCAAGCTGGAGGCCAGTGCATCCCAGTAATGTCAGCTACTACATATACTAATATAGAAAGTTACTGTACTGAAAATGAGACTCCCATCGCACAGGGAAGTCTTTACTGCATGTAACTCTGTGCTGCCAAGATGTAATTGTCGTGATCATTTGAATACATGTTTAGTAGGTGTTCTGTAAGATAACACAAATGAAAAATTAAATACCTGATAGTCAGGTGATTATTTTGTTTGTAAGATGTTCCTCATGTAACTTTGACCATGAACCAAGACCACTAGATGTGCAAGATAATTCGCTCCAGAAGAGGGCAGCCTGGGCTTTCAGGGAGATGCCTCCTAACATAGCTCCATGCCTTGTTATATCCTTGAGATGCCTCAAGTTCTCTTGAAACTGTAAATCTTAAAGATTGAAGGGAACAAAACTGTGGCCACCTTGGTAATATCAGCTTTGCACAACACAAACTTGCAGCTGAAATTGTCCATTGTCACTCTGGATGATTTTAATTTTTGCTTGACCAGTCAGAATGGATCTTTCTCTAACCCATATAACTTCGGTATGTCTTCTTGTCCCCAGTAAAATTGGACAGTGAAATTAAAAAGACAGTTCTGCAAAGGTTCTTGTTCTGTTTCAGATCACAGAATAGGTCTGTACTCAGATGTACATACGCAGCAAAAATACGAGCAAATGTCTGAAGGTAATCTCATTACAATTTTATTTTCAGTCCATTAAAATATTTGAATTTTCAGTAAGTTCTGTATACCATTCATTGTAAAAGAGCATACAGTTTTTGTCTCATCTTGTATGGTACTGAAAATATTTACTGAGTTTATCTCTTAATTAGGAAGCCTGTCTCCACTGTAGGATGTTAAAGTAGCTTTTACTCTTTTTACATACATTGTTTTCTGAAATATTTCATTCATCTAAGAATGCTACATTTTTCCTTAAAAGCACCCAAAATATACCATTCAAGAATTGCGGGCTATTTTTTTTTTTCTCTTTTACAATGAAGAAATGATAGTTGATTCACACCTTAGATTTCTTCTAGAAGTGTCCTCAGGTCTTTCTTTACAGCGAGTATCTGATGGAATTGTTCTGTCTCACAAGTCCTCTTTCTGAAGCAAAAGCAGCCCAACTCTTAGAACTGGCAGTTTTTTCTTTCTCTTTTGAGAAAACCAAGAAAATCAGCATAGTAGCTTTAGAAACTTGTTTCAGAGGTCTGGTCTAGAATTCCTGGCTAGTTGAATTCCTAGGTAAAATTTATTCTACTGCAAGAATGTTTCTTTATGTAACAATAGCAAAGCTGCCATTTGAAGTAGGTCACTTATTTGTCAACATTACTTTCTCAATGAATTATCTCATTCATTAGGAGATATTTTGTGATGTTTATGTAGACTCTTCAAGCCTCGTTTCCTCCATTATAAAAAGGTTTGCAATTACTGAAAGTGAAATACAAAATGAAAAAAGAATACAAACTAAAAGAAAATAACTTTTATTGCCATTTTTTTAGGTGTGCTGTGTGTAAGTTCATGGTGCACTTTGTCTGTTAACTGTACCTTTCTAATTAGCAACAGAATGCATGGTTTTCCAGTGACAGAAAAAAAAAAGGAAAATATTGGCTGGTAATGAAATAAGAATAATCAACAAGCGCTGTTAGATAAAGCATTCCTGTCCCTTGTATAAGGACACCTGCACCTCCATTGAGGGAACATCTGAAAAAAACCTGGTGTTATGAGTCTGTACCAACCTGTCATTGACTGAGAACTCCTCTTCAGATGAAATGCCTGAGAGGGTCAAATTCAAGACCTCTGTTCTCTGGTTTTTAAGTTTTTTCATCTTCTTCCTGATTACAATACAACAAATTCTGTCAAGGCATTCTTCAGAACAGGTTAATTTGAACCTTTCCATCTGTGAAGATTATCTGGTTTTTCCCTTTAATTTATAGCTCAGTTCAACTGAGTGCAAATAGTAAGATGTATTAGAGCTAATCCAGGAGCTGCTACTGGGGATCACATTCAGTATTGTCTCATACCATTTATTTTTGTTCTGATTAACTTGTCCAGCAGATGTAGTAGGTTCAGGTCTCCTTATGTTGCCCTTCTTTTCGCTGCTTCTAATTCCAGCCTTTTCACAGTTCTCTAAGGCAAGACATGGTCTGCCCCACAGGAACAGAGAAATGTAGGGTTGATTAATATTATAAATGTCTCTTTTTTAACTATTACGCAGTCCAGTTTCAAAGCAACGTACTTCATGAAGCTCACTGTAATTATATCTCAGTATCACAATTACATCAACACCTTCAAAAATCTGATGACAGAAAGGTCATGTGATGCAGTGCCTGGAAAGCTGTGGATGAACCATTCCTGTCATTCCATTCAAAAACAATATGTCTTTTTGCAAGAAACTGGTCCACGCTAGTGCTTGCATGAAGTATTAGATAGACTATGCCCCTAAATAACGTGCTACCTGAACTTAAAAATAATCTTCTTGGAGGCAGCTATATTATTCCAACTTAAAGTTCATGACAGTGTCACCTAGATCAGTAATGTCTTTACAGTGTTATCATTCAGTCTTTTCTCAGGCTTAAATTAATCATCTGGGCTAAACCCACTAAGCTGTTCTTGTGAGCCTGCTCTCCAAACTTACATCTCACATGTCACTAACTATGTGGACATTCTGATTGCTAAGACAATAGTAAACTAATATGAAAATAAAACAATCTGTAGCAAGCATATTGAGGGAATAAAACTGCAGATGGATCCTGTAGCCCTGTTGTCAGATACAGCACTGGATGTGTTAATCAAGCCAGAAATGACATGAACAGCTTATCTCTTTTCAAATTGAATTCTGAACCATCTGACCACATGTGGATAGGCATGTGTTGAGCCATGTGCATGCCTATCTTTTATTCACATGGCTATTTTTCACAGGATTTGCTCTTTTCCCTCACATTATTTGCTGACCGTGAATAAAGCCAGTTAGTAATTGTTGACAATATGGAGGGGGGAGAAACTCGGTTATAATATTTAAGATGCATTTACTAATTTTGAAAGACTGTATATTTAGGCCTCTGTCTGGCAAAGCAGGAACGTAGGAAATACAGCAATTCTGTGACGATGCTGGAGATGACAATTTTAGAGACTGTCATAAAATTGGGGAAGATCTCCCTCAGGATCCTTAGGAACACTATGTGTTACACTACTGTCAGGTTCAGTTGTTAGCTATTTCTCTGAATCTTTTTTTACCTCTGAAGGAAGCATAATGTAATGTATGTGTGTTTGTGTACATGTCAGCACTATTAAAATCTTTTACACTTCACTTAGTTGCATACTTTTTGTGAGATGCCAGCACAGATAAATAACAGTGCTTCATCACATCATAAAATGTTTTTTCGGAAGGAACAACAGATATGGCAATATTAATTTGATAAGGACTCTTTAAGCACCTTCTTTTGAGGAACAGGTTATGAATACAGATTTTAGAAACAATATATTTGCAATATAATTGCAAATTTCACTTATTCATATCTGATGTAGATTTTTCCAATTGTAATAATTATCCTGAGATGTAAGGTCAGAAGGAAGAATGTTTTCTGTAATGTTTCATTTACAATTCTTAGCCATTTCTAGAAGCACAGTAACTATAGACAATACTCATATTTATCTGATTGTCATATTAGTCAGCTTTTCTCTTGGCTGGTTTGGTTTGCTTTTTTACTGAGGTGGAAGCAAAATAACTCCTTAACCTGTAGTAGAACCATTTGTAGAGAGAGATTGCTTCAGTCTTTGGGCTGTCACCATGCCTTGTATTGTTCCCTTATCTTTTCATTGGATATTTTGTAAATAAGATTGACCAAACTGTTGGAGGGATGCTCGTGAAAACTTCTTCAGGAGATTGCCATTGCAAGATAAAGGCAATGAGCAAAGAGCTCTAGGATATTTCAGTCTTCAGTTCCTCACAGTATTGTTTGTGGTACAGGGTTTTTTTTCACTCTATGAATGCATTTAAACTGATTGTAGCATTATTTAGAGTATTCTATCTTACATTTCAATCTATTTTTCTTTTCTTGTGTCATATCCTCTTACTCATATTTAATCACATCTCTGCTACTTCTTACCAGAATGTTTGTATCTTTTAGAAAGCTTTCTGCTCACCAGCTATTTTTCTGAGCCCTATGTGAGATGATTAGAACTGAAGAAATGGCAAAAAAGTTCATGGGGTTTTTTTAAGAACTTTTAGTCCTCTGAATATACTTAGGCATATCCAGTTTTAAGAAAAACAAACAGCTCTCTGTATTACATACCAGCAGTATCAAAAAAATTTATCGGTTATTGTTTCTCCTAAGACCATTCTGAAATGAAAGACAATTTTTGTTTCTCTTTCTTGCACAAAACTCACAAGATCTTTTTCTTTTTTTTCCCGTTCCTTGCTTTCCAATTGCAATGCTACTAGCATTGGATGTAATGAATCTCCCTCTTGATGTTGTTCCATGCTGTATAAAAAATGATCTATACTGGTTGGAAAACAAACCTTCTTTACCTTTGGTAAATATCCAGCAACTAGGGTAGAGTCAGTCTTACTCATTAGCTAATTAGCTAGGTGTTTTATAAACAGCTCTAGCTGAACAATGTAAATGTGACACTTATCAGAATATGGTGGTAATATTCTTGTGGAAAATGAAAATTTGATGCCATTTGGTGAAAGGTGAAAACTGAATACTGGTCTCCCTCATTCTGGAATAGCCACTGTCATTTTTTTCTAAAATGGAAGAGATGCTATAAGTTAAAGAGTTTTGATTCTAGCCTTGAAATCCCTTTTTTTTCAACAGGAATCAGTCAATAAATCTGACACAATTTCATGAATGTTTTCAGAATGACTGAGTAGATCTTACTATAAACCAAGATTAAATATTTGCTTAGTTTTTGCTATATTATTGAATAACTTCTATATGGTGGCTACTTTGATGATTTGTAATTAGAGAAGAAATTTAAAAAATTAAAAATATTCCTTTCTTTCAGGAGCATTTCTAAATTTGGTAGAAATTAATAATTGCACAAATTCAGTATATAGCAAGTAATATAAATTGAAACTCACAAAGTTTCTTTGGAAATCCGTAGAAACAATATATCTTATACCTTATTTTGCACTTGATCATACAAGTTCTGTATATGACTTTTTAATTTTTATTTCTAATTGTAATGTAGAGCTAACTGTAAAGTTGAATAAATTGAAAGGATTTTTTTTTGTAGTTTTTACATAGTGAGAGATTGATTGTCTTCTTAGAGTTATTCAGGTGATTCACTGAGAGTTTGGACTTATTTATTTGAGGAAGATAGATGGCAGATGGCCATCTGGGGAAGACAGAAAGCTGCACTCTGATAATATGTCAGAACTGTTAGATACCCAGATGAATAAATTCTCATGAGTTTAGCAAAAACAGAAGGACAACAAAGAAAAAGGTTGGCCTGAATAAGAATAAGGTTTTAGCTATCCTGTGTCGTATTTGACCAGTTACGAATGCCTTTGGGAAGTGTGTAATTGCAAAGCAAATGCATCATGACACTTCTTCAGAATGTCGTTACAATCTTCAACTATTTGCAGCCCAAGGTCCTCCTAAGTCCAAGTACCTCCTGGATGTTTTCCGTGTGTTACATAACCTTGCTAGACTTATGTTCTATGGATGTATCCATTCTCCATTGAACCCGTATATAATTTTTGTTCCCAGAGGGAATTTTGGCAAGAGGTTCTGCACTAAACTAAGTATCTAATCACCATGAGAGGTTTGCACGTTTGATTTCCAATCATTTCAAAATTAAGAAGGCTGAAAAGTGTGTCCATTGTTTATGTTCTAGAGCTTTCATTTGTATGACTTACACCCAGTAGACTGTGACACCAACTGATGCCAGTTTTCTGCATTTCAGCAGCACTGTTCGTAGAACTAAGATTTGTAATTCCTGAGACATAGAATAGTTTTCTTTTGGATCATAGTGCCTTTTTTAGTTATGCATATTTTTCCCATATTAAGAGAAGCCCTTTGTTAAATCATTTGAAAGGAAAGTCTAATTCTCACTTTTGTTGATGTTTTGTAGATCTCATTAGCAGCTATTTACTGCTTGTGTATTTACAAGAATGAAAGTATTGAAGACTTACCCTGTAGAGCCATTATGTATGTTCCTTTTTAATATTTAAGTCATGGTGAAGTAGCCTGTTAAGAACAAACTCTGGGTCAATCTTGTGCAGCTTACAGGGTATAATATCACTTACTTCCTGTGGATTCTTTTTAAAGAAAACATTTAAGAATTGATGCTCCATACGTATCTCATAGAATGGCAAGATTCTCTGTAGTTCTTCCTCCCCACAATCTGTTTTGTCAACAGTAAAGACAACACACATCTCCTGTCATCGAAAACATCAAACACAAACTTACACATAGTCCAACCAAGGAGTTTGTGTTGGACTTCTGATGATCAGTAACTTGTAAATCTGGAGTCTCTTTTTTAATGTATCAGGTAGCTTGTAGCTTTGATAATAGGATCTGTGCTTCTGGCATCAGTCAGACTTTAAGTGACTGTAGAGAAGTATGTCCTTGTGCAATTATTTGCAAAATGCTTTCTTGTCAGGAAAGAAGAGTCTCAGCGCAAAACCGCAAGCTTTATGTGAAAACCCAAACACATGCAAAAAATAAGTTTGTCATAACATTTTTAGTACGACTTTAATTAAAAATCTCTTTTAGTTTAAATACATTTTAGTTGAATTCTCTGGGACCCAGTATGCCTGCTTTCTAAAATTTAAATTTAAGTTTTTCTTCAAATATAATGCTTCTCTAGCAGCTTTTAATTTATCAAACTATCAAGATATCATATATATGTATATAGGATATCATATATATTTTCATGCTTGAGAGCTGTAATGTTAATGTTATGCTTTGCTTACAGGAGAAAGGTAGATGTAAGTTTATTCACTTTTAATGTTCACTGGATTCCATAGAATGCTATGAACTAATACTATAATTGAATAATAATTCAATATTTCAATAGAAAGAATTCAATAACAAATGATTAAAATATAATTTACTTTTTTGTTACTAGTTTTGGTGTTTTCCATTGTAGAACAACACTGGGGACTTCTGTTCCTGATAAATTGATTTAAAGTATGAGAAACCATCATTTACCTACACAGCAGGCCTCTAAGAGGCAGTTTAATATTGCTATTACTAAGGCAAAAGTAAAAACCACGTATCCTTCACATGAATCCTCTATATCATATACATGCTGGATCTTAAAATACCTGCTGTGAATGTTTGGTGGCACCTTGAAAATGGTGGAAGAACAAATCCTGTGTATCTTCTACAAGAAAAAGTCAACCAAGGTATAATGCTCACATTTAAGCCCACCTTCACATTCAGTTTTAGCCAGAAGGAAGACAGTTCATGCACTCCAAGACAGCTCTAGGCTGTGAACAAAACCACCATAAATAGGAACTGTGGCGAGATTTCCCTGCCAGACTAAAACACTAATGCAGAGGTACCTGTAAGCCTTCAGTACAAATGAGCTCCTAGTAATCACAAAAAAAAAAAAAAATCAGAAGAATGAAAAAAATAAGAAATGAGAGATTCTGAATGTGTCAGCTCTTGAAAAAGCTCTAATTGTCCCTTTTATCGTGTCAAATATCAGAAAGCCTGACTAGGAGGTGCAGGTTTTGTGTAACTGAGCTTATTGTTTTGCTTTTCTTTTTTGAGAACAATTCCAGCAATTAAATGTTAAAACCATAAATATTCAATTAATTGAATCGTTTTCTGTCTATTCAAGCAATTGGAATAACCCCTACCTGCTCACTAGCTAGCTCACAACCCTCCGTAAAAGTGAGATGATACTCATAATTGCCTTCCCCTCTCTCCTCCTCCTCTGGAAGGTATTCTGTGCCATCTTTATAGGCAAGGGAAAGGTGACAGTGAAGTAGAAAGAAATTAAATTTACAAAATAAAAAAGAAAAACACTGCTGAAAATACAGGTTCGGGGAACAGAGAAGGCTATTTTTCCAGGCGTTTTGCACAAAGCTAAAAACAGACATTATTTCTCTGAACAACATGGACTGCATGGACTATACGCCCAAAAGTTTTTTGGGAACTTAAGAGGTAGTTTTATATCATGACCACAGATATATATCACAATACTCATCACAATTCCTTTTCATATTGTAAAAGGATATGTGGTCTTTCCATCTTTTCTTTCCCTTTCTCTGAGTGATGTACTCCCCTTCAGAGCTTACCATACTCTAATAATTCCTATAGGCAGAAAAACCCCTCAATTTAATTCCAAGCCAGTGGAACTGACAGCCTGTGTCTGTTGTCATGATGTGTCTCCATGTTAGGGGAAGTTCTCCTTGGACAGTGTATCTATCACTTAGAGTTACTGAGAATCTAGACAGGCAGCTAAGTCTTTGTGGTTTAACAAGTATCTGGCCCTCACCTCATCCGCTATATTTTCATGCTTTTGCTCTACAGCAAGTATTGAATGTATCTGCTTCACAGCGAAAGAGGGATGAAGTACTGTTCATTACCAGCCATGCAGGAATGCTTAGAGTAAACTCTTGATAAGGTACCACAAGAGCATTGATGCTCAAGTGATGTGTTGCCTTTTATCATGTAGCTACACTTTGTAAATGATGGGGAAATGGAAATATCGCTAATGTCAATTGAAGATAAGGTGAGCAGCACTAAGGTGTTAAGTGTCTCATTTAATTTTGTGGAAAAATTTTGGAACAGACCTTTTTCCAATTCCAATCAAGTGTCATAATTGGATTTAATGATTATTTCCGGAAATAATCACCCTTAGGAGTGTTTTAGGATTTCAGAAAATTCTGAACTGATATATTCTTTCTCTCCTGAACATTCTTCCACAGTAATGCAGCAGTCGGAACATCACCTATAGCAACAGTAGCCATGGGGAAATATTTTTTCTCTGTCAGTAGAAGCAAATCACTATCACAAAATGAAGTACACACCATAATATTGAAGCAAGAATGTCTCATGGTGGTGCTTACTTGGTATCTTGATGAAGTATGCACTCTTAATGCATATTTCAGTTTTTTATATTTTTAAATTACACTCTTTGAATTTAGTCATGTCATATATTTTGGTCTAGACTCCTCTGCCTCTTATTACTCCAACGATGAGATTGAGTTGTCTTAAATACTTATATCAGCTACATAAATAATCAGCACAATTACTTCACAAAGTGTCGTATAGTTCTTGCCCTTCTTCACCTTTTGGAATTTAAATAATCAGAGATTATTATGTCTTGAATAATTTTTTAACTTCTCATTATAATTAGATGTCACATTATGTTTTCTTTATGAGAGCTATTTTTTTTTTTTCTGGGAATTATATACGCTCTTCTCAGCACTTGGAAACCAGGTTTGCTTACTGGATATGCGGATATGCACTGTCTTTCTGTTCTGATCTTT
Source organism: Dendrocincla fuliginosa (assembly GCA_035047845.1). NCBI lineage: Eukaryota > Metazoa > Chordata > Aves > Passeriformes > Dendrocolaptidae > Dendrocincla > Dendrocincla fuliginosa. Next base: position 46,507,422 of record JAWWMO010000043.1, on the reverse strand, counting down.
TTCATCACAACCAATAAGATCCCTCATGCTTCCAAGTATCTTATTTTATACTGATATTGAGCTACAATAGTGTCAAAGAAAAACCCACCCATCACTCTGTGTATAATTAAATTCTGCCTCACCACCACAGATCTTGTACAATTAGCATCCCATCTGTAAGCAAATTAAGCTTAAAGAATGGATTACTAAATACTGTCATTAAAGTAGTATTAGAAAAAAAAATATACAAAATAGTAAAAAGACATTAACTGTATTTCACAGCTATTGTCATAGTCCTAAATCTGATAACCCAAGGATAATGACACTGATGATACAAAAAAGAAGAAAAACATTTCTGAGCAAATAATTCTTAATGTAATAGAAATGTATTTCTTAGCATTCCTTATACCCCTCATCCTCTGGAAACTTGAGAAGTAAGATTGAAATAAACTAAAGATATGGCAGTAGGTCCAGTGGTTCTTTTACGTAAGTGTCAGTAATATGATTATACAAAATCTGATGAGAAATTTCCAAGTATTTTGTATTCTTAGAAATACTGTCACCTGTCAAAACTGTGAGAAAGGGAACAAGAAAAATTAGATAGATAGGTCAAAAGCAGGAGAGAGAAGAGAAAATGAAAATTAATAATCAGCAGCCTGATTGTTAGAACACTCATCCATGCTCTAAAATTCTTCCTTCAAGTACCCATTTTTTAATGGATATTGCAAATTGTTCTGCATGCTACCACTAATTCATTCATAACATGAAAACTAAATTAGGATTTTTATAAAGGAATTTTAATTTCATGATGTAATTACCTACTCTATATTACTCATTTGAAGGCACTGTAGAGACCAAAATGTGCAAATGTATTTTGCAAAATAAAATATTTTTAAGGTATCTGTAATTATAACAATCTTTTGAAGATGTCATAGAGTATTTTATACTGACAATATATGCATTTCCGCAAGAAAATGTGTTTGAAGTGCTGATTACTAGTTAAAATTCTTTATGGGCCTGATCCAAAGCTTATTGGTATTAGTGGAACTATTCATACTCATTTTAGCAGATTTCAGTTACAATCAGACTCCAACACATTAAAAATTACTAGTGTGGAAGAGTCTTTTCTTTCTAAAAACACTGGAGGCAAATACATTAGTTCAAAACCAGTGGGATATCATTCTGAACTAAATCTCTAATTCTAAAGTAGAGCATGTGCGGAATATGACTGAACAGTGGTTTAAAACAGATTTGAATTGACTGGCACACTTAACTGACAAGACTTGGGATTATTCTCTGCTCTAAAAAAGCATTTAAATCTGCATGCTTCCTGTTTTTCTAAGGCTAGCAATCAATTTAGGGCATTTTAGCACAGTACATCACTTATTTCTGTTTCAGATTCTAAAAATTGCTTTGAAGTATATGCCAGAAGCAAAATTATTTCTGCCCATAGATGAAATAACTCATTCTCTGTGACTTCCTCAGATGTGAAGTCAATCTCTGCTCAGGAAAAATATCATTTTTAAAAATAGGATAATATGTAACTCCTAATTTTAAGTGTAGCATTTAGCATTCAAAAAACCTTGTGGGCTAAATTGTGGCACAGAGTCAACAAGCTTTTCTGATGGAGGTGCATCGAAGATGTCTGTCTCAGCTGGGCACAAACTGCTTTGGGAAATAAGATAAAGAGGAGGGTCTGTTGTCCATTGCATGTTATGCCAGTGAAAAGGGTTCCTTTATTCCTGCTGGATAAATGGTTGTTAGAAAAGCATGGAGGTGTTAGAAAAACACTGTTCAGTTTCCAGTATTTTTTACTACTTTTTAATAGTGCAAATTCATACAAAATAATTGAGCCTCTTAGCTCTTTGCCTAGTTTTCTCAGATATGTAATGTATAATATGCCAAAAGAAAAGAGGATTGGTTTATCTCTTAGTCCTTACCATGAAGAGAGTTCAGAGAGAGTTTCTGTCTGCTGTTCTTGAACAACTGTCTTGCTAGCTGGTGTAAGGTCTTGTGGCAGGCTTTCACACATATACAGAAGATGAGGAGCAGCACAGTCTGGCCCTGTGTAGATTCAGAGCCGTATATAAATAGAAAATCATAGAATTATGCTGTATTTGAAAAAGATATCTAGTTCAGACCATCACAACTATAGTCACATTAATACTATTTGGTTTTCAGAACATTTTCTTACCAATATTCTGCATAACTCTGAACTTCTAAGTATTATGAGATCATCACAATGAAGCACTGTATCATCATTCCTGTTGCTGAGGCATTTGGGATCAATTGTCTCTGGTGGTATTAGTATGGATTATAAGGAGATTTTATATAAAGCAAACTCAGGGCATGTCATCCCTAAAGACAGGATCTGTGAATCATGCTAGAGACCATTCTAGAGTTTTCCAGGAAATCAAAAAGTTTTCACCAGGGGCTGAAGTATCTCTGAAACTATTAATTTTACCACTATTCCATTCACAAACTTCCCAGATCTAGTCCAAATCTCATAATCCACTCCCATCTTGTGGCTGGGAGGACACATTTTCTTTTAAGGATCTGTCACTGGAGCTTTTGTATACATAAAACAGTCATGAATTTGGTTGATGATATAAAATGTAAAGTACAGGTGAGAATAAGCATATCAAACATAGAAATTAATGTGACATTCTCTTCTGAGCATCCAGATTTCTGGAATGAGTAAACTGAACGTACTGATGAATGCTTAGATGCGTGATAGGCTGGAGGATGTTTATACAAAATCTGAAAGGTGTTTGCATTGTTTAATGGTATATGGTATGATGTTTGGTAAATGACAATTTATAGAACATTCTCTTTTGAAACTGTCTTTTGGTGACTTTGAACTTATTTTAAATAAATAGACTTATTTTAAATATGTAGACTTCTAAAAAGTGTGATTTACAATTGAAATATACCTTTCCAATGAAGTATTTACTAAAGCTGTTTGGAGCTCAAAGCCTGAATAAGCAAAACAGATGCAAAAGTTGTCCCAATTATGGTTCAAGTGTGATTCTGCATATTTTTAATATAATTAGATAGCATATTGGAATTATAGAATTGTGATAAAGAAAGGTTTGGTGAAAACTGTGCTGCCCTGGTATTTTGCAAAGAGTTACTGAAAATAAGATAAGTGTGAAGCATTTCCCAGATGGTAAAAATTCACTCCAAGGAACTTAAATTGATACTCAAAATGTTGCTGTGTTCATGAAGCTCCTTTTGCATCTTTAAAAAGAAGATTGCAATGTACTCTAATCACTGCCAATTGTACTATAATTTATTACAGGGAAGATTAAATGAACACAAAAATTGCAGGTGGAAATTTGATCCCTCTCTGCATTAAAAACTTGCAGTATAATATTCTCATCTTTCTAGTTTTGACCTGTGTTTGCTGTATTATCATGAAACTGAGCTTTCTTCAGGGAAATATCAGTAAAACACCATGCCCTTATGAAACAACTGTCAGTGTTAATTTAGTTACAGAGACATTTCCTTCAGTGTAAGCAAGATTTCTTATGATCTCTTGACGCAGTGCTAGTTTCTAAAAATATTTATATTCAAAGGTTTCATTATTGTGTTTGAAATATTTGAGTCAGTTCACAATACTAGTCTAACATAAGCCTTTCTTCAAATTCCATAGCATTGCAATAGCTGTACCATTTGAAACTGTTTTGCTGTCTAAAGTACTGGATTTTTTCATCCCAAATTTTGCATGTAACTTTGTTATCCAGTGTTTGATAAGTGGTTAATGCAAACTCAGTCAAGGCAAGTAATGCTGATTTGATTAAAGAACAGAAACATACAGATTGAACTTGGTCTCCTTGGCATAGTAGTCAGAATTACTTAATATAATAACGGGCAAATTCTTTGTCAGATGTGACTTATATTGAAAAAACCAAAATTAAGTACTTCCTTAATTAAAATACCTATAAAATCAATGCAGAGAAAGAATCTTCTAGGTTAAACAAGTACTTGTACATGCTTCTACATAGATATTTTCCTAGAATTTCTAACACACACAGGCACAAAATCAACATTTTATGAAAAAAAAACCAAGAACAAGAGGTCTTCAGTTATGACTGATCCTAATTCTGTCTGTGCACCTGCATCATTTAGAAGCCCATCACAGTTTCACCAATATAGGTCACAATAGTTTGTCTATCTAAAATGCAAAGCTAGAGAAGTATATTGTTTAATTTCTATGGCAGAAAAGTATGTGATGCGACTCATAAGTCAGCTAAATAGTTGCCATTGTGTTCTTCAGAAGTAGCAGCCTGTTAGTGGTAGTTAAAATGTGTTTCATGATGTTTGGTTCAAAGCAGTTGTATGAATGATTGTGGTTCTAGTTATTAATTTATTTATGTGCAAGAAGAATTATTGCATATATTTCTGTGCGTAGCTAGGACAGCATTGTGAAAGCAAGCAATATAAGCCTTTCAGTTTGAGAAACAAAGGTGTTGTTCAAAGAAGATTGCTTGTATTTTGATTTTTTTTTTTAACATGGCAGTAAAATACTAGAGAAAACCTTCAAAATGGAGACATTAATCCAGTTCGGTTTATAAAGAAGCCAAATATGTGATTCTCAGAGCAACCTTATTTTAAAATAAAAAATAATGCAGAAGTATAAATTTACGTTTCTCTTAAAAGCCGAAGTACGAATCCAGACTTCTTGAACATTTGTATCAAGTAAAGAGAATGTAACAGGCTTATATCCAACAGTAGAGGGATATGTTTGACTGTAAGCTAACCTCTGACACACCAGGAGACTAATAACTGTTTTCTCTTTACAGAGATATAAGCTCATGCCTATATTAAGTATAAAATATGAAATGCAGCCACTATTGTAGGTGACATATTGTTGTGAAATTTCTTTGTTCATGGAAAGCATAAATAAATTTTTTAATCAAGTATGTATGGTTAGCATGTAGCTGAGAAACTGGGTTATATGCCAATTCTTAGAATTTTGCATTTAAACTAAAATATGAAAAGAAGACCTGTGAGCAGCTTTATTATCTGCTTCAATATTTGTCTCATTGGTATGATTTAGCTCTTTCTTCTGTGTTTGATGTTTTGAAAATGGCTTATTTTAAGACATACTTGCTGGGAATGAATCACTGTCACCCCAGCATCTTTATCACTGATTGCCCTGGTCTTTAAGGGGACTCCCTCCCCCTTTCTAAAACACCAGGAATGACCATGCCTTTGCTAATTTTCTAATGCAATTCAGTATGCTAATTACAGAGCTCTTGGCTGTGAACCTGGGTCTTCAATTGCTTCTAGCTTAGCATACCCTGGCCATATTCCTTCTGTGTCAAATGATATTCATTTTCTCAAGTGAAATTCAGAGTATCTAGGAAGACTGAGCTCTGTAAAATACAGCTATAGAATGATTGCTAAAATTAGAGCTACCTTTATTGCAAATAGTTCTTTTCAAATACTGGGTTGGAGGGAACATTAATGCCACAGTTAATATTCTTCATTCCATTACTAGTTCATATTTTAAAAGTGCAAATATAGATTACTGGAATTTTCTTCGGTGAGACACCACCAGAACCACATCAATAAAGTGAAAGCTGGTATCAGGACTGTGCTATAACTACCGTGATTTGTTACAATAGTGCTACTGTTTAGATTGCAGTGGTTTTATAAAGGATATGCTGTGCTGTTCAGTACATTGCCTGGGTAATTCGGCTCAGAAGAGATTATCCATTATTTCTTACTGACATAAAACTTCCTATGAAATTAATAAGAGAATGGCTTCCATAAACTTTACGTATATATCACAGAAACTAGTTCCAAATGTTTTAATGCTTTACTTGTTATGAAGATGTTGCTAAATATCAGTGAATATTTTTTTTCTGAACAGCAAGTTTAAAATTCAGCTTTCTTAATGATTCAATGCATTTTGGAACTAATATGAGTTGGTGGTATTGGTGTTTTTCCAATTTTGTTGATGTAAAATATGCATCAAATCCAGACAGTTTTTCTGATATTATTTAAAATCATACTACTTTATATTCTGAATTAAGTGGATTCCCATTCAGTGAGATCACTTTTTCCATGTTTTGTTTCATCACAGTGGAACTAGGTTGCCTAAGCAACCAGTGAAATACCAAGACTGGAATGCAGCTGATGCTTTCTTCCTCACTTCTAGTGTGAATCCAGTTAGTCCTGTGCAGAGCTCCCAGTCTTGGGTGCCCTTGTAAGGAAAGCATTGGCCATCACACTTTACAAAGTGAAAAGTGAATAAACTCCTCTGGACTAGACAAAATCTGTATTATTCTGTGCTGAGGGTTCTCCTAAGAAATATGAAGCTGGAACTGATGCATCGGATGAGATCAGAGAACTAAGGATATGCATCTGAGGACATGTGCCTTCATTAGCCTCTGTTCTTATATAGAGGAATTTATCAGAGAGAAAACGGAGGAACTAACGAGTGGCACGACTTGTTAAGAGTAAGAGGTACACGTAAAACATGTGTAGCATAGAGATGTGCAGACAATTGCAAAGTCTAGTTAGAGCTTCACATTCTCTGCATACAGATCAAGTCCTGCCCAAAAGGTGAGTAGCTCTGCGAAGCAGTGTTCCTGGGCAGGATATTTTTAGGAGCCCCATTGATGGTGTTCATATTTCAGCTCTTCTTAGATAAAAAGGCACTCAACTGCTCCTCCTCTTGGATTAAACAGAAAGAGGACAGTAGGCTCAGCACTTCAACAAAAATTATCAGTCTGATTTGTCCTACTGCAGACTGAAAATTTTGATACCTCGGTTTAATCTACAGCAAAATTCCATTGGTAGATTATGTTGAAATATGTGGAAGATCAGCAATAACCATATGTTCTTAACTGTTTCTTAAACGTATTGACTAGATGAAGTCTTTGATCAGATGCTGTAATATGAAAACAGAGTATATATTAGAAATACTTGGATGTTTTGAGTTTATAAAATGAGGAAAGATGAAATGCTTACACTACCATTTCCTTTCCTGAGGCAGTAAGAAGGTATTTTAAGAAGATGCTTGCTTATATGCAGTGAAAGGAAAAATGAAATATTTTCTTCCTTTTATTGGTGAAGAAAGTAAAATGAGGTTTTTAGCTCCTTGGAGCATAACTTTCTTGCACATGTGGATGAGGAACTCAGATGCTTTTAGCTCCCTTTTTGAGTGTAGAATTCTGGTACCTGAAGGGAGAGATGATGGGTTTGAGGGTTCTATTTTTCCTGCTTCATCTTTCATCATCACCATGGTCTGTAGAGTAACAGCCCCCAAATTTTGCATTTTCACATTTTACAGTCTCCAGAACGTTAAAGCACTGTGGCAGGGGCTGTCTATAAGTTATTCTTACATAAGCCAGGCTGGGAGTTAGTATTGAAAAGCCATGTCACTGTTCAGCATGTCTCTGGTACCAAAGAACTGTGTAGAGAGGTAATTTGTTGTTTGGAAACAGCCCTTTTGCTAGAGTACGTGATAATTTTGCTTGTATAAAATTTCCCTTCTTTATGGGGGTGGTGGGAGTGGTGTGTCTTCTATAACACGTACAGCTAAACTGAAAATCCAAACTTGTTGCTATTTTAGTATCGGGAGAAGAGAGTCTTTAGAGACGCCAGTCCATATACCAGTTCCATACACAGGTGGCTTTGCTCACATGCATAGAAGTTGAAATTAACTGGTCATTTTGAAAGAATGAAACTGGTCAGTTTGAAAGAATGTACCCATATGCATAATTAGGTATAAACCTGGTCATTTTCTAGAAAAACAATCAAAATACATTGTTTCTTCTTGAAAAAAAATTAAATGTTTTTCCACATTTTTTTAATACTATTAATTAACTTAAGAACTCTTAAACAAATATTTGTATTCATTATTACTAATACCATCTTATGATGGTCAGTATGGTTGCCATTTCACAATATTTCTGATTATGCAGTGAACACGTGAGGATAAACCCAACAATTCAGGAACTGGAAACAGTTCATCTGTAGACCTGTGTGAGGACCTGTTAGTGCTGTGAGAGACAAAAATTGACAAACAAGACTGTATCTCAGACCTGAATTTCTATTTTTGCATTACGTTGTGTTCAGAATTAGATAAAACGTGTTACACAGCTGTGCAGCATTGTTGCTTAGTGTGCTTACCTTGGCAGGGAAGGTAGATAAGAAGTGTAAGGAAGCATAGGAATTGAGACAGTTTCTGGAAAGGTGAAAATTGTAGGAGTGGAGGAGGCAGATGATATGGTTTGGGATCATAGTATGGAGCAATAAGGAAAGGCTGCAGGGCACAAAGTTGATATCCTGTTTGGGAAACTGGAGCTGTGCAGCGGGAAGATTAAGAACAGTGTTTTAAATGGAAGCTTCACAGATGCATTGACAGTGTTTCAACTCTCATATTTTCTACGGTTAGCTCTCACAACAGAGCGGGGTATAAAATCTCATGTGATGTGACTTTTCTTATGGAATTAATTCTTTAGGTTACTCAGGTGAACTTAAATCATATCAGGCTCTAGGCAGTAAGCTCAATGACTGCCTAGTTACCTGAATATGTAATGTTATAAGATAGCTTCTTGAAAATATCTCTTTTAAATAAATACTGCTTTGTTTTTTTAGAAAACTGTGTGCTAAGTACTCATCTCTGTCATAGTTTGTTAGTGTGCCAGCCACAGCTTCTGAAATAAAGTTATATTTGCAGAGATAATTTGGGGATTTTCAGCAGGATTTGGTTACCAGCATTAAAGAATATGAATGCGGTTTTTATAACAAAAAAAATTATGAATATAAGTCTGAAAGCTAAATGGATTGCTGTGGGAAAGATCATAAAAGGGAATTTTATTTAATTGAACTTGGCAGTAATGACACCATTGCAGACTGCTGATGCAATTTTTCTCCATACTTTTCTATGCGTGGCTGCTGCAAGCATGACAAATGAATGTTTTAAATGAAGACTGTATTTCTAGCTCCCCTTCCAGTCAAAAATGAT
>JAWWMO010000043.1:46470751-46498357 GCA_035047845.1 Dendrocincla fuliginosa | reverse complement strand
GTGGCTGCTGCAAGCATGACAAATGAATGTTTTAAATGAAGACTGTATTTCTAGCTCCCCTTCCAGTCAAAAATGATGCTCAAATACCCCAGACTCCCTGTTTGTCTTAAACAGAACAAAACAGTAGATTTGTCTGATGTATGAGTCTTCTCAGTGGTAAGAATACTGGGAACCATCTGCCTCTGATTTAAATTCATTTTATCATACTGTGTGAAAAATCATGTCTTACAAAATAATATTTAATCATTTAAATCTTTTAAATCTTTTAAATTCATTCCATCAGAGTTAAACCATAAGCACAGAACTTCACATTTTCTTTTGAAGTATATATGCCTAGAAGTAACAAATCATTATTATAGCCAGAGGGCTTTATAAAACATTCTCTAATTTTTCAATTTACAATATATATAATGACACTTTGTATACTCTGTAGTTAAATTTGTTTTCTCATATATTTACTTCCTTTCAACTTAAAAAATATCAAACATTAGAGAAGTATAAAACCACAGTATAAGGATTTTTAAAGGACTTCTGAAAAATTCAGGATTTTTGGTAAAGTTCAGTAAACATGCTGATAATACTTAGCATTTCTGTAGTTCTGTTTTTATTAGCTGCTCTTAAAGCCCTTTAGAAGGACTGGCGTTATCACAGCTAAGGAAATTCAGGCACAATGACATTAAACTGATTTCTGAATGTCACCTGGTAAACTGAAAAGGCTACGAATAACTCCTGCGTCACAATACAGCAGTTTTTGCTTTAGACTACAGTGTTTTCTCCTGCATTCTGATCTCCTTTAGTTAGACAATCTTCCATTGAGAAAAATAGTTCTTTATAATAATTCATAACTTTGTTCTTATGGACAATTAAAATACAGAGGTTGGTATTTTTAAACATATCTGTGCATGTGAGACAAAAACCTGATTCCCTTAGTCTTTCTTGGCAGCTCCGGTATTTTACTTAAATTGTTCAGAATATATCTGCAAAACTTGAGGATTTTGCCATCTTTAAACTACCTCTAGCTCAAGAATTGGTATGAAAATGCAACATAGCACAAGCTCATTTGCTCTGGGGTTGGAGCAAGCTCCGCAGCCTATTTGATGCACTGCAATATTTTTGCAAGGTTTCTGTAACTGGGTAGGGTTTTTTAAAAGCTATCTTGTTCTGCACAGGACACTGTAGTTGTTGTTGTGAAGGCCGTGTGGTCACATCTCATGTCCCTTGAAGGAATTTTGGTTTTATTCCTTTCTGCTGACCTTTCCTACCACCTCTTTACCCCTCATCGTGATTCAGCTGCAATGTTAAATACTGATGAGAGATAATATACTTAATGCAAACAAAGGTATTAATTTTAAGTTAAAGAGGGTTTGGGGAATTTTCTGTAGGTGTGAAAGTATGAAACCATTAAACAGGACAGTTTTTAAGTGTTTATGTCTGCAGAGTTTATTTCTAGTGTACACTTGTATTAATACTTAGAACAGAGGACTATTTAACACCATTTCAATGCACACTCATTTTAATCACATTAAACTTTTCTTAAACTTTTTTCCAGCATCTAGAGCATCTTTCAGAAAAAAAGCAAATTTGCTATTAAACTAGGTCATGAAAACCTTATCTATGTTTCATAAACAAAGTCAGTGTATCCTCTTTTGTATCTAGAAGGAATTGTGTCAAATCTTACTTTCCCTTAGTAGAAGGGAAAATAACACATCAGGTGGTTCAGATTTTTCACTGGATACCACAATTTATATTTGGAAGGGGCAATCTCTTAACAGAGTACTCTCAGTGAACAGCTGGTACACAGTAAATTTTATATCATTACAACTGTCTTCAAAGTGATTTTATGACTCATCCTTGGTTTGATACCAAGACTAGAAGTTTAAATTATGTTCAATTTTCCTTTCTTCATACTTCAAAAAAATGTATACTTCAGAAATAAATGAACAATATCTTAATCTCTTGATTTGTGTAATTCTTGACAGTCTGAAAAATCCTAATAAATAATTGATCTCCTTCAAGAAAATCAATCACTCTCCAGTGGCTTATGTAAAAATCAAGTTTCTTTCTTAATATGTAAAATCTTTATTCTTGTGTTGATTTAGTTGGTTTTGAATGTTCTACTGTGAAAAAAACCAAAACTATTCCAACACAAAATGGCTTCGTATTGGTAGCTGTAGTTGAATCATTATTATTATTATTATTATTCAGCTAGTCTGTGTCACTTGTGCAAAGATATCTTCCAAGAAAGTACCTTTGTCTTCCCACATTCTGAAGCAAAAGCAGTTGTTACCTTGAAGGCTACATTTTAATTAGGAGAGTGAAAATTTGTCATGATGGCAGATTTATGAGAAGAACATTTACCATGTACTTACTGACATATCTACAGTATTTCCACTGAAATTGTGGGACGAGAATTTTTTTTGTAAGAAGATAAAAGCTTCAAGGAGGAGACAGTATTATGAGAAGCAACCACTTGGAGGCCACTGTAGAGAGTGGTGCCTTTTATGCCAGATGTGTCACTGAATGGGGATGTGAGAAAAGATGTACTACATCTGAAAAATTCTTCTGGGTGTCTAAAATCACAGCTGTCAGTTCAGTGTTCCCAATACTGTTGCAAGTGCTACAATAATGGCTTTGCATGATGATTAGTACGGTTTAGGGGTGTTGAGGGTGTGTGAGGGATGCTAGCACTCAGTTATGGCTGATGCTTTCAAATCAATTGCAGTATTTATAAAAGAAATTGAGAAAGTCTGTCTAGTTTACCCATTTATTTTAAGAATGTGTGGGAGCCTAGTTGTATTAACAGGCTTTGTTGTAGAGGAAGCAGAATAATAACAATCTCAGGCATAACATTTCCTAACTTTTCTTGTGCTCTATCACAAACATTGGATCTGCCTATTAGTAATGTTTCTATTTTCTGAAGAATGCAGTAGACAGGGTATGCAAATTCATAGCTCATCAAATAACCTTTTTATCAAAGGGCTGAAAAACATTGTGAAAAGGCTAATAAGGTTTTGTAATATTCTAAAAGAATAGAACCTGATGACTTCTTTACCTCCTTAAGTTATTTTCCTTTTTTTCTCCTCTATCCCTATCTGTTTCTTTGGTGTATAATATCCATGAATGCTTTTGTAACCTCATGAGGATTTAGGATGAAATATTTTTAAGTTAGGGTTCTCCCTCTAAAGTTAGTAGAAGGAAACATAGATTCTGTAAGTGTGAGCATAATTGCATTCCAATTTACAACATTTGTGATGGCAAATATAAGTCTATGTAGTAAAGGGCATGTGTGTTTGGGATTTTTTGATTTTTTTTTTTTTATGTCCTGTGTAGGCCACCTCTTAGCTTGCCTTCCTGGGAGAGGTGCTCTGCCCCTCTGATAATTTTTGGGGCCCTTCTCTGGACCCACTCAAGCAGGTAAATTTTTTTCCTGTACTGAGGACTCCACAGCTGGATCTGGTACTTTATGTGGGTTCTCATCAGAGTGGAGCAGAGAAGAAAAATCACCTCCTCACTATACACCTCTCACATCTTGGTGTATAGCAATACTTCCACCCCCACAATGAGGATGAAATATTTTTACTTGCTCTGAGTCAGTCTTTCTAACTGTCAAGATCAATTAGGAAGAACTCATACCACAAAGGTCAGAGTTCTTACTTTCCCACAGGAGTTCTTATGGGATTAGCCATGTAGGGGAAGAATATTGCTCTGTAACTCTTCACCTGAGAATTGTGAAGTCATACAAGTGTGATGGTCTTTGTTTTTTAATAGTCTTCCTCAATGAATTGACTTCAAAAACCTGCAAGAAGTATCAGACCTTGGAAATGACTGATTTTTGCTGAGTCTTTTTGTTTCATGTGGTAAATGTTTCTGTGTTGGCTTTAGGATAAAGTATGGTTTAACTGAAGTAGAAGAAAGATGCCGCTTTTAAGAAGCAGGCAGTTACTTTGATTGAAACTTCTGCACTTCTTTGCCTTGATTGCTGCATGTCCTGTACTTCTAAAAAATGACAAAAACAATTGAAGTTCAGGTTGATCAGAGATAATTTGAAGACACTTAAAAATTGCAGACTTTTAGTCATTACATTGATAGTCTGATGGTGAGGGTAGGTGGACGAATCAACTTTCACTTAAGATTTACTTTTAAAATTCACTGGTCAGTTTTTGTATCTGTGGAGCTAATTTTTATTTGGAAATGCATAATGTATCCTCATATATGTGTAGATGATTTGTGGTTTTTTTAAAGTTTGTCCAAGTTATGGTTGGAACAAAGGAAGCTGCTTTCAAAAAAAAGTGCCTATATATACCTCTTTCCTCTGTGCAGATTTATTCTTTGTTTACCAATTGCAGCTATCCCAATTACTTTAAATTTTGGCTCACCATTTATTCTCTGAGCAGAGAAGATTTTAATAGATAAATGCCTTGTTTTCCATCTTAAAGAAAATCGAGTTATCTGTTAACTGGGCTAGAAAGAGTCCATTTTACATATCTTACTTGGTAGTTGACTCCTTGTTCATTTGAGAACTCCTGTCATTCTCGTTGGAAATATCTAGTGCGTGTCATTTATTCCCTCCACTCTCATCAGCCTTCTTTCGTTTAGGTTGGTGTAGGTAGGCAGAATACTTAAATAACATAATCTGAAAGGCTAGTAATATAATTTTCAAGGCAACCTACTCAGGAGTGACCATCTTGACATTTTTTCAGCTCTGCTTCTTTACATTAGATGCTTTCATAAAAATGCTTTCAAGAAACAAGTATTGGCTAAATGCTAATGGCATTGCATCTTTGTATCTTCATGAGATTTTTGAAAACTAATTAAAAAACCCCATAAAAACACATTGCACATTAAATTATGCAGTGGTGCAATGGTCCTTTTTAGGACCAATTGTAATTTCAAAATCTCATCAGAAGTTTCTGGGTTTAGGATCTGTGGACATCAGGATGGCTCCTTTCTTTTCTCCTGTTCTCTCTCTCTCTCTGCCCTTCTTCTCTCTGCTATTATTACATAAGAAGGTGTTTGCCCATTTTTAATCAGAAAAGTGATTAATTTTTTTGTGGTAATGTCTCATTATTTTAACAATAAAAGCTAAAAAAAAAAAAAAGAAGAAAAAAAAATAAATCATCTGCCAGGTTTTATTCTGGTATCTCCTACGGTACTATCTGATATGTACAGTTGCTAGTAATGCTTGCTTGCTTTTATAAAAAGAGCAAAAAGCAACTACGTAAATTTCTCAGGAGACCATGATCATCTGATTTCCAATTTATTCCAAATGAAGAATATGCTAATTAAAACAATTGTAATATTGTTTCTGCAATTATTTGTAGATTATGATTGACTTAATGAACTGCTTCTGCATACTCAGTTCTCGTGGGTACGTGTGGTAAGTTAGACACCTTGCCAGAGCAAATCTTCATCAAAGAAAACAGTGGGAGAATCAGTGTTATTTCAAAGCATGTCGATCCTGAACCTTCACCGATCTGTGTAGGATCATCACTGGGCTTGAGGCAATGTAAGGAATTGTCTTTTTCAACAACACCATGTATACCAATATTAATTTTTCTACAGCTGAGAATATAGTTGAAATATACAGTTGTTTTACAATCGCTTTGGATCATGAGATGTTGGAGCAATTAAATTCTGCTACATGACTTCTCAGCAGAAGTGAAAATAGCAAAACAATAATAATGGGGTATTGCCAGCACATGAAAGACAGGAATTGGTTATTTGATGACTTTGAAGGTTTATCAAGAATGAATTTGTGTTCTTACAAATTGTCTTAAAAGTAACAGTGAGAGCCAAAGCATGTAATGTGCTTGGTGCAATGGGCTAAAAAGGTGACTTGTAGAAGAGTTCTAGAAAGGGGCAAGAACAGGAGGCCTGAAGTTTAATAGATACAAGATGGTGGTTTGTGTAACAATTTTTAGCTGGGCAGGTAGAACCTACATTTTAGAAATACTCTGCAGGAAGGTGTGTGGAGTGTTAAACACACTACAAATGTGTTAATCTATGGAAGGAAGAGACAACTTAGCACCCAAATTACCCAACAATGCATGTAAGAAAACTGTAGATTTGTTTTCTCCTACTGTGTATGTGTCACAGAACCAAAGAATATGCCGAGTTTGAATGGACGCACAAGGATGATTGGTCCTGCGCAGGACCATCCTCAAAAATAATACCATGTGCCTGAGAGCATTGTCCAAACACTTCTTGAACTCAGGGTTGGTGCATTGACTGCTTCCCTGGGGAGCCTGTTCCAGTGCCCATCCATTCACTGAGTGAAGAACCTTTTTCTAATATTCAACCTAAATCTGCCGGGACACAATTTCAGGTCATTCCCTTGGGTCCTGTCACTGATCACCACAGAGAAGAGATCAGTGCCTGCCCCTCCTCTTCCCCTCACAAGGAAGTTGTAACTGTAATGAGGTCTCCCCTCAATCTCCCCCAGGATGAACAGACCAAGCGCCCTCAGCCACTCCTCATATGGCTTCCCCTCAAGGTCCTTCAGCATCTTTGTTGCCTTCATTTGGACACTCTCTAATATTATATTGCAGTGCCCCAACCTGCACACAATATTCAAGGTGAGGCTGCCCCAGTGCAGAGCAGAGCAGGACAATCTCCTCCCTTGACCGGCTGGCAATGCTTTGCCTGATGCCCCCCAGGACACGGTTGGCCCTCCTGGCTGCCAGGGCACTGCTGATTCATATTCAACTTGCCATCGACCAGGACTCTCAGATCCTTTCTGCAGCACTGCTCTCCAGCATTTCATTCCACAGTCTGTTTGTACATCCAGGGTTGCCCCATCCCAGGTGCAGAATCCGGCACTGTCCCTTGCTGAACTTCCTATAGTTGGTCATTGCCCAGCCCTCCAAATTGCCCTAATTTGTCCAGGTGTCTCTGCAGAGCCTCCCTGCCTTCGAGGGAGTCAACAGCTCCTCCCAGTTTTGTGTTGTCTGCAAACTTGCTTAGTATCCCTTCCAGTCCTGCATCCAAGTAATTTATGAAGATGTTGAAGAGCACAGGGAGCAGAGTGGAACCCACTAGTGACAACAGATCCCACACAATTTCAGGGTTGACTGGGTGTTGATCTGTTCTCTCCTCATCTGTTCCTCAGGTGAAATGGAAGCACACCTGGTTAAATAGCAGAAATGCATATATAATAGGAAGATCAGATCTGCCTGATTTGAGTTCTTAGTTCACAGGTAAATATAATTATTGATGTTTGTTCATCAGTCTTCCTCGTACTGAGGGAAACATAAATAAATTAAAGCAGAATAAAGCAATAATAACGACCTAGGCTTGCCATGCTTCAGATGTGTCTGGTTTAAGGACTTGATGAACTTGTTATAAACCATCTTGAAGCATTTATTTAATCTGGCATTGTAGATAAGAAGTAGATAACTCTCTATAAAGCTGTTTTCCAAATTCAAAGTGTCTAATTAAATAGTAAGGAAGTTTCATTTACTTATGAAAGATGTGCCAGCAACTGGATGGGTTTCTCTGGTAAGGAAGAGTTTCCTACAATCTATTTTTCCTGATATTCTGATCAGACTGTTACTTGAACAGATTCTGGTCTATGAACTGTGTGACTAAAACGGAATAATTCCCACCAATATTAGTGTATTTTCTGATCCCTTAGACTCAGTTTCTGTTTTCCTATGGACAATTTTATTCATGTGTTTCTACCCAGTCTGGAGGATGTTTTTAAAAGCTGAACCATCTTAAATCCCTTTAGCTTGGTAAATTATTCCTCTTTATTAGACCATGCTAATATTTATTGCCATCATGCACATTATTACATGTAACTAAGAAAGTAGGTGTAACATTTGAAAACAGAGCAGTTTGGTGCCTTAGGGGGATATCCACCTGATGTATTTCAAAGAGGAGAGCTGACCTTACGTTGCAGAGAAGTATCATGCTTTCAAGAATAGCAAAATGCTGTGGAAGCAATTGAAGATGTTACCATTACCTCCTTGTCATGCATTCTTTGAGGTATATTGTCTCCATTGCTACTACCATCAGTACTCCTTGTCTTCTACTGTTTGACCTCTAGGAAACAATTCAAGTGCCAAAACAGATGTTTAGACTAACTTGAACACTCCAAATACTGTTTCTGGCCTCTTGATACTTCAGCAGAAAGACACAGGTTTCCAAGTTGTGTGTCACATCTGTCAGCTCTTACAGTCACCTTGGATACCCTATAGCATCTAAAATGGCCACATATGTTGGTGTTTAGTCCCCTGAATCTCTTCCCTTCTTTTCACAAAAGATGCTTTTAGGCAGCCTGTGTATAACACTACTTTTTTAAGTAACTTCAGTTATTTGTGAAAAGTAAACAACTTTTAGAGATTCCCAGTCTGCCTAGAAAGTTATTATTCTTAGCTATATTATTTTGCACATAGTTGTGTAGATGGATATTTTTAAAGATCTTGTTTTGCAAAAACTTTTCAAAAGAATTTATATGGTTATCCTCTCACATTTGCAACTCCCAAATAAATCCTTAGGAGAAAATAAATGCAGATAATCTATTTTTTATTCTTTCATTTTCCCCACTCCGTGTTTATAATTAAAAAGATGTGGTGAGCTGCAGGCTTGCTAAAAGACTATGATTTTTAGAGGTCACTTTTAAAACAGTTACATGTAAACAATTATATAAAATTTCAGTAAATGTTCCACATAGTATTGAAAATTTTTTTCAGTTCTGTGTGTAATCTTCCATGAATGTATATGTACCTACATCTAGAACTGGACTGTAATTCTACAGCCAGAGATATTTTTAGACTTTCTTAATTTTTATACACTTTTTATCCCTACAACTTCATTTCTACAACCTAATAAGAGATTTAGCAAAAAACAAGTGAGGTCATTTGGGGCAAGAAGCCTTTATTTTACATTATCTCTTATGAAAGCACCCATTCCATTCTTTCTGGATTTGAGATATAAGTTGAAAAAGAGCATAGATGAGCTTGTATGTGGAATGAGGAGAGGAGAGACAAGTTGAAGTATCTTAGAAATACTGCTCAGATCAGAAATCAAGGTTAGAAAAGAGAAATGTTTCATCAGTGCAAATGACAAAAGATGTATTTTGTTTGCTTTCTGGCTTTGTCTCGTGCTTGGGGAAACTGAATTGTTACTTGGGCAAACCCTTCCTTTCAAATGAAATTGTTGAGTAATGTCTTCTTTTAGAAACATTATTCTAAAAATCATCCATTATTTTTTCCAGTGTCTTGCCTTGAATATTAGTAAGTTTTGTTCCTACTTGATGGAGGGCTTTGTCATTCCTTCTTTGTGTTTGATGCATGAAGTATCAAGAATGGAACATCTAACGAGCTTTCATTACAGTCTTCCACAAAAGGATATGGTTTCAAGAGCTCATCTATCATGTTCACAGTGCTTTGTACTGATTTTGGTTATTAAGTGTCACCAAGTTTTCATCTTGTATTACTCTTCCCTGCTGTACTACACTGTCAAATTAAGATGTGCTTTCTGAGCACAGCCACAACCCACTCAACTGCTGGCTTTCTCCTGCAAGGAGAGATCACCACAGAATTTCTCAATGCAAGTATGTGATCTTTCTGCAGAATCACATTTTACATGCATTTCCATTCATCTCTTGGAAATTCTTATGAAAGACTGACAAAATATACTGAGGGTTTTGGGATTTTTTTCCTATTTTTTTTTTTATTTTTGGTGCATGGTAGAGCTGAAATATTCCAGTAAATTTTGAACTTGAACATGTGTGTTGAATTTGTCCATTGCTTCACGTGAGGAAAGCTGACCATTATTTTATCTGTCTGATATTTTTAGTCGGTACACGTGTTAGCATTTTAGTTTTCTGAAGGTTTCTTATTTTAATGTGCGGGTACAAGGCAGACTCCTGCACTGCAAAATGTGATGGTTCATGAGAGCCTGTCTGTCATTAAGACGTCTAGGAACCATGCCTTATATAGTCACATAGAAAGAAATTCTCATGGAAACGGCATTATGGAGGTGGCAGCTGCAGCTCTTTATTTTTGTCTATGTTGAATTTTGCAGTAAAAGTTTAACCCTTTGTGTGATTGATGCAAAATTACATTTACGTCCTCCTCAAATGCAGAATATATGTATATCAAAACAAATTTCTGAAAATGTACGGAAGAGTCAAAACCACTTAATAAGAGTTAATTTTAACTCTGTACCAGATTACACTGCTATTGCTGAAAATTTGGGCAAGAACTATATTTGGATATTATAATGTGATTAGAATTAGCAGTAATTACTGACTAATATCCTTCCTCACTGAAAGCTTTTTTTCTTCATTAGAGGTTGGCAAGCAATATTCTGAAAACTCCATATGGAGGTATCTTTCCCCCAAATTCTCTCTCAACTTATCAGTTCCTGGTGGGTTGTGAAATAGATGAGTAAAATGTGGACAGTGAAACTATGAAGGTAGAGATAATGAGGCAGAAAAACCCTTCAGTACACTGTCAAGTGCAGACTGCAATTTTAAAGGGGTGAGTTGGCAGTAATGAAGCTGGTAAGGGCAAACACGTAACCCACAGAGATAGTGATTTCTATGGGACTGTATGTTTTTTTGAGAAGCTGGCAATTTTGGAACTTGGGCACAGAACCTGGAGACCACCGACACCAACTTTGCCAGCCACATTCTGGTGGTTTCTTTAGATTTAGGAAGAAGCAGAAGCAGCAGTAATCTGGCTGGACGCTATTGCTCCTTTTCTGTGTTGTTACTGGGGACAGCAGAAGCCCATATTCTTCATTAGTTGCTTAGTAATCATGTTGTTATGTTTCCCACATAGGTCCATGGTACCTTGCTATAACATTTTACTAGAGTGAGAAAACATTGCTCTGCCCCATCTGAGATAACAGCAGCCAACAGGCTGCCATCAAAGCTCGGATGGAGCTCGATCAAAGCACCATGTTGTTTGCTGTGTGAAAGAATGCCTTCCTGAATACTGCTACTTCAGTTTTTAAATACTGTGAATTTTCTGGTTTACATGTTTTCTTGCTGATCATCCCATTTTATATCACTTTGGCAATGCAACTGATATCCTCACTACTGAAGGTTTTCCAGTGTCTCCAAAGCAATCTTTATTAAGCAAATAAGAAGACTTCTTTACTTACCATCCTTCTGTAAGAGGGTATTCTGCAAATATTACTTAGTTCTGATTGTTGATTTTATCAATCAGCTGAGTGTGGGGAAAAGGGAATTGAAAACACATTTTTGGGCAGATAATACACATGTGCAGAGTGTGATGCTAAAAACATCTTTCTGGATCAAATGAAAACAGAATTTGAATAGATTAATAGTGCGTGTGTCATATTACAGTTGTTACCATAGCTATAGAACAATTTTCTCATGGATTTTTATTTCACATTAGAAAGTTGTGCCATGGCAACAGCAATGCCTGTTAAAGATCTAACTCTGTCATTATAATTTATCTATTACAGCTCTTTTCATTAGTATTATTAACAACTGTTATTCTCCTGGATATACTTTAGCTTTGAACGTAGAATCTCTTGAGATACAAATGTGAATAAGATGATTTCCACCTTTACATGAGTGCAAAATTCACAGTACATAGTATGTTTCTGATTTTCTTAATGTGCTCTGCAGTCTTGGAGTCAGATTCAGGAAAAATTATGTGAGTTTGATGAAGCATCTGTAAATTATAACTCTCAAATACTGAAAGTGAGAAATGATATTCCGTAGAGTTCTATATATGTACTGCAAGCAACTGTGTTGTGGTGCATCAATGTGAAAATAAATAGCTGATTGAATTGCAATCTGCTGCCTAAATACCAGTTTGGTTGTATATAAACTGGTGGTAATAGCAATATGTATCTGTGGCTTTCAGATTATGGCAGAACTGAATTTATTTGTAGCTCCAAATGTAAATGTTTTCCATGTAACACAGATAGGACAGTATCACAGTGATTTTCAGAAGTAATCCGCTCAGATGGATAAGCTGCACATGCACTTGTAATAACACTAAAGTTCTGTAGAAATGACATCTGTTTATGTTTTGGTATTTATGATACTATTTACAAGTAAAAAGATAAAGTGGTAAGAAAAGCAGTATCTGGTAAGGAAGCAAGATTTCCTTCTGTTGGCTTTTATTTCTTTTTTTTCTTCTTCTTCTTTTTGATTACAAAAGTAAATGTACTTGCAAAAAGAAAAAAAACATATAAGCAGAAATCTCTCCACTGGGATTCAGGCCAAGAGTTTGAACTTCACCTATTCTCTCTCCCTTGTATTCCCACCCTCTTTCTTAAGGTCCCTTCTCAGGAGGTTTACTCAAATACCTAAGAGAAAGCATAACTGCTGTCATTAAATGACTGTTCACTGAGTAGAGACCTATTCAATGTAATTGTATATAATATAATTTCCTAGTGCCAGTTAAGTTAATTGAAACAAATTAAAATAAGAATCTGAGCAAATATTCAATAGCATACTATAAAGAGTAGAACACAATAGAAATTGAGAGTCTGAATTTCTCAGATATATTGGTAGATTTAAAGTTAATTCTAACCACACAGTACATTGATCATTAGTATAAGCAAATTAATGAATTTTTTTCATGCAGAGCAGTATTCAAAAGACCAAGAATTATTTTGATATGTTTAAAAAAAAATGGAAAATAATATATAAAATATCATATTTTGTACATTACTACTGAACCTCAGCAGAAATACTGATTTCAGTATCAGTTTTCTTGAAATTTATGACAGAAATATGCAACAATATAAAGGCACCAATCTCAGATATGGGTAATTATTAACAGCTAAGAAAGTGTTGGGCTTTTTTTAATAAAGTTGTCTATTTTAGCAAGGATATAGAAATAGTATTATATCATCCCGTTCAAGGTTTTTCATACTTTAAGTTCATGGAATCACAGAATATGCCAGATTGGAAGGGACCCACAAAGATCATGGAGTCCATCTTCCAGCCCTGCACAGGACTATCCCCAAAAGTCACACCACATGTCTGAGAGCATTGCCCAAACACTTCTTGAACTCTCTGGCAGGCTTGGTGCAGTGATCTGTTCTCTCCTCATCTGTTCCTCAGGTGAAATGGAAACACACCTGCTTTAATAACAGAAATGCATATATGATAGGAAGATCAGATCTGCCTTACGGTGAGTGGTAGGCTACTACACTATTTAGAGCAGTGGCATTGTCCATGTCTGTACTCTCCTTATTTGCTGAAAATAAAAGTATTAAGCATTAACTGCATTAGGAAACTAAATAATAATACAAGTCTGTATTCAAAGAGCGTTAGACTTAACAGTTATTAATTCAGAAGACAAGGGTTCAGAATTATAACGGATCATTAAAGTGTTGGTTGGAAATGATGTCCAGAGGTCATCTAGTCCATCCTCCTGTTTTGAGCAGGACTGTCATCATGAGGTCAGACATCTCTTTCTTAGACAGATCTTGAGACCCGCCAGGGATGGAGATGCCACCCCTCTGGATAACCTGTTATAGGGCTGCAGTGCAGCATGCAATGCTGCTTGCTTCTTAACCTTTATCATGACCACTTTTGTTTGGTTTTTTTCCTGACAACCCCAGTCTTTTTTGTTGCTTGATACAGATGTAGTTTGCATTGCTCAAAATCATGGAGTAAAGAAGGCATAGCTGTGAGATATTTGCTTAAGTTTGTCTGGTAATTAAGGAAGCTCTTACTGAAAGCAAAAGGTATCATAGAGAGGAATTGACAGAAGAGGCAGATGAGAATACTCTGTCTCTGCCAGAGCTTTTGTTACACTGATCAAGACGGACCAAAGTTTATCCAAGTAGTCATTTACAGTGTTCCTTGGTTTTTTGAGGGCTAAGTTTGACACAGTAGAGGTCTGATTTGTTTGAGCTGTTGAAGTCAACAGCAACTATGCTTTGAAAATATTCTGTGTTACACAGTGTTAAATACTCCGAACAATGAAAATCTCAAAGACTTTCAAATCGGATGTCCAAACTTTTGGATGTGTTGAGCATTATATCCTTGTGCCTTATCTCCCGATAATCAAATTAGTATATTATCAAACTATAGCCTCACCCTAAAAGAATACATGAGTTCATATTTGTGAACCCCTTAGATAATGGACATCATAAAAGAATTTGAGGAGCTGTTGAATAACTTGATACACAAAGAAGAATTAAGTAAAATTCTTTAAAGTAAATAGGTATTAGGACCACTCTTTTTGAACAAAGAGAATATAAATTCCTGAAGGTATTTAAAAGGTGAGAAGTTGTGACATTTATGGACTTGGTTTAGTGATGGATTTGGCAGTGGCAGAGTAACTGTGGAGCTTTATGATCTTAGAGGTCTTTTCCAACCTAAACAGTTCTATGATACTATGAAAGTGCTGAGGAGCTTCTTCTTCACTAAGAAACCTTAATTCTGAACACTAAGTGAAACAGGCAGGGTTTTTGAAAACTAGTTGTGATTATATAAAAAGAGAAATACAGTACTTGCTAACATAAGAAGATTAATGATTGCACAGGCAATCTTTGTTTTAATCTTTCTCGACTTCCCTAAAGTATATGTGTGGGCAGTTCAAAGATGAAGGTTATACCTAGACTAGAACATGTATATATTTATATGTACACAAGCAGTAACTGTAGTGAAAGATCAAGCTGAAAAAGGTTCATACAATATACTTGGAGCCTTTGAACACATGGTAAACTGCTGCCACTTCAACTAACAAAACAAGCAGAAGTAATGTTTTGATATGCTGTCGGTGCACCACTGCTGGAAAGTAAGATGCACAAACACACTTTCTAGTGGTCACTACATATATTTACTGACCACAGAGGAATGGGAGTTCTCAGTAAGAATTTATTTTGTTTACAATAGTAAACTGAACAAAATCAGGGCATTAGTTGACACTAGTGCTTTGCAGTCTGTACTGCTAAATTGTTATTTGGGTTTTGGCAAGGTTTGGCAGATACTGAGTACCTGCCTAGACAGTACCCAGACATAGTGGAAGTTTTAGCTGAGGCCAGAGACCATTCCCAGTAGTTATGTGGATGGGCCAGCTGTGCTGAGGAGTGTTTGACTTAAAGGACATGAGTCTAGTAATTCCTTTAGATTCTAATAGCTGTTGGCCAGTATTGTTTAGTAGTATAGAGGTAGCAAAGGTGTTAGTGATGTTAATATAGACATTAGTGACATTCTTACAATCCAGGTGTCCATAAGCTTTTCTTTCTTCTGATTTATTCTTCCTGTTTTCCTTTGTCCTGGCAAAAACATTTATCTCTTAAATGAGTTCAATATACCGCTATAAGACACATCTCTACAACATCAAAATTGGATTCAGCTCATGATTGAAATATGTGAATATAGGTATCTGAACATAAACTGAATGCTGTCTCCCATAATAGTCATTGGCAGTCTAGTCAACACAGATAACGGAGTACAGGAAGTGATAAGATCCACTGATTTTATCAGTCTGATCTCTGACTATGGTGGGAGTTTACTTACTTCTCACTCATGTGAATATGTTAAAGGAGATGTCTTGATCTGGAGCAGAATCTCAGCTACTGAGTTTTTCATGTAAAGGAAAAGCACCAAAGCCAATAATTATTTGCATCACTTCTCATTTTAAATTCACCTTCAAAATTGCAGCCATACATATAATTCAGCAACTTTCAGAAATCAAAGAAAGTGAGCATGCCCCATGCCCTCCTATTCTGCTGCTTTTTTCCCCTAAACCAACATTTTCTGGGTTTATTGATCCCTTAAGCTCTGTCATGTCCTAAATTTGACCTTTCTCCATAACAGCTCACATGCTTTTAGTTGTGAAATGTCTGAAGTGTATATTCTAGTCAGTTGTTTCCCAAAGAAAAAAAATCTTTTCTTAGGTTGCACTCTTAAGCTTGATTAGAATTTTATCATTATATTTTAACTAAGGAAAACATTTAATTTTATAGTTTTACACTGCTGACTAGTTAAAGAGCAGATAATATTTTGAAGAGACAGAACCCTGAAGAAAAACAAAACACTGAAGAAAATCGAACACTGCTTTCTTTTTGAAGTGGTATTTTGAGATTTGGTTGTGGGGTTTTTTGCAAGCAAATATCTTAGCTAAAAGGAGAAAGCTGCTCAGTTTCTTTGCAAATTATGACATGATGCTGTTTCATTCCTTCTGGTAGCTACTGCTATGCAAGTAGTCCTACAGTTAGAGTCTACATATGAACATACAGTTTCTAGCAAGAATGAGATGAATGTGCTTATCTTTAATGAAGTAGTTATAGAGATGTTACCATTGGTAGGGACACAGTTATTCTGAATATAATATACTAACTTAATGCCTAATGCTATGTGGATAAAGTGACATTAACTACACCAACATTTTCAATGAGGCAGCACAGGTTAGAAAAAGTCTTCCCGCCCCCCCCCATACTTCTTACAGCAATAGGCACAAAAAAGAGATATAAACTTTTAATAATTGCCTCTGAAATTTGCCAAAAAGTGCATTTTTTTCTGTAGTTCCTTTTTGTATGTTTATGTGCTTGTTTCAAAAGACTTGATTCTGTATTCTTTTCCAGTAGTTACTATTACTATTCTCAGAAGTTCCTAGAAATAAAAACACTCAGATCTATTCTTTAGAGACTCTCATTAAAAAGGCATCATAGTGTGAATTCACAATTATTATAAGACTAAAAAATGAAAAATTACTAACAATACTCCTGACAATACTGGTTCTTCATGTATTTTACCACCTAATAACTACCTAATTCATCATACTAAACTGTATAATTTGTACACATTTCAACTCAATAATGAATTAAAAGAGACAGCAAATTAAAAGAGACACCATGAGTTGATGGAATAGCAATGGTATATTTTATTTTATAAATTTGTTTTTCCATGGAATTTATGTGTAGCTCTGAGCATTGTTGGCTTTTCTTCAACCAGTCAGGGTAAAATAGTCAAGTTTAAGGAGAGATTTTTTTTTTTTTAAGAGAAGAATAAATCAGTTCATTGCATATTTATCTTCTGTTTCTTTACATAAGAGAGAAACAAGCAGCATACGGAAGTAATTTTGAGGAGAGTAAGACTTTTGTTGTTTGCAGTATTTTATCATCCTGTTCTTTTTACAATGTACTCTCTCATTTCAGAGCAACTTTGCCAGGGTGAAACATCCACTGAAAGTGAGCTTCCTGAAGGGCACCCCGCTGAGCAGTTTGCAGGTTTACTTCATGGATCATCACCCTCATGTGACCCACCTGAAAATCCACTCCACCTGTACAGCAAAGCAAACCCATGCAGTGGTCCGCTAGAGAAAAGCATTTTGAGCAAGAGCACAGTGCAGCAGATACAGCTACGGAAAG
This sequence comes from Dendrocincla fuliginosa, assembly GCA_035047845.1. Taxonomy (NCBI): domain Eukaryota; kingdom Metazoa; phylum Chordata; class Aves; order Passeriformes; family Dendrocolaptidae; genus Dendrocincla; species Dendrocincla fuliginosa. Next base: position 46,481,032 of record JAWWMO010000043.1, on the reverse strand, counting down.
AAAGCAGCTCTGATCCTCCTGTTAAGAAAAAAAAACCACCAATTGTAAACAGAACCATATTTCATACTAAAAATAAACCAGTAGAAAATCATACACTGGTCGGCACACCAAGAATAAGTGAACAATGGGTTACTACCACTGGGGGATTTGTGGAGCGAGCGTGCACGCTTGGGAGAATACGATCTTTACCGAAGACTTTGCTTGAAATGCATTTGTGCAAAAATGTTTCCAAATCTGATTCTAATCTTATCACCCATCCACCAAATGACAAAAAAGCAAGAAGCAATTGGAGTGAACCCACACCAAATCAACAGTGCTCCAAAGCGAATTCAGAGAGAACGCCTTCCTTCACATCAGAATGGGAAGAAGTAAGTTTTGTTCATTTTTTAAGTACTAGCAAATAGATGGTCTTGTGAAGATGCTGGTACTGTTTTCAGTTTCAGAGATGAAATAAAAAGTGAACCTTCCACACTGCAAATCCTCAGAGAGAATGTCACAGTGTAGTGCATGGTAGTTCAACAGCTGGCACAAAATGCAAAGCATGTCTGTTCCAATGATGCCCACTCAATAAAGTCTATTGTTTTCGTAGTGAATGAAGTTAACCAGAAGTAATTCTGCAATTTGTTGTGGCATTGAAATTATTATCTACTAAAGCCCTCACCACTGACACCAATAAAATGGGTAAAATCCATTGTAACTATGCCCATTATTTATGTATTTGCTAATTATTTCCCACTATGGCAGTGCCTGGCAGCAAGAGACAGGAACAAATGATGGGAATAAAGAGTTGCATTCTGCAAACCCTCCCTATGTATTGTGTTCTCTAACTGGTATGTAGCCTGTGTACAAAATGCCTGGCACATACCTGACTTCTGTGAATTGGAAATAGGTTTATAGCTGCAGTAAATTCAGGACTATTAACAGAACTGTCCACACTGAATTTGTAGTGCACATGCTTGCTCATATAAGAGACTTTATTTTAGGTTTTGAACTCAAAATAATTCTTAGGCACCTTATGTTTAGCTTTTTTTCTCCTGTGCTGAATTTCAGGAATGTAAAAGGTTCATCATAGACACAGGAGTTACCATCTGATTGAGGTAAATTAAGTGTGTGAAATGTTTAGTCCTTTAGTGCTCCTACTGAGAAGTGAGCATTTCTCTTTAAAATGACTGCAGTGGGGAAATGTCTTTCTCCAGAGTGCTGTTTGATTCAGAGGGAAGCAGGAGTTTGATTATGTGATTGGTTATTTTTCTGGCAAAAGGTTTTCAGCTCATCTAACTGTCTAATTTTATCGGGCATCTGAAGGTAGTTTTTGTTGCAAAGGAGACACTTTCTCAGTGAAAATGTACTAAGGATCCTGTTTCAGTCTTTATGACTTGGCTACATTAATGTAAAATCCTTATTAGACTCAGGTCCAAGTTTGCCTTTCTAAGGGGTCATCAAGGTTTGATTGTTCTTAAGAGTAAAAAAATGCAGTTCACACATACACACACACACACACATATATATATTAAAAAAAAGGTATGAGTTCCCAATCTGCAGATTCTGTAATAATTCCCAGATTTTCTCCTGTCACCAGTCACTTATACGTATTTTTTCTGCTAGTCCTAATATTAAGGTTAGTAAAATGTGCGTCTGCTTTCTTAGTCACCACTAGCCTTTTTGTTTTGTCCTGTTCTTACGGAAAATAAAATAGGTATAATGGTTTTAATATAGTAAGTTCAATGTGCTTTATAAACATGCAAAGAAATTTTGGGATCAATGCAGTGGTGTTTCACAGAGAATATCATTCTGCAGTACATGGGGACACAGTAATGTTTCATACCTATTCAGTGGCCTTTGGGCAGATGGATAAAAGGAGCTAGGAAATTCTCCAGACAGCTTAATTGAACAATTGCTTTAGTACTTTAGAACACACACAAAAGTATTTTTATTCATTAACATTAATACTTAAAGAGACCACTAGTGGCTATATATAGAGGATATCAGTATAAAAGGAACTCCACTGTAGAAAAGGAAATACTAGTCCCAAACCTTAGGTTTTGCTTTTGCTAGCATACAAATACTGCAAAATAAAAATCAAAGTGGAGAAATTGTCTACCTTTGTTTTTTGCTATTTGAAATTTTGATTATTGTTTTTTGAATGAGAGTAATAATGCCATAAATTTATACATGAAAAACTAAACTAAAATAATGAAGATGGGATCCATCAGTTCTTTTCACTGTTCTCTCTTTTGTAGATTGATAAAATCATGAGTTCAATAGATGCTGGAATTAATACTGGACTGGGGGAGATGAATGATCACACTACAAGTAAGGAAAAACAACCAGTTATTGTTTAACTTTGACTTAATTGTCTGTAGGGGAAGTGTGGATAAGACATTGCTAAGTAACCTACTGTGATGAAATCATTTGTAGGTATTTTGAATAACCATGAACAGAATCAATGCCGTTTACTGTTAGAGATGCATTAGGCCCAGTATCCTGGATCTGTTGCTTTATATAACATATTATTGAAGTCATTAATGTTGTTTTGAAATCTTACAGAAAAGTCCTCCATTAATGTCTTTTTACTGAAGCCTTTCTTCTAGGGGGATATTTTACAATCTTTTTCATCTGAGGTTTTGTTTGGAATGATGGGACTCTGAGTGTATGTAATCCAGTAACTGCTGACACTTTTTAAAGTGTTGCATTGTCTAATGCTGTTCGAAGAAGTATTTGGCACAGGGCTGAAATGTTGCTGATTGCCAGTGACTGGTGTTAGCGACGAAGGGAAAATTTGCAAACCTTCCCTACCATGGTGAATTCTAAGAACTGTAAGTCATGCCTAGCCTGTTGGTCTGTCAGCATAAACCTGTGCAAGTGTGCTGATAAGAATTTTGAAGGCATTTTACTATGTCTTCTCCATAACTCTTGGAAAGAAAACTGACTTGAATGTTTGAATAATTTAGTCCTGAGGCAAAGCTATGTTAACTCACCTGTACTGGTGCCTCCCTGCTAAAAACTGCATTTGGTTTGTGCATTGGGCAGAACATTATGTACCTTATTGCTTAAAATTTGAAAAAGAATATATTTTAACAACAGTCCGTTCCATGGAATTTTATATCTCTATAGGATGAAACTGTGTCTCATCAATTGAATAGAATTGACCACAGCTATTTTCACTTGTACAGTGAAAAAGGAATCTAGAGAAAAGAGCAAACTGATTTGTATACAAATATCACTGGAGATAAAACAAGCAGATTCATATTATTTTTTTCTAAAAAGAGTAAGGGGCAATCATGAAAAGTGCTAGGTATATTGTACTGGCAGTCTGTTCTTTCTGAAACTTGCTGTGCTAGAAAGGAAAATTGTTCATAAACAAACTCTAGGTAAGGAGATTGTTAATAATTTCTGAAGATGTTATAAGTAATTCAGGATGTGCTGCTTATTATATCTTATCATGGTGGTTGTATTGTGTCTTTTTGGGGTGGAGTTTCGCATAGCTGCCCTCACAGTACTTTGCATTGATAGCTAGAAAGGGATTCACCTTGAAAACACCCCAGTGTTTGGCCACTGCTGAGCACCAAGGCTGCCTCTCCAACATTCCCCCCATTCAGCAGCAGGCTGGGGTGGGGGCAGATCTTGGGAGAGGACGTGAAAAGGAGACAAAAGCAACAGTATGTGTATGTAAATTGGCATCATTTAGTGATGTGTAAATACTGCTCTGTCCATTCCTATGACTGACCACTGCTTTTGTTTTTCTACTTTTTTAAGATCAGAAAATGTCTCACAACTCCTGTCTTCAGTCATTTTGTGCCTTCTGCTGCATATGTTATTTTTCTTGGCATTCAAACATGGCATTTGGTGTTTCAACACTTTCAGCTGGTGCAAGATCTATTCTCTTCTTCACTTCTTTTCCCAGACTGGACACTGAGTCCCAGCTTACTTTCTATTCAATGTGCAGCTCTTTCAAGACCAACATTTTTTCTTTTCTGTCAACTCCTTAATGGGCTTTAGGTAATTTAGGATGATAATTTGGGCTTGCTTTTAATTAAGAAATCAAGCTACAATCAATCAAAATACAACTCTTTCTATAAATTTCATCAGTTTTACTTTACATGCAGGTTGCAATAAAGACCTGTCTTTCTGCTATAGACCTGACTATATGCAGCTTCACACCTGTCTTCCACTTTTCTTTCCTTTGTCCATTTCCAGGATCAGTTAAACACAGTTTAGGCAGAAAAGCAAAGAGACTCATCATCTCTTACCTAGGTGCAATTAGATGAATGCTTGATAGGCATATTTTTGCCTTGTCAATTTCACAAAATTTGCACAAAAATCATGCAAATTTCTGCCCCTTTCTAGGGGGATACCATTAATAAATCATCAATTTTTTACATTTTTTTCATCACTTTGTTGTGACAAAAATTTTCCCCTAAAAAATCAACCAAACAATAATCATATCAACTGCATTAAATGCATTGCATCAAACATTTTCTAATTCAAGTATATTCTTTTTTTTTTGTTATCTAAGTAATAAGTTATCTCAGAGGATGTAAGAAGTTTTTAATTCTCACTGCTAGCAGGTTGAATAACCAATAAAGTAGAGCCTTATTACATTGATACTATGTATTTAAGAATAGATATTTACTTGACTTAAGATTTTATCTTGCATTCATTACCTCTTATTAACACCAGACAATATACAGGCATTTCTTACTGATAATACAATCTAAAAGATTTTTTCTTTAGGTCTTTGGCCCCAGTTGAAGGGTTGCTTTGAAATTTTCTGCAGCAAAAGAACTTTTACTGTGTGTGCTTCTTCTGTTAGCTCCTGTAGTTTGTTGGCAAGAAGTGTCTCAGGTGCCTCAGTGTTCCCTTAGCCTCTGTGTAATTACTCACAGATGCTACCACTCCTGTGTGTTTTACTGAAGGTTTTATCTGCCCAAATGTTGTAATACTGAGGACCTGACTTCCACCACAGAACTTCTTGTTCACTTTCTCTCTTCTCTTGGCTCTGTGTCAAGTGTAATGCAGCCAAAGGTAAAGATGCTTAGGAATAAAAACTTAGTGTGGTACCAGGTTATAAAATTTTGAAATACTTCATCAGTTTATATATAAATATATGAGTTTTGTTAGTTTTACTTGAATATATGTATAAAAAGATTATCCATGAAAGCTTAAAAATAATGCTTTCAATATTCAGAGTGTATAAATCAAAGGGACTTCTCCTAGTGTTGAACTGAAAGCATCGAGATTATTGAACACTGTATTCAGGAAACTTCACTTGTCTAATAACTTCTTAGCAAATAGCAAAATTTCTGATAATACTGATGAGCAAATGTATAGAATTCTTATGGAATCCTGCATTTTAGTATTTGCTTAATCCTGTGCTTCATATTATACTTTAGGTTTTTTTTAATGAACTGTAAGTAAAAAGAAAAGTATATAAAAAGTACATAAAATTCAAACACAAGTACTCAATCATAAAGAGCTTCTTGTACATAGTATCTCATTCTCAGTAAAAGTATTTGTGAGGAGATATGTCATATACTCAAAATTCAATAGCTATATTTAAAACTAGACAATTGTGACATCTTGTGATGAAATTCTTGAATGTGTTTGCCAGATCTTTGGCCTAATTTTTCCTACTGGTGAAATGCAGAAAGACCTAAATCTCCAGGGAAATCTCTTAAGAAACAATTAGAGGAGGAGTGAAAGGAGAGATTCAAAGCTGACTGAGCATGGTCATGACAACTTCATCCACAGCATGCATTTGGAAACAAAAAACATTAAAGCAGAGCTTTCAGTTTAGTGGCAGTACAGGTACTGGAGGAACAAACTTAAAACTACAGAGAGGATGACTGTTGATGTCATCTGAGGGCATGTAGCATTCAACATCTTAATAACTCACCACTGGAATCAAAAGCAGGAGTGCTGACCAGGAAACAAGAACCAATCTCAGTGATAACAGACAAAAACCCCAAATGCTAGCCCAAAGAATACAAAACCCCTCGGTAACAAGAAATAAAAGATGCTGGTTGGTGGCTAGTGATCTACTCAAGCTGATGGGAAAACATCTGCTCCACCTGGCATTTCAATTATGGCTGATGTGATTCTTCACAAGAGTCAAATTTTGCCAAGCTGCAAAGGATTTCACCAATCTTTAGCATAAACTAATAATACTGCCAAAAATTATCCTAAGCAAATCAAAAGTGCTTATCAGGCTCTGTGGCAATAAATAGAGTTGGAAGATATTACTGTCAACTAGATACACCCTAAATATAACTATTCTCTCTTCTTAGAAAACTTTAAAATAAGAATCATGTCACGAGAGCAAAAATCATAAATAACGCAACTTGAGCATAGGTCTCACCCCTGGCAAAGACAGGATTCTTTAAAACAAGATTAGAGAAGTGACTTGACAGAGTCTTGAGTCTGTTTGCCAGTTATCTTAGATGTTTGCATTGTAATGGTAGAATAAAGAGGAACAGAGAAAATTAACTGAAGAATTAATGAGGACTAGACAAGTATTAATTGGATATTACAATACAATTGATGTAGGGAATTTGTCATATATATTACAGTAGTAGTACAGTCCTATAGAAGAAGGGAAGAGGATTCTTGCTTGTATTTCAAAAACATAATGCTCGCTTTGAGATCTCAAAAATAGAGTTAGTTAGAGCTTTTAAATATCTGTCAGTGTCCAGGGAAGCAGAAAAGAACATGGTTGTTCTTGATACTTATCCAAAGAGATTGGACATGATAATAATGAGAGAGAAATTATATTAAGAGACTGCATAGGAAAAAAAGGGCTCCAAAAGGGAGATGTCACTAAATTCAGAGGATTTATTTAAAAAAATCTCTGGTGCACAAGTCAAAGAGAAATATGTGCATTTTTTCAGCAGAACTCTGCTTAAGACCATAGTATAAGCTTCACCAATGTGAAGAAAATAAAGTGTAAAAGAACAGCTTAACTAAATGAGAAAATTTCTCTCCTTACTAAGCATGGTGGAATAACAAAGGCATGTAGAGACAAGTCAAAAGTGCCAAAGCCCTCAGTGAGATGCAACTAGCAAGAGAAATTTAAGATTTAATATAACATAGTTATATCAGTATATTAACAGATAGAGGACCAAAGAAATCTTCAGCACCAAGGAGAGCTACTGCAGGAAAGGAAAGGCTGTTTGGAGTAGATGCAGAGAGGACGAAAGCATACAATGATTGTTGAAAAGAGCTTCAGTGAATGTACGACATACACAGTTAATCCTAGGGCTAGAACCTCAATTGTAGGTAAGAAAAGAACAGGTTATATAGGTTAGGGGTCTTAAAATTGATTTAATGAACTTCATTTTGTGTTACATAGCTGTCTGAAAAACTTAGTTCTCTTAGTCGGTTTCTGTGAGAATTCTTGGAGGATGGATCAGGTACTAAAAGACTAAACAAGAATGACTTTGAACTTATCTTTAAAAGAGGGAAGGAAGGAGAATGTGGGAAATTATTTTCAATTCACAGAAAAGTCAGTAAACAGATAAACTACTTAAAGTAGCTAGAAAATAGCAAAGAAATAAGAAGCAACATGGATTTGCCAAGAGTAGACCTATTAAACTAATCTAATTCCCTTCTAGGAGCAGCTATCAAGCTATCAAAAGCTGCAGACTTTGTAAGTAAGAAAAGAACAGGAGATGCCCAGTATTTGGACTTCAGTTAAGGTTTTGACATTGTCATATGTGTTTTTCTTGTAAATTAATTAAGAAAGCATGAAGTTGATGGAAATAATGGTAGGTCAGATAGATGAATCTTACTTGTAATGTCTGAATTCAGACTTTTGGAGTGTAGGACTAAATTGAGTACATCTGAGCCACTAACAATGAATTAGATAAGCAGGCACTTCTTTGTTATTGTTCTTCATATCTAAATGTCTGAAGCATGGCAAATGGCACTGAAAGTGCCTTAGAGAACCTCGTCAGGTGTAGCTGTCTAAAACTAGCTAAAATGAATCTCCTCAGTCTTTTCCCCAAGACAAAATTATGAAGGTGCTACAGTGAAGCATCCAAATAGATTACTGGGGAGATTATAACCTCAGTTACATTCAGCAACATCTTGAAGACTTCTGAATATTTGCCAAAATGAAGAAGAATAGTGGCTGGGGGACAATGGATCTTGGTCTGAGTCTGAATAGAATAGGTCACTGTTTTAAGTCCCTTTGCATCTATTTTGTAATCATCCCATGACTACTGTAATAACATGATTTCAAAGGAACTTGTCCATATGGCAAAGTAGAAAGAAGAAATACTACAATTTCATATTTTCTTTGGCTAGTTATAAACAATATTTTTTCTTTACAATAGAAAGTGTTTCAAGTCATGCGTAGCAGTAATTCTGTATCGGTTGGAGCTTGGTAGCTGTTCATGGGCGTGTGATTCAGAGTTCACTTGTATTTGCAAACCACTTCAAAGGGAATAATCAAAAAATAATATACTTCAGAAAAAGAATTAACATGGGTAACAGATATCGTATCATCATCATAATTAAAGCTAAAATTGTTTCAAATTAGAGCAATTAAAATAATGACTAAGAAAATAATTGTTGAAGGTCATTCTACATCAAAATAATCTACAATCATTTTACAACTGTTCTAGGCTTTTGAGAGAGCCACTGTCAAATATGTTCCAGCATATGGAGGGTGATTTACATTTTAAAATTCTACTAAGCATGAAGTCTTTTTTTGTTGCTATCCATAAACACAGTAACCAGTTGCTGTGTGTATACAAGTGCACTGTAATCAGGATTTCTTTGATCAGCTGAGCACATACCTATCCTCAAGTGCCCTCATTGTTCCACCTAGAGGCATACAGGGTAGACTTTACTGAATTATCTTCAGTTTCTTGATCTACAGTTTTAGTTTGAAATATACTGACAAGTCTTTTTCTTATAGCTGAAATAAGCAAAATTCTTACTGCATTTAGCACATTTCTGTTTTACTAAAGTTTTTTTCTTGCCCTTTTGTGAGAACAGTGCCTTCCCCTGTGCTTGGAGATCCTAGCATCACATGCAGCATCTATGTCTAATATCAATATCAAGGCTCCAGACTTTCCTCACTGACACTACCTGATTGAGTGCCCTTCAAAGATTAGTGCTGCTTGTTGCTGCAAGAGGTGTATCCAACAAAATCACGTCATATATTAAAAAAAAAATCACTTTCAAGGAAGCTAGCAAATCTTTCAGAGTATTTATTTTATCAGTATTCTCATGTCTACAGTTTCAGAGAGACCCATGAGTTGGGTCTTGTAGTGCTACTTTTAAACCAGAAGGACTCTGGTACACTGGCAGCTATGCCTGAGTTGACTGCATGAGCCATATCTCACTTGAAAGCAGAACTGCAGTGACTTGTGCTCTATTCAGAACAAACTACAACTCCACTTTATGGCAAATTCGTCCACAAACAAGACCTTATTGCTTCTTGATGTGCCCACTATATATTTGTGTTTCTACTTCATGTAGTGCATACCTAATGCCAGGTCAAGAGCACTGTATTAGAATACATTTTGTAGTGTACTTTCTCAAATTTTTCATATCAGGATGAAAGTTGCAGACAGTCATCATACAAAAGTTATTTTCTTTGTTTATTTTGCTTGCCCTACTGCTATTACCAAGGCTGTTATTGAAGACTTTTCCTTTGCACTATGGGGAAAATTGTAAGAAGTCTTACTCTTTAGATTTGCAATGGACATGAGTTTGAGCACAAAGGTTGGGCAAATAAAGTAGACGTGACTTCAGCAGTCTAGGGAAAGATGGAATCAGGTGGGGCCACAGTCAGAAAAGCTGAATTAAAGGAATAAGAGTTAATGTTGTGCCCTTTACAGCTGTAATGTAATTGAAATTGGGCAAACCTCGGACTGCCTGAAGCTGCATGGTTTGGTTTCCTCTCTTTCTTCCATCTGTTCCACTGCCACTACTCAGACATGAAGCCTTCATCGTCCCTAGTGTGGTTCTGCCTATAAAAGCCAAAATCTCACCCAGAAGTCATCAAACTTTCTAAACAAATGATGCCTTTTTAGGCTGGCCCTTTTCTATCTGCTGCCATATGATTGCAGTTTTGGCAAAATGGTCTCCCTCCAAAGCTGTTAATATCCTCCCTTCTCCAAGGGCTGAAAACAGATAAAATATAAGTACTTAATTAAGGCAGAATTTTAATTGGATATGTGTAGGCATGTTGGCATAAGGCAGATTTCACAGTGGTAAGTTATATACTTGAAATTATATATTTTTATTGTAATTTAGTCCCTGTTTTTTAGC
>JAWWMO010000043.1:46395812-46468394 GCA_035047845.1 Dendrocincla fuliginosa | reverse complement strand
AATAAAATGGAGAATTAAGTAGCATGATGTTTATGCATTTTTGGGGAGTGCTTAGAAGAATTTTATATGTTTCTCTACAGAAAATCGAAATTAACTGAATAAAAGGTATTCTCACTTTAAAAGTTTGGATATACCTTCCTATTGCCTAACCTTACAAAATCACATCATTGAGAACACAAAATGCTAGATCTCAAATTAATTGGTTGTGAAAGTCACTGAAAAATAACATTACTCACACTGCCTCCTGGGTTCTATTGGTAGTAAACGGATCCCTAACTCTTAACTGGATTTGAAAACATTTCTGAGAATGGTAATATTAATTCTGCAATCTGCTCGTCTGGTCAATTCTCTCCATCAGACCAATTGTTGAAGTCACTGAGCTACACAGAATGTATCTTTCTGCCCCATGAGGTTGAATACATTGCTGAGCTTTGCCAATCTAGACAGAAGATAAAAGGCTCAACAAAAGTAGATTGCAGATTTCAGAACTTGAAAAAAATGGATTAAAACATTTTCAAAGTTATTTCCAGTAAGACTGAGGTCTTGCTTGTTTCTCTACTGAACCACAACAGTACAGGAAGAGCACTAATATTCTGTGTCATCTCCACAAGGACAGTTTGGCTCGATATCACAAAGTTAATGCTAGATTGGAGTGCCTAAAAAAAGCGCCCTTATTCTATAGTGCTCTCATAATCATCCTACTGTAATTCTAGAGGTTAAGAGATACTTTTTTTGAGCCATGATAAATGACGTGAAGAGAATTACCAGATTACTTAAAAGTTTTAGAAGTCACATGTGTAGGTTCAGCTTTTCCTTGCTGTTTAAATCCAAACCTTGCAACTATGTAGTCATTTACACACATGTATATTAATATTTTATTTAACTCATTTGACTAAATTGAACAGTATTCATTTCTAAAGCAGAATCAAATTCAATACAAGGCTGAAAAATGTATGGAGAATAGGAATTAGTAGATTAATGGAGTTAAAAGTATCTGATGAAAAATGAGGCTTTCACAACCTGTGGCCAGGAAATACTTCAAAGGCAACAGAATATTCCTAACTTCTAAAAGATATTTGCCCTTAGTAATCACTTTATTATTTTTGTATGTGATTGCCAAGGGCAAATCTCTAAAACTTTGTTCAGTATCTCTGGTGATGTTTTGCATGAGATGATAGGGTTGTTACTCTTTCAAATATGTTAGGGTTAGAGATGTTGTGGCAAGTCAGACTATGAGGAAGTTTATCTTTCATAAATTATATTGAGATCTAAGTCTGCTAAAACTGAATTAATAATGGTTTCTTGAAAGTTCAGCTGATTCACTCATGTTTCTTTCTAGTAGTCCTTAGATTTAAATAGATATGAAACCTTGGAAGCTCATTTCTAGTAATCACAAGAACATCACATGCTGGTTGAAAAATCTTTGGCTTGTTATAGAATTTACAGCACACCTAATTGTTTCTAGTTTTAATTCCACCTACAGAAAATGAAGTAATTCAGAATATTGAACTTATTAAAGTGAATCCATTTGCTTTCTAACCCAGGCTGTTAACCTGAGTGCATGGTTGTAACACTAGGATCAGTATCTTCTTATTTAATTTCCCTATTTTCAGGAAGATACTGTATTTGAATGCCTTCATGTCCTTCAAAAATTACTTGTCGTTTACTACCTACCGCCCCTACATCATAACTTACAATACCAGGAAGTTCACAAAACTGCTTTTCTACTTTTATCTGTTGCTGCCTTCAACTCTTTATTTTAGTTTATTGTGTTATTACAATTATGAGATGGCTGAGGTTAAATAATTGATTGCTAATATGAATTTCCATTAAATGCTAATAATAGCATTTAGTGTAAAGTGGTGATTTTTTCTGGAATCTCTTTCCAAAGTGTATTTATTATTCATGACTTCATGCATGAGTTTAGATAAATATTTCTTATGAACTATGCTGTTTGACTGCTTTTCTATTTACAGGATATGATGGCCCATCGCGGTTACTTAGTGCTACTTCTGTTTTGTGGTAGACTATTTGAAATGTTTTATAGAGCATAGTTCCAAAGAATATATTATCCTTTCAGTACACAAATCCCCTTACTTCCATATGAATATGGCACTCATATAGAGACCAGCAATTCTTCTTAAATTTATGCAAGAAAAAAAATCCATGTTTATGAAAGGTTTTGAACAACAAATAGCAAGGAGTGGTCAGCTCTAGACCAGAATTTAAGAGAATAACTGTAGGTATTGGGTTTGTTTATTATAGCAGTTCAGGTTTTGATCTGCTTTGTACTGTAGGAAATAATCATTAACATGTTACAAAACATTAGTGGAACCAGTCTGATGAGTGTATTTTCAGCTAACCTGTACCTGTAGGACCACTCGAGCTCTTGCTGAGATCCATTAGCCTTGACAAATGAACGCAGGAAGGAATGATTCCTGGAGTACAGTTTATTAACTTGTCTGGAAAGTTGCATTTGTATCATTCCAATTTCTAAAACAAAAGGCCATGCAGGACTAGGTACAGTGCCATGAGAAGTATTTTCACTGCTATAGGCATCAACACAGATTCCTGAAACAAGATCCTGGGCTCCAGAGGTGGGAGAGTGAGAATAGAGCCGTCGGCATGAGGGAGCTCACAGACAGGATGAACAGGGTTTATATAACCTCATCCATATGCAAACAGTCCAGTGAGTTACCAGGGCTGTGCCAGCATGACACCCACTCAAGTAACATCTTTATTATTCATTGAAAGATGCTGCAGTTTTCTTTTGGTGCTCCAGAGCCTGTGTTAGCAGGGGATAAATATTACAGAAGGTGGTTATAGAGTTTTTGTGTAATAAAGCAAGTTCCTGTTGAGAACCTGACTTTTTTTCAGGTAGCAGAGAGGGATGGTTGTTGCCTAAAGGCCAGGAGCTGTGCCCTCACCCACAGGATGTAGTCCCATGTGCTCTGCACTCAGTGGGCAGAGCCAGGTTCTGGTAACATGCTCCACTGAGCACCCCAGACACACCTCTGAGAAATGACGTGGTCCAGGGTCCTTTGAGGGAGCTGAGCCAGGGACAGAAGGAGACTGAGCCAGAAGTGGGTGTAACATGGGTTCGTAGTCCATGCAAGAGGCAGGGCCGAAGATGGTCCTGGGGAAAAGGCACAATTTATGTGAGAGGTCCATCCAGGAGTAAAACTACCTACATTATAGGTCCATCATCCATCTGGTAGTTAGGACCAGAGGCATGGCCAGAGACTGGCGCTGCTGTGGCATTGCTGGGGCAGTAACCAATGGCTCCCAGACTTTCCTGAAAGGAGGTCCTGGGCTGTGGGCAGGGTGAGGGAGGCTTGGGGAGATACTGGACATGGACAGCAGGACCCACTGGTGCCCTCAGAGCACTAATGTCTCTGGTTCTTATTCATTGTTATAATTTTGCTGTATCATATCAGTGAAATATGCTTAAGTTGTGTCTGATTTAGTTATTATTATTTTCTAAAATTTTGAGTGTTCTAGGGAAGAAATAGATGAGGGTAGTACAGATGGTTTTCTTAGTAAAAAGTTTCAAGTTACTTTTGCTTCCATTTAAACATACTTTTCCCAGTACAGGTTTAGAGTATCAACTTTGCAGTTAGCTGCTGATTAACACTGAAGAACTAATGCATGTAGCAGTTGTTGTGCTGTATCTAATCTATATCTCAAATACTTAATCCAATGTATTCTTAACTCTGAAGAAATCTCAGGGGGTAATTTAATCTCAGATAAATAGTTTCATCTTTAAATTAACATTTTTTTTTTCCTTACCTGCTTTGAAGGATTTGAAAGGGTAAGTGGGATTAAAAATTAAGGAAAAGGAGAAAGGCAGATGTGACTCAAAACAGCAGATTGTTTTAGCTGTAAGTGAAGGATGACAAAAGAGCAAATGTTTGTACTTTTCAAGGAGAATAAGTAGAAGTGAGATAAGTAGGGAGCATAAGAAATTAATTATAAAATGAAGTCAGAAAGAACAAGAAGGAGAGAAGGGAATTCACTTATCTGCTGTTCAAAGGAGAATTTCACTCTAAAATCTGGTGCATGGGGGGCAAGGGAACCTCTGAACCCAGCTAGGCAAAAGAACACAGAAAACAAAGTGTCACACTGTGTCAGGTTGAATCAGATGTATAAAATAACCCAAAGAGAAATCTTTAGCCATCCATCATGTATACTTTCAAGAGTCAGAATTTCAAAGACACGTGTCAGTATAGGCATCTCATTTCCACAGCTCTCCATAGGACCTTGCAGCAGTTACAAAATCTATGAAATTAAGATTACAATTTTTTTATCAGCTGTATTTAACTTCTTGAGATATCTCTGGTCTTTTTTGAGCACTTTCTTAGAATAGATCTCTGTTACCCAGTTCTGTGTTACCCAATTCTGCTTGTTTGCTAGTCCAGTGTTGCTTAGCACAGAGCTGTAAAAAGATTTGCTCAAATTTGAAATTACATGAATTTGGGTTTATGGTGCCAGGAATTATAGTATAAAGGGTTGGGCTTGCTTAGTATTTTTGGCAAGACTAGGTAGTATACATTTTATATATATTTGTACACTCAGTATACTAGTTTTTAACAGTAGTCTAAAATCTTTACTAAATTAAGTAAAATATTTTGATCGGTCATGGTGTCATGTAAATTTTCAAGGGTTTTTTTTTTCTTTCGAGACAAAACCAGTGAAAATGATTACTCATAGGTGGTGAGTGTAGTGTTACTATTATCCTGTAAAATGTCCCGAGACAAGAACAGAAATTGCTCTGAGACAGTAAGTCCTTTTTCCAGAAAATATAATTAACTTCCGTTGAAGCCAAAATAAGGATGTACACATTTACCCCTTGGATGTGCATATGACTCGACAAAATGAGAAGTAACTGAAAGCTCTTTGTCCTACCAAAAGAATTTGCATTAGATAGAATAATTTCATAGTATAGTGGGAATCTATTGAGACTGGGATTCATATGACCTGCTCAACACTGCTTGCAGAAGTAGGAGCTTCTTAAGTGCTGATGAAGAGGGGAAAAAAATCAGCTGAATTCTAATTGCATCTTAATTGTATCTTTCCTAAGTGCAATACAAGATTACAGTAATCTATTACCCTTGTGACAGCATCCAAAATGCAAAGAGACATTCTCTCTGTTTCCTCCATTTTCCATGGAACAGAGTTACAGAGGAAGAATGGAAGATCTCTTCCAGCTCTCCTTTCAACACTCTTTCTCTGAGCATATTTCATCAACCACCAAACTGTCAGAAAAATCCATAAAGGAAAATTAAGCATAAAGACACCATTTCTCTGTCATGAAAGCATTGAGCTGCAAATTGGTGGAAACTGGGAAAACGTTAGGAAAGGATCACTGCATGTCTGTCTTTTGCTCTTCAGTAGTGATCTAATAGTAGCCACTGTGAATGAAGCTGATTAGTGATGAAGATAGATGAATTTAGATGAGCTAGACGTAGCTGTGTTGTGCTGCAGTGCAGTTGAACCTGTGGTATTTTGGTAAAACATCTGTCCTTAACTAATTCTTGCAGTTCACTAGGTTGCATTTCTGTTCGGTAAGCCAAGGATAGAAATCTGACTGAAGTCGTGAGTGTTGCAATGCTCTATAATATAGTTTGATTATCGTGATGTCTCTAGAAAAAAATAATCCCCCAAATCTATTAATTTAAAATAGAAAATCAGAATCTGGAAAGACTAGCTTTATCTCAAGCAATCTTGCTGCATGGTAATATATGTTACCAAATACTATATCTATATAGTATACTATATATATATATTGCTCAGCATTATAGTAATGACAGTCTTGAGTAGAACAAGATGCCCTGAGTCCTAGTCTTGTAGCTGTCCTCTAGAAAACAGATAATATAATTTTCCAATAAGATCTGTTCCTTGTTCACTGAACAGCATGGGTGCTGAAGGAGACTAAATTCAAGTTGCCAAAGCAATTAACTGACCATGAAAAATATTCTAATTTTGAAGTGTCTGCAAAAGATATATGTTTCATGAAATAGTGGAGTACTTTGACTGAGCTGTTTCTGGGTAAATAAATCAACAGTCAGAAACACAAAATTGTAGAAAGGCCAGTGGAGTTCACAAAGTACAGGTCACTGATGACAAATAATCTGTCAGGTTAAATTAATTGTCCTTGTTGACTTTAAAGTTACAGTTATTATAGATGCAGCTATTGCACTTACATAGTGGTGATGTAGAATTATAATCAATATTGGTACAAAAATCAGAAAAGAACTGTGAGGATGATTTTCCTAGTCAATGAGGGTTTTTCCATTAGCTTGATTAGCTGTGATCTGAGAACTATTTTTGTGAGTTCTGAGCTACACATAAGCAGTGGAATGTAACCTTTAGATTATAGATACTAGATGGTGTTATTTAAATTCAAGCTGTTACTATTGATTTTGTTTTGTTTCTGCATATGTCATGAAAAATGTCTCTAAAAGCACTTTCAGAGAAATATTCAGCATCACCAAACATGATCTTCCACAGTGCCATCATCATCCAAGGAGCCAGGCTGCTGACAGAAGTTACAGTTTTTATGTAAGGCATCGAGGTTTTTCAGAGTTTTATGAAAAAGATTGTTTAAAATCTAAGCCTTTTGAGTAGCCTAATAATATAACTGAAATGCATAAGATAAAGCAGAACACTGCATGTGCTTCTTGGAACCTACTATACTTCTCCCATAATAAACTTCCTCTAATTATAGTGGTCTGCTGGATGTTAGGCGCAGTTGTTCTCATACAACATCCTGTTCCTATCTATTCTTATTCCTCTCAGGAATACATGTTGTTACATTAGTTTATACACTGGAACACCCTGTCATGCTAACTTCTGTACCACAAGTTCTGCCGCAATGTCGACAGGTAACTTTTTTATCCAGCTGAAATACTAAATTTAAAGAGAAAAATGATATCCTATTTAGCATTGCATAAGGCTGAAGGCTTTAATAATAGTAAAAAAAAAAGTTTGCAGTACTTTAGCATCAATTTCTTCTCCAGCTCTGCTAAACTGCCTGCCAGCTTACCTAAATGATTCATCTTTCATATTATGGTATATTCTCCACTCAGAAATTTTTAGGTCAGTAGCTACTAAAATTCTCCAATTTTTGATTCCTTAACACCAAAAGTGTTTAGCAATGTTTGACAGATATTTACCTACTGAAAAAAGAATTGTTTGTAGTAGTCTATTCATAATGACTGAGGGAGCACCTCCTCTACAAATAATCACTGCAGTTCTTTCTTTTCCTCCATCAAGAAAAATAAATAAAGAAAAATCCATATTGTTAACTGTAGAGAAAATAAAATTGATGAGACCTTAAATTACTTAGCATTTAGAGCAGATATGCCTTACAACATGTTTGAAGTCATGTGCTCTCTGATATCACAGATTCAGTCAATTCCAAACCCCATAATAAATATATTCTGAGTCCCCTTGGGAACAAGATGTCTTGTAGAAATTATCATATAGTGTACCAGATGGCATCTTTCTTGCAGACATCACTTCGGTGCACTTCTTCTGTTCCTTTGGAGAGGAAAAAACCAAGTACTTCTCCCTCGGTAAGAGACTTACCTGTCAGGTTTCCCATGCAAGAATTGGTACATCTTTTTTGATTGTGGTATCACAGAAGGATTATAATGGGATTTATGCCCTTTGAAATCATAGGAAAACACAGTAGTATGTAAATATGTTGGAGGTGAGACCATCCAATACAGTCTGCATGGCATTTTTCAATGTGAGGACCAACTTTAGGCATAGGCTAAGTAGGCACTGCCTGCAGAAGCACACTGATGGGGCTGGCACTGAGTCACAGACTAGCAAAATTAAGAGATAGTCTTTTAGTCTCAAAGCAGTAGCATCTACTCCAGGTTCCAATTGCACTGGCTCAGAAGAACTGTCCAAACAACCCCCCTGAGCTGATTGAACGGGTTGAAAAACTGGAGCTCTAAAGAGCTGCAAGTTCCCTAATACAAACCTTACTGTCTCTGTTATGTTCTGGCCTTTGCCTTGCTACAACTTTTTGTGGAAGAAGGAGGGGAATAAACCTCTTGCAGATAACAGGACACTTTAGCAATAAGACAATAGTCAGGGATGAGGACTAGGCAGCAAGCTGACTGTGTTTCTCCTTGCTTTCTTTCCCCTTGCTGAGCAACCTTATGTTGTGTTGATGGGTTCATATGTGTAGTTATACTGGCAAAGGACAGAGTTGGAGGAGAGTGTGCAGTGGGATGAGCAGTGCTATAATCATCCAGTGCTGGAGCTGTGTAGATAGTTAGACACAGTACCAACAGCTACATGAGGAAATGTGTCTGGGGAGCCACTCAAAAACTGAATTTTGCCTACACTGTTGCTAGGCATTGAGCCAAGCACTTCTCACCATTGGCAGCATAACTTCCATGCTGTTTATAGTAAGGTAAGGAAGAAGAAGTTTGACCATGAAACTAATACATTGATTATTTTCTGTGCCTTATTGTTGGCAGAAGATTTTTGTTAGTGGGTGACACAGTGCAGAGACATTTGTGTCTATGTATGTATAGGAGATACAGGCACCAATCATGCATGATATATTCAAAGGGATTATGCTTCATTAGATGTTTTCTGATATCAATTTTTCTGCTTGTGGGGGAAAGGGAAAGACAAAATTAGGAATTCTTTTCAAAGAAGTTCATGATTTCTCAGTCAGCTGAGAAAAATTCAGAACGGATTTAGTCCTCATCTTGTTTAAGATAACTTTGTTCTCAATTTGCCTTCTGAAGATCTTGCCCAGCCTTTCAAATTTGCCTGTTTGAGAGAAGTGTGCTATATTTCAACTCAACATATCCTACCTTTCTCCTTGCTTCTGACTGGGTACAACCTTGAAGGGTTTATACTCTGTCTATATACAAAGGTATTGATTCACAGTAGAAAAACTGCAAAATAGGGATGATTTGCAGACAGGTGTGAACAAGTACATTTGTATCTCCATGAAACCCAGATTCCTATCAGTTTGGTATATCTAATTTCTCTGAGAAGAAATTAATTATCCATTCATTTGTTTGAAGTACATTTAGCTATTAGAAAACACCTAAAAGTTTCTTCAGCAATTGCAGATTTACCATTGCCTGATCAGTCTTCAGTGCTTTTTTTTGAAGACCTAATGAGCATTTCTTATTTCCTGTAGTAAATGTATCAAATCAGTAAGAATATCTGGATTACCATAAGATCTCATAACAGACCTGTTTTAGGCAACTTTCCAACCTCATGAAAGATCTTCTATGGCTCAACTAAAACTGTTCTACAAAATCATTACGGACTTAAGTTTGCATGAGATGTTTCATAAATCCAAGCAGCAATGTCAGAGTGAAAGGTCATCCAGTTTTAGTCCATGGACTAAAGAGATTGGAGTTGAAACTCTTATGATATTATTAATTGTAAATATCCAGCTGTATTCAGAATCTGTTCTGTGCCTTCTCAGGAACCCTCTGCATAGCACTTGCAGACACTTTGTATTATAACGTGTTGGCCAGACCATAAGTTTGGGTTTCTATGAAGCAGTTATCTGCCATAGTACTATCAGTCCCAAAAGATGCCCTTGAAAGATATCTATGATTTCCTTATTCCTGGGATTAAATTCCTCCTTAGAGATGGTCATTGCTCAAGATTCGCAGTGGACAAGAAGAACAAAACCAGTAATTAATGTGTTCAGTAAATGAAGCATTACTGAACAGGATTTCTCTTAGAATTGTACACTGAATATACCCATTTTCTGCCTTTTTTTTTGCAAAGTCCTTTCATTCTGTTATGGAAATCAAAAGTTTAGTAAACATTCCTTTCAGACCAAAGGAATAAAATATTTCAATCTCAAGAGAAACTGTCTCAAAAATGGAATGTAGATAGAAAATACATCATGAGCTATTTGGTTTCTTGTGCAGAAAATGAACTTTGCTTTCATTTAAAATTCATCACTTTTTCTTTTCCAGTTACAGTTGATAAAATATACATCCTCTCTAGAAATCATGCAAATCTCATATTTTTATCATTCACATTTTTGTAAGAAAGGATATAAATTTGAAATTTTATTTAGTAGAAATATTCTTTTAATTATTCATTTGAAATGGTGACCTTTTCAAGTTGAATTATTATATGTCGGCATGAAGGTTTTCCTGTGTCTTATAATATTGTACGGTTGAAGAAATCATGCAGATAATCTAATTACTTTGACTAAAATTGTTGTGCCATCTATGTATTTTGCTGTACTACAGGAGAGAAACTGTGAAATGTATTCTTTATTGATTCATTAAAGGGTTTTCCTATTATATAAGCAGAGATACAGACCACTACCTATCTTATATTTAAAGGGGAAAG
Organism: Dendrocincla fuliginosa; assembly: GCA_035047845.1. Lineage (NCBI taxonomy): Eukaryota > Metazoa > Chordata > Aves > Passeriformes > Dendrocolaptidae > Dendrocincla > Dendrocincla fuliginosa. The sequence continues at coordinate 46,458,032 of JAWWMO010000043.1, read as the reverse complement.
GGGAAGGCATAGTAAACCATGTCATAGGCTATGGTTTATATATTGCATTTCTTAATGTCTTGTGAAATGTAAAAATCTACAACAAACAGATATGTAAAGCGTAACTGGTATGAAGATTCTATTCAGATTTAAGTGCTCTAGGTTGCTTTTGAATCCTGCTATTTTCTGCATTTGTTTTGACTGCTCTCATCATTCAAGATTGACGCTTGGATGGGTGTGTAGGAGGAAGCAGCAGCAGCAGGCTTACAGCTTGCAGACAAAAAAAATCTGCCTTATCTGATGGCTATTATTGAAAATGCGAGGTGTAGCCTAGGCTGGGTAATGAAGGGGAGCGAGCGAGGGGGAGCAAGAAGCATGGAGCTGCATACTGATGAGTGTAGGAGTACTTGATAAAAAGAATTCTTGCTGCTGGCAGTGCATTGCTCATTGTGGAGTATTCCAACAATCACATATAACGGAGAACAGCTTAGCTGACAGCTTGATATGCTTTTTTTTTTTTTCCTCTCTACTGTATGACGTACTGGTCTGTAGTAAAGATTAATAACTAAGAAATGTAGAGCTGCGATCAGATCTTACGCTATATACTGCCCTGAAAACTATGTTTTACTTCTGACTTTTCTGCTTGCTGGAAACATTAATCTGTCAAGCTGGCGGGCTCGTTTGATACCAACTTTTCCAGGAACACGATGTGGCAATGCCACCTCTCAGCCCAGGACTACCGCTATTATCCAGTGGATGGTTATTCGTTGCTTAAACGCCTCCCTCTTCACCCTCCTACAGGACCCCGATGCCCTGTCCAGACAGTGGGACAATGGTTGGAAAATATTGGGCTACCTCAGTATGAAAACCACTTGCTGGCAAATGGATTTGACAATGTGCAATTTATGGTAAGAAATCTTCTGTGCATAGCTGTGTGTATACACTGTAGCTGCCTTTTTTGTCTGTCTCTTACGTGCTCAGAAAAACCTTAGAGCTATTCTGCATTGCACTAAGATCTGTTTAGTGTTTCACTTTTCTATGTGTAGCTGAATTAATATATAAACTGGCCTTGTATAAACTTCCAAACTGTACACATTACAAAATATTGTAGCCTGAAATATGGTAAAATAAAAACTGAATATTAAGGTTCTTTCTCTTCCTCATAAATCTTCCGATTAAAGAAGAAAAAGGCACAGTTCCTTTAATCTCTTGCAGGATTTTCATAGTATGTAAAAGCTGCAAACACCCCTTTCTGCTATACATCACATTCTTACTTTTATTTCAACATTAACTTGTAATGATAATTAAATAACATGCAATGCCATTCTTGCCTTGAGAGGTATTTTAATAACAGAAAATTATTTAATGAAGTGTGCTCTCTGTGCAAGTGATTTTAAATGTCTCAGTTAAGTATTTTTGCATCTTAGATAATCAGGGTATGAGATTCACTTGTTGAAACTTATGCCCTGGGAGGAAAAGTAATGCATTCCTATTAATTGTTCCATTTTCATGTTTTAACTCTAGGCATTTATCAGAAATATTTGAATGAAATTAAATTTTAGGTACTTCAGGATTTACAGCATCACCATGGGGTGTAAAGTAGCAGAGACCTGTTATGCACAAACTTTCAGTTCAAATGAATATTGACCGTAAAGAGTAAGGCTGTTACATAATCACTTTTGTACCTGCTTCAGTATTTCCATTACTTCAGCCTCTTCCAAAAATCCTGACTGCATTTCTTATAAAGTATGAGTGCTTGAAATATCTTTTAAAATACATTTTAAAGGTATTTTTAGTAATCATGTATATCCTGGAACAGTTCTAACTTTTCATAACTTGCACTTGACATATAAGAAACAGAAGTGAAATGGCATGAATTATGACTATAAAATGACCATGATTTGTGCCCTTCCTATTTAGATTATTTTGACAACATCATTATATGCCATTACTGATCAGAAAATTAAGGCACATATCTCTGCCATTTCCACATTATTATATATAGAGGCTTCTTACTGCTTTTACATGGCTGCCATGTGATCATTTGCTTATTCAGTAAAAATAATTAGACCATTTACCTTTAAATATTCTTGAAATCAAAGCTATTCTCAGCAATGTGAAAAAAAAATCCAAAGTATGTTTCATGCTGCAGTTTCCCAAAATCTAGCAAGATATTCTTATGTATGTTGGAGCATTAGTTACATAAGTAGATGATGATTTTGTCTTAAAGAGGTTACAGAAGGAAATTGTTCACAAGAGGCTGTAGGTGGCATAGCAAATGCAGAGGGCTACACCTACCACAGGTAAATTATGTGCACAAGAGAAGCCAAATAAACTGCCCTGGAGGGCTTTTCAGTCATATCCTGACTCTGGAGGAGCCTGAATCATGTTCTGGGGGAATTTATAAGACTTTCCTACACCTCCTATTAGTATGCCTATATAAATATACAAATTATATACACGATTTTCTTATTCAGTACACAAATCAAACTTTTGAGGTATCAGGGAGATTAAGTTATGCTTGCATACTTGTCTGTTAGCCAGAGTTTTCTGGTCATTTTGAGCCTTTTCTGAAATGCTTTGTTTTTAAATATATATTGCAGGTAAAATACTTAATTATTGTTAATGTTGGTTGGGATAACATACATATGTGAATGGAAGATTAGACTCATAATCCAGTGATGAAACAAAAAACCAGAAAATTGTGTAGCAATAAAAATATGTATAATTTCAGTGATTTAATAGTTCCTCATTTATTGATTTCACACTGTTCATCCTGCTGTTGCATATTTCAGTTTTTGTTTGTACCAGAAAATGAATCGTTCCCATATTTTATCAGAAAAAATAATCTGAAAACACCAATTTCTTTTTATAATATCCCTTTGAATATATTAGCATTATGTAAGAAAAGCCTCTCTTGAAAAATTTAAATGAGTGCTTTAAAAATTGTTTTCCATTCTAGCCAAAATGTTAAAGAGAAATTGGAAAGTATATAGGAATATAGGAGTATATAGGAAAATGAGAGCAGAAACACGTAGAAATTCAAAATACTCCAAACTTAAATGTGTTGTTGTATTCCTTAATATGACAGAACTACTTTACCTTTATTACAGTGGTTTACCTATTAAGCTAGAGTTTACAGTCGTATTGTTTCAGATAGGTTACCTACTTTACATTGAAGAAATCTACTACTTCAATGAATTAAAAATCAGTTAAGACATATTTCTTATTCATTCTCTTCTACATTCCTGCTTTTGTTTTTCTGAAAGCACATTCTGACCTGCATTTATTCATTCTGTTGCCTAAGCAACAACCATCACACTCCTATTAAGTATGATTTAGTAGTACAGGTCTTACTAGATGTTCAGAACAGAAGAGGAAATATCACAATGTTATAATTAATGTCCATGGAATAACATACATCTGAGAACAAATATATTCTATATATACTACTCTCAACTGCAGAATTCCATTAATTAAATGAGCATTTTAATAAATAGGTGCTTTTCAGATAAAAAGAGTTCCTGGTTAATTATTCATTAGATCATGGAAATTAACTCTTTGTGTTTAGAGCCCCTTGGGCATTAGAGAAGTTATTCACTAGACTGTACTTAGAATTAGGAGGATTTGTTTATCTTACCTGAAATGTGTGGACTTAATAGGAATCAGGCTGTTTCTTAATGTCAACTTTACAGTGTAAATATTTTTCAATACTTTATCAATATGTATGTTTTAAAAATATATTGAAACATGGTATTAACAAATTAGTATTATATCATGAACTACTTTATTTCTACTTGCAGCATATTTGCGCACATAGCAAGTGCACTTCCTACGCCCCATCAGTGTCGTGCAGGAACAACACTTCCATAATATTTAGTAGGCCCCAGGCAGATTCAGTCCCAAGACTTGGTTCGTGTGTGCTTTTAGTAGTATCATACTTGAATATATATATATATGAATATGCAATCATTAACTTTGATAATTTGTTGTGTAATAGGCTGCAGTGTCCTTCAGATGTAAAAATCTGTAGTGCCTTTTGCAGATACTCTGTATTTGAAGATGGAGATGATATTGCAGTTTCATAGCATGAAGGCTATTTTGCAGTAAACTAATTCTAAAGTGCAAGAAAACATTTAAATCAGTCATAAATCAGTATATAAATGAGATAATAATAATAACTATAATGAACCTTAGGCCTCTTTTTGATACATAGATCCCATGGACAAGCTACAATTTTATGCAGACTTCCGGCCTGCCTCATTTGGTATACTGAGAAAAAAAATAAGAAGTTGAATTGCAGAGAAACAGATGTCAATAAATAAATGTGCAAGGTCACTAAATGCTTACATGCAGCTTTCTACAACTCTGGGGCTTCATCAAAGACTCCATTCTGGATTCACAGAGATAAAAGCAGTTCAATCAAATCACTGCCCAGTGGGGACTAGTTCTGATTAAGGACTGCATATGACTATCTATTTATAGGTTGCCCTAATCATTTACGATACTCTGAAATTTTATCACTTAAGATTGCAATTTGATGAAAGTAATGTTTCTTAAAAAGATTTATAAAACACACTATGACAGAAAAAGGGACAAGGCAGTAAAAATTAATTAATAGAAAACACAAAGCATTTTATTATATTTTTTTGCATTCTAAAATATTGTTCACTGTTAACAGTTAATATTTGCATTATACTATAGACTTTCATTGCTGCTGTTAACAGACATGCATCTTTTCTCTGTCAAGTACTTAAGTGGCTTGCATTGCCTGATGATCCTAAGTATTGTCTATTTTTTTTTAATTCTCTTTTTTCCAGTGGGTAAACTGAGGCATAGAGGGACTGCAGGGTGGAATTTAAAACTGCTTATACATTTGAGATGAGGCACTAATTTTTAAAATACCTACTAACATAATGTTTAACAGATCCATTTAGTTGCTTAAATATAAGTGTCTACTAACAAACTGAAATACTGTAGGGAATCCAGGAGATCTAGACAAGGCTGACAGATATTACTGAGAGCCAGAGACAGCCAGACCCTTCATGATTAGCAGCTGAAGTTCAGGTGGGATATCACCGAGCACCTCAGATGGCTCTAGAGTGTGATGATTAGGCAGTTGAAATGAATCTTAAATTATACAGGTCACAGAGAGTTTGTGACATGTCTAGAAGCTGAATAAAGATGTCTTGAGTTTCCACTTAGTATCTTAGTTACATACATATTTCTTTACCTTCTAATAATTTTCTATATTTGTATTCATCCCGTGAACTTACCTGCAAAATATTTACCTGGCTTCTCAGTGCTAGGCATGGATTACCGTCTCAATTCCCCTTTCTGACTGTTTTGATGTCATTTTTAGTTAGGTTTTGACTTTTCTTTCTCCCTTCCTGTCTTCCTCTCCCTCTCTTTCTTTCTTTCTTTGTGTCTTTTCTTTCATTTTTTACTAGTTCTGGAATTTTATTAATTGAAGTTTATCTAGAGACTACCCTCTCAGGTGTAGTTCCTGGGATTTGCTCTCCTGGAATACATAGTAATTCTTCTTACTTTTAATCTCTCCAGAGGATCTTAAACTCTGTATCAGGTATAGAGAACAGAAGCAATTTTATTTCCTTCCAGTGAAATGCACCTGAAAGAACTTCTCTATGTGCATTGGCTCCAAGTCCTGTACTTGTGGAGGCCACCACATCTTCTGACAAAAAATACATGGGGCAGAGATTGATGATTTGGACATTAGATGAAAGCTAAAAAAGAGTTCTTCTGTCTGCCAACACCTTTCCTAAATTAGCCATGCTGCAAGTGACGAAACTAGGCCAGTTTTTGACAAGGGTTCTAGTCTGTAGGGACTTTGATGACTTCCAGAAGCCAGCTCCTAACATGTTTAGGAGAGCAGATAAACCTCTGCAGTATCCAGGCTCTGAGCTCTCCAGGCATATACAGGCTACTGCAGGGACTCATCAGGGCACTCCTGTACCATCTGAATCATAAGAAGACTTAGAAAACATTGTCTGTGTATAGTTTTCCAGAAATCAAGAACTGTTTAAGGCAACCTTAAAACTGGTGGTTGCTAAGTTGGTGATATACAGCAAGCAATATTTTTAGCCGAGTAGAAGGAATATGAGTCCCACTGTTGCTGGAATAAGCTCCAGTTTAAGATTTACTGTACACACAATAAAATCTTAGAATATATGCCTGGAACCATGAGTTTCAGTCCTCTTATCTGGACCTCACTTGCAAACACCAGGACTTGCTTTTAGTTCTGTGTCAGATCTATAGAGCTTGAAATGTGGAGCTGTTCTTTGTGCCAGTGTAACCTTGGCTTGTTCCATGAGTAAAGTGACTCTTTGCCACTTTACTGTCTTCTGAATCTTCCCCTCTTTCACCCTGGTGACCAATCTAATGGGATGGATTTAAAATTCAAATACAGACAAGTACATGTCTGTTTACATATCAGTGGATGTTTAGGACTCAGTTTAGTTGCCCTCATGATGAAATTGAGATGTCTGAGACATCTGTGTAGGCATGGAATATATGGTACAGGATCTATAATACAGCCATAGCTGTCTGGAGCTTCAGTTGGATTCCAGGCAATGTACATTGGCAGCATCTCAGATGACTGTAAATTCATTTCTGTGGGTGACTAGGTGAAGCACCTAATCAGACATTAAAGCCAATGGAGCATAGAATGCAATTTAGCTGGGTGGCTGAATAACTATTAGGGTAGTTACTTTAGAATAAATTAATTAGGTTCACCTGATCAGTTGTGTCACTGTCTGGGCTGTATTGATGATTTTGTACTAGATCTCCTTAAGATATCATGGAGACACGAAATTTTTGATGGCTCAGTTTGGGCTAGAGTCCATACAGGGTTCACTGAAAACAAAACAGTTTCTTTCTCCTCTCTCAGAACATCCAGTCCTGAGGCTTCAAGATCTTCATTTTCATCCCAGTTGGGATTCTTACTATAGAAACTGCAAATTAGAGCTCAGGTGGGTGCCAGAGTTGAAGACTGTGCCTCTCATCTTGCAACTGCAGCGGGTCTAACAAATAATCCCATTCCAAATGTTGCAGCTAATGCTCCTGTCATGGTATCCCTCAAGCTGGTCAAGAAACAGAAGGCCTTATTAATGAACTCCAGAGTATTGCATGTGTAAATAATAGCTTACACTGTCTTTCTGTCTTGAGGTCTCACACAATTCATCATCCTGTGTGAGTGCATGAGGGTCTGGAGGGGCAATGCTCATTCCCCAGAGGAAAGCGAGCTCAGAGGAATCCACTTTGTGTGTATACATCTATGTATGTAATGTGTGTATGTGAAAAACACAACACTGCAGGCTGGCGATGATCCTGTGCACTTGACAGAGGACTTTGTGAAAATTTTGGCAATAATGATTGCTAAACAGAAAAGCAAAATTTTTGTGTATTTCACTTGAACAAATTTTTCATAAGGAACACATCTCCAAACAGACTGTTGACTTCATTAAGACATTCTGGGTATGATGGATTCCTTGAGAATCAGAGGGAGTATGTTTTTATCTGAAGCTGTCTGAACAGTTGTATCTTGGAGGTATGATCAGAGGTGGGTCCACCTGCCATCTGCTAGGTTCTGCTAAGTTGACCTTTTGGTAAGGGTTTCTCTGGTTGTTCTGGAATATGTGGCCATCTTTATTTAAATGTTATTCCACACAAGGTTATACATACAAGGTAGACAGACAGGACTCCAGGTTGTACTTGGTTGACAGTCCAGGTGCTGGTATATTCAGTGGAATGTCCTTGCACTCACCTCTGCCATTCAGGTTAGTGACATCTGGTGCATATGTGCTACTCCACTAAACTCACTTTGCATCAGTCTCAAAGGAAAGAGCTTGTCCAAGGTACAGAGCAATGTGTTTGGCTCAATCATACTCTCACTAAAAACAAAGGGCCAAATCCAGACATTGAAAGCCATTGCATGTACAGTCACCACTAAAAGTGAAACTATTTCATGGAACGTATCAGTAAGTACGACACATCAGGACTGGAATTAGTCCCATCTGTTCCAACAATATGTTAAATGTTAATGTTAAACATTGTGCTTAAGCTAAAAGCCTGCCTAGTGCAGAGCATGACCTTCATTTTGATGCACAAACACTGATGAGCTGTATTCTGAGATTGCATGTCTGGGGGATTGTCTATTGGCCCTAAATAAAATTTTATAAGAAACTAGTAGCAAGAATTTAACATGAAAATTAGTTTGACAAAGCATGTGAAAATTCTAATAATCACAATGAAGCATGACATTTTAATAACTCATAAAGTAAGAGGTGTAATGTTGATAAAATGTTCTTACTGTGTATTTATTTAAGGTGAAAACCTTTCAGCTGATTTTGTTATCAAAAAGAACAATGGTAAGTCTTTAAGAATTAGAAATGTTTGTGTATAGAATCATGTGTATAATTCTATTCTTGATAAGTGATGAAAGATGAAGAAAACCTGACAATATATAAACATTGTTATAAGTAACAGAAACTTTAAACCTTAAGAGAGGTGTAAAATCTTAGAGTCTTTCTCTTCAGAGTGAAAAACTGAAGATTCATAGGACAATCAGTTTATAATTTTATTTACATTTCAGGTAAATAACGTAAGTCTTTGCTATGAAAGGGAGCGGTAAACTTAAAACAGTGTCCTATATGTGACAAGAAGTCTCTTCTTAGTTACTTCATATGGGAATACTTTTTAGTAAAATTAAATTTAAAAAAAGACCCAAACAAAATAAAAGAAATTCTAAAATAAGCAGAGGATATAGTTTTGTATATTACTCTTTTCGAAAAACATTGTCCAACAAAAAGCAATTAAATGGAATCTGGAACAGTAGCTAAATTAATTTCAAAGGATGACAGACTTCCCTGACGAAGTTAAAAGACAGAGCAGTGCAGAGAAGCTTGATTAGAAATAATTGCATGTTGAGATTCTGAGGGAGTTTTCAGGTAAAGATTAATGAGTACTAACAGATAACTGGAAATAAACATATGGTTCTTGGGCATGTTATCCTTTTTGAACAAAGACCAAATGATGTTAGAAAAGCTCAGGTAGTTATATGAACAAGTATTAATGCACATCAGAAAACAGAAACAATCTGAAAGAGAGACAGAATACATGATGAAAGAACAGATAAATAATTAAAATACAAAAGGGGAAATGTTAGGAGAGAAAATGCAATCTTGTTAACTACATGAGTAGAATAACTTCCGAAAAGTTTTTATCAACCTGCTGTAGCTAAAAGGAATATTAAGGAAGTTGCAACCACCGATGGAATCAGATGAAATTCATTTTAGTTTTAACATAAAGAACGAAGTAGGATAATTAGTGAAGTATAGTGCTAATGAAGACCACTGTGAAATTAGAGGAGGAGAAAGAGTGAGAACTATCATACTGCTAGCAGACAAAAGAGTACTTGGTTAATTAAAATATCTAAATCATCTAGGTTAGATGATGTTTGATGAAGAGTCTGAAGGAACTGAAGAGAAAATACCAGATCCTTTAGCAATCATTTTTGAGACTATCCAAAGAATGAATAAATTATTAGAGGACAACTAAAACATCATATAGTACCAGTATGTATTTCAGATTACAGGACTCTTCCTCAGTAAAGATTTCCAGTCTTCTGAGCTTTGTCTTCAACCATTTGCCATACAACTATTGCCTTAATCAAGAAGGAAATGGATGGTAGTATTATTGGCAACAGGTAGTGTCATCAGTATTGACTGCGGTGGGTACAAAATGGGGATGTAGACAAAATGGAGAAGAGAATAAGTGAAGTAACTCTGCAGTTGAGGGATGAACAAACTATTTAAAGGAAACAGATGTAGTGTACAACACATTGCACCCCTCAATATTTAGATGAGAAGCTTTTCTTCTGTAAGAAGTAACTAAAATTTCGACAAGGGAGACAAACTTGATTTTGCTAGTCAGATTACAGCTACCTTTTAAAAGCTGGTTTAGAATGATGTACTGGAGCTGCCATGCAAGCAAGCCATTCCTGGTACAGAATTGGTCTGACTCTGTAAATTTCCTGTGGGTAAATTTCCTGGATGTGTAAACTTACTGTTCTTCAGTTTAGAAATCTTTTGTTTTCCCACACTGGTGTTTTGTTTTTTTTTCATTTTTCCACACACCACGCCCATATACTGTTTATGGTACCAATACCCCAGCATCTGTGTTAACCTTGGTAATGGCAAAAGTGATGAAACTTTATCAACATGCTGTCCATTCTGCCTGTTCACACACGCACACACACACATTTGTGCATACACATATTACACAAAAAGGTAATTCACTAAGGTGAAAAGATAATTCATGAAGGTGAAATATACCATGTGCTCAGAAATAAAGAACTCGAGAGTTGCAGTATCTGAGTGACCTCAGTTCACCCCTCACATTCATATGCCTTATGATAAGATTCTTAAATCACAGGTTTCTTTACTAATTTTTTTCCCTTCAAAATTCCTTTCTCATTAAGTGTAATGAGATTTGAGTATTCACAACTGCACATTTTAAAGAATTAGCTCTTAAAAATAAAACTTGTTTTTATTTTTCTAATGTTGCATTGCTCAGTGATTTTACAACCTTAGGCCAACAGTCATTTAAAACAATAATGAGACCACTAAATTGTCTTCTCATCACATTCAGCCGTGATGTACACTTGTCTAGTATTGTTCATCTAGAACATTAGAAAAAAGTGCCTATACATCCAAGCATGTTTTTCATTTGCCTTTATGTTTTAGAAACTGGCTTATAAAGAGTTAGAAAAAAAAATACTTCACATGATAACTTTAGGCAATTGAGAATTACTATATTCAGTTAGAAACACTTTTGTCACAATTTTTCAGAAGCTGAGAACTGTGCATCAGAAGTCACCTCGAAAATATTTGCCTGTTTTTCACATGGGTCTAAGCACAAGTCCAGTGATAAGAAAGTTTGGTGTTCTTGACTTTAAATGGGAGAAAAAATATATTCTTCAACTGATGAAGTAAGGTAAAGGTCCATAGACAAAGCAAAGCCCCATGCCTAAACTATGATTTTATTCTACATATGCATAATTGATTGAGTTAACAGAAAGCTTTTATTCATTGTAAGTACAAGGCAACATCACACAACGAAATTCATACCTGGTCTCTGGTCTTGTTCTTAGCCCACTCCTGATTGAAATATATTTTCAGGAAAACAAGTAATACAAATGCTACTTTAATCCCCAAATAATATACTTCTGTAGACTTTAAAACACTGCATTAAACATTTCAAATATTTTATTCACTATGGAATGTATTATACTCTGTATCTTTTGCTGTCCCTCATTTAACTCCAATTATTGTGCATATGGGATAAAATCTCCCTGCAATAATAGAGTGTATTTGTTTTAGACTGGCTAGTACTGATGAAACTGATATACACTTGTTGTTAAAACAAACCTTGTATTAACTGAAATCTCATTATTCAGATTTTTTTACTCTTGTTTTATGCATTATTTTATTGAATTATTGGAATGCTTTAATAATGTGAGTGATGGGACCAACAATGGGTTAAACTTGCAAGATGTGTCATACCTGCTCTTGATTTGTATTGAAAGTCTTTGATTAGATAATAATAATTTGAAAATTTTTTTGATCCAAAGTCTAGATTGAGATAGAAATTTTGAAATACAAAAGCCAAAGAATTTGCCCAAGTGGTAGAGGTGGAGCAATAAGGTTACTGGGGATACAAGTACTAGTATTCAGTTTTAATATTAAAAATTGGAATACCATGAATAAAAGGATGCTGGATGAACACCTATCAAATGACCTTCTGAAATAAATCCCAAATAGTATTTTCTCTGACTGCCTAGTAAGCAGCCAAAAGTTAGCAAAGAGTGGCTTCTCCCTGCACAATCCCCCTGTGCAATTAGGAAGAGGGGGGAAAAATCTGCATGTTATTCATCTTACAGCTTATGCTAAATATGTTATTTGTTGCAGCTGGTTACAGCTCTTAAAATCTCTGAAATGATTGATAGCTTCTGTTCTTCAGTAACAATACTATTTAATAGCTTTTTCGCTTCAGATTTGCTCTCTCCAAACAGCTCCCCTTTTAATCACATAGAAAGGCCACTTCTTGAATGAAGTCAAGATGGCGTTTATAAAGAAATAACAGTTCTTAGCTGCTCTGCTGCATTAGGATAAATGATTGCACAATACTGAGTCGGTTTTTAGCCTTGATCCATTTTTAAATATAGTATGAATATAGCCCTGTTAGCTTCTCTGAACTCCCTAGGCATCCCTCTTGTTGCCAGAAAGGAATTACAAATTGACAATGCAAGTTATTTTATTTCATTTTCCATCTCTCTTGGAATTTGGAAATGTGTCTCTTCTGTCCATGAACTTTTCATTTCCTGATGTTCTGATTTTTTAAATACTTTTTTTATTGCCTGTAGATCTTTGCTTTCTGCTCTGAAAAATAATTCTATGCATCTAGATGGAATATTATACCTAAGAACCCACATACAGACAAATCTTTGATTCCCAGTAATATCAGACTTTTTTGTCATCAGAGTCCACTGGCCCTTCTTGTATGGGTGATTTCTCTCTATCTCTTAACTCTGCTTCAAATATATGTTTATTTAAAATGCATTCTGATTTCCCTCATTCTTCAAGAAAAAATAAATGGAGACTCAGGGGGAAAGAGAATAAAGAAGACAGTTGCTAGCAGAAGCAGAAGCAGCCTGGTCTATGGAGAATGCATAGGACACTATAATCTAGGGGTCTTCTCTGAGGTCAGTTTTTTATTTGGATTATGAGTTTGGGGAATATGCTTCTTTATTCCCTTAACTATCTGACTAGGAAATTACATAATATTGCTGGCCCACATATATGAAATCAAGAGAGGACTCTGGGATAGAAATATCTGTGTATTTTGAGCTATTTTGTGAACAGTTGTCTTCTTGTGTCTAACCTTTGGTAGTCCAGATTTCTAAGTACCTGTAGTTGGAAAGTACAATTTCTTAGGAGGGAGTCAGAGGTAGCCAGATTGCCTGAGGAATCTCATTGTGTACCTTCAGTTAAATTCGGAGTTAATTCTATGGCAAAGATTGGGCTCAAGCTCAAAACAGTGCAGAATAACAAAACAAGTATTTAATAAGTATTCATGTTTTATGACCCAAGGAAAATGGGTCAGAAACATTTTTCTGTGTATGAGCTACTTAAATGTAATTTGTAATTATTTTAATCTTTTAGTCATGCATTTTATTACTTCTATAAGCCAAACTCATGGCAGAAATTGTTTCTTATCATTCCTCTTGTCTCCCCTGGAGCTACCTGGGTACCACTCTTCCTTTCTCTTTATTTCTGAGGGTCTCTGTGTCTGACCCTCTCCCCGCAAATGCATTTGGTTTCTGAGATCTCTCTCTGCCTCACCATTCCTGCAGGCTAGACTCTTCTTTGCTCCCCACGCCCTCCTTTTCTCAATTTCCTATTTCCTCAGTAGAAATTATCTTTTTTTTTTTTTTTTTTTTTACTACAAATCTATGGAAGGAGGGAAGGAACAGAGGGTGGGGAGAATAAAAGGAGAGGAAGAAATGGAGTTGAATAAAAGAAAACAAAGACAGGGACAGAGGATATCTGCTTCATATCTATGTTCTTTCACTGACTTAAAACATTTTAACTTGATTTAAAAAACAGACAGAGATTTAACTGAATGGTTTTCACAGAGATGTTCTTGTCACTGACACCTCAAACTCAACAAAGCTGGTGCTGAGAACTAGTTTGCTTTGCTGAGCTTAAGACAACTTCTTGCAGAAAATTGGCCTTGCTTTCCAGCATGCTTTGTAGTACCAGATTATTCAGGTTTTTCCATTTTCCAAGGTGTCTCATGCTTCTGATTTACCTGGACAGTTAGCTACCTGTATGGGCCATTCACTTAAGACTTGGACTTGATGATCCTTGTGGGTCCCTTCTAACTTAGAATATTCTGTGATTCGTTGAAACTGTGACAAACCTTTTGGATAAAACTGTTGCACTGAAAATCCTGTGCTGCACATGTGGAAGGGTAAGAGGAGACTTGATTTGCTGAAGTGTGTGTTCACAGCTAAAACTGAATATGACTACAGTTGTCCTTTGATTACATATGCAGATAAGTACTAAGTACTTTGAAATGGAAGAAAGCAATCCCTGCATTTAGGCATTGAGAGCTAATAGATTTTTTTTTAATTGCATCCCTAATTAATCCTACTTTAATTCTTTATCTGTATAATGGGTATTAAAATGCCACCTTGCTTTGAAGAAGTCTGATAAAATGCATTAATTCCTGGTTTGGAGCTGTCTAATATTATTTCAATGAATGTCTAAAAAAAGTCTGAAGAAAGTGAGTCATTCTTACTGGTGAGGTCTTCAATGGGAAACTATATATAAGACATGGACCCACACAGAGAATGATAAAGTCTAAAAAAAGAAATATCATCTGCCTTATTTTGTAAGTACCATCCATCCTCCTGTATTGAATTCTTGGATTACTCAGAAATATAATTATACTGTGTGTATGATGCCATGTAGAATATGTAACCTGGGGTGAAGGGTGGTTAGCCATGTTGAAGAGTCTGCATTCTTGTGTTTGTAGCTTTGTGACTTTGCAACATTCCTATGATGTGTAGCAGAGATTAGTCTGTTTTATTCATTGCAGAAACTTTTCCTTTCAAGAAGGTGCACTGAAATCTAGAAATTATATCAAGTGACGTTACAATCTCTCACAATCCTGTCTCACTAGATTAGGAGCAGTTTTATTATCCAATTTGTTGATAGCGCTGGTCTGTTTGGACCGAGTATTAGAGGCAGAAGGGACAAAGGAAACTCACAAGTGTTCAGCAGTGCTATTAGGAGCAATTTTTTCATCACAAAGAAAAATTATATTAGAAAAAGCTAGCTCAGGAAGAAATGTGTAAAGCATCAGTAAAAGATTGCCTTGAATTAGATAAGGAGAGGCCTCAAAGAATCCCTAAATGTTAGTTTTTGAATGCACTATTCTTGTATAGAAAGAGATTGGTGGACATGGTCATCACAGTAGCATCAGGAAGAAGGGTGCCAGACAAGGCGGACTGACTTGCATAAAGGTTTCCTTGTGACAGAGAGAAATTACTTGCTAGAGTCTCAGATTACTGGGCGCTGACAAAAGATATCCCAACACACATACTTTGAAAATCAGTTGTGTAGCAACATTGCAGAATCCTTCCATAGTGTTTGGGAGTGAGTCAGTCTGCATGCAGTTAATACTACGCTAAGAACTGCCTTCTTTTTAATTTGGAAAATGTTAATTCAGATTTTTAAGAAAATTCAGTACATCTATGGGAAGAATAAACAGCTCCTCAGACAAAAAAACGAGTTTACCTCTATGTAGAAGACTCCTCAAAGCAAATGCTATATTCACATGGTAATACAAGATTATGCCTACCGTTATATATGCAAATAATTTATGAACTGGTGTAAAGATGGCATCTTAGGTGAGTATTTGTAACTTCTAACTACTCAGGTATAGGTAGAAAACAGAACTATGGTAGTCTAACTACTGCTTTTGTGTTGTATCTGAGGTAAACAATACAAGAGCTTTTGTAAAACAGTGGAAAGGTGTAAATAAACCAGAGAATGTGAACAGAAAGAAAGGTCGCAGTATTAGAACTATTTCTGAATACAATATGTGGATAGGGAATAAGTTGCACAGGGAGAAGAAACAGATATGAAGGGAAAAAAGGAACAGAAAGTAGACAATTTGTTATCTGGCTTACACAACCAGAAATCTGATTTTGCATTTGTTTATTTATTGAATGTGCTTGTTTGTATTTTACATTTCAGAATTATAAATGTTATTGTTCAGTGGCAAGATACTTAAAATTTGTGGGCAAACGATTTTGAAGCCTGTGGTAATTAATATTTTATATGAGATCCTGTCATTAGCTACAAAGGAGTTTTTTACAGGTTCTGGGGGACAGCTGCTGCATTATCCATGACGTAGCTAGTTCATGCTACATGAAACAGTACTGTTTAATATTAAAAATATGTTATCATAAGTCAAAAGAGAAATACTACTAAATGCAGTGATCAGTGAATCACTCCAGTTGGTTTCCAAAATGGAAGCTTTTATTTTTAGACAATGTTAGCAGGTTGAAGGGGATTTTGAGCAACACGAAAATTGTCCCTGCCCATGAGAGCAGACTTGAACTTGATGATCTTTGAAGATCCCTTCTAACCCAAACCATTCTGTGATTGTGATTCTATTGAATCATAGAATTGTTTAGGTTGGAGAAGACTCTTAAGATCATCAGGTCCAACCATGACCCTAGCATGGCCAAGTCCATTGCTAAATGATGCTCTGAAGTGCCACATCCATATGTCTTCTAAATACCTCCAGGGATCATGACTCAACAACTTCCTTGGGTAGTCTGTTCCAATGCTTGACCACCCTTTCAATGAAGGAATTTTTCCTCACATGCATTCTGAACCTCCCCTGGTGCAACTTGAGCCCATTTCCTCTTGTCCTATCCCTGGTAACTTAGGAGAAGAGACTGACTCGCACTTGGATACCTTCTTTCAGGTGGTTGTAGAGAGCAATAAGGTTTCCCCCGAGCCTCCTTTTCTCCGCACTAAACCCCCCCAGCTCCCTCAGGTGCTCCTCATAAGACTTGTGCTCCAGATTCTTCACCAGCTTCATTGCCCTTCTCTGGACTCACTCCAGCACTTCAATGTCTTTCTTGTAGTGAAGGGCCTAAGCTTGAACACAAGATTCAAGATGTGGCCTCACTAGCACCAAGTACAGGGTGATGATTCTAAATATCCTTTCTTCCATGATCTCCACAAGTTTGGGCCTGTCATCATAACTCAATTTTGAAGGGAGTGCTTTTGTCTTGTGAAATATATCCTCCCAAAGTAAATTTGTAAGAAAGCTAGTCCAGGGCTTCTGCCATCTCTGCAACACATGTTAAAAAAAAAAAAAAAAGAGCGCCGTGCAGTGCAGTCACAATTTGCTGCAATCTAGAAAAAGGATGGTAAATCAGTTTCCTCCAAATGCTAAAGAGCAGCTGAGTTTCATATATTCATTCAAATCTATGGTAGATTTGTATGTAGCAAAATCAAGTCCTCAGCCTGTTATATATTCATCACTCAGTCTCCAGTGTGGATAAATGCCAATGTGCCTCACTTTAAATTAGCCCAAAGATAAGAGTGGGGGAAAAAAAGTAAGGTAAACTATTTATATATTTTGCTTTTCTAGGCAGATTTGACCTCTAGCAGGAACACTGAACCAACAAGTTAGGGAGACCTTTCATCTCATCTAGTATGGTCATACTGATGATTGTTGAGAACTGCAGCCTCAGTTCAGATTCCCTACAAGGTTTCTGAGGAGCAGCATCTGCTCGGTGCTGAACATAGGCTTCATGGTGCAAAGCAATCATTCTTGAAGTCACTATATGGGTAGGAAAACACATCCTAAGGTGATGCAGTAGTCCATGTGTGATGCACAGGATGACCAGTGGAGCAATAATCAATCCTCCTTTATGAGAATATTGAAATCCATCTCCCAAATTGCTACTGGAGAACAATAGCACTGTGTGGTGACATAAAGCGCATGGGTTCGCATCACAGCAATCTGCTGGTTGCCGTGGTGACAGGAGTGGGCCTGCAAAGCCAGCCTCCTGGCTGCTGAGTTGGAAGGGATAAGAAAAACACAGCCCACTTCCCATGTGAAATGAATTACAAGAACAAGCAAAGGAAGAAAAGAAAAATGTCAACCCTTAATCAAATGTTCTCTTATTTTTAGAAATGGCTTGAAGAAAATGTAGACCATCTCTGCTTACCTCTTGGGCTTCAGGGACTTGGCTAGTAATATCACTGTAAATACTGTGGAAATAAATCACAGTGGTTTGTATAAGAAAAATCCCATGTAAGAGATGTCTCATCTGTGTGCAGTGGGAGATGACAATACCTTATTCAATCCTGCCATTCCCTGTGCATCCTTTAGCAAACAAAATCTGTAAGAATATGTTAAAATGGTTCTCAGTGTAACAACTGTATTTGGCAGGCAAACTAAATACACTAATTTTCACCCAAAGAAAGTTAGTATATTCCTGGTTTTGAGTAACTTGAAATCTTTCTTACCTTTTACCCTTTCTGCACCACTATATATCAAAAGCAACACAGTGGACTGTGAAAGACATTTAAATGTAACAAACCACTGGCATGAAGAAAACACTGTTCATTTTCCAGTATTTCTCATTTTTGGGAGCTGCTTTGTGTTTTATTATATTTAGTAGTATTAAACAAAGCAGCATGTCCATTTAATGTAACAGTCTTCAGATACTAGTAGCTAAGTCCTGAAAATGGTTTGGGTACTTGAAGGTTAAGCAGTGCCTTCATTTTGCAGAGGACAGGGTGGACTCCAGACAGCCAAGTGAGGTGTCCAAGACCATAATAAAAATGCAGAGCTGCAGCAATTGGTGAGCATCATGATGTTTGACTGTACAGTTCCTGTCTCTGAGAGCAGGGTATCTACAATTGAATTAGGCAAACAAGACCCTGCATAACTTAATAGGAAGAGAAAGGCAATTAAGCAAGCAGTTTGCAATGGAAAGCAGAGGAAGCCAGTGAGATGCTACAAAGCAGGAGTTATATCTGAAAGTTTTGCCTCCCTTTGCAGCCCTGCCTTAGGCGCCATTTGTAGGCTGCATTTCCTGTGCTGTTCCTTGGATCTTGACATGCAAGTTGTCCCTTTGTATAAGGATGTCTGGCTCACTGTTTTCTTTCAGATTACAGCAGAAGCATGGGTATGTAGCTCAGAAATTAGGATGCTTGGTTGGAAGAAATAGAAAGTCCTGAATTTTTAGATTTTTCTCTCCTTTTTATATTTGGCACTCACTGGATGTAAACTAGAAATATTTCTAGCAACAGTACAAGAAGATTGATTTACCACAGCTAGATGTCACTGGTCTAAAGGATAATATTCCCTTCTGGCTTACTGACTAACCTTCACATCAGTTTAGTTTCACCAGGACCAATGAACAATTCCTTCTCAATCCCAGAGTGCCCTTTCCTAACAGTTGTTGCATAGTTTACTCTCTCTTTAAGAAATTTAAGTATGAGAAAGACGGGTAATTCTGATCTCTGACCTTCTGCATGAATCCTCTAATAGGTTGGCTGTGCTATGAGAAAGATAAAATCATTCTTCCTCCTTTCGACACATTTTTAAGAAAGAGCAGCAGCCAATTCATGCTGTGCTTCTGTGTTTCTGCCTTGGGCATGCTCCGAGATTTCCTACCAGATCAAGCTCTGATGGCACCTAAGAGGAGGGCCTACTTCCTAGACACCCTCAAAGGACTGACATGGTTTCCTGTCTTCTCTGTCTACTCCAAACAGAGAGTTTGAACACCAGGCAGCCCAAAGGTAAAGCCACGAGTGTGGGCAGGGTTCAGTTGCGGGCAGGAGGTGAACAAGTCCTTGAAGGTGTCAGTCCTAACTTTATAGTGTGTGTGAAGGCTTAAGTATTTCCTTGAGCATGTTTTCCTCGCTGCTATTTTATGGGTGCTTTCTGGGAATAACCTGGTTTTAAGACATGGATCCTGCCCAGAATTTTAGAGTCAAAATCTTTGGCTCTGTGTTTTGTATTCTCTGAGATGATTTGGGTGGCTCACATTTTAAAAAATGTGACTAGGGTTAATAAAAATACAGGGAAGGAAATACTTCTGTAAGACATTCTGGGAGGTGAACTGAGTTTTTGCACTTCATAGAATTATAGAATAGTTCGGGTTGGAAGGGACCTCCACTGTCATGGGCAGGTACACCTTCCCCTAGATCAGGCTGCCTAAAGCCCATCCAACCTGGCCTTGAACACTGTCAGCAATGGAGCACTGACATTTCCTCTGAGCAACCTGTTCCAGTACCTCACCACTCTCACCATAGGTTTAAAGACAAACCCCCTTGTCCTATCTCTGCTTGCCCTTGTAAAAAGTCCCTCACCATCTTTCTTGTAGGCCCCTTCCAGGTAATGGAAAGCTGCCATAAGGTTTCCCCAGAGTCTTCTCCTCTCCGAGCTGAGCAACCCCAACTTTCTCAACCTGTCTTTGTAGGAGAGGTGTTTCAGCCCTGTGATCATCTTCCTGACCCTCTTCTGGACTAGATCCAACAGGACCATGTCCTACTTATGTTGAGGGCTCCAGAGCTGGGTGCAGCACTCCAGATTGAGTCTCACAACAGTGAGAGGAAAGGGGCAGAGTCACCTTGCCGGACCTGCTGGCCACACTTCTTTTGATGTAGCCCAGGATCTGGTCGGCTTTCTGAGCTTCAAGTTCACATTGCTGGCTTGTGTTGAGCTTCTTGTCAACCTATACCCCCAGGCCCTTCTTCTCAAGGCTGCTCTCAATCCATTCTTTGCCCAACCAGTATTTGTGCTTGGGTTTGCCCTGACCTTACATTCAGGGCCTTGCACTTGGCCTTGTGGAACTTCACGAGGTTCACATGAGCCCACCTCTCAAGCCTGTAAGGTCTCTCTGGATGACATCCCTTTCCTCCGTGTTGACTTCACCGTTGACAAACTTGCTGGGGGTGCACTCAATCCCTTTGTCTGTGTTGCTGACAAAGATGTTAAACAGTGCCAGTCCCAGCACCAACCCTTGAAGAACTCCAGTTGTCACTGGTCTCTATTTGGACATCAAGCCATTGCCCACAACTCTTTGCATGCAACCATCCAGCCAATTCCTTATTCACCAGCTGGTCCATCTGTCAAGTCCATGTCTCTCGAGTTTAGACACAAGAATGTTGTGTGGGACAGCGTCAAATGCCAAATTTGCACAATCCAGGTATATGACATCAGTTGTTCTTCCATATCCACCAGTGCTGTAACTACATTTGCCCTTAGTGAAGCCATGTTGGTTGTCACCAACCACCACCTTACTTTATTACAGAAGTTAGTTTTGTTATTTTATTATCTTTTTTTTTTTATTACCTTCTAATTTATTACAAACCCACAGTGTTAGCTCCAAGGTTAAACAGAATTCCATGTTACAGGCAGAGAAGGTATTCAGCATTTTTGTTATGTCTGAAAATATCATCTTTGCCCCTTCCTGCACTCTGCAGCCTTACACACTTGCTGGAGAAAGGAATATTTTTCAGCGAATTTAGAAGTCTGGTAATTAGCTCACAGTAATATTGATTTTTAAAGTGGGTCCTTTGAGAAATTTAGCATCTAAGCTAAATGGCATTTATAGCAAGTAATCTGAATAATGGTACAATATAGACTCTCTGGAATTTTCATTACTCAAATGAAGTGAAATTACCTTCACAATATACATTCAAGACATTAAGATGTAATTTAGGTAAGTATTAATAATTATTTTATTGCATTGTTATGACTAAAGAGGTAGACAGTTGGGTCAAGAGCATTAGTAATTAAGTGGGCCAAGTGCAACATCACAGGTAATTTTTTCAATTGCCACCTTATCTATGCAGCTAATTTGCATGTGACAATTTGTTGGTTTTAATGAATCTGTGCTACAAGGAAGAGGGAATAAAAATAGCAGAAATTCTTCCTACAAGGATCCTTGTCCCAGCTATCAGTATTGGTTAATTATCACTATAGTGCAATTAACTATTCCTGTTGTGTGAAAGGTCTGTGACTATATGATCATTTGAATGTCAATATTTGAAAAGCTTTTGGTGGCACTTGTTACCTCAGGTTCATTTCAGAAAGACCTGAATGTGAACCAGAGAGCAATCCTTAAAACTTAAGTCATATGGGACTCAGGTCTGTTGGGACTTCTTTTAAAACTGGCTTTACATCACCTCCTATTTTTTATGCATAGGTTGCAAATTAATACTCTATTGCTATCACTCCGTTCTTATCTCTGAGTGAAATGACCTTTTTTTGGTTAACATTTCATCAGTAGTTTATTACTACTTCCTGATGAAATGACACTAATGTGGAAAAGTTCTTCCACTTTTCCCTTTGGTTATGTGAGTTTTTTAGTTGCTATGGAAGTCATAAAGACTGACAATAGACCAAGGTGAGGATTGAGAATGAATATCAGTAGTTTTAAAGCAAATTAATTTTGGGTGAATGTTATCAAATTATTATTTTGCAATATGCATGGTCCTTTCTTCCTACCATATTTTATAATCAGTCTCTTTCCTCCAAGACAAAATACCATGCTTCTGCAAGGGATTTTTCTAACATAGTCTTGTTGATGCATTAAGATGTTGTCTGGAAAGCTCTTTCTTCCATTTTAGGCAACGTTGTCATGTTTGTAGATGAAATAATTTCTTCAGCATCTTCAGGAATCAGATAAATCTTTCTGGCCTGAAAGTACAAGTTGGGCATTTAACTCAATAATCATTCTTACTGATCTTGTTTTCATGTTAACAGTGGCAATTCTAGTGAGAGGCAACCTTTTCACTTACACTGAAGCTTGCTAAATTCTGGTCATTTGCCAGTTCTTGTTTGGAAATTAAACATGTGACACATTGCCTGAAATTTTTGCACTAATAAGAAGTGCTTGTTATTGAAAGCTACATTTCTGTTGTCATTTCTTGCAAGTCTCTAAGAAATAAACTCTTTTACCTTGTGGGAAAGCTATGCTGTGTTGAAAAGTTATAACTCTTTTGGCATATGATTTAGATTATGAAAAAGAAAAGTCCTGATTACTCAGTGTCTCCTTAACCACATTGTGAGGTGTCTCCGATTTTTTCCCAGCAATGCAGTTTAAATGTCAACTATTTCAAGGGTATACAGTTTGGAAGGATATCAGAGTTAGGTGAGTGAGAAACATGGCAATTCAGACTGAGGAGGCTGGTTTAAGTGAGCTACTGAGGATGTGAGTCAACTAGCCTTGTCCTTATGGGGAACTTCAGCTTGCCAGACATTAACTGGAAGCATCACACAGCTGGTACAACCCAGGTCAGAAGATTCATAAGAAACCTAGATGACCATTTTATGGAACAAGTGCAAGGGAGCCTACTCAGAAAGATGCTTTCCTTGATCTGCTGCTTGTCAGCCGACCGGATCTTGTGAGCGAAGTGGAGATTGGCTGCCCTCTTGGACACAGTGACCATGAAGCAGCCAAGTTTAAAATCTCTGTTGACAGAAGGAAAAATGCCAGCAAAGCATCAACTCTGGGCATGAGGAGAGCAGACTTCAGGCTAATCAGGGAATTAGTAAGTAAAGTCTCCTGGGAGACTTTATAGGTTTTGCAGGTGCTGTGGTACTTCAGTGCTGGTCACTTCTCAAGCATCACTTCCTTAGGGCACAGGAGCAGGCAATTCCCAAATGTCAGAAGTCAAGCAGGCAAGGCAGAACACTGGCTTGGCTGAGCAGGGATCTTTGTCTTGGAAATAAGGAAAAAGAGGAAGATATATGCCCAGTGGAAGCAAGGTCAAGTGACATGGGAAGAATTCAGAGATGCTGCTTGCTGCTATAGGTAGAAAATTCGTGTGGCCAAAACTCAACTGGAGTTGAAGCTGGCCAAAAAAGTGTGGCACAATGAAAAGCGTTTTTTCAAACGTATTAATTGCAATAGGCTGTATAGAAATATCATCAGCTTGTTACAGGATGAGAATGATCACCTCAAACAGGAACAGGACAAGGCAAAGGTGTTTAACACTTTCTTTGCCTCTCTTTTCAACACGGATGACAGACCAAGGGGGTCTCAGTGCCCTGAGCTGGTGGACCATGAGACTATGAGAATGATCAACTCCCAGCTGACCCTGAAGTTGTGCAGGATCTGCTGCTCCAGCTGGATCGCTGCAAGTATATGGGGCCATATGGAATACATCCAAGAATTATCAAAGAGCTGGATAATGTCATTACAGAACCTCTTTGGATGATTTTTGAGCAGTCTTGGGAATTCAGAGCAGTCTCACCGGAACTGGTGAACATTGTCCTGATTTTCAAGGAGGACAAGAATGAGGACCCTGGAAACTACAGGCCTGTCAGTCTCACTTCAGTGCCTGGTAAAGTTACAGAGAACATTATTCTTGGACTTATTAAGAAACACTTGAAAGACAACACTGTCATTGGTCACAGCCAGCACAGCTTCATGAGAGGAAATTCCTGCTTATCATACCTGATTTCCTTCTATGACAAGGTAACCCACCTAGTTGATCAAGTAAAGCCAGATGGTGTAACCTTTCTGGATTTCAGTAAAGCTTTCAATACTGTCTCTCACAGGAGGCTTCTGGACAAACTGTCCAGCACAAATGGATAAACACATCATGAGGTGGGTGAGCAATTGGCTCACAGTTTGAGCACAGAGAAGAATAGTGAAAGGGGAACATCAGACTGGTGATCTGTCACTAGTGGGGTTCCACAGGGCTCCATCTCTTCAACATCTTTGTAAATTACTTGGATGCAGGACTGGAAGGGATACTAAGCACATTTGCAGATGATACAAAACTGGGAGGAGCTGTTGACTCCCTCAAGGGCAGGGAGGCCCTGCAGAGACACCTGGACAAATGAGGGGGCTGGGCAATCACCAACCACAGGAAGTTCAACAAGGGAAAGTGTCGGATTCTGCACCTGGGTTGGGGCAACCCTGGATATTTGTACAGACTGGGGAATGAGATACTGGAAAGCAGTGCCATGGAAATGGGCCTGGGGGTCCTGGCTGAAGGTAAGCTGAATATGAGTCAGCAGTGCCCTGGCAGCCAGGAGGGCCAACTGTGTCCTGGGGGGCATCAGCCAAAACATCACCAGCTGGTCGAGGAGGGGGATTGTCCAGCTCTGCCCTGCACTGGGGTGGCCTCACCTTGAATATTGTGTGAAATTTTGGGCTGAAGTATGAGACCTGTTGCTTCAACTTCACTGAAATTCCCTGCTGTGCCGCTGCAGGGCCAGGTCTCTGTCAGGGTGAGATTCAGTGCAATACACATTGGTAGAGTTATTGGAAAGGCACTTCACTCACCAGACCTTGTTTATGATACACATACAGCATGCTACACATACCCCATGGTCCTACCCACTGATATGTGTTAGATGCCACCCATACCAGCTCATCAGAGTCCCTACTAATCTCATTATGTTGATGCTGCAGCAGATTACTACATAGATGGCCAGGAGAGGGCAAAAGAGAGTGTAAAGCACTCCCTACGCATCGGGAGTGATGCAAGAATCATGCTGCCCCATCGGCACTACTTACCTTCTACTTACCTCAGAAGTCATCCTTCCCATACCCACACCAGTCCTGTTCTTTGTCAAATCAGTTTCCAGTGCATCAGAAGCACAGCATGTTACCAGAAGTTGTTGCCACCTCCAGTAGCACTTGGTCTCTCCATCTGACCTTGGTCTGAATAGTGGCTGCACAGCAAATTAATTCAACTCAGTCTGATGAGTAGCAACTCTTACACAGCTTTAGGCACCAGATTTACTACTTTTCCTCCTCTAGCCAATGCACATGAACACTGAAAGAGCTGGTTTGGTTGGCATTGCCAACCTATAGCGAGAAGTCCCACAGATCTTTTATGTAGTAGTCTTTTAGGGAGAAAGAAAGCTTTAAATGCAAAATCAATTTGTTCCCTTTTTTTTTTTTTCAGTCAGTTTTCAGTCCATGTACATAAAGTGATACATAGGCATTTACCTCTCCAGTGAGGTTTTTTCCTCTTTGAACTTTGCAATGAAAATCTGTGAAACCTCTTTCCAACCTTTTTCAGGTTTTCAATCTATCAGGCAAGATGAAAAACAATAGTAAGACCAAAAATCATATGCAGATGGCTTGTTCTCCACAGCTCATCCCTTCCAACTTCTGTGGCTGAGTTTTCTCATAAGTCTAGAAATACATCTGCCAGCTATTTTAAAGCTTCTGTACCATTTTACTTAGGTGACAGAACCAGACATTAGAATTTTTCATGATAGGTCTGTAGCACAGAAAATGTACAAAGGAAGTTTTAAAAACATAGGTACAAAGGGAGAAACAATCATTTCTGCCACACGTGTTCTTCTAATCACCATATTTTATTTCCTTCAGGGAAAAATCTTCAAAGTGCTTTTGTTCCTGTGGGAGGTAGCATGCATATGTGCTGCTGCTTTTTTTCTTTTTTAAAGAATCTTGAAAGTTGATCTCTTTTGATAGTAAATTGTCTACAAGTTTATGAAACTTGTGTTTTGGTTAGATTTTAGAGGTTCTTTGAACTGTTTAATGTATTAAAATTATGCTATTCTTAATAGGTTTTTTCTATAAATCTGTCATATTCCATATTATTTTGTTTTCTAAACATGCCATATACATATATCTGTATTAAATATGTTTGGAATCTGGTATAAAGAACTAATTCAGGGTTTTTGGCAAAGACTCTATTGAGGTGGAGAATGCCAGAGGTGATTTTGTGTTAAACAAGCTAAATAAATGCCAGTAAAATCTTTATCTCATAAAGTACCATTATGTATTTTGTTCTGAACTTATTTATAGGAACTATCTCAGAATTTGGCAAAATTTCTGGGTTTTTAAAATTATGTTGTTTTTCATATGCCTCCAGTCTCCCACATACAGAGCTGCTTCTCCTTCGTTCTTGAGCCCAACTGTTCTGTGAAACTACTGCCTTCTTACTCAGGATTTTGGCTTCCTGTGTGCATTTACAGGGAAAAAGATGATCTTGAGAGTTGTGCAGAACCACAAATCTGGGTTGTGGAGGGTTCGAAATATACTCTTTCCTAACTGGAACTTCAGAAGCAGGATCTTTCCAACTCATAAGACTGTTATGCGTTAATAAGAGGAATTTCAACAGTGTAAGCTGGAGGGAACGAGATCTGAATCTGTTCTAGCCCAAGCAGCTGTGATATATTCTTAGGGCTTTATTTCTGAGAAGGTTTCCTTCCAACTAGTTTTCCTATAGACTTAAGAAACTAGAATATCAGAGAGTCTCTTACATTTTTGTTACAGAAAAGCAAAATAAGCCCTGTAGAGATTGCTGTCCCATAGTCCCTGTTGTAAGAACCTGTTTTCTATGTAAACATATCAGTGTTAAATTTCTGGACTCAAATTCTCTAGGTGTCTACTAGGATAATTTCTTTTTGGTGAAAGTTTCAGCAAATGTAGTTCAACTATTTTTAAGAATGAAATAATGTGCAGCGACAGTCTTACATTTATATTCATTTTAATTACATTTACCGTGTCATCTCTGCAAAGTTAATTGAGGTTACATTTGGCCCAGCTTATAATAGGTGGAAGCTAAAAGCAGGAGAGAATTTCTCCTCTTGTATCTGCTCCACTGCAGAAATTAGGGTTCCTTGACCTTCAATGCAGGAGCCTATGGAAGGAGATAGGAGCATAAGGTAAAAAGGTAACTAGAGACTAGGATTAAGGGGAGGATGGGACCAGATACTAAGGAGACAGGACTATTGGGGCCATAATTTTTCTTTCTCTTCACAGGTATTTCTGCAAACCAAACAGCTTTCGAATACTATGTGTTTATGTTAAGCAATAGTGGATTATACTGAGTATCTAAATTTTCCTGGTTTGCTCTTCTGGAAGGATGACAAGTTTGTTTAGCTACATGACAGGAGACAATAAAGTCAGTTTTACAGGAGGGATGGGTGTCTGCTGCTGTTGACACTTAATGTTGACACAGCAAAATTTCCAAAACCTGAGAATGCTGAAAGACCAGGTCATTGGCTGATTAGACTAGGAACAAGGAGGCAACATGAATTCCAGGCTTTCCTGGGTTTTAAATATTTGATTTTGTAATCTCGACATACCTTTAAAAATACATTAAATTATTTATAAGGAAGAAACAATAGCAAAGAATTAATAAAATAATGCTTTCTCTGCCATGCAGCAGCTATGTGCAAATAGCTAGGATTTTTCCTGTGCCTTCAAGTTTAATTGAGTTTTAAACATTTCAGTATTTAAAGCTGGATGCCAAGGTTACTGACACCAGTAAACAGTGATGAGTACACCGTGATTGTGTGTAAACATCATGCAAGGATGAAAGGTGAAATCTGAAAAACAGTGAAATTAAGTGAAAGCAATAGCTGTAAAGCAAAATAGCTGCATTTATTAAAATGAATGAAAATGTATAGCCTTTGTTTTGGACTGGATTCTCAGTTGGCTCAGTTTCATTAAATCCATTTATGCTACCTATTTCCAGCAGCTGGAGAATCCAGCCCAAAATGGATGACTTTTCTCATGAATTCTTCCTATAAGTTTATAGCCTCCTTTTAGGTTATATAAAATAGAACAGCAGAAAGGGGAAATTATATTTTGTATACGTTTACCAGGGAGATGAAGAGGATATTAACCCCACCTCATTAATACCACTGTTTGCACAGCCCGTGCTGCATGCACTCTCACTGTGTGATCTGTTTAAACTGGCATGATTGCACAGCTTCTCCCTTTAGAGACCTTTAGAGCAGGTCTCTGCCTGCCCTGTTCTGAATGCTGCACACAGATTCTTTCAGGGTATGATTTGCAGACTCCTAATCTTAAATCATACCACATACTGTGAAATATAATTTTAAATATAATATCTTTGCAAGGTTTCCATGATTCCCTTAAAAAGACATCCCCTAGATTTTGCAGGGTATTCTGTGGACCAGCCCTTGAGAGTCCTCAAGAGTACCCCTGTAAACTAATCACTCCATCAGAAAAGAGTGAAGATTTAGCAGCTGAACAGGGTGAAGTGTTGCATATCCCAGTGTGTTTTTTCAAAGAAAGCCATGCTGCTTTGGGACACGAGATTTGATACTCAGAAAGGATTTATAGCCTTTTTTAAGCCCTGACTCAGCAAAGTATTTAAGTATGTTCTGTTATGTGCCTATTAGCTTTCCATTTTGCTGCTTCTTAGCAGCTATAGTGAGTCAGAAGCAGCAAGCCAAGGAAAGGTAGAGATGAAGTTTTCATGGATTTGCTCACATAAAGTCTATTTCATGCTGAATTAATTGGGTACAAATAATAAGAATTTTTGCTTCTAGCAAATTAGTGTCATGAGACTCCAACAGGACTGAGAGATCAAGACAGGTTGTCTGGTTTTTTGTAGGTTTTGTTTTCAGCTGTAATAGTTAGAAGGTTTTTAAAAGTTATATATATATGTATATATACATATATGTAAAAGCTGAATTTTTGTCAGAAAAGGAATACTGGACTGCCATCCTACTTTAAACTATCCTGATTTGATCCCTAGCTGCAATTCCCCTATTGGGCTACTGTTTTGCCTTCTATGATTCCAAAAAGTCACTGCCAGCTCATCAAGCACCTTAACCTTCAAATGCTGAACTTACTATCTAGGTGGTGTCAGACTTGTTGAATGTAGGAATTGTATTATCCCATCTCTGTATCTTTAGGTCCTCTTATACTGCTAGCAATACCTAAGAAGAGATGATTGAATTGTGGAGGCTCATTTTATGAACTTTTGTGGGCAATTATTTTGTGTATTATTTGAACAGATGGTCTTTTTCAGCTGTTTGCATGTTAGGAATTATTTGACCTGCCCACAAGCAGGGAGATAAGAGCAGTGACAAGTAAGGTTAGGATTGCACTGGTGCAGTTAAATTTAGGGGGATGGGGACTGTATGGGTTTTGTTGGTACCATTCCCTTTCTTCATCATTTTACTAACAAGGAACTAAATAATTTTATCCTCCTCCACTCTGCTCATCTTATTCTGTGTTGGTTTTTTTCAGTCTGAAAAAAAATGAACGTCATGTATAGCTGGGTGAGGTAGGAGGTGAACTGAAAAATTGAAAGCTTCTGAACATTTGTGTAGTCATGTCCTTGGTTCCAGTCAAATGAAAGAAGGTTCACATCTGGTATTTGGCTTGAGTGAAAGCTACAATTTCTCCACTGGCAGTGCTGCCAGCAGTATAGTAATCGTCCATGGGTTCAAGCACCTTCCACCATATTTTGTCATTGTGAAAATGAATGCAATCATCAGTAATTTATTATTCTTGTCAGATACTGTAAGTTAAGCAAAGTGTTCTCTTTTAAAGGCAACAGAAGGGCTTGTTTCAGGCTATTGAAGGCATCTGTTATTTTTTCATTTTTATTCCACCTTTTTTTCCAATTTTTAGGGAAGCAACGTGATGGAGGACCAGGATCTCTTGGAAATAGGAATCCTTAATTCTGGGCACAGACAGAGAATACTCCAGGCAATCCAGCTTCTCCCAAAGGTATAGTTTCTGTTATTATCCAAGTGAAGCAACTAACTGAACATTATTTAAAACACTTTTTTGAATGAAGATAAACATAGCTTTCTACTGGTTTTGTAGACATGTCTTTTGTATAAGCAAACGTGGCATAGAATAATGTCATTACATTGGATTCCCTTTGCATAGTTATAGTTGGCAAAGCAAAGTAAAATCTATAATTTGAAGCAATACCGTTTCAAATTTATTTTACTTATTTTTGGTTTTTCAGCCTGTTTAGATTGTCATTACATATGTGTAAATAAGGCTGTCCATGAATCCCAAACTCTTTGTCTTTACATAACAGTTGCCTTGGAAATATTTTGCCCCTTATATAAGTATTCTTAAAAGAATTGGATGAAGAATTGTTTTCCTAATACCTGCCTTTCATGTGAGATGCAGCGACATCCTTCAGGTTTCATATTTGATTTGTTGCAATGTATATGAATTTTGCTTCTCAGCCGTCAACAGAATAACTTACAAGCATTTTTCCAATAGTTTTTGGTGCTAAAATCAGAAATAGAAAGAGGTTTCTCTTATATTCTGAATATCTGAATATATCAGTGAAGGCTTCTACTACCATTCCAGACAAGAAAGATAGTAGACTTAGCATGGAAAGTTAACATTTTAATTTGGAAATCTGTATAGGGAGAATGAATGAGGAGGAGGAAGACACCAATTAAGCTCAGAAGGCTGCCACATGTGATGCTGATACTTTGTGAAAAGTACCAGGGCAGGAATGAAAACAATGTAAAGTGCATTGAGTGATCTCATAGCAACAAGTGTAAAATAATTGAGATAAATAGAAATTAGTTCACTTGCAGTTTCATAAGACTGGAGAATGAGAAGAGTTATTGAAGGACTTTCGAGTCTAGAGCATGAATCTTACATTGCTGGAAGGGGCTTTTTGTTGCATTAGAGGCTTACTGGATGGATGATGTGTAAAAGAGAACAAAAGTTGCTTTTGTATGGTAGAATCAGAATCTGTGAAGCAATTTCTGTATCTGGAGGTGCTAGTCAATCCATATATACTACAAGTCTCTGCACTGGAACACCAAAGATCATGAAAAATAATTTCCACATACCATATTAGACAAATGATATAAAGGGTACAAGCAGTAGGGTATATAAAAATAACATTTGATGAATTACAATAGACATTAAAGGTTTAACTATGAATTTATCAATTTTTCAGCAATGTTATCATTCCAAAAAATTTTTTGTAATCTTAATCCTAGTTTGTAGCTGGTTATATGTTTATTCTGTTTTTCATACTTCTTAGAGAGATCAATTTCATGTATTCTTGTTTACAGTTTTCAATATTAATGAATGGATTATTAATGTATGACTATCTTAGTGCTAGCTGCATTCAGTGGCTGGTGTTTATGAAAATATTGTTCATATTGTCTGCTTTTGGAGAATTTACTAATGCTGAGACCAGATTCTGTTATAAACTATAACAGAGACATTTTTTTTAATTTTCTTAATGTGAGAAAGGAAATCAAGATCTAGAGGTACTCTTGAAACCAGTTGGTTATGGAGTTACTTGGAAGAATTCTGGATGGCTTGAAGAATGGACTGAATAATGGTGAGGTAGTTTTCAGCATCTCCCTGTTGAGCTAAAAAACCCAGTCCTTGAGGCCCATGTTTTTAACATATCTTTGATGCAAGGATGTTGCACCAAAACAAAGGCAGTCAAAAGCTGAAGTGGTGCATCACATTTCTTCACTTAAATGACTCAGCAACACAAGAGAGGTTACATAGTAAAAATACATAATTTTTTATACAAAAGTGAGTTCTTTTGAAGGCATGACTGCCGGAATAGTTATGGAGCCCAAAAACTGGGATCATGGGAAGTTTTATCTAAGATAACTCACCCTTGCTGTATTCACAACAGCTTGCTAAAGACATAAAACACTTCCACATCCTGCAGTGAACAGTGAAATGTTTCTGTATATCTGTTTGTTGATAAGTTCAGCTCTGTCATCATGTATTCAAAAGAGTGCATACCATCTAAATATTTCAAGACCTCAAACCATAGGTAGGTCTCACTAATTGGAATCTCCTTAGATAAAAATTCTTTTAGTTTGTTTGAACAGGTACCTTTTTTTCTGTTCCTAATTTAATTTAACACTTGATGACTCCTTGCGTTTTACTACTTAATAACTATGCTGATGATGTTATTTTTAGTTTTACTATTAATGTTTCCTGTCTTGAAACACTTTTTAGCTCAGATTTTGAAGTGGAAGTTAAGTTCTTTAAAAAAATCTATGGAACAGTTTCTTAAAGCTATATATGCACGCAGCATTGAATAAGCTTAGAGGTAAAAATCAAGGAACAAATCCATTGTCAAGGTTTTAATATTCCTTTTTTAAAGGTCTTTTTGTTAGTCTGATCAATATCCAGCTCTGCAGCCTGGAAATGCAACAGGCATTTAGTATCTGAAAAGAAAGGCTGTCTTTTTTATTCATAATTGCTGCCTTCCTAAAGAATAATGAATTTCTATATGTCAAACACCAGTGTCCTGATTAGGAACCATGCTCCAGAGTAGTTTTAAGTAGGGAAAAAACACCCACTTACATGTCTGAATATAGATTAATTAATCATTGTGGTTTCTTAGGCATTGTTTAACTGGTATAAAAAGGTGTGTTTACCTGTATTTCTCAAAATATTTCCCCATGATGATTCTGTATTTAGGGAGAACATTTCAGAAGAGGGTAATATGGTATGTTCACCAATATGTAGGTAGAGTTGCAGTCTTTCAGTTAGAATTCTTCTTTTCAAAATACCCTTTTTTTTGTTGGATTAGGGCTTGTAGCTCAAACTCTCATCCCGTAACAATGTGATTTAAGTGATTCAAGTTTCACATTAATATTAACTAGAGCATTTTATGGTTTATTATTATTAGATAAGGTTAAGACAGTCCAGTAGAAATATAATTTGTAAAGTTAATTCTTGAAATGGAAATATTTTATACATTACATCAGTCTTAGAGCAAATTTCATAGCAGAGTTAAATATTGCATTTAAGATTTTTTTGTGTGAAAAAAATGAAATCGATAAATGTTCAGAGAAGGATTTTATATGTTTTTTTAGAAGGAAGTTCAGACATGTTGCGAGGTGGAGACAATGTATAAAAAAGATCATTATCATGGCTAGGCTTCGCAAACGAAGATTTGGGAAGGGATAAAAAAAAATAAGATACTGAAGTTGCAAATACTTTTAGAAAAAAATAATACTGAGAAATGAATTGTGTGCAGTGTATACTTAATTGACTAAGAAAATAATAGCAATCATGACATAAAATTTTAGTCACACTTTTGTTACATAGGAAACCTAAGGAGCATTGTAAAGTTACTTCAGCAACCCCAACATATATGCAAGTGACTTCTCAGTGGGTTTCTCAAAAACTAATTTTTTTTAAAAATAACAATTATCCTAGCTTATCTCGAAACTTTTCAGAGAAAAAGGATTGGGTTTGTGTGGGATGCTCAGTGTATGGCTCCTTTTCCCAGCACATAATGGGAACACATTCTCTCATTTGACAGATGGGAGAGAGATGTTAGCTGAGAGCAGCTTTCTTCTGGCTTCAGAGCTATTCTTAAAGCAGCTTGTTCCTTCCTGCACAGAGAGGTCTCAGCACAAAGCAAGTTTGGGAATAGCAGTGGTGTGCAGGCAGCCAGCCTCTCTCTTGGGTGCTTTGCAGAACTAGACAAGAAGTAGGATTTGATGAGGC
Organism: Dendrocincla fuliginosa; assembly: GCA_035047845.1. Classification (NCBI taxonomy): domain Eukaryota; kingdom Metazoa; phylum Chordata; class Aves; order Passeriformes; family Dendrocolaptidae; genus Dendrocincla; species Dendrocincla fuliginosa. The sequence continues at coordinate 46,424,179 of JAWWMO010000043.1, read as the reverse complement.
TATGAGTACATGCTGTCTGTGAGTGGTATAAGAGTGGTAAAGCTGTGCTTCCAAAAAGTGCTGGACTTATTACTCATATGTAACACTCCTTTGTGCAAGCACAGTAAGTCTGGCATTTAGGAAAACAAAACTACTGTGCATATGCTCATTAACTATGCTGTGTATGTAACAGAGAAAGATCACATCATGTGTTTGCTGTTGCTATATTGCTACTGGCTTAGACACCCCAGAGCTCAGCAAGCTGATTTCAATCCTTGTGTTTAGTTATCTCCCATTTAGCACTTCTATTCCTAAAGACAGTTTCTGAACTGGGAGATGCTGCAAAATGATGTCATAGTGTTTATAACCATTTCTGATTGAGACTCCTTGCTTCTGGTCTGCTAGAAGTGAAGATGGAAAACAGGTCAAAGGAAGTGCTTTCTATGCTGCTGTTTTCCCTCCTGGGAATTACTTTCCTGGTTTGAAAGGACACTACTCACATGCTCATTACACTACTCGCGAGACCTTTAACCATAAGGGCAGAAAAAAAGTGTTAGAATCCAGCATAACACATGAATTTTTCAACTCTGAAATACAAATGTGTAGTCTACATTATTTAAGTAATGCAGCACAATAGGAGTGGATCAGTAAAACAAAGCAGTCAGATGCATGCATGCTATAGTTCAAGGTGCTGACATCAGATTAGCTTTATATTGGTTCCATAGACCAAATATCCCCTGTAGGCATGTGCTTCAAAACTGTCTTGATGGAAGCAGTATTACAAACATTTTCCTCCTTAACTGAACCTATCAGTGAGCCACTCTAGGCATGACATAGTGTCATTTATCTGTATCATGTAGATAACTGTAACATGCTGCTGGTCTTGCCACCATTGCCCATACATATGTCTTACTTAGCTTCCTGCTTTTTTTATACTTTCCTATCTGTGATTGACTCCACAATGTCTACTGGCTGCACTGAGAACAGCCAGCAGGCAAGGAAATACAGGAAATAGGATGGCAACCTGAAGGAGATGACTTAAACCTTTTTGTGAGATCAAAGGCCATAGGTTTCACTTAGTCCACAAATTCCAGATCTAGATCTTCTTAAGATAACAACATATACAATGGGTATGTCCTGAACTGTTGCATATACTATCCTCAGTATCAATGAATGAGAACTGTTCTTCTCTTTTCACACATATTGTATCTGATGAAGAACTAGGAACTTCACTGTTCTGGATGTGGAACTGTTTATGTTTTTTCAGAGGAAAAAGGGGAAAAAAAGTACATGTCCATCTAGTTTCCTTTAAATTTGAAGACAGATTTCAGCTGCAAAAAACAGAGAGAGGGTGCCTATTACAATTCTGGCAGTCTTAGGCAGGAAACTCTGAACTCAGTCTGAATCTGCCATTGGGGCATGATCCTGAATCAGGTAGAGCTGTGAGGTGAATGTGCCTATACCATCTTTGTCTAGCAGGCTCCACAAGAAGACAGAAGGCTTTTGATTAGCGGAAAGAAAAGTCAAACATTAATAGAACACAAGCTTGAATAGTTAACTTTTAAAATATGTGACAGAGTAGAAAGAATAGAAAACTGAAAGGTTTATATACAGTTCTTTCTCACCCACTGTGTCGCTGCAGGCAGATCCCTGTTTTCAGTCAATGCCTTTTTCAACAGCAGCAAATGCAAAGTCTTCTCAGGTCCCTAGGGATTTGTGCCCACCCCCCGTGAAAGCTGCCCCTCTGTCCCTGACCGCAGGCTCAATTTCCGCCCAGGCACTGCAGGCACCAGCTCCATATGGTGCCCCTGTGCCAGCCAGACCCTCTGGTCTTCAGAAGTGTCACTCTTCTGTGCCTTTTCTTTCAATGCACTAGAGGAAGAATGATCTCCTCTTCCAACAACATGACTCCAACTGATCACGTTTGTAAAGTACATAATATGTAACAGACAACTCACAAAGACAGAAAAATAACCCCTGATGCATCCCCCATTACAATCATCCAAAATTACTTAGCTTGGTAATTGATAGTTTTATGTAAGTTCCAAAAAAATACTGCTTAAATCTTTTGGATGGGCCAGCAGTGTAAAAGAAAGCATCATATGCTCGCTAAAATGATCTTCTTCCAAACCAATACAAGCATAAATTCACTGTAATCATAATCATCATTTAAAGATCTGGGCAAATCAAGTAATCTCAGCCTCCTTTTACAGTGGCTAAAAAGCTTGATTTTAATACACACCGTTTTAAGATCCACCATATTGCCTATGGAGAACATAGTATTAATTCCCCATCTGTCTGAGATATAGTCCATGTTACTTAATTCACCTTGATGCTTCTGGTGTATATGTGATTACTTTGAAGCTCTATTTGTGTTTATTTGACTATCTTTAAAGATAAAATCTCAAGTACCTTTTATCCTAATGTAAAATATGGTATAGATACAGCAATGATGAGCCTTTTTAAAAAAAATCTGGTTTACAGATGGTCTCTTGTGAAAGATTTCTGAACCTATTAGGATGCTACTTGACATTACTGTTTTATTAACAGAAACAGCTCTTTCTGGCTTCTGCTTTCTATTAATTTCAAAGGAAGTGATATTAGTGATAGATCAATAGGACCTAGGAGAGAAATCACGTATGGTTTGTGTCTTCTTCCATAGTTTTTTTTTAATCATATTTTCTCAAACATTTCTTTTTCTCTGAATCCTGTGGGCTTTAGTTCCTAGCCTTTTCCACAGCTGGCATGTGAAAATCTTCTGCAGTGAGAGAGCTAATGCTGGTATTGTTCTCTGAAAAGTCAAATGAATTAGGAGTAATGCCCGTGGAAGAACAATACTTCCCCTATTTTGAGCCATTAATATTTGAAACACTGTCATTACTTGAAGCTCAGAGATCTTACACTGATCTGAGTCAAACAGTATGCACATCGCTTAGATGTTTGACACCACTGGTGCATATGTTGTAGCTGGTGCAAAATGATTGAAATATTATATATGGAAATACACTCAGTAGATGGGAGGGAGTTTTTCTTTCAGAAAAAACTCACAGCAAATAGCATCATCAAGGAAGCCCACAGGGTGTAAATGGTCTGAGAGGAGTCTAAAATAATTACAGAATCACACAATATAGTGCAGTATAAAAGAAAAAATGCAGTCTAACAGCCATGACCTGTTAGTGAAGACTGGGGTAAGATGCAGCTAAGCTGCAACTCTGATAAAGGGTCAGCACTTCCAGACAGATATTTCAAAGTGTTTTTATTTAAAAACTCCATAACATTTTATATGAAAAACAGATACTATTAATGATACATCAAGATACCCAATATATCTGTCAAGAAGTATTTAAAAGGAAAACATTCAGCCAGCTATGAATGACAGTTAATAAGGTAGTTGATGTTATTAAGAGACAGAAAAAAAAAACTTCCCATACAAGAGGACAGATACTGAAAGTTTATTCATTTTCATATAAGAGACACATTTTAGAAAGTCTGTTTTAGATAAGAGAGTGTTCTTAGTTCATGACAAAACAAAATACTTTTGTACTGAAACTAATAGCAAGTATTCTAGTTCTGAGGTTAATTTTCTCTGCCAGAGCAGGTAGGCAGGGAACTCAGAGGGGCAGTGGGAAGGGAGCATTGGGACAAGGTGAGTAGGGCAGGGATGGTGGCAGTGACTATGAGCAGGACATCCACAGGGATGAGGATGGGACAAGGTCACTTTGGAGGGTGAGTTGGTGGTTGAGCATCAGCAAGGTGCATGGCCAGGCACAGACATACCTACAGTACCTACAGCATAGCTCAGGCAAGTGTCAGGACATGGACCTGAGCTCACATGCAACTCCCACAGAAGCTGGGGTGGCCCTGACCATACTTCTCATGGCTCTTCTTCACATTGATCCAAGGCTACGCAGCTGCAGTACCCACAGAATAGCCTTGAACACAGGCAACCAAATCTCTGAGACAGGAAGAGGGAAAACACTTGTAGAGCCTTCTGCTGCCTACCAACAGGCAAGTGTATTTTTATGTAGGCTACTGAGTGACCAAATCCAAACAGTAAAACTGTCACATCCATTTCAGTTGTTCTCAGCCTCTTGGTTATTGGATTATTCACCTGTTTACTTGCCTGCAGCCATTTGCAACTCTGCTGTAGTAGAGAAATATCTATTTCAACAACCCTTTTGATGGAGATCTCCAGGGGGAATCGGGAATTTAGAAACTTGCCATGCTGTGTTTACTTTTCAGAGGCTGTTGGGTTAGCAGAATTACAGGGCAGACTGCATGGGTTTTCTCAATCAGCAGGTCAAAGAAAAAATCATATTAAAATCAGAATTTATTAAATGTAAAGATCAAATAGTACTAATCAAAAGAAATAATTTGCACAATGTGCCCCATCTGTAAATGTTGAAAATTGTTTTGATGGTGCTTCATTTTTCTTTTTTAGAGAAAGGAAACAAAAATACCTTATATTTTCCAAAACTCGTGTGTTCTCTTGGTCCCTGTATGTCTTCATGCCTTCTTTATATTAGATTTTTCTTCTTCCATTTATCAGGTTCTTGCTTTTCAAGTGTCACCTGTTTAAGCATACCTTGTTTAAAATCAGTTCTTGAAATAAGCTTCCTAGGAGTCAGAGCTCTCAGGATGCTCCAATATTTTAGCAGTCTGCTGAACAGACTACTATCAGTCTTATATTTTAACTAAGTCTGAGTGACAATGAAAGAAGAATTTGCCTTGCTTTTGACATAGAATAATTTCTTTCCAAATTAGAATGATGGTAAATTCCAAAATGCCAAGTTCAACAACAAAACTGATCTCTTACTTTCCAATATAACTCCTTTGTTATAACAGTCACCTGAAAGGCTGTGATTCCTGTTGTTAATGATGTGATTTCTCGTCTTTCTTTTACCATTTAACATAATGGTTTCACTACATCATTGAAATATTTCCATTAATATTTTATACCCAATATGTGCAGCAAAAGAGTAAACTGTGATATTGGCAATGTAGTGTGCCTGCATCACTGCTCTCCAATACTGCAGGAAACCAAGATCAAGACCATGACATGCCGGCTTTCTGCATTTGAATGGACAGATTGACAAACATTTCTGCAGCTTTCAAATGCAGTTCTTTTTTTTTTTTCCTCTGCTTTGAATTCAAATTGTATTTCAGATAAACTGTGAGAAATAAATTGGTTCAGGCAAGATATTAAGATCAGAATTTTCTCCTTGTTAAGTTACTTTGTCACTCCAAATGTAAGCTCAAAGCATTAGGTTTCTGTCACACTTCCCTTGTTTCTCGTAAGGTAGGAATGTATATAAGTGGACAAAAATGGGAGACTGGCTTTCACTATTCACAGTGTCACCTTTGCACAGTCAGGAGATCCTGTGCAAAACACAAGGTTTCTAAACCTCTAAAGCTCTCAGCAATTTAGCAGTTCAGTGTATTATCAAGTTAGCAACAGGTACACTTGTGTGGAAAGATGATACGCATATAATACTGTTGAAAGTTGAGGCTCTTGCATATTTTTTTTTCTACTTCATTCGGCTGCTGTTTCTATCTCTATTGTAGATTACTTTAAAATACATAAAAACAATATGGCATAACAAACTGCACAGGTAGAGGCTTTATCTTTAATGGCCAGTTTGAAAGTCCTTGCTTATGTCACTGAGGGGCAGTTGTGAAAGAGAAACTGCAGCTTTTTACTTCTTGGTAGCTTAACAAAATTCAGAAAAATAAGATGCCAGTGATATTTCTTAGTTCTTTATGAAAACAAGATTTATGAGATTAGGTGACTGCACTGCTATATAAATGCAAGTGGTGCACTTCTATGTACATCATTCTGTCAATTCCATTCCAATAATATCTGATTCAATTGTCCAATCTCGAGCAACTTTACAGGCAGTAAGCAATCTAAAATATGTTGAATTCTCAGGAGTTCCATGAAAAATGCGAGCAGGTAGAGGAAAGAGACTTTTTTTAAACCTTCCCTGGGGGCGGAAAAATACAGTGCAGCTTCAACCATTACAAAATAACAGATAGCCTGGTAGAAAAGATAAATTAGGAATAATATAACCAAGGCAATATGTTTCATTCACAGTAATACCAAAAGAACCATTTCCCAGTCTAATTTCTTTCACTCCTATGAAATTTTAGGTGCAAATCTGACATTTTTGTGCAGTCAGGATATTAATAATGTCTCTTTCACCCTTTTGCTTTCCCCCACTTCTGGACTGTCTGATGTCTAGTAAGAATTGAATTTCTGCTACAGTCTTAGTATAGTCTGGTGTAAAAGGCAAACAGCCATACGAGAAAGATCCATTGAAAACTAAGTTTTGTTACTGCTTTTGCTCACAAAATTGTTTCCTATTGTACTAATCCCTAAAAGAATGTTGATCAGAGAATAAGATAACTGACCTGAAGAGACTAACTCCTCTTCTAAAAGATGTTTAATGAGAGTAATCAGTAATGTTTGCTCATTGTTTTTTTCAGATGAAGCAGATCGGTCATGATGGCTACAACCCCACCTCTGTAGCTGAATGGCTGGATTCCATTGAATTGGGTGACTATACCAAATCCTTTCTAATTAATGGCTATACATCGATGGACCTTGTGAAAAAAATCTGGGAGATAGAATTAATTAATGTAAGTTGATCAGTTTATACCAGTAGTCCCTCCTAAATATATTATGTAGTACTTATATATCAAGGGGAAAGCAGAAGAGCATTTTGCACTACAAATAATATCATCAAGTACTGTTAATGACTGCAGCTTTTATGCCTGTTGACTGTACCCTTTGCTTTCATTTACTTTGCTGTTGTCTTTAGCATGTTATTCAATCAGCATGGTTGTGTTTGCCTTCAGGATACTGCAACATTTAAAAATGTATTTTGGGAGTTTATAGCTACAAAGCATTAAGTCTTTGCTTTTAAAGTGCCTAGAAACAGTACTTCTTGTAAAGATACTTATGGTTTACTTTTTCTGCATGCTCTGGCTAAATTAATCATGCTAGAAAAACACAATATTTTCTTTTGCTTGAAACTTTATTTACATGACTCAATTAAATTCTATGCCTACATATGGGCAACCATAAACTTTTATGTGGACTGTACTGCAGAGTAATTTGGAATGATATCAAGTTTGTGCTGCTAACACTAAAGACATTGACTATACAGCTCTTCCAGTGGAATTTTCATGCAAGTTCTGTGTCTGAAACTGAGTTATTTCCTCTTTTAAGAGATGATTGTAGCTTTGGATCTGCTGTGACTTTTGAAATCAACTGTATCAGCAGTTTATCTTAACTTTAGGGCAAACTCTACATGGAGAAAAGCCCTATATCACATTTTTATTGACTCTTCACAGGCAAAAAGCTCTGTTCTTCCTTCCAGTATAGGAGATGCTACATCTCTGTCTCTGATTAGTGCCTGAGTCCCAGATGGTCAAAGGGCTACAAGTAACCATAGGCAATCAAACATAAGATAAAGCAGCTGGTGTAGATTTATACTAGGGAACAGTTCTCACTGTGTCCCAGGCTGGAGAAATGAAGAACATAACTGTGGTGCAAAGCCATGTTTCAACACAGTGACTGGTGAATGAAGCACAAACAGGTATAGTTTGAGACCAGCATTTAAAGAAAAGACAGAAAAATGTAAATGGAGTTATTTCATATCACTTGAAAGACAAAATCATTGTGTGTTAGTATTTCTTTTCTTGCTGTTACACTACAATGAATGTTAATTAGCTCAAAAATGTAGACCAAGGATCAAACTCTGCCTTATGTGTTATGTCTGTGGTGTTCAGTGTATGTTGTAGGTGTATAATTGAAGTCAGGATATGATTGATGCTGTTATGGGTGTCTGCTGCTAAGCTATTTATAACTGTGATTCTGTTTTCTGTAAGAGGCTGGAATTTTATTAAGAACTGGGGACCCTTTACCTGAGAAGCTATAGATTAACAACCAGCACTGAGTTGGAAAAAAAGTGGAAGACTCTATTCGTATTGTGTTCTGTAACTTAAATTTGCATTCCAAACATTTTGCCATAATCAATTTGGAAACAAATTACCCTTTAGCTCCCCCAAGTGGATCATTAAAACTTCATTAAAGGTTTGTGGTTTGATTCCAAACTTGCTTAAACTGATGAAAAGAGGAGTACCTGCATTGAAGGTAACAGGAATACACTTCTATCCAATGAATAGGAACCAGACCACTATATACCCCTCTAATTTTAAAGCTTAATATTATGTTCCATTTGAAGGTCTGTACTTCTTAGAAAAACACCATCTTTTGCCATGAGTTGCAAGAATGAGCTGTTTAATGGTTGTATAAGTACCTGTATGGATATAGAAATGTATAGAGATAAATATTTTTCCCACCTGATATGTTTGGATTATGTTTTTCAAGAGCACAGTAAATCACAGAACATGCTGAGTTGGAAAGACCCACAAGGATCGAGTCCAACCCTTAGCCCTGCACAGGATCATCCCCAAAAGTCACTTCTACCAGTTCTACATTCTAAGCATTTCCATTTTAGTCCAACCAGTATATATTTGATTCCCCCCAATCAGTAGGAGCTAAGTGTAATGATATTACGTTCACTGAGAAAATCTGTAGCTTAGAAAATTATTTACTGTTACTTTTCTCTTTCAATTGAGGGGAATCTTTCAGAAATGGACAAGAAATTGTTTTGAAGCTTTGTGCAGTCTGACAGAACAAGATACTTAAATCTGACCAGCAGGCCTGCTGTCTGAAATCGATTTCAAAGGTCTCACTTCTCATTCAGCTGATGGCAAAGAAGAGCTTATTACAGAAAGTTTTTCATAAAAGAATGCATAAAGGTCAAAGCCACTAAGTCTGTAACAGCACTCTTCACTTGAGTAGGTCAGAATCCAGACACTTGACAAATAAGAGAAAAAACAGACTCAATATCATGAAAAGAATTCTAAGTATCCTTGTTTTGGTGGCTTTTGGTGCTTAAGTTGTAGATGGAACAAGACGTTTAATTTAAACTTATGCCAAATATGCAATAAAAATATATCAAGGGCTATAGAAATGATAGCTGCCTCATTTTAGCTATAATTTTAAAGTTTCAGCCACTGAATTTGACATAAAAGCCATACCTGATTTGGTGCAAGGAATCCCTTAGGTTCATATTTGGTACTTCTTTCCATTTAGCCATTGGGAAATAATCCATGGGTCCCTATAGTGAGGGGATATTACCTCCACCTTCAAATCTGTTTCTACCCTTCTCTACGAGAAAGACATTGAGGGCCTGGAGTTTGTCCAGAGAAGGGCAGCGGAGCTAGTGAAGGGTCTGGAGCACAGGTCCTGTGAAGAGTGCCTGAGGCAGCTGGTGTTGTTTAGCCTGGAGAAAAGGAGGCTTATCACTCTCTACATTTACCTGAAAGGAGGCTGTACCCAGGTGTAGGTCAGTCGCTTCTCCCAGGTAACAAACAATAGGATGAAAGAAAATGATGTCAACGTTTGATTGGATATTAGGAAAAATTTCTTCACCAAAAGGGTTGTCAAACATTGGAATAGGCTGCCCGGGGAAATGCTTGAGTCACCACCCTTGGAGATATTTCGAAGACATGTAGGTGTGGCACTTGGGGATATGGTTTAGTGGGACTTGACACCATTAGGTATATGGTTGAAATCAATGAATTTAAAGGTCTTTTCCAACTTAGATGATTCTATGATTAAAATTATTCTTTCTGACTTACCCCATAAGACACTGCAATGATAAGAACTTTGCATCTTCTTGTCTTCCTAAAAAGAACAGTTCTGACTCTATTTCCAACACAGTTTTATCATTCTTGTAAGTTACCACCTAAGCAGACACGTTTAAAAACACTGCAAAGACAACATCAAGCATAGGAGAGAGAGAGAAGGGCTGAGACACTGGTGGTAAAGGCCATCTTCCCTCAGCTTTTCTGGCCCTCCAGATAGCTCATAGGCATTAAGAAAAATATTTAATATGCAGCTTCCTGAAATTTACTGCAAATATTCCAGCAAGGTAATGTCAGGTCTAACTTATGTGCTAGTTTCTTTCAGACTTTTATGTGTGTGTATATATATATATATATATAGTGTTTACGTGTGTTTCTTCAAATGCAATGAAGCAGCAATTTCTAAAAGCACTTGAATCAGAACAGTAATTTTAAAAGTTATTTTTTGTGTGTGTTTCTTGTGAGCTTGCAGCATCATTCTCAGTCCTTTTTTACAAGTCAGACTTTGAAATTTAGATTTTGTTTCACTAATCATTTTTTTGTGTAAATAATTTAGAGTTTTCCCAGATCCATTTCCTTCTGGGAAGCATTGTTCTCAGTTTCTTATCCTGGGATTGCAAGTATTCAGAATGCTTTCTCCCAGCATCAGCTTTCCCAACACTTCTGCTTTTGTCTCCCAGGCTCATTAGAGAAATCAAATTCCGTATCCACATTCAGATACCGTTTATTCAGTGCTGTAGCTATGAGGAATTTCTCTGAAATATGGATCCTATGCTGGAAAAAAAGTCCAGCATGTTCTGTAATCCCTTAACCCATCTAAAGTGTGCACTTGTGCTTTATAGTATAAATGCTCTTCTACATGACTAATCATATTATTCTTGTCTGTTATTCTGGATTACTTACATAACCTTCTCCCTTGGGGACTCACTGTCTTCAGGGAACTTTTACCATAGAGATTCTTCAGTCAAGATATAAACAGCTTAAAAGCACAAAGCAAGTTATTTATCGTCTAGCACACAATACATTGTGGGATTAATGAGCTAAGTATTAAATCAACCCCCACCGAATGAGTCACTCAATCTAATGGGCAAATAGTCATCACTCAGGTAGGGAGGGCTGGCCTCTGGAGCTCACTGGAAAGGCTGATCTGTGATGCTGCTGACTTGCTGCATTCTGATTTCCTTTAATTTTGTTAGGATTTTATACCTCTTGATGTAAGTGTTTTTATCCTTGAGTCCTTGAGGTGCCAGTTTTCCCTGTCTTAACAATCTTACTTATGTCTGCAGCTTTACCTTTCTTATCTTGAATGCTTCCAGGCTCTGCTCTCTCTCACAGCTCCCTCTCACGCCCTAGCAATTTTCTCAGAAGGAAACTGAGAACCGTTGCACAGCTGCGCTGTACTGAAAGTAGGTCTGGAATCACAGATAGCTGAACTCCAAGGGAGGAGGGTTACATGGAAGTGGCCTGGTTTACATTTCTTCTCAATTAGTTCATTCTGCACTGTGAGCTTCTTTTTTCATACATACTTCTTTCATATGGATGATTCAGTCTTTTTCTTCTGTAAAATTAATCTTTACCAAATGGTTCAATTACTGTCCAGATTTTGAGCTTTTGGGGAAGTGTTCTTGATGCTGTCTCCCAAATTGCATTCCTGGTTTCCCTTAGGGTATGATGATTGCTCTTCAGGATCAGAGCAAAGATACTAGAGTGAAGTTATCTACCAATGGCTACCTTCCATAAGTTTATAGCTAAATACTTTGGGACCTCCACAACATCGCTGACAAGTTCCACAATTTAATTTAATTATTATATAGTTTAGGAAAAAGTGATTCTTTAGTTTTATTTAAAGCTGCTGCATGATTTTTGCAGCACAGCCCACTAGGGTTTGTACTGTAGGAAAGAGTGACCCTAAAAGTGGCCATAGTGAAGCAGACCAGTGAATCTACCTAGCCCACCGTAGTGTCTATAAAAATCACCATAAACAGATGACCAGGGAAGGCTACGGGGATAGGACAAGCATTCTTTTCATGCAAATTTTCAGCTCGGAGACTTTTGGAATTGGGCCAGTTCTTCCCAACTGGTCCTTGACTTTTTACCTTGGGTAAGTTCTTATCATCATCAAGTTTTATGATCTTACTGCTGGTCTGCTTTCCTATGGAACGTGTTAATACATTGAGCTGCAGAGGTCCATTCACAGATCTCTTCAGGAATTCACTAGGAACCTTCTTCTGCTTTGAAAACTGCATTTTCTTCTTCAGTGTCCTGGTTTAACCAGCTATTTCTCCATGACAGAACCTCTTCCTATGGCTTAATGTCATAACTGCTGTTTTGTGGAGGGTTTGTTTTTAAAGCCTTTTAAGTGTGGCTTCATCAAAAAATTTCAGAAATCCAGGCAAACAGCAGATCAAACAAATCATTCACCTTCTCTGTATAATTTTGACTGTTTCAAAGAACACCAATAGGCTCTTGAGATATGAGGTGTCCTTACATGCAGTCACTTTAACTCTTCCTGGTTGCATTTATCCATATGTCTATTACTAATATGCTTTTTCACATTCCTACTATTTTGCCTGGGACAGGCACATAGGCCAGTATTTCCATGAATCTTCCATGAAACTCTTTTCAAAAATTGGCATCAATTTTGTCACTCTCCCGTCCTCAGATAACAAGTTTTTAAGGGAAAAGTTACGCATCATTGCTAGAAGTTCAGCAAATTCATTCTTGGATTCCTTCTCTATTTATCTTTTCCATGCTGTTGTTCATTTTATGCACTTCTATCATTTCTCCTTTCAGCCATCTCATTTGCAAACTGAAGAGTCTTACTTCATTTAGCAATTTCATACTTCTAGAAATCCTTGTTCTGTATATTTCTGGTCCTTCTCTTTACAGATCCAATACAGTTACAGAATTCCAATGATACATGTCTCATTTCAAAGTCAGAATTTCTTTATACGTATCTAGCTTGAGCCTGTAGGTCTAAGAAGTAGAAACCACTGTGTCCAGCTTAGTTCCCAGAGCTCTCATGAGGCCTTAGCTGACTAATACACGTACAGTGTCCATACCATTTATACTCTCTGCTTAAAGAACATAAATACAGATCGCACACTGCGTTCAGATTCCTTGATCAGGTGAGTGTCTCACTTAGCAGCCTTCCCGCCTGCTCCAGCAAAGCAGATAGGAACTCCATGGTTTATTGGGTAGTACACACCAAATGGATGGATTTTGTACAGTGCTCACTTGACAGCTTAATTTCCCATGCTGTATCGCATGAAAAGATGCCTTTTGCTTCGGAGGGCTGTCCTTCAAATTCTGTTTGTAAAATTACTCTGTGACTCTTCTCTTGTTACTTGATTTCCCAAGCATGCCACTCTGCAGAGACAGTTTTTGGAGAGGAATGAAATGTTGCATCTCAATAACATATTCTCAGGCATTGCAACTGCAGAATTACAATTCTTGTTCTTTTTCCTTTCTACCTAAGAGCCCCTTGCTATGTTTCATATCAATGAAAAGAACTAAGAGTGCTTGGAGCCACAGTCTGTTCTGATCCCCCACAGATACTGCTGGCTGATCAAGAGGCCCGACGCTCTTCCTGTAGTTAGTTTCTAAATGACTCCAAGAATTTTGATAATCAGAAGAGCGTTCAGGACTGTGAGGCTGCATTAGCAATAGGCTGTGGAATCTCAACTTATTAGGTATTTTGTTATTTAAAATATCTTCTATAGTTGTTGAGTGTAGAAAACTGTCTGCATGACTTCTTTTGTTCACTCGTTCCAAACATTCAGGAGCATACTGCTAGAGTACTTGATTAAGTACTTGAAGATAATTTATGTGAACCAATACTTCTTTAGAGACAACCGTGTTGATGTACTGATGCAAACCCAAAAATCTTGTATTTCAAAGCTTCTAGGTAGCATAAAATGCTTGAGAATGTGTTTGATATCCTGCAAAAACAAATGAGGATGTTTTACTGAGGAACAGATATTTCTAGCCTTTGAAAGTTTTATGGGAATCTTTAAAATTCTCTGCCAGGCAGACTGAACTTTGGGTCTTCTCACTCGTTAGTAAAGTAGTAATCTATTTATAAGATGCATTAAGACATTTAAGAAAACCTTTTCTACTACATTTGTGGTGGGTTTTATGTTGAATAACTACAGTTTTGAAATGGTTAATGCACAACCTTGATTGATTTGAGGAAATATGAAGGAAACTTTCAATATGCATTCAAATTCTTTGGCTCATCTGTTTGCAAAACTATCCTATTTAATGTAAATATAGGACCAAATATTAAGCATTCTTTTGATAACAGGATAGTTGTTCATATGTTTCACATCAAAAACTCTGAAGATGAGTATGGAACTGAACAGCTTTCATCATGATGCATGATTTCTTCATGAGGTAAGACGTATATGGATTTGTTCAGTTGCTCCTGCTTTAGTAGAACAATGCTGCAAATGAGATTACATTAATATGTGTTAGCTACTATGGTTGCAAATACAAAGGCTAACTGTTGAAATGACTCGATTTTCCTTTGAAAGTGGATCAGTATGTTCATTGCATGTACAAAAAAATTTATGAGACATTATACAAACAGGTTTTTTTTCCCATACACAGTAGTTTTGTGGATTTCTTTCATCCAGGGCACCCACAGAGGTCTCAAAAGAGTTTAAATAATGCATATCTTTGTTTCTTTTGCAATAATTAAATACTTATCAATTGCAATCATATAGTAAATTTGTTCCTTTGAATCTTGCATTTGAAAATTATTCTGCACTCAGATTCTTTCTGCATTGAATACTGGTAGCAGCTCCAGTCAGTCAGTTCCTAAATTACTGTGGATGTTACTTATAATTTAGAAACTGTTGTTATGTTGTGGTATTGCAGTGGCTGTTTCTAGAGGTCTCATTGGAAGGTCTGTATCCTAAACAAATCCATGTGCCAGTATTTAAACTTCATAACATGTTTAACTCTTAGGTATTGTTTCTGCATTTAACATTTTGCATAGGTAGTGATCTTACAGCCTTTGAGTGATTTGATGTGTAAACTTCCATCTGTTCCTCATGCTAATGAAAATACTTTTCTGAATACATCATTCTCTTTCGTCTATACTGTTACTTGCAAAAGATCAGGACATGACATAAACCATGGCAATTTCTTTAAATCATCTACTGTTTACCTCTTCCCACTCCCACCTTGGATCATGGCAGTGCTCAGACTCAGGAGGAGTGGGAGGAAAAACAAATCTTTTAGTTCAAGTACAGTATTTTGTGGAGGGAAGGAGGGAAGGAAGGAGGGAGGAAAGAAGGAAGGAAGACATTTGCTTTGTGAACAATGTCATAACATTTATGTTTTTGGAAGTATAATGATTCTTTTGTAATCCGTCTAGTATCATTTTGCACTAGAGGTTATTTAAATAGAAGACATGATGTAAGTGCGTGAAAGTAATTTTTCGATTATTATCTTACGTTATGGCAATAACAACAAAATATTGTTTCCTGATTTAAAAGTGATAGTAAAATAACCATGTTTGATCTGTACATCTAGCCATTGAAATTTGCAGATTTTTTAGTGTTTCTAATATCCTGCATTTATTTTTAAATAGAAGGATTTCAGTCCTATCGAAATGGTGTGATCTTTTAACAATCACTTTTCTGTCTTTTCAGAGGCAAACATTTGATTTAGAATTCTTAGAACCAGGGCGTTTTCCCCCTCTTTTTCTCTTTTATTTCTTTCCTTCTCTACCCCCACGCTCTCCTCAAAACAAATTATAATCAGGTAGTGATTGGCAGCCATTTTTAGTACTAATAATCAAAGCTGAGCAATTTTAGCACCTATTGTGTTCCACCTGCAGGATCATTTTCTTGTCCTGTAACACGCTAGGTAGCACAAATGATTGATTTAATAAAAAAATTATCTTTCATTATAAAACAACCTGCTCTGTCAATTGCCAGAGAGAGTACAGTCTCTGAAGTATCCTAACAAAATCTCCCTCCATTCGGAGAGAAAATAAATTGCCTTATTATTTGATTTTCTGACTAAAATCTCAGTGTTCTATCAGAAGGTTCATATTTCAAGTTTCAGAATGTGATCTCCTTTCCGGGAAGTACAATAGACATCTTATTTCCTTTACAACCCTGGAAAATAACCTCTTCTGCCAGCCCACAAGTTCTCTACAAAAACAGATAAAATAGTCACTAAATATTTTGTTGTCCTAGGCAACAACTTGTTCTGCCTTAGAAGAGCCTCGACTAAAGCGTTATATTCAGCTTAACCTTTTCACTGTTTATGAGGCAGCAATTTTACTTTTTTTCAGATTCTTTAAGCTGATATTAATTTAGAAATTTAATGCACATCCTGTTTTGAATTTTGCCTCTGAAATGTGCAGTCTGAGGATAGAATCCTTCATTACCTTAAGAATTGCAGATTGTAGTTGAAGATAGTTGCTCTAAAAAAATTTCATTTGTAGTATTTTGATTTTATTTCCTAGACAATATTTGTGATACTTGCGCTGGAATACGTTGCACGTTTCAAATGTTTGCATTTTCTGCCCACGAAACCTACCTCTCAGGATTTTAGCCTATGGCATTTTAAAGGAGATTATGCTGATTGAAGGTCAATATAAAATACTTGAAGTTGATGACGGATAAAAGCAAACAAGAGCATAATTGTGTTAATGTTGTAAAGCAATACTTCTGCCTTTACTTTGAAGAAATTTTCGGTGATATAAAATCATACAGAAATATCCCGTTTTGCAAAGAAAGAAAGCTGCAGAATTTATTACATAATGTTTTCAAGGACTGCAGTACTATTTGATGCTTTTAAGAGTACTGTGTTTTTCAAGTGTCTTTCCTGTTCAGCAGTGTGCAAAGGAGAAATCATTCTTTAAAATGTTTTAAAATATTTTTTTTCCTGCTTCTACATTGCTCTATAAGATATTGTGAGGAGTTGATATTTCCAATTAAAATTCCCAAGAGTGTATCAGATCTTGGCTAGCATGATTTCTGTTCTGTGCACAACTGATTTTAATAGTTAAAGGTAAAGAGGACTGAATGGCAGTCATTTTAGCTATAAAGACATTAAAGATCAGAAACATTTTAGAAATATTTTTCCTGTACAGCAGATTTTGTTAACATTCTCAAGTGTACGAGCCAATGCAATGCTGTGCCATATAGACTTATCAGTGTGATTAATGTACCAGAAATAGGACAGCAGCATTATCCTGGGTCTTTTCCTTGATTCTTCCATCTCACATTGTTCAGAGCTAGCTTGCATATCTCTGCAGTCCACTACATTTGTATAATATGGATGCAGTCCTGGATTTTAAAAAAGACTGAAAGGTATTATACCAAGATTATTAATAGAAGTAAGGTCAAAATTTTTTAACACAATAAAGATGAGGGGAAGAGAAGTATTTACTTAACTATAAAAGGTTCTAATGCAGCCTACAACTAACAGATTGTCCTTGAAGTCATCCTTAAGGATTTTTGTCCTTCACAGTTTTTAACTTTCAAAGGAACAAGGTTTCAGTTGCTTTCTATCAAGGACAATTCAAAATTCTAGCAGCTGATGGTGCTGAGAAACTTGTCATATTCATTCTTATGTCAAAATTACAAACCATTATTTACAGTTATAAATTTTCTATAGATGTAAATAACACACAGTCAGCCCTAATGTTTATGTCCTAGTTATTGGCAGATATTTGTGATCCCTTTCATAATGATCAAGACATTGCAAGGTTATGTACATTTAACTCCTGATTCATATTCCTACCTCAGTTTGTACTTTCTTATTCATTGCTTATTTTAAAGAATGTTTTTCATACCACCTAGGAATTTTAAAAATTCAGTATTCATCCAAAAGTAGTATGTGTATGGATTTGAATTCACT
Source organism: Dendrocincla fuliginosa (assembly GCA_035047845.1). Taxonomy (NCBI): domain Eukaryota; kingdom Metazoa; phylum Chordata; class Aves; order Passeriformes; family Dendrocolaptidae; genus Dendrocincla; species Dendrocincla fuliginosa. Next base: position 46,406,596 of record JAWWMO010000043.1, on the reverse strand, counting down.
ACTATAACTTGAAAAAGAATTTGAGAAAATAAAGTTAAACTTGTTTCTTTGTGCTGTGGTATTCAAAATGTTATTCAGGTAATGGATTACAACAGAGCTGTTGCAAATCCATTAGTCTCTTAACAGAAAATGAGGGATCCTTCTAATTTTATGGGATTCAAAACAGAAAGTCAGTTTCAACATCTATTAAAATGTTTTATCTGTGGGTTTTTTCACCAGTGAACTAAGCGCCTGATTCAGATGCACTAATGAGAGAAGCTACTGGAAAAATTATAGTTAGACCTTAGTTCTTCTGTTCGTGTGTTGAAAGCTGGATCAGAACCTTTTTGAGCCAGAGTCAGGTTATATGAACCACTAAAGGGCATATATTGATTTTCCAAATACCAATTTTTATCACCCTGGAGGCATCAGCCCAAGCACCTGACCATCCTGGTGTTCTTAGGGTCTGGACCTCATGCTACCATTTAAACCAATAAATTTAATAATAACCCTACTAGTTGCAGATGAGCTGCTAATGACTGCCAGTCTCTGTCATCAAAAGGATTTTTTCCTCATCACCTCTTCTACATACATGATCTACTTGAAAACCGAAAGCACAGTCATAATGTCTTTCTTTAAAATACTTTCCCCTCCAGTAAGCCACGAAGAAATGCATGTGCAGTCACATGCACACATAAAGAACAAGAAGAAGAATTATGCAGAGCTAAGTATTTAAAACGTTTGTGTTCCCACACGCAATATGGTTCTACTGTGTTTTCAGTGAACATAACGAAATGCAGGGTAGTTTGTGCTTCCTGTCTTGTGAGTTAAATTTATGTAAGATTTATATAAGCAATAGATAAGCATCAAAGCCATAGCTGAGGAGGATGGATGGTAAAACACCAGGCTAGTTCATAAATCTACATTATTAAAGAGAAATGATAGATCTACACTGCTTCTTTAGTTGAAGCTGAGCAACAATTTGCAAGCAGAAGTAACTCTTCTTACCCGTTTTTAATAGCAAAGTATACAGGAGCACTAGTACGTGACATCCACAAAAAAAAATAAAAATCATTATCTAGAGTTACCTGCTCTAATCTGTGAACATTGTTTTTTTGTTAATCTGTGGCTCCCTGGGAATTAGAAGCATAAGTTGTGACAGTGTGAGAGGAAAAAAAAGTGACAGAAGTTTAATATGCCTCTAAGCATATGGAGTGGTTGGCTTTGGAAATTCACTAGAACTGAAGTGTGGAAAAGAGGAAACTGAGAACTGAGGAGAGTAGTAAATGAGGGAGTGATGTGCAGGGATGAGTTGTCAGGAGTGGGAAACACGTGCCATTAGATGCCACTGGCCTTAGCAAGAATGGCCAGAAATACACAGTGAAGAAACAAGCACAGAGTATCTAAGTATCATGTAAACCAGAAAAGTATTGAAGTCCTTTCTTTATATCTATCTAAAATGGAAGCAAATGACTACACAGATACCTAGAGAGTTCCAAATATTCAAAATTATTTTCAGAATTAGGTTTTTCTGTTTTCCTTTAGCCAAATAAGCTTGCTGACCCTTTGCATCAGGGAATCATCCTCAAAGTTTGCTAGCGTGCTCCCACAACACTCTCTAAAATATGATCCAAAATTATAGTTTCAGTGCTTTTATGGTGTTATTAGTAAACAATATAATGTTGTGGGTATCAGAATGATGATGCACAGAAAATGGGAAAGAGGACCACGTCCTATATTATAGAAGAAATAAGACACTGGATAGTGTTTAAGGTAAGAAGATTTGTGTCAAGAATACCTTGATGTGAGAAAGGTTTTAAGTTTGAAAAAGATTCTTTGGAGATGTTTCATTTAAGCTGAGGTTTTCAGCAAAATATTTTCCTGTAGATTTTGATATAATGCACTTCAGCTTTTCACCACAAGATTTCTAATGGTCGCTGGAATTCAGATAAGGAAGAGAAGCAATCTGGCTGCTATCTTCTCTGCATTTCCCCAGGGTTCTAACGCAGATTGTTCCAATGTGTCAAGGATGAAACCCCATCGCTGTTTTGCAGGAGATGCTGTTAAGCAAAATGGCTGAGATTTTGTGGTTATTGCTGACAATTTGTTGTATTTCCATAAGCAACAGCATTTTAGCATCCCATTTGTGTTATCATAATGGGTTTTTTCTGTGTAAGTATGGAACGAGCTACTGTATATTTTCTACAAGAAATCAAGGAAGATATTGCTCATTATTAAGCACAGTCCCATTAATAGGACAATGGAGAATTTTATTTGGTCCTGGAAACTCACTTATTTTGTTTGACTCTGCATGTAGCAAATATCAAGATACTAAATATACTCAGAAGGTCTGAAATATAAATCTTCTGATGCAAAAATATCAAGGTAAGTTTAAATGATAAGAGAATCAGAAATGTGTTTACTGATACTGCAGAGGTCTGTCATCAGAATCGCAGCACATGTAATTCTGAATATCTGAAATCTTGCACTGGATTCAATATTTGTCATGTCCTCTTGATGTCTTGAAAGTGAAAGAAAAATATTAAAAAAACCCCAACCAAACAAAGAAACAAAAAAAGGGGAGAAAACCCCCCAAACCACCAACCAACCAAACAAACAAAAAAAACTAAAACCTTTCAAGTATCTGTCAAAGGAGCTATCTCTGTATGACGAATTATTTGATTGAATTGTAAGAGAGATCAGTGTTACTGATAATACCCACAGTCCATTTTTAAGTGCGATTAGTAAAATAATAAAAATTAGTAGCGTGCTTTATTTATTTCAGAAGCTAGCTGGCACTTGGCTTTGAAAAATAATATCATGTGAAATCAGTTATTTTAATTGTTAATTTTGTTTTCTGCTTCATCATTTTTATCTCAAGGGTAGTTTGCATTAAAACATTTTGGAGCTTTGTTTGCTCTCACTCGGAGTTTCCCACCTGAGTTCTTAATCCTGTTTAGCTGAGATGCTGAAAGTAAGTTGTCATGGTACCTAAAAAATAAACACTGGTCAGTGCAGTGTACGTTCTGGGATGTATCTGGAGGCCTTATACCTTCAGTACTTTCACCAAAGCTGTCTTGCCAGCAGCTGAAACCTTGACTTGGTGGTACATATGTCATAGTGTGTGTGTCTCTGTGTGTCTGTAAAGTTCTGGCGTTTTTCTCTATCTCCTCATAAAACTCAATGTTTTAGTAACCCAGCATGCTTGCTCAGTGCGTTGCTTGCCATGAGGCTCTTGAGGACGTTTTAAAAGCACATACTCAAGTGACTGTGGTAATAGGGCACTGTGAAGCGTTCAGTTGATACATGGAGCTGTATACAAAGCAATATAAAAAAAGAAGCATTACACAATCATTTAATAGAGCAATATAATTTAATATGTTCTTATCCTGATCTGCTTCTTGTGTTATGTTTAATTTGCTTATGTCCTCCCTCCTCTGGCTTTTATTTTTTAAGACTTTTCTTCTGCCAGTCTTCATGTGGTATTACAGCGTAAGCAATAAAAAACAAGACTAATGATATTCTCACAGAGCTTTAATTCAACCAGTTTGTCTACTCATGGATAAAGGAGGAGGAACCTCAGTTACATTGTTGGTATTTTAGCATCATCTAACCAGCTCTTCCCAAAATGCTTCAAGTTTCTGAAAACGATTTAAAGGATATCTTTACTAAATTATGCCAAATAAAGGGCAGCATTGGGCAAAATTCACACAACTGTCTTTCATCTGTGCATTGTATTAATTAGTAATTTTATGTATTCCACTATTAAGTGGGTAAAAAGGTAGGAAGACATTGCATTATTGGAAAAGCCTATGCTTTTCATATACGTGTTAATTTTTAAGTTCCTTGCAATGATTTGTCCTACAGTATGCAATCATGGATATACTGGAAACTTTCCAGATTATTTTATTTCTGCTAAAAGGAGTTGGCTTAAGAAACAAACACTGGTTTTTGTAACAGTATCACAGTTCTGAAAAGAAAATTTTGGGATTTTTTAAAAAATATTTTTTTAAAATTTAAATTGCATTTAAAATTGATATAATTTAAAAATAAATATCAAAAGTATACAAAAATATTATTTTGAAAGTTTATTTCATTTATCTAGTTGATCACTTGAAATTGCAAACAACTGGACAGAAATCACTAGTGTTTTCTTTGACCTGTATTGAACATGCTAAATTATATTCTACTTTAGCAGAAGAGGGATCTATGTAGGGCTAAAATTTCAGTTGCTGGCTATATCAGTGAAATTCATGTTTACAACTCAGTCATGGGAGATACCTGTCAATTTTCTTGCTATAGTCATGAAAGATATGCAGTCATTTCTCTGATATGATTCATCTTGTCCTAAAGCAAATGCTTAAATTGCACAAGTGAGTCATGCCTTAAAGGTGCCTATTTTTCTCTGTTAATTAAAGGGACCTTTATGTGAGTACTGAGGTCTCTATTGTGGACATTTTATATGCTGTAAGATGAATATCCCTCTAAATTTGTACATGGCTTTGTATGTGAGAAAATACAATAGAAATTATTGACTTAAAAATATGATATCCAGGAAAAACAATGTTTCAAAAAATAGTCCCGATATCAAAACTTCTGAGATAAAACCTGTTTCCCTTAGAAACCTGTTCTCAGTTGTAGAAACATACCGTCAAGTCTTGGTATGTTCTGAGAAAGTTATTGTAGCACGCCACCGTATACCAACACGTTTTAGCATTAACAGCCACGGGATGTACCAGACTGCTAAATGCTGCCTACTCCTTTGGAACATCATGTATCATACGTCTGGGTTTTTTGCAGTCCTGCAACTATATGTCTCTTACTTCTGTGGCCTCTGTATCACAAAGGAGAACAACTTTTACCATGTCTTTTTACATCCACACTCTTAGTTATATATAGAAAGAATAGCTAAAGTAAAGAACTTCATTTTTCTAACATGCCGTTTTTCTGAAAAAGTCTAGGATACGAATCAGATTTTCTGATTCCCTTTTTAAATTCCTGTGTTCTATCTAGGACCTGTGTTTCTTATTCAGGCAAGATAAATCCCATTCAAATAGCACAGACATGATTTTCTAAGGGCTGTGCTCTTTACAGCTATGCCTGCAGATTTGAACCCATTTGCACTTCCTAAGGAGAAATTTTATATATGATGATAATTTGTAAACTTCATAGCAAGATAATAAATATTAATTCTATGTTTGGCAGTCAAACCAAGCCCTTGCTGAAAGTATAGCTCCATATGTCTTGCCAGCTTAACTATTAGATCTGCTTCACTTTTGAGGCCCAGAAAACTTTCACAAACGTTTTTCTAGTGTTCCCTTGGAAAATATGTATGTATATGGCAAAGAAGGAATGAAATTTGGTTATGCTTTTCCTATGTGCTGAAAAGAGAGGAGCCATACATGCAGAATCACCAACTCCTGCCTGTATTCCTGAGATTAGTTTAAAATACAAATTAGTTTGAATAGATTCTTATGGTTATAAAAATGCATGTTATGAAAACATATTTTAGAGTGCCCTTGGTATTTCTGTGCATCATTCTAGTACGGTTTTGCATATATCACCAGAAAGATACTAATATGTGCTTCAGGGAATTGAGAGAAGAAAGAAAAATTTCACCAGATAGTTGACAAAGTCCAATTAAAAGATATCAGTTAAAGAATTTAATACTGTTGCCAGTACCACCATGGACTACAGAAGGGACATGACAGAACTTTATGGGCTTGAACTTTAAAACCAGAAAGTTGTCAGAGTAATGTATTCAATTTCTTAAAAAATAAGGTTACATAAAAAAGACACATTTAAATTAATTACAGAAAAAATATTCATGACATATGAAAAGTTAGAAAAAAAGTGTCTTCTAAATGAGCAGTGTAAACATCATCCTTTGGTATATTTAAGGTAGTGAAAAATAGCATGCAATAAAGTAATAGCCCTGCGTGCCAGGAATACAGGACGGAAACCTGGTAGGAATGTCCCCAGCCCTAGATTGTGTGACTCAGTGACGATGACACTTTAACTTTCCCAATGCTTTCAAAATGGCATTTTAGAGTCATTGTAATAAAGGAAAATTCCACTAGGTGGGTCTGGTGCTCTTCTAACAGGGATCGAGAATGCAAGTGCACGGCAATTCTATGCTCTTTATTTTCTTTTTCTCTTTTTTTTTTTTTTCCCCCTGTATTGTTTTCCTAACTATTCTGACAATTCAAACACCTAGTTATATTTTGAATAGCAGCATTAATACCATATTTCTTGATTAAAAATACAATAGCTTTGGTCAAAAAATACCAAGGTATTAGACTTTAATAATGTGGAACTCCATTGGTAAGTAGTCAGTATTTATCTAACTGCTAGTATTTATCTAAACTGCTAGAGCTTTGTTTTACTGTAGCCTTCGAGATCACCTTCATGAACTTGTAAACTTGCACTGTAATCACAGTAGACTTTTAATTATGTTTTTTATATGAGGAATCATCAATTTAAGTAGAATTTTAGATGAGCACATTTATTGCATTTAAAACATTTTTATCACCTAAGGTGGAATGTGACAACAGAACATGAACAACTGTGCAAGCAGGGGAACTTGCCTTTTGTATGAGCCATTGCTTAGGGTAGGAGATTTATGAAAAAAAAACACTTCTCTAGATCTCTGCTATGGCCCAGTGCTCATATTTTTATTAAAATCAGCTTACAGTTATCACCTTTTCCCTTTGTAATTCATCTGTTTCACAAGTACCAAGATATCAGTTTCACAAGATGGCCTGATATGTGCAACTTTAGACATGCAGCTTGCATATTCTCAGTTTGTATTCATCTTTAAGCGCTGCTATTGCTGCTTTAAACACAAAGAAAGGCCTTTGTGCCCCAGCACCTCCCAGATGTGTCAGTCTGGTCTAGTAAAAGATATTATTCATTACTACAAATCCTGGCCTTTTGAGAAGGTTTAGAATGGGTTGCTATTCTACAAAAGGTAGGGGATTTTCTATTTTCATTTTTTTTTTTTAAAGAGTGAAAAGGTTTTTGTGGGGTTTTTTTTTGTTTGCTTGTTTTGGTTTTTTGGGTTTTTTTTTCAATTTCTGGTGTTACACAGTTGGCTATTATTGCTAATATGGTACATGTTACTCATGCCGGATAACTACTCCAAATATTTCCACAAACAGACTACAGAACTCAGTTTGTTTCAGTTGTATTTGCATATTCCTAATATGCTAATGAGTGAATTTCAGAATATTTTTGAGAATTATACAGAAAGTACAGTAGAACAGATGTGATAAATTCCCAGTCTGTACACCAGAAAACCAGTTCTGATAATTAACGTTCTTTGAACTAATTCAGTATAAGTGGTTTTATATTTCTTTGTGGTGGACATGTATGCTCATATACAGCAAATATAAGCCCATTGATGATAGCTTTGCTGAGACATTAGAAATTACTGTCAGACCCACAGAGGTCCACATCGCAACACAGACTACCATCAGGCCAGAAATGAGAGCTCATATCATGTACTACTGACACTACTGTCCTTCATTTCTACTCACAAGCCCTACTTTAAATGAAGGAAGAGTACACACTTGAAGAATGCCATTATTCATGATCTACAAAATTTATGTTCCGTATGAAAACAAAATAATCTTCTGCCATCATTTGGGCATTTCAAGCTTGTCTTACTCCTCGAGATAAAGAGCACAAAGGTCAGTCATTCTGACTGACCATTTCTTTCATATTCATATTTCATAACATTTCATATTTCATAACTTTTTCATATGGTTCATGATCAGCATTGACCTTGAACTCAGAGGCCTGAAAGTGTATTTCTTTTCTCTTGGTATTTCAAAGGAATATTTCTATTATATCGTAAATACTGTTTATCATTGTGAGCTTTATTTCTGGAGTCAGCTCGTATGGTATGTTGTTTCTCAGGAGAACACATAAAATGTCACAGATCAGCCTGGCAGATTTTAAAGTGTCTTGGTGGAAATTTCCTAAAGATAATTTAGGAAACTACTAGAGACAGAAAACTTTGAAGAATGGTTTTGATTAGAATTCTGTTTTCACACGTGCTTTGCAAAGCCATTATTGCATGCATTTCCATCAGGACTGCCCAGGATGCTACCTCTTAAATTCCGTGTAAGTGTCCCTTATTCCTGGTGGATTTGCACTAGCTGCAATAATACGTAGGCAACAGGCATAACCTCTATGGTTTATGGTACGTTACAAGATTAGTTGTGGCTTTAGAACAATGAATTCCATTGCTATATTTGTCTAGTAAATTAAACAGTGTTCAGAAAGTGTCTCCAGGCACTAGAGCACACAGTCAGAAGTTCCCAGGTACCCTTTTGGCTTACACCTACTATCACTAAAGAGCTGTTTGGAAAAATGGAGATTCTTTTTTGCTTCTTCATCTATTTTTCTGCTCATTGCATTATATCCAAGTATTCCAGAAAAGGTGGGAACACTTGTGAAAGCATGATTTTTACCCTGGTATTGTAAAGTATATACATGCATTAAACCACCTTAAAAATCTCCTGTGCTATCTGCAAGGACAATGTGTATGTTTAATTCCTAGTCCTTTTTGTCTCAGTTATACCAAAACTTATCTTGATTACTGTCTTGCTAGAATAGCACTTAATATTAAATTCTAATGGCTTGGATCTCAATAGGGAGTTTTAATTAGTGACAAAAGTTTTCCATTTCTGCCTTTTTCACAATACTGTCATACAAGCAGCAGATGAAAGGTTTAAATTTTAATGTATACTGCAGCATACCCCTTTGATTTGCGCTGTAAATACTACTTGGCAACCTGCCCTTATTACTCTGTTTCTTACTATACATAATTTTGAAAAATTACTTTAAGAGCTGATACAAAGTATGAGTGAGAATAATGTGGGTATTTGCTGTTATATATCTTCCATTATTATCTTGTTTTCAACAATTTTGCTCTGCTTTTTAGTGATCTCACATTCTATGATATCCAGGTTTTTGGATTGCTTTCTAATTTTGACATCAGCTGTAAATGAGTCTGCCACTTCTTCCATTGCTCACTCTGCAGACATTACTGCTCTAACATTGTAAACTCCTCAGAGCAGGGATCACCCTATTATCTGCACAGTGCTTGTCACAGTGACTTCCTGGCTCATAGTCACTGTTTCTATCCAGTGTTGAAGAAAAATTAGCTATATCCATATTTTATTATGTATTATTTTAATTTTATTTCCATTTGATCAGGTAAAAAGCAAACAAAACAGGTTCTTGCTGCTCTCCAGCACCAACAGGGTGGCTCTGTTTGCCTGCACTGCAGCACAAAGGTGTGATTTCAGAGGTCTCATATATCCTAGCTTACCCTGTGGGAGCTGTTTTATTATTTGCAAATGAATTGTTTGATCCCAAATTTTACCCAAGATGATATCTGTTGAAACTTTTTGGTAACAAAGATGTGGTGCTGCCAGTAACTGGGTACATCAGCACAGTACCTGGGTACATCGGCGCAGGCTGAGGTCAAACATCTGGGCAGCTGTTCAGTTGGTGCTTATGTCCATCTCAGCCTGTGACTTGCTTCCGTTAGGAATTTTCGCCTGTCTCATGGCAGGGCAGGAATGCACAGGGGCAGCCTGACTCCGGGCTGACTGTGCTGCAGAGCTTCAGCAGTCAGATGAGCCTGGCAGGTGGGGTGGGTGCAGGCAGCACCTTCCCCATTGCGGCTACAGCCTTTCCCCCTGTGACTGGCAGTGCCTGAGCCAGAAATGAATCAGCTTCCCTGTAAGATAGCAAAAGAAGTCTCGAGAACTGTTATTTAAAACTGTAGTATTTCAAGGCTGAACTAAGCTGACGTGTAATGCATACCACGGAGCCCCATCATCTGGTTTATGGAGTCACTTTGTAGAATATTTAAAGCAACTTGTTGCCATTGGTGCTGGGATAGAATGGATTTTGAGACTAGATGGAACAACAAGATTTAGCAAAGAGTCCAGAAAACTACAAGGTCCCACAAGCCCAGGAGCTCCCCAGGGCAGCAGGGCAGGGCCTGACAGCACAGCCAGGAGCAGGGCAGCTGGGAGGGACCAGGGCAGCTCCAGGCCCACAGATGGGTGTCAGGATCAGGCATAGTGTTGGGACTGAGGTCAGACATGGCCCCAGGGTTGTTGTGCAGGCCTTCCCCGCTGGGGGCCTCCATGACACCAGGGACTCAGAAGGGATGAGCTCTGGTCCCTCATCAGAAGCGTAAAGGTAGCTGAACCTGGCATGTGACAATGGCATGTGACTAATGACTCCTTTTATTGCTCCAGTAGTTAAAATAGTCCAGAATGTAACAATCTTCCTGTTTATATAGTTTACAATATATCAGTAATTTTCATTGGTGAGTTGAGATGGTTTAGATCTTTCGACAAGTTCATAGGTTTGGATGTAGCAGTCTACTTGCTTATATCATAGAATCATAGGATCATAGAATGTTAAGGAATTGAAATGGACCTTAAAGATCATCTAGTCCCAATCCCTCCTGCCGTGAGCAGGGAGATGTCCCACTACACCAGGTTGCTCAAGGCCGTATCCAACCTGGCCTTGAGCGCTTGCAGGGTTGGGTTATCCACAGCCTCTCTCGGTGACCTATTCCAGTGCCTCACCACCCTCACAGTGAGGAATTTGTGATATCTAACCTATCTAACCTAATTTTCCCCTCTGTCAATCTGCACCCATTACTCCTTGTCCTGTCACTACAGTTCCTGACAAAGAGTCCCTCTCCAGTTTCCCTGTAGGTCTCCTTCAGATACTGAAAGGTTGCTATGAGGTCTCTAGACAAACTTCTGTTC